>OY282582.1:44697516-44782516 GCA_958299025.2 Drosophila histrio
TAAGAGGCGCACGGAATTTGTTTATTTATTATTATTATTATTTTTTTTTTTTTTTTATTTAATAAGGCATACGGTAGTCATATTACCCCCTTTTTTTATTTAATAAGGCATACGGGGTTGCCATAATACCCCTTTGTGTCCTTGGTTTCTGTTAATTCTGCACATATGGGCGCACCGGATAGCCTTTCGGCTAGCTTAAACATTTGTTGAAGTCTGTTCAATTGAGTGTACAAAAAAAAAATGCACACTCTAAGGTGGCGTCCTTAAGTTTTAGTTGCCATTAGCTAGGCAACGCTTTGGTTGGCAATGCGAATCAACTGTTATTTAAATGCGTTGCATACTTTCAAGCTGCAGCTTAAAACTAGATGGCAGCCTGTTTTGCCAGAGCGCACTTCAATTGAAACGAGCAAAAATCAATTCCTACTATTTAGCGTGCCTTTTTAAGACTCCTTATATATATACATATTTATCAAAATATAAATATCAAAGTCAGATTAAAATGTGTAGTATAAACGACAGCTTAGAATAGTTTGCAACAAGTCAAGGAGCGAATAAACGGATAAATAATAAAATCAATGCTTACTCTCGAACGTATTCAAAATGATTGGCGATAAGACGATTCACCCAAATGTGCTTGCCCAACGCCTATTGAGATATACAGGCAGAAGACGCCTGAAAAGACTGCATCCACACGACCTTCCTGCCAGAAGAATTACTTAATCTCACTTTGTAAATATGTATATAGAAAAATAATTTACATAATTTGTATGTATCACTATATTATAAGATAGTCAATACTTATTATAAACATTAATGTATAATTAGGTTAAGCTGCCACGTAGGTAGCAATGTACTAATTTAAAACCAATAGTACAAATCTGAAATAAATTGGAAAAAAATAAATAAAAGAATTAGACGATTGAGAAAAGAGTGCATACTCTTATGCGCGACTGATTCAATAATTATATTTAATTCACAATAGACAAAGTTATGAAAAAATAAACTTTGCATACTTCTAAGCGGAGTCTTAACTCAATGCTCGGCTAAATAATGTTTAGCAACCAAAAATTTAATTAAACTCATAGATAAATTTAAAAATAAATAGTATTTTAATGGTGTTTTTTTTTTGGCTACTCAATGAACCGGGCTCAGTCGTAGGGCCGAAGGGATGTTGGGAACATGCATTAAAATAACGAGCTAGTGGCAATTAGACGCACTTGCCGCACACTTTCAACTTGGCATCGTGGCAAGTTGGCGTCGCTGCGGCGCTTCAAACGTTGCGGCTGCAAAGATCAGCGAGGCGTTAAATAGCAACTGGCAGCAGCCCATTGGACTGAGACGGAGAGACGCATTGCCGGGCAGCCAAGCGCCTAATAGACTGCAACAGCGAAAGACGCCGCAAATCGCAAATAGGTGGCAATGTGGAATGTCGGGCATGCCCCTAACTGCTGTGGCAAAGGCTGACGCTGCCACATTTGCCTTTTTAGCGACTATGTCTCGACAGCTGACTCAATTAACCTCATCGTGGGTATGGGAAATATTAGGCAGCCTAAAAGTATGCTTGAAATTCGCTTTGTTCAAGAAAAACTCAATGTGCAAGCGAACCAAAAAAAAGTGGCTTAGAGTACTTAATTTTAGAAATTACTATAAAAAGTACATGCAAAATAATTGAAAATAGTTATAGAAATTATGGAAATATAACCCAAAATTTCATCAATCTACTTTATTTTAGATATAGATAGTCTTTTGTAAAGATTCTGTTTTTGAGAAAAGAATCATTGGAAGAGATTGATATTAAATAGAAAGAAGAATGCCGAGCATTTTGAAATAATTTTAAATGGATGAGGAAATTTAATTTAAAATAAATAGCTTTATTACATGGGGCATATGCTTCGAGATTTCGCAACATTGTTGTAGCATTTAAGCTCATTAAAGAACCCGTATCCAAAGTAAAAATCAAGTGACGAAAGCATATTCAAGACCCAAAATGTCTGATATCAAATAAATAAGGAATATACTAACTTTAATATATGAACTATTCTAAAAAAAAAAAACATTCTAGTTTCTTTGTACCTTAAAATAACTTTTGAAGAAGATTTTCCAGACAAAAATATGTCCAAAAAATAAAGTCTTTCACCATTTTGTCACTTTATTTGGCTATTATCAAAATCTCCAGAGTCTTCATTTGAGGTTTTAAAAGATTTGCTTTTGCTATAACAATATAAGGATATAAACTTAAAACTTTACTAATAACCTAAACTCTTTTGCAGACTCGTCGGCTCCAAAATCATCGGACGAGGAGGCGGACATTGACGAGGAGGTTGAACGTGTGGCACCACCAGCGCTGCCACCGCCAAGCTGTCAAGTTGCAAGTGGCAACTCAACTGTTGCACCGACTGTGGCACTACTCAACTCGCCGGACAGCATCTCAGATGATCTTGTGCGTCCCTTGCCACCGCAGTTGCAACGCAGTCCACGCAAATTAACTGTGGCCCAAACCGAGCATAGCAAGCGACAACCATCGCCATATTACTACTCGGATCTGCTAAAGAGTCGCGACAAGGAAGAGGATAAAGACAAGGACAAGGACAAGTTGCAACCACAGACACTCGATCGTGAGGCAAAGCAAAAGTGTCGTCAATCCACGGCAAGTGAGCCGCCACAACAGACACAACAGCAACCACTATTAGGTGTGTTGACTAATGATGAATGTAGTACTTGAATAGTTATGTTAATCAGCATTATTATTATCAATTTTTTAAGTTAATTTGTTCACATATAATCGATTGACATTTGGGTATTAACATAAGCCCCCGAGCTTCTCATTTAATGAAATTATAACAAAATGTACATTTTTAATGTTTATCATCAAGGTGGCTATCGAAAGAGCAGCAGCTTGGATGCGCCACAGCAGCGTGACGAGGACAACGAGCAGGAGGACGAGGAGGACGAGGAGGAGGAGGAGGAACCAACTGACGACAACAACGAACAGCAAATCGATCAAACGATAAACGAACAATCGACACCAAAGCGATACAGTTTCACAGAGGAGGGTGTGCGGATCATTCGCTGCGAGACGCCGAGCACAAGCACCTCGGAGGAATCCGATTGCAGCGAGTGCCTCAAGCGACGCGAGTGGCATGCACGTGCCTTGGCCTTAGTGCGCAAGACGTGCAACGTGCAACCGCGCCACCAGCAACAGCATCAATTGCAACAGTTGCCAATTGGCAGCGGCGAGTTGCAGCTGCAGCTGCAACATTGTGACGCCGGCGAGGGAGAACTACTCAAGTGTTGTCCACCAACAATTACAGGTACTTACGGCTGGGTATCGGCTGCAAACTAACGATATTGAGATGGGGAAAGATAATAAAGTGTATATGTATATTTATTTATAGACTAGTACACAAGAGAGGTTACTAAGGCTTAATAAGTGTGTGTCAATGTATGTAAAAGGCAGAAAGCTTCTACTTTCCTATAAAGTATACATATAGGTATATATCAGTAGCATATATCAATATCAACAAACGAGTCAATATAAGCACATCCGTCTGTCCTTCTGTCCGTCCGTCTGTCTGTCCGTCATTCAGTCTGTCTATCTGTCTGTCTGTCTGTCTGTCTGTATGTATGTCCATCTGTCATTCTGTCTGTCTGTCTGTCTGTCAGTCCTTCGGTATGTCCGTCTCTCTATCTATCTGTCTGTCTGTCTGTCTATCTATCTATCTGTCTATCTGTCTGTCTGTCTGTCTGTCTGTCTGTCTGTTTGTCTTTCTCTCTGTCTCTCTGTCTCTCAGTCTGTCCGTCTCTGTGTGTCTGTTCATCCGTCCGTCTCTCTGTATGTATGTATGTCCATCTCTCTGTATGTATGTATGTCTGTCTGTCTGTCCGTCCGTCTGTCTGTCCGTCTGTCTGTATGACGACCTGGTTCTCAGAGACTATAAGATCTAGAGCAACCTAACTTGGTGACAATACTCCTACTATCGTGTGCAGGCAGATCAAGTTTGTTTTACAATTTCGCCACGTCCCTACCGTTCCTACAAATGAAGCTACAGCCTTGAGTTGTGGCATTATTTGTGCATCACATTAGGTAGAGATAGGCTAAAACCCATAGCTCTCCCTTCAATTAATGCTTAGCTCCGTTTTGTTTCATACATTTAAAGGCTTTTGTGTGTGTGCTATGTTGGTGCTCAAATCCACTTGCTGTGGTTTAGGAATTTGAGTAGGCTATCTGTTCTGATGTGTCCTACATTATTTAGTGATGATAGCTGTTGTTTCCCGAAGAATCTGAGTCTGCCGAGTCTACCCAATGCTGGGCAGTGGCATAGCAGATACTCCACTGTTTCTACATCCTTCGGTTTTTTCAGCTTCTGCAGATCTAGTTGTAGATTACAGCCACATTATGATCGATTAATAGAAATGGAATGCAATTAATATAATATTATTTGATGTTTAAGGCAGCTGCAGCTGAAATTGTAGTATTTATTTGTGTTTTTGTATTACAATTTTAATTGCTTATTATATTTTTATAATTATTTGTTTATATTGAATTCAACAAATTTAAAAATGAATAGAGAAATAATACAAATATTTAAAAAGTTAAAATTCGTTAATGTCTGAAGCGGGCTTCGAACCCAGGACCCTCCGCTACCGCAAGAATCGTGCACGCTTCCTATTAAGCCAATGAGCTGCTGCCAAGGAAATTACTATGTTTAAAATCTTCGGTGTTTATTATCCAATCGCAATGCAATTTACAGCACACATTATAAGAATTGTAAGCTTTGAATATACTGCATGCAAAGCTTCACTTTTACTAAGTCGCTATGTTAGTCGCAGCATTAGATCAAGTGTGTATGCACGCTTACCAATCCCTAGCTAAGAACACTCACGTGTTGGTTTTTAAGAACTGAATCTCGTTTATTAATTTGTATGGGGTTTTATAGAATATCTTATGTACTCTTCAGATAGAGTTAGCAATAGTAATAGACAGGGTTCACTATGGAGTTAAAGCATCGTATGTACTAATGAGATCAAGTTCGCTATAGTGCTAGACAGAGTTCACTAAAGCGTTTAACCAATTTTATGTACTAGTTAGATTGAGTAAATGATAGTTTTTGGTAATCATGACTTATGTGATTAATTTTCCGTATTCATTAGGACTGCAGGTTTGTCAATGATGTAAGTGTCCTTCGGTTTCTGAACGCCAGGATCGAAGCCGGAATGGTAACCGTATGCTTTGGTGACCCTTTCAAATGGTTTGTCCCACATCTAAATATTTAAGAAATAAATATGTTCATTTATGAACAATACAGAGTTTGATCAGTAATCCTCTAGGTCAATTAGCTTAAGTGCAATTTGTGTATTCGCTTTTTATTTTATTTATTTTCTTTCCGACTGGTTTTGAAATATATTTGTGTGAGTTTGATAAGAATTTGTAGGCTTTTCTATTAGTTTAATTCAATATAGTTTTTCTATATTAACAAAATATCAATGGATATTTCCATTTGCAGACGTAACGGAAGCAACAGCAACAGGAGCAGCCGGAGGAGGTGGTGGAGGAGCATTAGGCGGGGAGGGGTCAATGCCGCCGCACCGACTGTTGGGCCCAGCAGCCGTGTGCGGAGCCTGCATACCGACAACAGGCAACATTGGCAGCAGCACGTTGGCAACCGATGAGTTGGACGAGCTCGAGGAATACTTTCGACCGCGCAGCATTTTCTATGTGCATCCGCATGGCGTACACGAGTGCGTCGAGTGTGCGCCGCCAGCAACTAAATCCAAATCGAAATCCAACGTTAATTGCATTACTGATTCCAATACGAAAAATAACAAGACAAAGTCTAAATCAAAGCCAAAGTCAAAGACAAAGTCTAAGTCAAAGTCAAAGTCAATTTCATTTGGCAATTGCAGCGAGGCAGCAGCTGCTTTAAGCGAGGAGGAAGAGAACGAAGAAGAGGAAGGAGAGGAGCAGGAGGAGGAGGAAGAAGAGGAGGAGGAGGAGGTTGAGGAGGTGGAACAGGAGGAAGAACACGATTCAGACAACATGGCAAGTCGACGGCGTCAAATCTATGAAACGGCATTCGATTGTAAGATTGCCAAATCGGACGATGATCTCGATGAAGTTGATCGCATCACAAATCATTCCGTGTTGCTGCAACTCAGCAATGGCAACAACGAGGCGCCACCGTCCAGTCTCAATAAGAGCAAGTCTCGTCTCGAGTGCAAGCGAGCCAAGAATAGCAAGAATCAAGCATTGCAAGAGCAGCTGCAGCAACATCAGCAGCAGCAGCAACAACAACAACAGCTTGACTCACCCGATGGACAAGCTGGTCAAGTTGTGTTGCAGGTGCAAGCAGAGCTCAGTCAATTGCAGCTCAATCAAGTGGATCAGCAGAATCAGAATCAGAATCAACAACAGCAGCAGCAACAGCAACAGCAGCAATCGACAAGTGTTGCTGCCGTGTCGTCGCAACAGTTGCCGGCGCGTGGTTACACGCCCTCGCCGCCCTCGACAGCACCGTTGCCCATTAAGTTTCCCGGCAAACATGAGCGCTACATGAACAGCATTAAGAGTGCACCAAATTTGCCAGCAGCACAGCCGTCGCATCCACGACTGCGAGACTTGCGACTGCCGCTGCAATCGCTGCGACAGCAGCAACAGTTGCAGCTGCAGCTGCAATGTGCGGTCAGCAGCAATGACAACAGTCTCACCGACAGCGCCTATGTCAATCCGCCCTCAACGAACTCGAATTCGACAGTTACAGCATCCGCTTCGGCTTCTGCCT
The DNA here is from genome assembly GCA_958299025.2 of Drosophila histrio. Lineage (NCBI taxonomy): Eukaryota > Metazoa > Arthropoda > Insecta > Diptera > Drosophilidae > Drosophila > Drosophila histrio. Next base: position 44,704,296 of record OY282582.1, read on the forward strand.
CTGCATCGGCTTCTGCATCGGTTTCTGCCGCGCGGAGACCGCGTAGTTTTGTGCTGGAATCGGGACGTGTATTGGAGTTGCGACGTGCTGCACAGCCGCATCAGCAGCGGCATCAACATCATCATACACATCACCATCATCAGCAGCAGCAGCAGCAGTTGCAGCAACAGCAACAGCAGCTGCCACATGGCGTTGCACGCAACTATAGCTCCACGGAGAGCATTGCCACCTCGAGCAGCGGCGGCAGCATGGAGTCTCTGCGTTCTAGCACGAGCGAGGGAAACCGCAGCACGTCCAGCTCTGAGTCGCGGCACTCGAGTTCGCTCAGCTCGCACAGTTCGGAAAGTGGCAGTGGCAGCGGCAGCGCCAGCTCGAGTGTCGCCTACCCGTTGCGTGCCCCCGTATTGTTGCATTCCAAGCTGCACATACTCAGTCCCATCTCGGATAAGTCTTCGCAAGAACCGGCGTCTGCCTCGGAGCAATCGCAGCAGCAGCAGCAGCAGCCAACAACAGCAGCAACATCAGCAGCAGCAACTGGAGCAACAGCAGCAGCAACCGCAGCAGTCGACGATAGCGCCAGTGGTGGCGCCACAGCTGTGCAATTGCTGAGCAAGCCACGTGGTGGCAGCCAGCGTGCAACTGCCACGGCAACTGCACCCAACAAGGCACTGTTGCAGCTGGCCGACGAGCTGCTCGGCTCTGACAGCGGCATCTCGTTGCATTCGCGAGAGGACGGCAAGTTGCCACAGCTGGCCTTGCAACGTCTGACGTTGCCCAAGCTGCAACTGGGCAGTGGCAGTGGCAGCGGCAGCGTTAGCGTCGGTGAGGCAAGCTCAGCTGCAACGGCAGCTGTGTTGCCGCAAGAACTGCGTGATTTGCCCTTTGACATGCCCAAGTTGCGACGCCGCAAGACGTTGCAACAGGAGGCCGCCTGCACCTCAGGCAGCGCTACATCTGTGGATCTCGGTGATCTGCCCTTCGACATGCCTAAGCTGCGACGTCGATTGCGCGCCAATCAGGCGGAAATCAACAACCTCCTCATGCACAGCACCGAATCTAGCGGTATTTCGCAAGCATCCTCCAGCCATTCTATGCGCGACGAGCAGAAGCTGGCCAGCAAGCTGGGTGAGTCCATAATTGATGCTAAATATCAACAAAATCCAACTTAATTACCGGTAATTACTTGCAAGTAATTACAGGTAATTAAAGCTCTTGTTTATTTATTTATTTAACTTTAACTAGAATCAATCGAGAGTGACGATTATTTTAATAGCATATTAAAAGGAAAAATAATTTTCAAATTGAGTATTAGAATTTAACAATAATTTTGAAATTAAATTTTAACGCATTAAGTTATAAAATAAATGTTTAGCGTCTGGTAGAATTCAACATTTTAAATTGATTCAACTTGTTATTGCAAAGGAACTTCAAATATATCTTAGCTTAATTACCTGTAATTACTTGTAAGTAATTACAGGTAATTAAACATCTTTTTTTATTAATTTATTTAATGACAATGAGAGTCAATCGACAGTGAAGAAAATTTTAACAGCATATGGAAAGGAATAATAATTTTAAAATAGCACAGACATATTTTAATTAGAATATTTGAATTTAAAAATATTTATAAATTAAGTTATAGTATATATAAAGTTATAAAATGATTATTAAACATCTGTTAGTATTCAACATTTTTATATTTATTCAACATGTTATTTCAAAGAAACTGAAAATATCTCAACTTAATTACTAGTAATTACTTCCAAGTAATTACAGGTAATTAAACTTCTTTTTTATTCATTTATTTAACGACAACTAGAGCCAATCGATAGCAGAGATTATTTAAGCAGCATATGGGCATTTCCACCAAAAGGTCCACCGAGACCAAAACATGCAAAGTGTTTAAAAACAACTTGTTTCATTATAAAAATAGGGTGTATAGTCGATATTTTAATAGGAAAGCAATGTAATTTAACTAATGTAACAAAATTTCGTCTTTATTCATAACCCATTTCGAAATATTGGGATAAAACGTCGAACAAGTGAAACTTTTCTCATTTGGGCATTTCTAGTGTGCATTTTGTTTTGATACAAATTCTCAGAATAAGTTATTATGCATTGTCTTATGGTACTCCAAATCTTTGAAAAAGGTACAAAGAGTCAAAAAATAATGTATAAGAAAGTATGCGATTGCAAGTTACGATAATTTCGGCTTTGCATTATCGCATATTTCGGTGTCCCGTGCGACATGTCCCGTGCGAATGCGGCTTTATTTAATTTAAAAAAAAACTAGAAATCATATTTGAGCAAAACTATAACCATTTTAAAGAGACATCAATGCATAACATTTATCAGAAATTTACGGGAATATATTGCCCAAACTCTCGCTGAAATCTGAGATTAAATTGATCGCCAAAAAAACCACTTCTATTTTTGTCCCGTGCGAATGCCTTGATTTTTTGTAAGAATCTACAATACGAATAGTTCCTCAAAATTGACCTTAGCACCAATTATAGGGCTAATCAAGAACTACTTTTAATTGGAAAAATAATTTTGAAAATCCGTCTTACTTTGACCTTTTTACCACTCACAATGTGTACGATTGTCCCGTGCGACATCATGGAAATGCCCATATTTAAAATAAAATAATATTGAAATGACGGAATATTTAAAGTTCGTATACAAAACAAGCCGAACAGTCGGGACCCCGACCGTAATATACCCTGTGGGTTTACAGGAACCCGCTCAAATTCACTCCAGATGAAATTCTCTAGTAATTCGTTTTTTAATTTTTGTGGGCGAGGGGGGCGTGGCATCGTGATACATTTTTCTGGACACATCAACCACAAAATATTCATCATGTGTGCCAAATCTCAAGTCTCCAGCTACAAAACTGCTTTTGTTATGAGGTTTTTGAGTGACAAAACTGCTTGCTTTATGAGGTTTTACTTAATTTGTGGGTGAAGGGGGCGTGGCATCGCGATACAATTTTCTGGACACATCGACCACAAAATATTCATCATGTGTCCCAAATCTGAAGTCTCTAACTGTAATATTGCTCTTGTTATAAGCTTTTCCGAATTGTAGGCGACGGGGACGTGGCATCGTGATAACATTTTCTGGACACATTGACCACAAAATATTCATCATGTGTCCCAAATCTGAAGTCTCTAACTGTAATATTGCTCTTGTTATAAGCTTTTCCGAATTGTAGGCGACGGGGACGTGGCATCGTGATAACATTTTCTGGACACATTGACCACAAAATATTTATCATGTGTGCTAAATGTGAAGTCTTTAGCTGTTATATTGCTCTAATTATGAGGGGTTTGAGCTACAAAACTGCTTGTTTTATGATTTTACTTTTACTTAATTTGTGGGAAAAGTGGGCGTGGCATCCAAAAAAAAAGATAAACTTGATCTGCCTGCAAAAATTACCAGTGCTGGGACACCAAGTTCAAGCTTCTAGCTCTTACCATCTCTGAGATCCTTTCGTTCATACGGACGGACCGACAGACCGACAGACCGAAAGACCGACGGACAGACGGACATGGCTATATCGACTCGGCTATTGATGCTGATCAAGAATATATATACTTTATGGGGTCGGCCATGCTTCCTTCTGCCCGTTACATATTTTTAACAAACTTAATATACCTCCACAGGGTATAAAAAGAATAAAACTTAAATTCTAACGCAAATACTTAAAAACCAAAAGATAATCGTGTGGTGTTTTGCAATTTTAAATTAACTTAACATTTACTGGAGGGATTGAGTAAATCCCGAAAAAAAAACTGAACTTAATTACCAGTAATTACTTACAAGTAATTAAAACTTTTATATTTATTTTTTTTTTGAGTTAACTAAAGCAAATGACACAGCGCATTATTTCTACAAGAAATATATAATTTTATAATAAAATACAATGTTCAATTAACAGAGAAAAACTTTAATTGTAATATAAAAATGAACAAATAATTAAAAAAAAAAACTTTAAAAATAATAGTTAAAAATCTGTGGATATTCAATGATTTTAAATTGATTCAACAAATATGCAATCAAAAAAAAAAACACCGACTTATTTATTTTCCAGTAATTTAAAATAATTCTCAATTTTATTAAATTATTTAACTTCAACTAAACTAAATCGAAGCCAAAAATTGCTAAATGAACAATATATTTCAAATAAAATTAAGAAATTCTTTTGAATTGAAATCTAAATATTAAAAATAACTTTAAAATGAAATGTTAACATTAAAACTTATTTGAAATGTCTGCAACATGTATTGGAACAAACCGAAAGCAGTTCAAACTCATTCTTATTCTCATATTTTCTTGCAGACACCGCTCTCTTCCGTCAGAATCTCACATTGAATCTAAATGAGCCGCGTCAGGTGAGCAAACAGTTTGGCAGTCTCGATTTGCGTGGATTGAGCAGCCACAAGGAGTTGAATATGAATCTGTGCCAGGGCTACGTTACGGCTGTCGATCTCATCGATGTGACCATACCACTCGAACGCCAGGGGTATGTTCTGAATTTCTACATTTTTATTCGATGAAAGTTTACTCACAATTTTAACTCTTTATTAGTTGGTATCACGGCGCCATTACACGCATTGAGGCGGAGACAACGCTACGTCCATTGGCCGAGGGATCGTTTCTGGTGCGAAACTGTGAATCCACCAAACAGGATTACTCCCTGTCGCTTAAGTATGTTTCAATTAACCAGAATTTACAATGATATCGATATTAATTATATAAAAGATCAATTTTAATGAGTTAGAGTCAGATATGGTCAAACATGAGTTATAAATTGTGAAAAGATTGACCTGTAACTTCTGTCAAACGTTCTTGTCAATCGTTTAAGCTCAGTGCAGACGATCACTTTTTCACCGACACTTCTTCACTTTCGGTGAATTTGGCATTCACATTATTCGCATCGATTACCAAATAAAAATCCCATCGGTTTTTGTTCTCATTGATTCTGTTCTTATTCTGAACAATTTTATAAAAATTGCGACAATCTAGCAAGAATTTGACCGACCGATGTAAAAGCGATGCAAATAGGACGTGTTTGTTTTCACCCGAGACCGACGGCTTTTTAACAAAAAGTGTCGGTGAAAAGCTAGTCGTCTGAGCTTTAATAAATGACAAATTGAATTCAAATATTATTAAACGGTTGTCAATCATTTTTAAATTTGAAAGAGTGTTTAAATGTAAATCAAAATAATGTTGGCACACTGTAAATGTTTATAAATGTTTAGAAATATTGAAAGAAGTATGTAAATCTAGTAAACCACATGTAATTTTTAACTATCAAGTATTTGTTTGCAGGGAATTCTCCACTTACGGTATTAGGTTTGGTTAGGTTATGCGGACTGCTCAACAGAATGTCGAGTTCACCCCGAGCCCATTTGGCCCATTGTGATGTCCGTCGCCTGTAGGAGTAGAAAGGGTTATTGGAGGGTTGAAGGGAGTGGGAAAGGGAGTGGGAAAGGGAGTTTGAATTGTCCTGGTCTCGAAAACCCTAATTGGTCCCGTTTGGCGGGATTCTCCTCTGGAACCAACCAGTGGAGTCCAGGAAGAGTACCAGATCCTCCAGTCGCAGTTTTGCGAGACTGTCCAGTTCCTCGAAGAAGGGTTCCCCGATAAAACGGGTTCTCCTTCTAAGAAGTGCAGGCCAGTCACACAGAAGGTGTTGGATGCTCCTCTCCTCATCCTCTTCGTTCACGCAGCTGTCCGCAAATGGGACAGTGACCCGTCAAGACTCCTATCAACACCCCTATCCTGTTCTTGCTAAAGTGTAGGAGTTCTGATGATCGCTATGGATTACGGTCTGGCCAGAGTGCTTTGGATATATTGCATGCCTGGGTCGTTTTCCAGTGCTCTTCTGCCGCAGTCCTCGCCGTTCTTGCTATTTCGGAGAGGACATACTGAAGAGGTCTTTGTAAATCAGTCACCACACCACTTACTGTATTTATGCTGTTAAAATCTGGTATATAAATCATGTTAAGATGTGTAACTGGGTTTTTAGCACGAGAGTAGACTCAACTAGGCAAGCAGACAAAGCTTAATCAACTTTTACTGATACTCAGTATCAATGAAATGCCTTTAAGGCTTAATAAAAGTCAATAAGATGTGATTTTAAGCAATCGGGTATTTAAGAGGCGAGTAAACTTAACTTACATCAGATACTTTCTTGATAGTAAATGTCTAAGCATTTAAAGATTATAAAAATCTAGTTGAGTTATATAATTTCAAGGTGCCGGATATTCAATAGGCGAACAGACTCAACTTACTCAACCTTTTAGCTAATAAATGACTTGAATGAGGTTGACAGTAGTTAACTGCTGGGTATTTAACAGGTGTGCTGACTTACCTTGTAGGATATCAGCATAAAAAGAGTCTGCTCGTACGATAAATACCCAATATGATTGACAAAAGTATATAAATATTATAGCTGCATATCATTTTAAGCTACCGGGTATTTACCAGGCGAGCAGAAACAACTTACTAAGTAAATATAATAAATTGCATAGAAATAACTAGATTTTGATGTACCGGGTATCTATTAGGCGAGCAGACTCAACTAACTCAACTTATGCCTACCTGTAGCTTCAAATTGACAAAGATATAAAAGAAAACTATATAAATCTAGATAATTGCATATCAGTTATAGGCGCTGGGTATTTACTAGGCTAGCAGACTCAACTTATGTAATTTATGTCGAGGATCTATAGCTTAAAATTGACAAACAAATTTTAATTAAGTCAATTATATATATAGATATAAGTATATAGTAAATTAAGTATATACATCTAGTTAATAACTCAAGATGTGTCGGGGGGGTATCAGCAAGGCGAGCAGACTCAACTCACTCAATAATTTGAAATATTTTCCTGTTGAACTAATCAACTAATTCCATTTCTCTAACTCTCTTTTCAGGGGCGCCAAGGGCTTTATGCACATGCGAATCCAACGCAACGAATCTGGCCAATACATTTTGGGCCAATTCAGTCGACCCTTCGAGACGGTGCCGGACATGATACGACACTTTTGCCTAAATCGGCTGCCGGTGCGTGGAGCGGAGCACATGTGTCTGATAGAGCCGGTTATAGCGCAGTTGCTGTAGACGCCATGTTAACGCGAGAGTTAACAGAGCGTTAACAGAGCGATTGGTGTTAAGCTGTTAACTACTCGCAGCACGAGTAATTGACAGCACAGAATTCCACATACATATTGATAGCATATACAAAAAAAAATGAGTACTTCAATATAAGTAAATACACAGAACTCGTATAATGTGTATACTATTATATACATTTATTTCGTACATCTATGCACTAGTTATATGCTCTAGTCTTAACCAAAAACTGTTTAAACTCTCAACTTCTGACTCAAAACTCAGACTACTTTATGTTTTCAACACACAAAACAAAACAAAACAAACATACATAGAGAAGAAAAAGATAAAAGGAGAAAGAAGATAGAAGATAGAGAGAGAGAGAGAGAGAGTGGAACACACGAACTATGTAGTTTAGAGTTAATGAAGTACGTAGCACTTTCAGACAATACCAGATAACAGAAATCGCATAAACCAAATAACATATTTATACACGATATACTAATAACATACGAGTACTATACGATCATATGGATCCACAATATAATAAGTACTACTTATAATAATACGAAAATAAGGAGAGCACTTGACAAGTTCTCTAGAGATTATTATGATTTCGCATGTTTAGTAGACGATACTCGTAAATGCAAACTTCTCAACTGCGAATCTAGCGATATCACACGTATATACATACTATTATAAATACTTACAAAGTCTAAGAATACTACGTAGCACATACTCGACACACACACACACACACACACACACACACTTAAAGTCCCGTTTATACCGTGACACGGGCAACTTTACGGCACGTTTACACGACACACAATACACGTTGCAAATGATGATTAATAATAATGTTTAGATTTGCGCTTTCGTCGGAATGTTTTTAGCGTGGCAACTCTAAGCAAATTTGTTGATTAATTTTATGTTCCAAACTAACTATAGATACGTATATCTATCTTATATACATAAATATATATACTATATATATATATATATATTGATAAAGCAGATGCAATGTGGAATAATATCTTTTTTTTTCCTAGTTTTAGGCCAGGCATGCAAAAGTAGAACGCTCAAAGCGCTTTTGATTATTGGATATGAGTAGTTTGGTTAATCGATATGTAGTCTTTGGTAATCGATAACGATACCGATAACGATAACGAATTGCAAAGGATATAGCAACGCATATGAAAGGTCGATTTTAAGTGTTAGTTTCTAAAATATACGGCAAAAAACCACAAGTATATATACATATATATATATATATATATGAGAAAGCTAACAAATGATATACATATATATATATATACACACACACATTCTTACTATTTATATATATATATATATACACACACACACAATATTAAAGAGCAGTCAATGGTTTTTTGGTTCCAGTAAAAAACAAATCGAAAGAAAAGAAAAACAAAAACTTAAAGACAAATTGCAAAGATGACTAGATGAGTTTTCAGATCGAATGGTATTATGTGCAATATACAATTACTATATTATATATATATTTTTTAAACAGTATAACAATTCTGATTTAAATGAGGTTATGTTTTATCTGTGCCAAAATACTTAAGTATTATTATCATTATTATTGTAATTCATTTATGTGATTAGCAATTTCTCTTGATTTTTATGTTTAAATTGTTGCCTAATTTTTAATATATATATATATATATATATTTACTATGTTCAAAGTCTGGCAACGCTGTGCAATAATAATATACATAACTTTCCAATGTCAAACTGAAAGTCGAAATGTGCTTGCTTGTTTTTAAAACTTCCTTTTTGTGTACTATGTTGATTTATTTCCTTTTAGCCTTAAGTTATGCAACATTTGTCTAACCACACGATAGCGATAGAGAACGAGATAGAAAGAGCAAGAGATAGAAGGAGAAAGATAGAAAGAGAGAGAGAGAGAGAGCGAACACACATCGAGTGCAGTTTGTTCAGAAGTTGTAAACGGCTTTTTGTAAATACTTCAAATATATATATATATATATTATGTAATAACAAATTATACGATTATATTATTTGATTTGCAATAAAATTTTAAGCATAAGATTTCCATTTCACATAATAGCAGTAAAACAACAACAACATCAATGAAGAAGAAGTAACAGACAAAAAGAACTTCCCTCCCAAAATGATAAACAAACAAAAAAAAAACAAAAATAGTCAGCAAATCTTAAGTATAGCAACAATTTTTGAGGCTTCCAACAGTAGCAATAAAAAAACATACAACAGAACCTAAGAGAGAACAACAGAAAGAAGATACAAACACACAGATACACACACACACACACAGATACGCAAGTATATATGTATCTGCATACGGAATACTATCTATATATCTACTATATAGTCGATTAGTGTGTAGAAGCTGGGCAATCGCCGCTTGTGTAATTCTTCGATTTCGATTTCGATTTAGAGAACACACTCTTTAAGGTATTCTTATATATTTTCATGTAGACACACATACATACGCACATGCACTATATGGTGTGTACCGTATGTATGTGTGTATGTACGTATCTTAACTAAAGCAAACCGAACAACAACAAAAACAACAACACCAAACAAACAAACAAACAACAACAAAAATAATTATAAATTATAATAATGAGAGATGAAAACAATGAACAGCAACAAATGCATACAAATTTAATATGAAACCAAAAAAAAACAAGAACAACAACAAATGAACGAAATGTATTTAATAAAAGTATAAAACAAAAAAAAAACTTGAAAAAAAAATAAATATGAAACGAATTTGTGTATTATTTTAATGTCGGCTAATTTTTGTTACAGAATAAATTTCAGGTAGTCGTTGTTTCATGAATTTTCAATAGTAACTATCGAAAAAACAGAATTATAGCCTACAGAATTATAGCTATAACTACGGTGTCCTTGCCAGGATACAGCTACAAATAGTGTCAAATATATCCTTTCAAGCAGAACTATTAATTTTCCATTCAAATCATCCTATTCCTCTCGAAATTATACAAGATTTTCTGATGTTAAGCCGTTTTTGCCATGCCATTTGACTAAAGTATTACAAGTATATGATCCTTAGATGACCACAATATCCTTTGATGGCCCTCGATAGAGTTTGTCCTTACAACTCAAACGAGACTTGTCCCGCCAAAATAAACAATGATATAGCCAAGTTATAAGCAAGTTTCTTTAAAGGATATACTTTTATTGGCTCTTGCTTCTACGTATCCTGTCAAATTTAAAAATAAAATGGTTTTTTGTGATCACACATTGCAGGACTAACGATAAGCATTCAAGGATTTCCAAGATCTTATTGAAAAATTCACTTCAAATTTTTCCAAGGGGATGGCATAGAAAAATAGTCCTGAAATCAAAAAATTGGCCGTAACTCGGGTGTTTCTGACACTATTGAGATGTCCTTTTGCATAGAGATAGTTCTAATCTTGCAGTATCTGATTAAACAATAAAAAGGACGAAAGTCCTTACAGGAAGGAAAATAAAGGTACTTTTTTGTATTCAGAAAATTAGCTATAACTTAAAAGTCCTTTGAAGGATCTCTATTAGTTTTGTAGCAATCGAAGCTTTTCGAACAGAGCTATTAATTTGCCAAAGGACATTAAAATCGTCCTGTTAGTTTGGCAGTTATCGAGGATTTTGTATTTTTGGACTGTCTGGACTGAAATTTTTCATGTTAATGATCCTTAGATGACCCCATAATTTTGAAATGACAATCGGTAGAGCTCGTCCGGGCGATTCGATCAAGACATGTCCTTTCAAGCTATACAAGGATATGACCGAGATTGAAACTACTTTCTTTATTTAATTGATACTACCGCAGCTATTTGTTTTCCCAGCTTAAAAGTATGCAATGATGTTTATTAATTGAAATAGTCGTTGATTTAAACGAAATGCCGTAGAGTATGCAAAGATTTATTATTTGGAATTTAATTTTTTTTTTTTATTATTATTTAATAAGGCATACGGGGTAGTCATAATACCCCTTTGTGTCCATGAAATGAATTTAAGTGACATGGTTCTTGAAACAAATGTCGTTGAACAATTTATTTCGATATGCCTAAGAGTTGGCACTATAAACTGGTTTTAGTGAATCCAAATTCAAATATTTTACAATTGTTATTTCCTATTAGAATTAATTAGAATTAAATGAATATTCTTAATAAAAGACAGTGATTTTGTTAACGGTTTACATTAATACATTTTATTAAATCGTTTTTCGCATAGTTTCGATATATCGCATATCGTGTAGTAGATATATATTATTGTATTACATATAACATACATACAGATAGATACATACATACGTGTACGGCTGTACATAGGGTTACCATCTATGTACTATATGCACGTAGGGATTATTTTTTTTGATGTATTCATTTTGTTTTCTTTTAATTTCTTTCAATAAATTATATAGTTGGAACTTGCACTTGCAACACGAAGAATTATGTACAATAGATGAAATCTCGGGCTTTAACATAAACATTGCGTAAATTACAGGACATAAACGATATATAAGTACATGGACCTTTTAAAAGTAATTCGTTGATTGCATACATATATAGATACAAGATACATGCATATCATATATGATCAACAACAAAAAAAAAAAAAATACACAAAAATCCATATTTTTGTGGCTGGCAGGGGGGAATGGGCCGGGGGGAGTGGAAGGTGTGGTTTTCCTTTTCTTTTTGTTTTTTTAAGTGCTTGGGACATTACAATAATAATAATTTGGTGTGCTTTTGTTTGGGCCAAGTGTCTAGATGGCCGCCTCAATACCCTCGGCGTTCTTCTTGATGAGGCTCTCCCACTGCGCGATCAGGCGATGCGACGACGGCGCCTCCTCCGGCGTCAGATCACAGAGCTCTGCCAGCGACATGGCCGGACGCATGCCCGAATTGGAGCCGGATGTGGCCAACGTATTGCCGCCGCCATTGGCCATAACAGCGGCAACATTCAGGCTGCGATTGCCCGACGACTTGTGTCCCATCATCTCCACATCGTTGCTGCAAACGAGAAGAGAACATTTACATCTATATCGTTCTCTGTCATATTCTTAGCTTGGCACTCACCTATCTCTGTCCAACTCCATTGTGGACTGTGCATTACGCAATTTGCCAGGACCATAACAATGTTCCACCTCCGAGTCATCATCATCGTCATCCGCATCGGCCTCATCGTCTGTGCTCAGCTGGCTGCAAGAGCAAATAAAGAATTTAATATTATATAGTATAAGTATATAAAGTAACTTATCTTATTAAACTTTTAATCGAATTAATGATGGATATTATGTTTACATTAAGGACAAGGGTTAGAGTGTACGCTCAATTAAATCTCACTCCTAAATCGCCCACAAATTTAGTCGTTTTTTGTTGACCTTAAACAATATTTATATGATATATTTAAGTTTACGACTTCCAGGCAAAAAATAATATATTATACATAAGACATAGACTATCAACCTCCGAAAAAAAAACAATATTTCATTTACCAACAAGCAAAAGCGCACCTTAATCTCGTTCGAATTGTTAATAAAACATAATTTATACAAAATTGTTTTATGTTATTATTTTTTTTTGTATTATTATCTTAAGTTTTTCATGTTGAAAATTGAAATTGTAATTGTGACTAGCGCAATAATTTATAACTTAAACTTGAAGTGAATAAATAGTTATGAATAAAAATAAATAAAAAAAAGTTTCCTCAATTTATATATATGTTTAAGAAAACTTTTTAAGAAAAACTAACCAAAAACTATCTTTGTACCTTATTGTATTGTATTGTTGTATTTAAAAATGTCTTCCCAATTTGAGGGCAATTTAAAATGTATGGCGATATATAGAAAACAATTTTATTCAATATTTTTATAGTGAATATTATAATTAATGGCATAATTTTTATATTTGAAAAGATTGTTTTTCTTCTTATCAGAAATTATTAGTGAATATTACAAATAATGAATATCATAATATATAAACTTTTAAAGTTTCTTCCTATATTCAAATATTACCGTAGTGAATATTAAAAATAAAATTTGTTGGAGATTTAAACTTGTGAAATTAAAAGAAGATTAAAAGAGATTAAAAATTATATGCAATAAAAATATTTTATATTTTAAGCAAGAAATCACTGGTTTTCAGCTAATATTTTTCAATTGTAAGGAGTTACAGGTATTGTTCTATCAGAAAAAAGTGTTATCGAATCTTTCCATGAGAATAAACATTTGACACATTCGCTCACACCAAATGTGCAACTGTAACTTAACATTTGTCAGAACATCTGGTCGGTATATAAACTAGCTTTATTTTTATAAACCTATTATGGTCTTTACTTGAATATAATTATTAAAAGCCGTCAGATAATTCATTTAAATGATGTAGCAATAATATGGAGCATTTTATTACCGTGATTTCTTCAAGAACTCAAATACTTTTTTTAAAATTTAAATGTTGCACTCACTTTCTTAATTTCATATCGATACAAGTTGTGTGTTCGATAAAAAGAATGCTTAAATTCGACAGGGGCGAATGACAACGAATGTGTTGACATTCAGATTGAATGTTGGCGATCTGAACATTCGGACCTTATGGACTTTTGTACTGGCATAAACTGAACATTCGTTCCGAATGTTGAAAATGGCATCGAATGTTCCAACTCCAAAATAGCCTATTACTCTTTAGAAAACATGTTTCTTTTCTACTATTTTTCTAAAGAAACAAAACTTCAATTTCAGTAGATTCTCTTCCATTAGGAATAGACATAAATGAAGGGGAAATTTCAGGGATGGGTATTAAATGGCTGTAGCCTTTTTCTTCGAGTGTACTCACAGTTTTTCCAGCATATGTTGTCGGTTCAGCTTTCGCAGGCGCTTCAGCTCCGTCTCACGGCACTTGAGATCCTGCAGTTCACGCTGGATCTTTTGCTCGACGGGCACATACCCTCTCCTAAGGGGACGACCCTCCGAGTCCCGCTCGATGGCGCCTTGGGATAAAGTGTTACCAGCACTGTTGTTGTTGTTGTTGTTGATGCTGTTCATGTTGTTGTTGTTGTTGTTGTTGATCAGGTTAAGGGTCAAAGGTGAAGAGGGGTTGCCTGCCTCAAGGAAGGCCATAGCATTGCGTGAATTCAACTTGAGAGTTTGACTCTGATTGTTGTTGCTATTGTTGCTGCTGTTGTTGTTCATATTGTTGCTGGGTGACAGCAGAAGGGGCGTGGCATTGCCCAAAGTGGGCGTAACATTGCCCAGCTGCAATTTGCCGTGTGAGGCAATGAAACGTTGCATGACACCCTTTGTGGCACCATTGAAGGCAAACTGCCGCTTCTGCTGCTGTCCATGCAACTGCGGCGTCGATATCGTTCGCGTCATCAGCTTCTGTTGCGGCGGCTCCGGCGTCATGTTATAACAATTGGGGCCAATATAACGCTGCTCCTGTCGTGCCACAATTGTCAGTTTTAGCGGCTGCTGCTGCTGCTGCTTGCCACCTGCCGTGTTGTTGTTGTTGTTGCAGCTGGTCTTCTGCGAGGAGGCGGAAATGCCCGAATCGTCGGAATGATGCTCGTCAAGGGATTCCTCCTTGTGGCAGCTGCTGCTACTGCTGATGTTGCTGTTGACGCTGGAGGCCAGCGAGGGCGTGTTCGACGGCGATTGATCCTCGCCGGGCACGAGCAAAGTTGCCGCCGCCGGTTGTGCAGTGACAAGCACTCCCTGCTCCCGTTCCTGCTCCTGTTCCTGTTCCTGCTCCTGCTGATCCACTTGCGGCTGTGCCTCGCCATTGCCATTCAGCGCAAAGTTCGCCTCGAAACTCTCCACCTTGATGGGAGGCGTGCCGTTGGCGGAGAGCGTCACCAGCTGGCGATATTCCTCCTCGCGTCGCACCACCTCCTTGATCTCCTCCTGTATGCGTGTCAGCGGATCGATTTTCTGCAAAAGAGCGGCAAGAGCGAGAGAGAGAGAGAGAGAGAGAGAGTTAGGCAACTTGAGCTGCGGCATTCGTATACAGTGTTGACTAGCGTGTCGTGGCTGAAGAGCAACTTATAGCAGTGTCAACAAAAAAGATGTGGGTGGAAAAGAAAAAAACAAGCAGGAAGTACTCCGGTTACCAATCGATGGTAATCGAATATGACGACAGCTGCAATTGTTGTCACAGTGAAGCTTGTCTTGAGTAACGATCACAGCCACTAAGAGTTGTGAGTTCAAAACAAGCCAAACAGTCGGAACACCGACTATAATATACCCTGTGGCTGTAACAGGGTCCCGCTAAAAATTCGCTCCCAATGTAATTATCTTCTCTCTACCTTTTTTTAGTTCCCGTTTCGTGTGCGAAGGGGGCGTGGCAACGTGATGAAATTTTCTAGACACATTGATCTGAAAATATTCAACATGTGTGCCAAATCTCAAGTCAAGTTGTTATAAGCTTTTTACTTTAAAAAAAGGTTGTAAGTCTGGCAGACCCCATAAAGTACTATATACATATATTCTTGATCAGCATTAATAGCCAATTCGGTATAGCTATGGCCGTCGGTCCATCTGTCCAACTGTCCATCTGTCGGTCTGTCCATCTGTCCGTCTGTCGGTCTGTCCAACTGTCCGTCTGTCCATCTGTCCGTCTGTCCGTCCGTCTGTATAATCGCGTAGATCTCCTACTCTATATAAGATAGAGACACCAAATCTTGTATATTGGTCCGCCTATGTTAAAATTTTGCCACGCCCCCTTTCGCTCCCGTAAACCTAAAACGAACATTTCGAAATCCCATAAAACGAGAATTATAAAAGCTAGAGGCCTGAATGTTTGCATACATGATAAACAACACGGTCCCAATGTATCCTGAAAATTTCATTGCGATAAAAGGTTTTGAAACTATTCAAAAAACAATTTTCTTTAAATGCCATATAATTGTCAATTATCCTTGTTTAAATTTAAATTTACTCAGCTTGTATCGTCTATGTTTACATTAACATAATTTATCTGAAATCTTTGTGTCGATTGTTCATACAGGGTGTGGCAAAAGTAATCAGCCTATTGGAAAACGCTATAACTTTTACAAATATTGCACCAAGAAGAAAATGATAACAATTAATCCGCGTTCTTGCAAAGTAAACCAATTCATAGACTTGTCGATTTTATATTCTGTGTTTGTTCACTTCACAAATGTCCAAACCGAATTGACATTTGGCCCCAAGCAATAGGGTGATTACTTTAGCCGCATCCTCTAGTGATAATAATAATACATATAAGTAGATAATATAGGCAATGAAGAACGTACTTAACTGAGAGATACCCTCTACATACATATATATATATCTGAAATACCCAAAGTAACCCAAATAAATTGTACATTTTAACATAGCTGCAAGCCTCAAACTTTTTAAAGAAGGTTCGGTTCAATGGTTCGAACAACAGAGCAAGATTTTCAATTTCTAATTGATACAGACATTTTTATTTGAATTTCTCAATTGTTTTTTTTTTATTTTTCTTGATTGCTCAAGCCTATAAAATTATTTAATAAAAATATTTGTAGCCTTCCAAGCAATCTAGCTTAAGATAATAATTTTATTATAATTTTCCCACAGTTAAAAAATCATGCTAAAATAAAATGATAATTGGTAAAAATAGAAAAAAGTATGAAATATCCGTTTCAGATTTAAGAAGTAGATTTTTTAAAAGTTTATAATTCTAAACTGTTTGGTGAAACAGAAAAACCCGCAACAAAACCTCTGTGTTATTTATTTATTATACCCTGTGCCCATTCGAAATGGGCAAATACGGGTATAATGAATTTGTGTGAATGTATGTAACAGGCAGAAGGAAGCATCTCCGACCCGATAAAGTATATATATTGTTGATCAGTAAATATATCCAAGTCGATTGACAGTTGTCCGTCCGTCCGTCCGTCTGTTTGTCCGTCCGTCTGTCCGTCAGTCCGTCTGTATAAACGCGTGGATCTCAGCAACTATAAGAGCTAAAGACTTCAAATTTGGAATGTAGGTTCCTGAATACCGTACGAATATCAAGTTTATTTTGAATTTTTCGATATCAAGCTCCGTTTGTTTTAAAATTAGAAAAATCACCATAACATAAGCAATGTTAAAGCTAGAGACTTGAGATTTGGCACATATGATAAGAAACTTGTGCTTAATGTGTCCAGAAAATTCATCATCGGATGCCACGCCCCCTTCGCCCATAACTCGAAGAATCTGATAACATGAGCAGTTCTATAACTAGAGTCTTGAGATTTGACATGGTAAGTATTCTACTTTCAATGTGTGCTACAAATTTCAGTGCGATCGGATATTGAACTCAGATGTTATTCAAGAAACACATTTATGCGAACTGATCGAATTTGAGAAAGACCCTATATTATGTATATTTAAATCCCATTATAATGAAAATACTTTTGTTTGAAGACCTGCACAGGGTGTCCAACTGTCGCGCGCGCTCCACTGATCGGCTTATTCATTCTGTTGCCATGGAAGAGATGGGTTGAAAATTGAATACAGGATTCTGCAAGGGTATGAAATCTTTGGCGTGCCAAAAAATAACAAAGAAGACTGGCTCAGTGCACCCTACTGTCGGTCCCGCCCCGACTCTTCGGCTTGTTAACTATCATTTTGCTTTCTTTAAATTAATATTACAAAATAAGAATACAAAACAATTGTGTAAGACTCTTTGTCTGACTGGTGACAAGCGGTCAACGTACAGAACAAACGGTAAGAGCTAGACGCTCTAAAGTCACGAACTCATTACCTAGTGAAATATTATATGTATTCTATTGTATAATACAGAGATAATTAGTGGAAGCTAATGTATTAACTTTATCATGATTCTTAATATACAAAAGGGAACTTGAATGAGTTCTTCAACTTGATAATGCCATATTTATATACAAAAGAGAACTTGAATGAGTTCTTCAACTTGATAATGCCTTATACCGTATACCACCATATTTGTATACAGCCAATGAATGATAACAATTTGTTAGCGATGTTATTAAATCAAACAGGGTTGCTTTTGAGTTAGTTCTTACTAATACCGCTAGACGGCACTGCTATGAATCCGATGTGGCGACCCAGTGGCGCCCCCTAGCCACATTCATCAAACCAACAAGTTTCCAATGCAGCCCTGCAGTCGAAACGGCTGTTCGATAACAATCTATCGAGATCGATCCATTTCGCAAGCTACGCGCGTATCCGAACAAAAGCAAAGCTCTGTATTGATAACCATAAATAAAGATAAATACATGTATATTAAAGACAATAGTGAATGCTTCAAGTAACACCACACAGGCAGACATTAGAACTGCACAATGAACGTAAACTTGTTATACTTTGAAGTTGTACTATTGTAGTTGAATTGTTGCAGGCAGGTTTCACTGTAATTAAAGACTGTTGCAACAATGTGATGATGTCGTTGACAGACCGCAAAACTGAAGAGTGTTTCAAGTAAGGGGAATTCTGCCAGACGGAGCTACTACTATTACATAGGGGTAAGGGGGGCGGGGCGGGGCAGGGCAGGGCAGGGCGTGGCATGGAGAAAGAAGAAGAAGAAACAACTGTCACTTACGTGCTGACAATTGACAACAAACTTGGAAAAAACTACACTCAGATCAAGAGTTGTGATCTTCAGGAATAGGGGCTTTCAGACTTAATAGAAGGGCACATGCCGGTCTAAAGGTAGCAGGGAGAAGGGAATAGGGGATAAGAGAGGGGCAGATACAGGTGGCACTCTTTTTTTTTTACCCTCTTACCCTCTTAAGCGGCTTTTGATGCGTGCAATCAACAAAAAAATATTGCGTGACATTCGAGTAAAATTTTCAAATGTAATAAATTGAAAATTCAAAGCCAACAAACAAAAGGTTTAAAGCACAAAGCATGTGATCAAAGGGAGGGAGATGATAACGACGTGAAGGGGGGAGTGGGAGGGGGGGGGGGGTAGAGACGTATGGCATTGTTGGGCGAGCTTCAGCGGTGGCAAAGAGCTCGTAAAAATGCTAAACATTTTCAAAAACAATCGAGAGTAAAAGTGTTTGAAAGTAAAAACAAAACACGCACACACACATTGTTGTTGTCTGTTGCATAAAATTGTTGTTGTTGTTGGTGTTGTTGTTGCCGCTGTCACACTTTATAACTGATAGGCGTGACAAAAGCGACCTCAAAGTTATGACATCGCATGAAAAATGGGAAGAAAAAAAGCATAAATGAAAATGGGAAACTTTTTGGCGTATGCGGTTGACTGAGCTGTAATTCAATCTTTCCACATACATATGTATATGTGTGTGTGTGTGTGTGTGTGTGTGTGTGTGTGTGTGTGTGTGTGTGTGTGTGGGAGTGTGTGTGTGAGAGAGAAAGGGAGAGTATCGCAAGGCCAATAAACAATTCAATTACATTTATTAGTTGCATATGGATTAATCTGGACAAAATACCATGTTTTAAGCACTCCAAATAAGTTTTCGACTGCAATAAAGTATTTAGAACAAAATCATTAACTTAGCTTAGAGCTTTCACTTCATTCATAGCCATTAGTCTCAGTAATAGAGCTTTAAGCTCTTTAAAATCAACTTGTAGTGTTGAAAAGTGCGGATACCCGCTAGTGTTTAAAAGATTCAACGCATGAAATGTTAAATTTTCAATATTAGATCAATTAAAAACAAGTGCTGCAAAATCAATTTAATAAAGCTGTTTTCAATATGAAAACTTCACTTTTTCAACAAAAATTGTGTAGCATTTGAAATTTTGCAGCATTTATTGAATGTTTTTCTACTCTAGCTATGCTTTATAATGCTTTTACACATTTTAAATAACATTTAACATTTCAAATCGTAGCTTTAAAGCAAATCGATCAATTAATGTCATTAAGCAACTATTAGAAGACTCTGTTTCAAGTGAATTTAAGTCAATTCAACACTTACACAAGACTTAAATTAAGAACTAGATTTGCATTGCTATACAACACTGATTTACTTACGCTTTAAGCTCGGCACTGACATTGATATAAAATTCTTTAAGCAAAATGTGTCTAATTTCGAAAGGGCGTATTCAGTGTGACCAATGCAATAACAACCAGTCGGAAGGGCTACAGTCGAAGTCGACTTTGAGAGACCCTTTACTTATTCTTCAAAAAGGAAATAAGAGTGACACTAATAGTACCCCATAGCGCGTTGTAACGTCAATATGCCCTTCTTCTTCCTTTGGCCTCTTTGCTTTTTAGGTTATTGAAAATTTGGTAGAATTTGCCTAATTATGTATGAGCTAAAACTGACATTGTGACTTTAAGCGCGAGTCGTTGTGCTACAAATGAAAAGTCAATTGGACACGATTCTGAAGTTGTAGACGGAGTCAGATCGGAGTCCGGGAAAGCGGCAGCCAAGAGATTTTTCCTGCCCCAGAGAAGAATTTCTTGCTGCATTTAGCGATGATTGAATGCAATTTGTGGTCTAAATGTTTTCCGCCAGCGGCGACAAATGCGAAATGTGAAATGCGAAAATGTAGACAAAAGAATGGCAAATTGACAGGCAAAGAGAAGGGGGGAGGGGGGGGGGGGCAAAAGGTAGTAAAAGGGAAAAGAGGAGGGGAGAAGAATTGTGTGAAGGAGAGGTGAGAAGAGGGTTGGAGAAGAAAGTACTGGAAAGGAAAGGGAAGGTAAGGGAAAGGATTGAGGGAATAAGAGGTAAGGTGAGGAAAGGGAAGAAGCAGGAAGGAGAGGGTATAAGAGGGTAGAAGAGGAAAGGTGTGGGATGGAGAGGGATGGAGAGGGAAGGGAAGGGAATGAGAGGGAATGAGTCGGATGGGTGACGGATGGAGCGGGAAGGAGTCGGGAAGGAGAGAAAAGGGAAGGGAAGCGAAAAATGGATTTAGAGTTTAAGAAAGGAGAGGAAAGAACAAGGAAGGATAGGTAGGGAGAGGGAAGGAGATGGGAAGGAGTCGGGAAGGATAGGAATGGGAAGGGAAGCAGAGGGAAGAAGGCGGGAAGCGAAATAATGGGAGTATGGGTTTAGGGTTCCGGGAAGGAGATGGGAGTTAGAGGGAATGAGAGGAAAGAAGAAGAGGTAGAGAGTGGGAAGGAGAGGTATTGAAAGGAAAGGAGACGGGAAGGAGAGGAAAGGGAAGGGAAGCAAAGGGTAAGAGACGGGTAGCAAAACAAAAATGGGAGCGTTTAGGGTTTAGGGAAGAATATGAGAGTGAGAGGGAATGAGAGGAAAGAAGAAGGAAGGAGAGGGAATGAGATGTAGAGAGAGGGAAGGAGAGGTAGGAAAAGGATAGGAGGCGGGAAGGAGAGGAAAGGGAAGGGAAGCAGAGGGAAGCAAAGGGAAAGAGACGGGTAGCAAAACAAAAATGGGAGCGTTTAGGGTTTAGGGAAGAATATGAGAGTGAGAGGGAATAAGAGGAAAGCAGAAGGAAGGAGGGGAAAGGAGTAGAAAGGAGAGGGAACAAGAGGTAGGGAGTGGGAATTCAAGCAATGGGAGGGTTTAGGGTAAGAGTTTAAGCTGGCATCATTTTCGGTTCAGCGTTCAGGTCTGAGGTCAAGTCTTGTGTCATGTGTCTTCGGTGTTGTGTCTTGTGTCTTTCATGTGGGTGCGTCAATTGTTGACTGTTGCTTCCGCATAGCAATTGTGGTTGTTGCTGCTGCTGTTTTTTTATTGTGGCATATTAGAAAGTGGCAGCAAATGTCGTTGGCTGTTGCAGGCATTTAGAGTCACTAAGTAGTCGCTAGTCAACGCCAAAGTGGCATAAACAAAAGACAGCGCCAATGAAGAGACTCCACAACATGGCAAATGTAATTTGCTTACATTTTGTCGCTGATGTTGTTGTTGTCGAAGCTCATCAAATTTTTGCACAATTTGTTGCAGATTTTCACTCAATTGTGCGTTAAAAAAGAAAAAAACGAAGTATTGATAGGAAACGAAAAAAAAGGAAAAATAAGAAACCCGCCAAACTGTCGTTTTCACTGGCAACACAAACACACACACACACACTCAAAAAACCAGATGCCAAAATGTTGTACAAAACGGAAGTTTAGTTTATAAGCTGCAACAAGTTGCTAGCAATATGTGACCAGCAACATCGGAAAGTGCAATGGCATGCAGGCAAAAACAATAACAACAACAGCAGCAGCACCAGCTGCCAACTTGACAGCTGTTACTCTCCTCTTCTCCTTTACTACTCCTTCGCCATCAACTGCTTCTCTGCGTCGACGGCGACTGCGACTTCTGCCTTCTGTCTTGCGCGCTCTGGCAAATTTACCGCAATATTTTGTTGTTGTTGTTATACCCTTGCAGAGGATATTATAATATTGTCACGAAATGTGTAACGCATTAAAGGAGGCATGTCAGACCCTATAAAGTATATATATTCTTGATCAGCATCAACAGCCAAGTCGATACAGTCATGTCTGTCTGTCTGCCTGTCCGAGTGTCTGTCTGTCCGTCCGCCTGTCCGACTGTCTATCTGACCGTCTTTATGTCTGTCTGTCTGTCCGCCTATCTGTCCGTTCGTCCGTCTGTGTGCCTGTCTGTCCGTCTGTTTGTTTTTTACATGCTGACAACATATTAGTTAAAGTCAGACTACTGTAATTTATAGTTCCCATAGGAAAGATCGTTTGAAGTCTTTGGCGTGTCAAAAATAACAAAAAAGACTTGCACCCCAACTTATTTATTTTCAAAAAAAATTAAACCCGTTGGCTCTTATTATTTATATTTTTAACTTGTTCAAAGAGCCATAAGCAACAATAAGAAGATAAATAATAATAAATATGATAAATTGAATAAAAAGTTTGATTTCACTTTAGGCACAAAGTTATTTAAACTGCAGGGTATTAAAACTTCGGCATGCCAAAGATAACCTTACTTTCTTGTTGCTTATTTCTGTTTTACACATGCTATATAACGGCAATTGGGGAAGTGCATGTCCAAGACAAAGTCGCTGGCCTAAACTGAACTCATTTGCATGTTGCCGGGGTCAACAGCAACAACAACAACAACAGCAGCAACAACAACAGCGCACAGACACGTTTGTTGCCCTGCCATGCAAAATGTGCTGAAAGATCAGCAGCAGCAGCAACAACAACAATATCAGCAGCAGACGCCAAGTACACGATATACAAAGCACAAAGCAAATTAGCTGCAAGCAGCAGCAGCAACAACCACAACAACAATAATAATAGCGAACATCAAGAATTGTACAAGTACAAGAACAGAACGTGACGAGAAACGTGACCGTGACTTGACTGCACGCTCACTCTCTCGCTGTCTCTCCCTCTGTCCCCTCTCTCACTCTAAGCATGCGCTCTCACGCTCTAGCACTTTTACACTCTTCGCGTACAGCTCGTAAGCTTGCTCCACTTCTAGCCAAAAAGCAAAAACAAAACAAAACAATAAATGACAGCGCTGCTGGCGTTAGCGTTGGCGTAAGCAGCGCTGCCTGGCTTGGGCTATCGTTTCCAGGCGAGTGATCAGCGCATTAGCATGATATGCTGCTGACGCTGACGCTGGCGCTGACGTTGCTGCTGCTGCCTACGACGAGGATGATGATGATGTTAGTGATGTTTGATGCTGCTGATGATGATGATGATAATGATGATGCTACAGCAGCGCGTCAAATGTAGCAACAACAACTTTACACGTATTTGGGGCAATTCATTTAGCGTTCTTTTTGATACCCTGTGCCCATTAAAATCGGGCAATAAAGGGTATAATGGATTTGTGCTAATGTATGTAACAGGCATAAGGAGGCATCTCCGACCCATGAAGAATTCCTGATCAGTATCAATAGCAGAGTCGATTTACACCTGTCCGTCTTTCTGTCCGTCTGTCCATTCGTCTGTATAAAAGCGTCGATTTCAGCCACTAGAATAGTTAAAGACTTCAAACTTGGTATGTAGATACCTGGATACCTAACGCTTTTCAAGGTATTTTTTTTAATTTAAAACAGATAGTAAATTCAGAAGATATACAAGAATCAATTTTACTCAGGAAGTAGAAGAGAAAACTAACGCTTAAATGTACAGAGCTTTCTGCGTGTTTATTTGTGTGTGTATGTGTTTTTGGTTGCGTTTATACAATATTCACGTACATATGTTTGTGTGCGCATAAACGTATTAGGTTTTCAAAGGACCTGGTAGTCAAAATAGTTTCTTTGAAGGCTGGCACAGGGTATACTACTGTCGGACACCCTCTTGTGACCGGCTTGTTTTATACTCTGCTTTACACTCTACTCTAACAGACAAAAAGAAGCGTGGCCAACCCCATAAATATGTATATTCTTGATCATCTTCAATAGTCGAGTCGATATAGCCATGTCCGTCTGTATGTCTGCCCGTCCGTCCGTCCATCTGTCTGTCTGTCCGTCCGCCCGTATGAATGAAAGAATCTCAGAGATATTAAGAGCTAGAAGCTTTAACTTGGTCTTCCAGCACTGCTAATATTTGCAGGCAGATCAAGTTTATCTTTAATTTTAGATGCCACGCCCCTTCGCCCACAAATCAAGAAAAAGCTCATAAAAAAATGAGTTTTAAAGCTAGAGACTTGAGATTTGGCAAACATGATGAGGGGTCAATGTGTTGTTGTCCCCTTCGTCCAAAAATTAAAAAAAAACGATTAACAAGAGAATCAGATCGGGAGTGAATTTATGAGCGGCACCGTATAATGCTACAGGGTATATTACAGGCGGGATTCCGACTGGCCGGCTTGTGTTTTTTATTTTTGTTGTGCCTTTTTTGTTCGCAGTGACCGACGAAGCTGCAATCGAAGCGTGCAATAAAATAAGAAAAATAAACTACAACAATCCCAAATTGATATGCAAGAGGAGAAGAGGAAGCAAAAAAAATGTGGGCGTTTACGCAGATTTTTGGCCCGCAAGGCATTTGGGTCAACAGCTTTGATAATATTTAATGTTAGTGCTAATGATAATGTTGATGTTGATGTTGTTGATGCTAAAGCTGATGAAAGAATGCCATGGTAATAAAAATAACTTGGGGGCGTGGCAACTGCTAAAGGCGTTAATTCTGTTATTGTTGATTCTAACTGTGACACCTCGCACTCCTCCCCACCCATCTCCCCATCTCTCGTCACCTTTTGTGCCATTGCATTTGTGGCTTCAATAATCCGTCTTATGCTTTTCACCATCATTCGCTTAGTTGGCAGTTTTCTCTTCACACTTCTTTCAGTTGTCAAAACTTCTGTTTTTCCAGCTTTTCTTTCCCAACTTCATCGTGCTTTCGTCTTTTGCATGATAAGCTCTTCAGCCGGAAGACTTTAAGCTGACGTTAACCAACACTTAAGACTGCCTAATGACATGTAAGTATGTATGTATATCTATCTCTGTCTCATCATATAAAGATTAGAGTCAACTTAGTAAAGAATTCTCAAAAGCGTATAACAGTTATAGATATCTTTTAAAATTATTCAAACGAATCCTCATACAAATACTTTAAAATTAAATAATCTTTATTAAAACGTATTACAGATATGGAAAGCGTTTCAAATAAAGTTAGATATCCGTTAAAGTGTATAACAGTTATTGAAATCTTTCGATATTAAGTAAAGGAATCTTTACAGAGTATAACAGTATTAGAAATATTTTAAAATTAAGTAAATTGTTCAAAATTCTGAATAGCATTGAAATATTTAAAACTTAGATAAATAATCGTTTCTAAAGTGTGTATCAGATATGGAAATCTTTTGAAATAAAGTAAAAAATCCACAAAAGTGTTTCATATTTATATAAATCTTTCGATATTAAATAAAGAAATCTTCTTCGAGTATTAGAGTAATATAAACATTTTAAAATAAAATAAATGTCCCTTTGTTGAGTCTGCAAATAATATAGATAACAAATAAACATTTTGAAAGCCTATAGCAGTTATACAGACTTTTTAGAGTTAAGTAATGATTTCTTAAATGTATATAACAGTTTACAGAGTGTAAAAGTAAAATAAATATTTTTAAGCAAATTAATTAATCTATTCAAAGTCTATGACATATATGTTAATTGTTTGAAATGAAGTAAAGAATCCACAAAAGTGGATAACAGTTATATAAGTCTTTCGAATATAAATAAATAAATAAATTACTAAATTAAGTAAATAAATTCTCAAAAAAATATAAAAATAATAGAAATATTTTAAAATTAAGTATATTAACTATTTTAAAGCCTATAAAAACTACAGATATTGTTTGAATTTAAGTAGGACGTTCTCAAAAGTATCTTCAAAAAGTAAAAGAATATTATAAATATTATAGAACAAAGTAATTTATTCTTTTCGAATTATAAAAATCTCTATAGTTTATTACAAATATATAATTATTTTCATATCGTATTAATAAACTAAAACAAGAATCATTATTGATATTAATTTACTATTATTTATTTTTCGCTTTAATCGTATTCAAGTGAAAATTTCCTTTCCATCTGCAAAGTTTCTTCTTTCATCTGACGATCTATTCAGTTTCTGTTTAATAATCTCATCATATTCATGGTTATTAACTCGTTCTGGCGTTCAATTTAGAGCATTTTCTAGCGCTAGTTTTACCTATCATTAGTAATATTGCTTATGCTTTATCGATTATCCCAAACTCTCACTGAGAAATCAACACCTTCTCAAGCGTTTCTTTCACACAGATGCAGATACAGACACAAATACAGACACAGATACAGACACAGTTATTGATACTCAGTTCATGCGATCGACCCAGTTATTGTGTAAAAATCGTGATCTATTCTCATGCAGGCTACAAAGCTACAACGATCTACAGTCTACAGTCTTCTATCTTCTATCTTCTGTTTTCAATCTGCAATCTGCAATCTACAATTTGCAATTTGAAATCTGAGGCGGATGCACTTGAAGCATGTGTCAATTATGACGCCATATTATGTAGGTGTAGGGGAGGTGTATTTTATACTAGTATTACAATTACCGTTATACCGATACCAATTGCTGTTATTAAGTTATATTTGCTATGGGTAGGTCGTCGCTTAGCTTGGCCCCAAAAAAATCTTGGCCAAAATCTGTGCACAAAGTCACGTCTTGGCCGGGGCGAACCATTAACAAACCGACAAATTGCTAAACAAAGCAAAAATAGAAATAGACAAAAAAAAATATGTACAAATATAGGTTAAGTTACACTTAAGAGCTGTGGACAGAGACAGCAAGAGTGTGCGAAGGAGATATCTCCAACTACATTGGCTCGTCTCTTATCTCACCTTTGGGGAAACTACGACGCATTTACAGCTAAAAAACAAAAAAAAAGGTATGAGAATCTATTTACCGAAATGAATTCGCGATAAGCGTCAAATGGAAAATTCATGGCCAAATGTTGATAAAGAGAAAAACAACAACAGCTACAACAACAATATTCGTACATCGATTGGGTCCTGCGTGACCGGGACAAATCAGTGCCATGTTTGTCCTTTTGCCCACTTTCTCAATGGCTTTTAGCCTGCTCAACAATTTATTGGTCGCTTAGGTCATCAGGTTAAGTGCTCGCTGATGTGCGATACTCATTAATTTGCGGCTCGTTGAGCCATTTCCAGCTAAGCAATTATGTCAATTGATTGGGTGTGTTGCGGTTTAAACACTTGCAGTATAACAGGTTTATAACAGTTTAGCATTATTCTTTTCGAGTGGGTGCGAGAAGAATGCGTTGTGGAGTCGTGATTTTTCTAAAGGGCCGTAAAAAACAGCTTTTGGAGTGCTTTATGAGTGTATAATAGCTCGACGAGCCTTTGTTTGCAAAATTGAAGTTATTAATAGAATGACATGTGTCTAGAACAATACGGGCATATGTATTTAACAATATGACAGTCGTATAACAGTCGTATAACAGTCGTATAACAGTCGTATAACAGTTGTAAAACCAATTTTAATGCATTTATATGCATCTCAAACATATTTAAAGCATTAAATATATTAAATCTCAAACAAAACAATTGTATAACAGTCAACCTATTTAGAAAGTGACAAACTATAGACATTTCTGTGCGAATTTCAATCCAAATTATGTCACCCATCTCACTGAAGAGCCGCCACATTCGCCGCATGCCAATGCCCGAGAGTCGAGCAACCCAGAAAACGTGCCCGGCATTCGAAAAGCAACAAAAAAGTATAAAAAAAAGAAGCGTCGCTCACATTATGTCATGTATAACAGCAGTGCAACAAGTATAACAACAACAGCAACAACAAGTTGAGCCAGATGCTTTTTTTGCCCTGGGCCATTGACATGCAGTCGCCAGAGAACAAACTGGACAACAACAATAAGAGAACAGACAAAGTCGAAGTAGAAACAAAATGCGGCTAAAAAAAAACGCAGCTAGATACATTTGTATCTGCATCTGAGAGACGCTTGCGAATGCATTTGGATTGCGATTGCGATTGCGTGTCTGTCTGACTGACGCTTGGGTTTTGTGAACTTGAAGCGCGCTTGTTTTGTTTTCTTCTTTTTTTTTTCATTATTATTGGCCACAGCTGCTGGCATCTGGCAACTGTTGAAGCTGCCACGCTACATGGAGCACGTAAAAGATACAGATACAACTATAGATACAGATACAAGCTATAGATAGAGATACTCTACGCTGGATGTAGAGACGTTTCTTTGGTAATTGCCATGTTTTGGATCGCTTCTTGTTTGTCTTGTAATTAAAACGTTGCTCGTCTTTTCCCTCCCCAACTTCTTGCTTCCCCCTGTCTCTCACTTCTCGTTTCGCCTCTTGATTGAAATATGTAGACCCAAAATGAAAATGAAACAAAACAATGGCAAATATTTGCGGAACGTTTGTCGGTGAGATACAGATACAAAACAATATTGAACGCACCTCCCTACCCCACAATTTTAATTGAGTTGCTTTGTACCACTGTGCAAATAGTCGAGCAAATAATAACAGAACTCGAAACAAATAAGACATCAAAGCCCTTGAGAGTTGGCCTCTCTTCAGGCAATACTACATCTTACTTAATGGGGTTATAGCCAAGTTTGTAGATCAATAGCGAATGGTATGACAACAGTTGACTCAATTCTACTTATTATGATGTCACTTGCTGCAATCCTGAGATCATAATTTAACTTAGTCATGAGTCTATAGATCATATTCGATTTTTAAATCGAAGAATAAAATTGAGACTCATTGGTAAATCTATAGATCATCTTCGATATTTAGATCGAATCTTAAAGTTACTTGAGAGCTGGACTAATCAGAATTACTTACTTTATAAAAGTAGTGGATTTTGTTTAACATCTTCCTTCTGTAGACTCAATAAAATTCTTCACAGCTAGCTATCTAAATTATCTACTTAAGCTATGTGAGTTTTTCTTTATTATTTATTTATAATACGACCAATAATTTATTTTACTATAAGTATTATGGTCAGTTTTTGCATCTCCGGTTTTATAAGCTATGTAAATACACTTGATAATTTGTTAGATACTTTATGATTCAGACGGCGCTTTAAATGTTCTTGTATGAAACTAAAACGATGACTGATCACAGCTTATACTTAAAAGACGAGGAAATAATTGCCTCATTTTTAGTAGAAGATTTACATCTATCTCAATTGAGTCTTAACAGATGGTTTAGCTTTAAAAGAAGAATATAATTTATTTTTAGAAAATAGATAAATCTATATGTTTGTTTAATTTAAGTTAAGTGGTTCCTATGTCGTGGTAATATCAACGCTAGGCAGATACTATACAAATAAAAACGATTTAGCACATACGATAAAACTATAACAGTTCTTCCTGAAGTCTAATCTGCTCATCCACAATAAATTTAATAAAAGAAAAGCTGTAATTTCTGGCATATTAAATTATAGATCATAAACTCTGATCATTGTACAAAACTAATATGTTTCTGTTATGCTGTTATAATAGAACTCGTAATGTCGAAAGTATTTAAGTTAAAAGCCCACACTTAAGGTGCGCATAAAGAAACATAACAATGTTAAGAGGGAAATGCTTGGCCCAGTAACTAACTCTCTAGTAGTAGATCCCAATTCAATGCAAACAGCGAGCAAGAAGAAGGAAAATAAAAATAAAAAAAAGTGAAACCACTTCACGGTGGCACTTGAACGATCCCCAAGTATCATCCAGACAGACAGACAGACAGTTAGCCGTATCAGTAAAAAAGCTCTGGGAAAGTGCCTTGTCCGGGACGGACGTGACAATGATGTTGGAGCCGGCATAATGTTAACTATTAAACCGCTGACCAACGGTTTTGGTAATTTACTAGATCTTAACTGTGTTCACTCCAAACTCCACCCCCAAATGGTAGCTAAAGCTGTCCATCAGCCATTCAGGCCGACAGCTTACTAGCCAGCATGTGTGAATGGGTTTTCCATGAATGAAAATGCCGGTTGCCCACGGTCAACAGACATCGCCCATCAGTCAACAGGGAGATGCCAACATGGAGTTGGTTGTTGCTATTGTTGTTGCTGGTATTGCAAGGTCTCATGTCCGAGGTGCGACGTTTGAAGTGCGCTTTTATGACATTTAGCGGTACGTTAAAGCGGCTGTGGGCAACGGTAAAGTGTTTAGACGTCTTTAACACATGCTAACTGCATATTTTGTCTGCACTGTCAGCCTGTTTGGCTATTCGCTGTTTTCTTTGGCCTGATCGTAAAAATTATCATTATCATAATCATTATCATTATCGTTAGCTTGGGACGGTTTTGTGAAAGGTTGTGCATACACACGAGTCTTAAGTCAAATACTCGTACAGTGTGGGGAATTTGTCATGAGATGCCTTTCACCCACGTCGACACTGTAATGAGGTACTAACTAAGTGGTGTATGTTGTTTATAGGTCGACTGTGCGAAATGCAAAAGTTTGAGGCTGTATAAAAGTTGTATAACAGTCGTATATCAGGCGTATAACAGTTGTATAACAGTTGTATAACAGATGTATAACAGATGTATAACAGTTGTATAACAGTGTGGATTTCCATTTGGAAATAATTATAGCAATATTGCTATGTACGTCAAATCAGACGTATAACACTTTTAACATTGATTTTAATTAATACAACTTACAACTCATTGTATAACAGTTATACCACCTTAATAATGCCCGAAAAAAAATATTGCTAGAATTATGTAGTGGTATATCAATTGAGGGTATAAATCTGTGTATAACACTTGTATAACAGCTGTAAAATACTTGTCAAGTCAATATGCGAACAAATGTAGCAATTTTGCTAAATTCAAAGCACAAGTATAACACTTTAAACATGTATAACAGTTATATCTGTTTAATAATGCACTAAAAAGAAGAATATTGCTAGAGTTATGTAGAGGTATACAAAGAGATGGTATACATCAGTGTATAACACTAGTATAACAGCTGTATAACACTTGTCAAGCCAATAGTGAAACAATTGTACAGGTATAACACATTAAACATTGATCTGAGTTAATACAACTTACAACTCATTGTATACAAGTTATATCTGTTCAATAATGCACTAAGATGAAGAATATTGCTAGAAATATGTAGTGGTATACCAATTGATGGTATAAATCAGTGTATAACACTTGTATACCAGCTGTATAACACTTGTCAGGCCGCTTAACATTGTCCGGCAAGTAAATCTATATTGTAACAAGCAGGCTATAAAATATTTAAATGGTTGTATAACACATTTTAAACTATTATAATTGCCTGTCGGATCGTAAATATGTGCACAACATTAAGTACAGCTCTTGTGGTACAGTAGTACAGTTGCCGGAGCACGTTAGTCAACTCATTTTAATCGTTTAGTATGTAAGCAGCTGGAGTCGAGAGTTACACTCTACTTAACACTGGCCAACAGTCAGGCCAAACCGAAGAAATCCAAATTAGCAAAATTTCAATTTAGCATGACTTGAAATAAAGCACAATGGTAATAGGTTTAATTTAGTTTAGTTTAGTTTTTGTTGTTGCTGTTTCTGTTGCTGTTGTTGTTGCTCTTGATGCTTTGCTAATTTAAACAAATGTAGTCAAATTTACGAGTATAACAGAAATAAATTTCTGAGTTGAGTTTCCCACGCTTTAGAAACAAAATGGCGACAGTTGATGACAATGGGGATCTACTACTAGAAGATTTATGAACAAAGCGAGGCGGGGGAGAGAGAAAGACAGAGAAGTGAAAGAGAGAGGTAAGATTTACAAACTGGGAGGGAATAGGAGGGAACAGATATATAACTAAATAACGCAACAGCAACAAATAAAAGTTGCAAATGCAACTTGCTTAAATGGACAATGAGACAAAGATAGAAGAGGAAAGATAGACAGATGTATAGAGAAACAGATAGACAGCTGGACAAATGTATTTACATATGTGGTAAGTGCAACTTCCCAGTTTCAGTTTTGTTGTCTCTTTATTTATTTTTTGCATTCAAATGAACGGAGTGTTCAACTGTCGCAGTTGTCTTATTTATGTTACTGTGTTTATATGACGCTGACAATCACAATAATGATGATGATGATGATGATGATGATGATGACGTTGACGATGATGGCGCTACTTAGTGTACATAACGCGTTGACCGTTAAACAAAACAATAGACAGCCAGACGGGCAAACAGTCGGGCAGGTGAAGACATTCACAAAGTGACCAGCAGTTTGCCACCTCGGCCAGCGGAAGTGCTGTGCAAATACATTACAGCCATGGCTTTACACACACTTGTATACACGACATGTATGTAATAGAGCGTTAAATGCATTTCAAATGCAAAAACAAGACATGTGCTTCTTAACTTCCTTACACTGCCACTCACATAAGTGAGTTACACTTGTAAATACCAAGTACTTAATTGCCTTTAAGCAAGTGAATTGAATAAGTATATTTGGGGAAAGATTCATAGAAGAATTTTGGCAAAATATAATGAATATATAGAATTATTCTAAATTATTATTCACAAAATATTAACTTGTCTCTAACATTTCATGCACTTTTATTGCGCATGTTTTTTTATTTAATTAAATTCTAAGTAATTCACTGTTCACGTTACTCGCAAATCTTTCAATCAACTTTTAATTGAACTTTAAACTAAATGATTGGGTATGCTAGAACTACTGAAAGAGAGAGGGAGAATGAGGACAGCTCTTTCACTGGCAATACTTTCATAATTGTCTAAATGATTGTTGCTTATCATGTTAACTTCAAGTCCAAAATAGATGCATTTATGACAAATCATTTTGTAGAATACTTTTCATTTATGTTTCTTTTATTTTTTTTTTTTGGGCCAGAAACTCCCCGCGAATCTATCAGCGAAATTGAATGAACGTTCAAATGAAATTTGTCGCCAATTTGACTCGCCTGACTCATGTTTTGAGTTTGTGGAGTCCAGGGTCGCTTCATTTTATAATTAGTGCTGGCATTTCAATTACTTTTTGTGGCCGCAGCGAGCAAATAGCTAAATTGGTAAAAATGGGAAACAAAAAAATAAAAAAAACAGTTAGAAGTATCTTATCTGGTTTCCTTCTGCCAATTGCCGCACACACTTGATGCCCCTCCACTTCAGTGAGCATTCAGTTTGGACTCCTCTCTCTCTTTGGGCTTTTGCAGGTGCGCCATATTACATGAAACTGGTGCACAATTATCACACAGCCCAAGTTGTAGTATATAAAGTTCATATAGTTCAGTTATACATACATACATAGGTGTTGGACACAGTGCAAACTCTTTGGCGCCGCACTGATCAAATAACAGTATATGGTGGAAATCTACGGCTGATAACGTCTTATCAGCTATCATTTTGTTATCGATATATACACACTGTCGGTTGGTTATAGCAAATTCTGCCCGGTCTCATGGCTATTCGTGACATTCAAGTTCAGCTAGCTCGAAGCCAAACTGAGTCATCGATGGCGCTTATCTTGGCCGAATGGCAAAGAAGCAGCAAGTTGAATTATAGAAGCATTACACAAAAGAATTACAAAAGACATGAACTCATCCCATTGGCAAAGTTCTTAGTCATTGACTAAAGAAGGCTAATCATATCTATAATTAATATATATATACTACATATAATAAATCTAAAAGTCTGCAATTGGAATTGTACCAAGTACATTGCGAGTAAATATAAGTAGAAATGACTTCGACTAATGGAACCTGCGATTAGATAAAAGCCAATTTTGTCACATATTGGTAACATTGAAAAGAATCAATTGATAGATGGCAAATATGCGTAAAACAAATGTATATGTCGGTGGTTGGATCTTTTCTATGCGTATAACAGTTTTATAACAGTCGTATAAAAGTTGTATAACAGTCGTATAACAGTTGTATTACAGCATGTATTGCAAAAAATCAATTGATAGACAGCAAATATATAGATACTCAATATTTTCTAAGCGTATAACAGTTGTATAACAGTTATATAAGAGTTGTAAAACAATGCGCAGTACATAAAATAAATTTATATACAGCAAATGTATTTACAAATGATATTTTCTACGCGTATAACAGTTGTATAACAGTTGTCAATTGATAGACAGAAA
The DNA here is from genome assembly GCA_958299025.2 of Drosophila histrio. Classification (NCBI taxonomy): domain Eukaryota; kingdom Metazoa; phylum Arthropoda; class Insecta; order Diptera; family Drosophilidae; genus Drosophila; species Drosophila histrio. The sequence goes on from OY282582.1 coordinate 44,738,911, forward strand.
AAATATATTTAAAAATGATCATTTCTACGCCTATAACACTTGTCATTTTCTCTATATCTACTCGAATTTTGACAACTTTTCACTCACGAGTTTTGCAATTTCCAGCAAAACTTAACACACCAATTACTAATTAGCCTAAAAAGCCCTGACATTGATGAATGGACAGAATGCAGAGAGTTGCATTAGAACAACGTATGCCTGGACTGATATCGAGCTACATGCCATATACGATATATTAAAGTATAGCTAATACACCTGCTGCATTGCCAGCGCGATAAGCTTATCGCAGGCAATTGAGAACCTTGACTTATATATGTATGTACATATAGTAGGTGGCAACCATACACGAGTATCTATCTACATAGAAGTTATTTACGATTTTGCCGGTTCGCCCGGTTCAACCAACAGCAATCTTAGCTTGACAAATTGCTCTCTAATAACCAATGGGGTGTCAACAAATACGAGCTGCATACCATGCTATACCATGCCATGCCATGCCATACCATATCATATCATATCATTCCCATTCAATTGGAGAAAGTCGCATTGTTGATGATGGAAAATGCGACACGCTTTTGATTGTGACTTTGGCTTTGTCGTCTGCCATTGACATTAGCGCCCGACGCTGTCACTTTCATTCAAATTCATTGCAGTTGGGTGGCAACCCTGGCCCTTGTCAATAGAAATTGCCCCACGCGACACTCGGTGCGAAAAGTAAAAGCCCATCAACAACACAATGCATCTTTTGTATGCGACGGGTGCAAAAAAAAAAAATCAAAAATCACAACAAAACTAACTTTAGGCTAACTGCAATGTACCCCCTCCCCCTTCCCGCTCTCCCACACACACCCCCGCATACTCATCCAGATGCTTAAACAATGTTGTTGCATTTCAGTTAATTGATACTTTTACCATATTCATAAATGTGGCATTGCAATCAGCTAAGGGAAAAGCACAGGTGTTGGCTATAACTAATTGAAAAAAAGTAGAGAGTGAGACAGACACACGAACAGAAAGAGACAGCGATAAGGGTATACACGTAGTATGTTTATGTACATGTGTGCCAATGGGTTAAGGTTGAAATGCAAATACAATAGATCTATTATACTGTTATACTAAGCTCAACTTGAGGCAGGTCGCTTTGCATACAATACTCGCTATAATATTCATAGAAAGTTTCGCTAAATCAAATATGCTTTCAGTCCATATACTATAGTATGGTATATTCACTTGGGAATCTTAACAACGAACTCCATTAATTATAGTCTATAAGTCTATAAGCCTAAAAAAAACTAACAACACATTTATTAGCGGCATCTCAAAATGACGTGCCAGAAAAAACAGGGAAGCAAACGGAAAACTAAACAACAAAAGTAGAAAAAAACTTTCTGGCTTAGAAAAAATGCAGCGAACTGATCTTGATAAAAAAGTTCTTAACATTTTTCAGCACGTTCTTTAACAAATGTTGTACAAACCAAAAAAAAAAAGAATAACAAACTCAAGTTATCAACTCATGAACTGTCTCAACTGTTGTTTCGAGTTTATAGCGATTGCGTCAATCATCAAATTGTGATTTTTTTTCTTTTTGTTTCTCCTTAAAAACAACAAAATAATCGCACGTCGTGGATCAATAAATAAAAAAAAGAAAAAAATAACACAGAAATTATGGCATACAGATAAGTCTTACAAAACTCGGAGCTCAAATCAAATCAGTTACTAATTGCAGTCTATTTATTAGCAATTATGCTTTAAAGCAATCAGTCTCCAATCCCCGAGATCCGAACCCAACCGAACCCAACCGAACTGAAATTGTCGTCAGCATGAGATAATCGCTGGTACTCTGATCGTTTCTTTCACTTTGATTGAGTTGACATGGTTTTTGTTTTATGGCAAATTGATTTTGATATTATAAAATCGACAAAGCAGTGGGAAAGGGGAGGGGAAGGAGGGAAGACTGTTAAGTCAGTCAGTCAGTGCAACGGTAAAACGTTAAATGTTGCCTCAATTAATTAGATACGCGACTGCATCATATTTTTTTTTATATGAAAAAAAAATGATGAAGAAAAATAATATGATATATAGTTCAGTTGAAACTTTCAAAAAAATTGCATTGTTATGGGATGTTTGGTTGCCCTCCTCTGATGAACGCCTAACGGTAACTCCATAACATTCATAGCATTCATAACATTCACTTTTCAAACACCCAAAATAAACTCATTTGAATGTTAAGTCTATGCCGTGTTTTTATTATTATTATTACTACTATTTATTTTGTGTAGATTTCGTAATCTTTCGCCTTTACACCTTTTGCATCTCAAGTCTTCAATCTTCCGTCTGCAGTCTTTCAAATTGAGTTCATTGTCAGAACTGAAGCCGGTTTTTATTATTTTCTATCTTTCTTTCTTTCTTTCTTTTCTTCTTTATTGTTTTGCGGTGAAATTTATGAGGCATAAGTTTTAGAGTCTTAGAGTTTTAAAGGTTTTTATTCGCCATTGTTTATGATCATAGGCAAAACGATCTCAGTGCACCCGAAATGCAGTCGAAAGTTGAAAAGGGCTCAAAACATTCCCGGAAGAAGGGAAGTGGGATTCAAGATGTGTGGGATTCCTAGAAACTGTGAGACGGAAAACTATACTATAATTTCAACTATAGATATCACGAATTCCACCGGGGGGAATTACTGATAAGCTGCCTCAAGTTGTTGCTATAACTGTTATATTTAAATGTGATTCACGGCGGAACTATCATAAATTAATTGCAAATAATCTGAAATAAATTTAGAAACCCCCTTTAAAAGCAATAGAGGAAGTGCTCATTAACTTAATAAATTGATCATTAATAACTATGGAATTTTGTTTTTGAAATTCTTCAGGGACTAAACACTACAATAAAGTTTACAATCGCTTCGAATATGAATAGAAACTACTTTTTTTGTTAAGGAACTTTTGTAAATTACACAATATGTAAACACAGAATACTCGTAGTATTAGTTTGGAACTTCATTTAAATATTTTCTAAGCGTATAACAGTTGTATAACAGTTGTATAACAGTTGTATAACAGTTGTAAAACAATAGACAGAACATTTATTTACAAATTATATTTAAAATTGGTCATTAATAAATATGGAATTTTGTTTTTGAAATTCTTCGGGGACTAAACACTACAATAAAGTTTATAATCGCTTCGAATATGAATTGAAAATACTTTTTTTTTTTAGGAAGTTTTGTAAATTACACAATATGTAAAGACGGAATATTAGTAGTATTAGTTTGGATCTTCATTTAAATTCCGATTTAGTAAATATTTCAAGGAATAAAGGAGAATTTCACTGTCTCAATCGTATGTAGACATTCCAAAGAGATCGTTATTGCCACAGACAACAATTAAGGAGAACCAAATCTTCAAACTTTAACTTCAGTTTGTACTCCATTTGCAGCTTCCTTTTTAAGTGCTGCTCCAATTTCATGCTCTGTTTTGCTTCTTTTTTTTGTCTTGATCTTTCCAGTCTGCCACCCCCCCCCCGCTCCCCAGCCTCCTCTTTGCTCTTCTTCTCCAACTGCTTCACTTGGTTTGGCACAACACATCGAGGGTCAAGTGTCATTGACCCAGGCATTGACCTCCACCTTCTCCCGAGTGAAGTCCCCATTACACCCCAACTCCCCACTCCCCACTCCCGACTTCCCACACCCTACACTGAATACTCTCCACTCTACACACTCTTCCACCCCTGCCTGCCCCTCATCATTGGCTCGCTCTACGATCGCGACGAGCGACAAGTTTCAAGTTTGGCGCATTTTTTGTTTGTTGTTGTCGTTTGTTGGCGGCGGCGGTGGCGTTGTTTGCGTTTTTCATTTGTCTCTGTTTGTTGTTGTGCCTCAACCCCTCCCCCCTCCCCACCACCACTTTTGGCAGCTCCCCTTCCCCCAACCGCAAGGTAGTCGTAATTACAGTCGAGTTGAGTTTGAGTTCTTTGGTCCGATACGCCTTTGGCTCCGGGCATCGTCTTTGGTTAGAGGTTTCGGGTTTGATTACCCCTCGTGAACCCCCCTTCCCCCCACCAACCGCCGTTCTTTACTCCTATTCTGGTCTATTACCATCTTCAGACTTTTGGTTAACTTCTTTTGCTCTGGGCTAACAGAGACAAGGTAGCTGCCAACTCCTCCTTACTTCCCGCAACTCATCTACACTTGAATTATGTTGATGATTTTGCTGGCATTTTTATTTTCCAAATATTTAATTTACATTTTTTTTACCATGTCTGTAATGTCCAGTCTCGAAATTTAACTGGGATCGCATCGGATCATCATGATGATCACTTTTTGGTATTTCAAGTGGCGCCTGCATCATTTCAGTTATCCGGTTTTTTTCTTTGCCATTTTTACTTTCAATTGCACTCAGCGCAAAAAAAAAATAAAAATAAAAAATAAACTAACAAAAAAAAAAAAAACAAGAAATTTTACTTTGACTGCTTAAATTTGTCGCTGTCTGAAAGCGAAATTTTAACAGCCCCACAAAACAACAGCAAACATGTGTAAATTCTAACCGGTTTAACGGGCGAATTTCTAAAGCAATATTTGAATTGAAGATTTCAGTTGAAATCCTTAAAATAGAATGGAAAAGTGCGCTAAACAATTTAAATAACTGATAACAGATATATCTTTATTCAAGAAAAAACTATTCTCATATATATTTAGTTTATATATTTTATTATAATTCTACACGAGTTTTTGAACAGAAATTATGAGGGGAACGTGGAGATCATATTTAATTGTTACGTAGTTATTAAGGTGGAAATAAACTAGAGAAATGCCAGAAAGCAAAAGGATATAAAGGAAAAATATATATATAAAATATAAATATATATTTTAAAAATTGTTTATACTATGCACTTAAATTAAATAAAGAAACTTTGCATAGTTTAAAGAGTTTAATATACAATATTTCGAGTTTCCAGACAATACAATTTAGAGAAATGCCCGAAAGCAACAGGATATGATGGGAAAATATATATATAATATATATATTTACCAAGTAATATAAATTCTAAGCCTATATTTTGTTTTAAATTGTTTTTTATTAAACATTACAACATCAAACATATATACATTGTATGTAAATTATGAAGAAACTTTGCAACGTTTAAAAAGTTTAAAATACAATACAATTCGAGTTACCAGAGAATACAGTTTAGGTATCAAATTAATCTTCAGATTAATCTCTAGACGTTAAAGTTTAAGCAGTAAAAGAGTAAAAGAGAGACATGTGGAAATTCTACGAGCTTAGATTATTTAGTATAACTTTAAGATAACATTTAACTATGAAATTTAAATTCTTTTGACATAATTTAAATTGTTATGGTTGTTTTTTTTTTTTTTTTATGTGACAACACTGTCAGGAATTTGACAGCAGACACTGTAATGTGGCACATCCTCAAATCGATGTGAATTTCATGACGATTTGCTCAAATGAGCAATCAACTCGTCGCTTTAGCTCCGTCTTCATATGTATCTTCCCCACGTCCCCATCTCTTCTTCGTCTCTCACCTCTTTCTCTTTGTCTTTGTAATTCTTGAAACATTTTTCGTTTAGTTGCATATTATTTGGGTCATGGACAGTCATCTTCTGTTGATAAGCCCCCCCCTCCCCCAGCGCTTTTGCCCGGTCCTCGCCAAGCAGCTTCTACAGGTTTTTCGACTTTTACTTGCAACTGCAACATGGCAAGGCTAAATGGCCAAATGGCTAAATGGCTAAATGGCTAAATGGAGCTCTAAGCCAGTCCACAGGCAACAGTTTTTATACTCTTGCCGAGGGTATTACAATTTTGTAAGTAATTGTTTTGGCAATGAACAAAATATTTACAAATTTCTATTTTATTTTTAAAAATGCTTAAAGTCAATTGAACTTCATTTTTCTATAAGAAACTATAATAAAATTGGAAAATATATATAAAAAAGTAAACCCATAAAGTGCTTTATTTTATTTTGAAAAATTAGATTTGTGCATTTTTAAAATATTTTCTTGCCTAACTTAATGTATTTATTATTATATTATTGATCTGAACTATAAGCTAAATAAATATCACTAGCGAAAAAAGCATAGAAATAATAAAAACAATTATATTTCATTTTTGTATTTTTCTATTTTTGATTTAAATAGAAAACGTAATAAAAAATATTAAAATATAATAAAAGAAACTATATTTAAATCTCTATATATATATATATAAATTAAAAATTATATTTTTTATATAAAGATAAATTAAATATTTTACTAAAAACATACTTAAATGTCAAAGTTAAATTGAATATTCTGTAACCAAAGTTAAAAAAGCTACAACTTTTATATGATACATTTAGTTTTATTTTAAATCATATGTGTTTATTTTAAAAATGCACAATAGTTAATAAAATTATATTTAAATATTGTATTATATTCTTTCCAAAGACAAACAAAAATATTTTCCATTTAAATATGATATATTTTTAATTTTTATCATCTTATTTATTTCCTTATAATTATTATTTTATTTGTTAAATAACGAGTATCTATAATTGGGAATGTGGTTGGGCCAATTCGGTATATTTGTGAATTACTTTTTAATCGGGTTGATACAGCCGTTATTTCTCATTTTAATAAACTAGTTCTTATTTATTATTAAGTTTTTATTGATTATTAATTTTTCTCCTACGCGGTTTCGGCTTCTGTTTTTAGCCTTCTTCAGGGAGTCTACGTACAGTATTTTAGCCAACTCGAGTTTAATTTATTGTCAATAGACTATAACAATAAACCAAATATTTGCGAATATTATTATAATAACTTAAATAAATCACATATTTATTTGATTTAAATATATAGGAAAAAATATATATAGAAATATTTCGCTTGCTAAAATTGAATGTTAACATATTCAAGTCGAACATTAAAATATGTTAATTAAACTATTATTTAGCATTGTCTTCTACATGCTGATCAAGTTTAGTTAAAATCGGATTACTTAATTATATAGCTGTCATTGGAATATATTTAGACGAATTTTGTGTTTTAGATCGACATTTTTATATTCGTTTCAAGGTATTTTAACAAACTCAAATTAAACTTAACGCTCTTTATGTATAGTTGCTTAAGAAGTTTTTGTTAACCTTCTGCTTAATAAATAAAATAGAGAAATACAAATTATTTTATACCCTGTGGGGGTATATTATGTATGTTAAAAGTATGTAACAGGCAGAAGGACCCCAAAGAATATATATATATATTCTTGATCTGTATCAATAGCCGAGTCGATATGGCCGTCTATCTGTCTGACTGTCTGGCTGTCTGTCTGTCCGTTCGTCCGTATGTTCGTCTGTCTGTCCGTCCGTCTGTCTCTCTGTCCGTCTGTTTGTCCGTTCGTCTGTTTGTCCGTTCGTCTGTCCTTCCGTCAGTCTGTCTGTCCGTCCGCCCGTATGAATGAAAGAATCTCAGAGATGGTAAGAGCTAGAAGCTTGAACTTGATCTCCCAGCACTGCTGATATTTGCAGGCAGTTCAAGTTTAACTTTAATTTTGAATGCCACGCCCCCTTCGCCCAACAAAAGCAGTCTTGTAGCTAGAGACTTGAAATTTGTCGGACAAGATGAGTATCTTATGATCGTTGTGTCTAGAAAATTTCAACACGATGCCACTTCCCCTTCGCCCACAAATAATTACAAGAGAATTACATTGGGAGCGGGACCCTGTACTGCTGTACAGGGTATAATACGGTCGGTGTCCCGCCTGTTCGGCCTGTTTTTTTAAATTGTTTTTTCAAGGTGTTTCTAGTAACTTAAATAAAACTGTTTTCTTTTTGGGGAACTAATGTTATTGTAAGCGTATCAAATCTTCGGCGTGCCGAATAGAACCTTTCTTTCTCGATTTTTTTTTTTTGTTGGTTCCGTCTTGCAACTTGGACTTGCCCCACGATCATTTCGCTCAGGTTTGGGGGCTATATATGTTTTTATTGTTTCTCTGGCTGTGCGTTAAATGAGTTGTAAAAACAGCTGTTGATTTATGAGGTTGTTATTGTTGTTGTTGTTGTTGTCACTGTCACTTCTGGGTCGACAGTCTGTTTATCGAACTTGGCACTTGTGGCACACTTGCGGTTACAGATAGATCTTCATTTGTGGCAACAACGCTAAGAAGATCCCAAAGCAAACAATAGAAGATTTCGCCCAAAAAGCGACGCTGCAAATGAAATTTCACTGAAAGCAACAACAACAACAACAGCAACATGTTGCCATGACTTTGACTTTGTGGCCACACACACACACACACAGAAAAGCAACATGCGCAGCAGCAACAACAACAAGAAATTGTTATAAACAATGCCATGAAACATGAAAGCAAACTGAAGTTGAAGCTGAAGTTGACGCTGAGGCCAAAGCTGCTGCTCAGCCTGACTGTGACGTCGCTGCCCGCGTCAGCGTCAGCATCGCAGTCGCCATGATCGTCTCTGGGCGCAAATTGGCGCAACAATTATAAGAATAACCAAAGTTGTTGTTGTCGACAACTGTGCAAATAATGTGAGCAGCGAGGACAAAAAACAAAGTGTGTTGAACGAGACACTAACAAATAAAAGGCAAATAAACCAAATTTAAATGAAAAGCGAAGCAACAACAACACCAACAAAAAAAAGAGTTTACAATGAGGTCGTTGTTGTTAGTGGTGTTGTTGCTGCTGCTGCTGCGGCGGCGGCGACGGCGCTATGTGATAGTCGAGAATCAGTCAATGGAACGTCACGGCACAAGAACCAGCAACAACGACAGCGCCGCAGCAGCAGCAGCAGCGCCGAAGCAGAGCAGCAACAACAATAAGTAGACAGCAGTAAGAAGAGTTCAACGCACAGCAAAGTCAAAGAAATTGAAGTTCAGCAACAAAGTTGCACAGGATGTGCTTGGCAGCAATGTTGACTAGGATGCAGCAGCAGTCGCAGCCGCAGCCGCAGCAATCAAAGAAATTGAAGTTCAGCAACAAAGCTGCACAGGATGTGCTTGGCAACAATGTTGTCAGGGATGCAACAGTTTGTGCAGCTTTTATCACTCTATTCTCTCTTCTATTCTATTTGTCTTTTTTTTTTTTTGTACTCACCTCATCGGCCTTTTGCTGCATTTTCGCGTTTGTCGTTTGTGTTTTGTTGTGTTTGCTGCAAAAATAGTATTTATGGCAAATTAGAAAACACAGCCAAAAAATAAACTTAAAAAAAAAAACAAATTAAAAACAAACGAAACAGAAAACAATTTACGAAAAAAAAAATGATTTAAAATGATGAAAAAAAAACAAAAACACTTTCACTGCCTAAAAACAGAACAGTAGCGTAAAAATAATAGTAATAATAATAATGCAAATATTACAATTGGTATTGTTAAACAGTTGCAGTTGTTTGACTGCTGCCAAAAGCCGCTGTTGATTGTTAATTTTTTTTTGTATATTATTTGTTTCTTTTCGGATTGTTGCGCGCGCGCAGCACAAGACACAAGCAAAAAACGGCTAAAAGACGAGACGAGCGAAACGTAACAACAGATCAAATAATACTATGAGAAACGCGTTAGGCACGACCAGCACGCAGCGCCACAGAATAACAACTGACGGCGGGCAAGGCAACTGGCGATAAACACTGCAGGCAAGCGCAGTGGAAAAGCTCAAACACACTCATACACTCACGCGTGCACAAACAGACACACACACACACACACTCAGCGAAGCATTAACAGCAGCAAAGGTGCGCAATGTGCCGAGTGTTATCAGTTGGCAGCTCTGTTAATATAAATACCAAATCAACTTTGAGATTTTTGGTATTTTCAGCTTATATTCATAAAATGTACTAAAGTTAAGTTAAGCAAATAAAATGGGATGTGAAACGAATGCAACAAAATATCAATCTATGTATATATTATATTCTATTGAAATAAAATAATTTATTTTGCTTATTTATTTAACGTCAACTAAAGCAGTGGAACAGCAAAGTATTATGAGGTTAATGTACAATTAAAAAGTAATTAAATTAAAAGATTCAAATTAACAGTTAAGTTAAATGATTTTGATTAACAATTTAATAAAATTATATATGTAAATAGTTGCTAGCAGTCTTTTCCCTTATTAGCTTTTATATTTTAAATACATTTATGTATAGTAGATAATGTAATAAAATAAAATAAGTAAAAATATACATATGTAAAAGTGTAAATTTAAAAATGAAAAGATAGAAATGTTCAACTTAAGAAATATGATATTTCATAAGCCAACACAGCTTTAAAGCTCTCTAAAATTTAAATAACCAGCTCGCGCAAAATCTGCAGGCTTAGAATAGGCTCAATTATTTCCATATTTTATTCGATATGCGCTTTTCGTTGTCATAACAATATTCACCCAATAAAACAAATATTGAAATATGGCGCGCTGTTAACAGTTGGCAGCGCTATCTGTTAACAGTTGGTAACGCTGTCTGTTAACAGTTGGCAACGCTGTTAACAAACATACCAAATACAATTGTGTATGTTTGGCTAATGTTAACAAAATGTACTAAAACAACTTACTTATGAAACAAATACAACGAAACATAAATTATAATTTGTAAATTGGAAATTTAAAACATAAAAGATAACAAAAATTTAAGCCTTATTATAACATTTCATCTCCAGCAAACGCAGCCATTAAGCTCTCCATCTCAAATTTAAATATCAAGTGCGCGCCAAAATGGGCAGGCCATGAAAAATACCAAACAAATGGCATTTTATAGTGTTTATCGACTTATCGATATCGCAACGCCTATCGTTGCCATAACGACAGCAAATTCAAATATAATAACAGAGAGACAGCATTTACATAATATGAATTTTTTACTAATGTTATAAGTATATAAAGACTTATAAATTATTGCATTACTCACTAACTAATATGCACACATACATAGTATGGAATAAAATAAACTGTCATTTATTTATTTATTTAACGCTAACTAAAACTATTAACAATTTAAATTATATTGCTAAAAGGAGATTAGATTAATTAAATTAATAGAATAGTTGAATTTATGCAATACTATGATATTTATTCAGCCAATGCAACTTTAAAGCTCTCATTCTCATATTGAAATTTCAAAAACGCGCCAAAGTTGGCAGGCCATGAAAAATACCAAGCAACTGTCATTTTTGGTATATTTCCCACTAAATCATCGACTTATCGATATCGATAGCTAAAGCGCTTATCGTTGCCATAACGACAATAAATTCAACTACAAAAACAAAAACAAAACGGATAAACGGAAAAACGGGGAAATAGATGCAAACTTCAAGTGAAAACAATTGACAGATGAAATGTATAAAAATAGTGCAGCAAAACGAACGGGGATTTATCGTGTGAGTGGCGACCTGTCGGACTTTCGCATGGAGATCAAGCTGCGTCACATCAGCGAGTGGCTGCCGGTGCCGAAGTTCGAATATTCGGGCGCCAAGGGGAAGACGAGTGCCAAGCAGGGCGATCATTGTCCGGAGAGTCCGTTGAGCAGCAACTGGGGTGACTTCTTCATCTACGTGCCGCACGAGGATCAGCATGGCAACTACTACAATTATTACAATTACTATAGTCCCGGCAGCGAATATCCGAGTAATCCCAGTAGCACGGTCTCCGGTTGCCGTAGCTACGGCAGCAGAAGCGCCAGCTGCGGCAGCGGTCTGGCCGGAGACGCCAACGCCACGACAACAGGTGACAGCAGTCAGCCAACACGCTCCGCGGAACTCTACTCACATCTGCGACAATGTGGCGACGGCTTTTATGACCAGAACAAGGAATTGTGCAATGGCGGCACTGCCAATCTTTGCATTGGCTGGCAACAGAAACACTTCAGCCGAACGGAGTTGCAACGTTATGGGGATGCCGCTCGGTGTGTCACACTGTTGCAACGTCGCTATCATCGCTGGACGCAGGACATCATTGAGTTGCAGCGACGTCATCAGCGGGAAATGGATCGTCATCAGGCCGCCTACGAGGAGGAACTGCGACTGCGACGTCGCAAGGCCAAGCGGAAGGGCGCCGCCACGCCCCTCTCCTCGCTGGCCATATCCGAATATAGTCTGGAGGCGCCACCGCTGCCGGAGGATCCCAACTTTGCGGCACGCACTTGTCTCATTCACACAGTCATCGATGCGGATCTCGAGGAGATCGAGGATGCGGCACTGCAGCAGGAGGTGCAGCTGCTGCACAGCCGCGGCTACCAGCTGATGTACGTCTACGCGCACCTGCAGCGGGATACGTTGCTGCTCAGTCTGCGCTATTCCCCCGCCCAGGGACTGCTCTACGTCTATCCGGACTTCAACTTTAGCGCCGACGATATGAATTATGTCCTGGAGATTGACAACGATTGCAGGTAGGCATGTAATAACTGTAAAACAAGGATTTTTGAATCGATCTCTTCAATTAATAATTAAATTTTAACCGAAGTATCAGAAACTCACCCCAATTCCACTACAAATAGTTCATAATCAACCAAAAGACAACTCGATAACATTAGGTTTTATTATACACTTACAGAGGGTATAATATTTTTGTCCCGAAATGTGTAACGCATTAAAGGAGGCATGTCTGACCCTATAATGTATGTGTATATCTATAATTAATCAGCATAAACAACCGAGTTGATATAACCATGTCTGTCTCTCCGTATGTCCATCGGTCTGTCTGTCAGTCCGTCTGACTGTTTGTTTCTATGCAAACTAGTCTCTCAGTTTTAGAGCTACTATCTAGATAAAACTAGGTACAGTTCCGTCGTTTTGCTACTGACAGTTCATATGTATGTCGGAATCGGCCGGATCGGATCACTATATCATATGGCTGCCATAGGAACTAAGTATCGGTCGAAAACCATACTTTAGTATGACAAACTATTCTGTTTTTCGACCAACCCCAACCAAACTTACAGATTATGCATTTCGATATTTCCTATACATCCTGACCAAAATTGCTTAAAGTCGGATGACTATATCATATAGCTGTCATAGGAAAGATCGCTTGAAAAGTGCATCTGTGTTCTGCAAGGGTGTGAAATCTTTGGCATGCCCCAAATAACAAAAACCAGTCAGAAAGGCTACAGTCGTAGTCGACTATGAGAGACCCTTTACTTACTCTTCAAAATGGAAATAAGAGTAACACTAATAGTTCCCATACGCGCGTTGTAACGTCAATCTCTCTCTTCTTCTTCGTTTGGCCCGACACTGAGTGATATTGAGTCTTGAATAACTTCCGAGTTTATTATCCGATCGCAATGAAATTTTTAGGATACATGTGTGCAAAAATTAAAGGCTCCAGTTTTAGAATTGACCATTATATGGGATATCAAGTTTTTTTTTAATAACTTCCAAGATTATTATCCGATGGCGATGAAATTTTGGGACCCTGATGCTCGCCCTGTGTGCCAAAATTCAGGACTCTAGCTTTAATATTTTTCGATTTATGGGATTTCAAAAGTTTTAACTTCGATTTACGGAGGCGGAAGGGGGCGTGTCAAAATTATAACATAAACTTGATCTGCTTAGCCCATAGACGAACCACCATACCAAATTTGGTGTCTCTAGCTCTTATAGTCTCTGAGATCTAGGCGCTCATACAGACAGATGGACAGACGGACATGGCTATATGGCTATATCGACTCGGCTGTTGATGCTGATCAAGAATATATATACTTTATGGGGTCTGCCGGACTTTCTTCGACCTGTTACGCACATTTGGACAACCTTAATAGACCCCCTTTTACTTTATTAAAGTGAAGGGTCCAAAAATAACTTTTGTTTGGTAGAAGTTTTCTTATTGTGTAACCTCTTATCAAACTTACTTTACTGATGCATGCATACATATGTATGTGTTAATGTATCCCAGATGCAAAGCAATTGTATAAAATTTCCATATTATATTTTCTTTTCCTTTTATTTTAAAATTAGCATTTATGTTTAAAGCTTTTTTAGAGGTGCACTTGCATTTTGGATCTATACCAATGAATTTAACTATTAATCCGTTATACATATTTTTAAATTTTGGTCATTACTTGTACAGCTATATATAGTTTTTACCCATTTTTCAAATTCAGGGGAAATTCAAAAACATGTTTGTAACTTTTGCTCTGCCGTTTTATTTAATGGGGCGTTGGTTGAGGCATTGCTCATTGAAATCTATGGCAGTTTAAAGCCAGATACATTTTGTCGATATTAATGTTTTTTTGTTTGAAGAAGCGATCAATAGATGGATGCTATCGGTTAATATTATCCAAAGTACCAAGGAAAATTAATATATGTATTTTTGGTAAATTCTCTGGACACATCGACCCCAGGATATCATAGAAGATGATCTCAAGTCTCTAACTACAAAACTTCTCTTGTTATGAGCTTTTTCTGGAATTGTTGACGAAGGGAGCGTGGTATCCAAATTTGAAGATAAACTTGAAATACCCGCAAATATAAGCAGTGCTGGGAGACCAAGTTCAAGCTTCTAGCTCTTACCATCACTGAGATCCTTTCGTTTATACGGAAGGACAGACGGACAGACAGACGGACGGACAGGCAGACATACGGTCAGAAAGACCGGCTCCTGCCTGTTACATACTATTAACAGAATCTACACAACACCAATTTATCGATATATTCATCCAAATTTACATCTGTTTTGCAGGCAACTGTTTGCTTATGGCTTCCAGAATGTGACGCCCTTAAAGGCGTGTCACGTGGAGGAGTCGCCTGTCGTCGGTCCGCAGTTGACGGAGCTGCAGCTAGAGGAGCTGCTGTCCGATCGGTCGCTGCCGCCGCCCGAGGCGAGTGCGGAACAACTGTTGGAGCATTATCGAAAGCAACGGATTCAGGCAGCCGAAAGACGTCGCCTTGGCGAATTCTCGTTGCCGCCGAAGCGCATGAGACGCGTCTCGCTGCTGCTGGAACTGCGGGAGGCGCAACACTTTGAGTACGCCAACATCCATGTGCGATACTATGTGAATCCGCCGCTGAACACGCTGCTGGAACCCACGTGTCCCGACGATCCCTTTCCGCTGCGTGGCGCCACAGCCACCTGCCTGGCGGGTGGTGGCAAGCGTGTGGCATGCTTCTCCCACTGCTGGCAGCTGACGCTGCTCTGCGAGGAGACCTATCAGCCGGATCAGCTGCTCCACGTCTACTTCGAGGTCATCAGCATCGACAGCTGGCAGCGGGAACGTTGCGAGGGTTACGCTCACTTCTCCTGCTCCCTTCTATCGCCGCTGCCTTCTGCCGTTGTTGAGGGCATTCGATTGCAGTGCATTCGTCCAGTGGGCAGTTGGCTGGATGCCCTCAATCGTTACTTTATCGGCGGACGGACACTCTTCGATTTCGTCGGCTATTTCAATGGCAACTCGAGGGGAAACTCGTTGCACAGTCGCCTCGAGTTGCACAAATCGAGTGCGATGCGCAGCACGGGAACTCTTGTGTTCAGCGTGCGAAAGTTGCAACAACGGCAGCTCCAACTGGGCCACCACCTGAGCATGTACGACAGCGACGATGACGGCAATCTCAAGGCAGGCAACAAGCTGGCAACAACAACAACAACTCTGGACGAAGTCCTGACTGCCTATGTGGAGGCAAGGGATCGCATTGAGGCGCTGCTCGTTCATGCGGCGTCGCTTTAGAGGAGCTTTCAGCGAAGCTTTTAAGCGGCACTTCATCTAAGCTTTAAGGCTAAACGTGATTTGTTCATATAGGCTTCATCTTATCTAAGCTTTTCGGCTAAGCACTCGAGTAATAATTGGATTTTAAGCTTTTAAGCTGTTTTTAATCAGCTTTTATGCTAAACTTAAGTTGATCATATAGACTAGTACACTTCATCTAAGTTTTTAGGCTTAGCTCTCAGGTAATGATTAGATTAACAGCTTTTAAGCTGCATTTAATCAGCTATTAAGATGCACTTCATTATATTTTAAGCGGCACTTAATTAGCTTTTAGGCTAAACTTAAGCTAAGCATTTCATTGTAATATAATCTGCACTTGATCAGCTTTTAAGATGGACTTAGTTATTATTTAAGCTGCACTTAATCGGTTTTAAAGCTAAACATATATGCCATATATGAGCCTTTAATCTATGCCCACTAATATAGATATATAAAAATAAAAAATAGTAAAGAAAATATTTAAATTAAACCAAAAAAAAAGAATATAAACATTAATTAAATACGAAAATAAATAAATTAATAATAGCAAAGTTTAAGACAGGGTGTAACACCGGAATCACTTACCTTTTTAAATCTAATAATAAAACCGGAACATATTATTATTCAAATACCGAATCGTAAATTTTCCCATACGTTTTTTTTGTTGTTGTTTTCTGTATGTTTTTATATAATTTCGGATAATACTCTTAAAAATGTAGCTAAAATTTAAGTGCGGTTTATCACGATAAAATATGTGAACTTTAATACATGTTAAAACAGTTTTGTTTCTTACAATTTTGAACGATCGAAAGGACAAAAACGAAATTGATTTTTTTACCCCGAAAAACCGGTATTTGTTTCAGTATTAATCTCTGGTTTAAAAAATAGATTAATAAATATATATAGCATAAGAGTTGAGAGGCAAAATGTGCTTTAATTTATAAGCGAATCCTTGTAGCGCTAGGATATAAGATAACAAAATTTAATTTGATTATACTTTTTTAAGCTAAACTGCTAAACTATGTACACTTATGCTAAACTTGAAAGCTTCAAGCTTCAATAATAATATATAATAATAATGATTTAATACATACATATATGCTTTTAGACTTCTCAAAATTATATTTTAAGCTGCACTTAATCAGCTTCTAAGCTGAATACTCTTACTAGGTTCAGTTTATACTGTTAAGCAAAGCTCTTAAGCTTCTCTTAAGCAAAGCTCTCAAGCTGGCCATATAGGCTACACTTCATCTAAGTTTTCAGGCTACACTTAAGCTAAAGCTATAAATGGATTTAAATTTAAGATTAACATTTTATGTAGAGTACTTAGTTATATTTCAAGCAACACTTTCATCCAAGATTTCAATCTGAAACTTTTATAGAAAACAATCTTAATACTTAAAATAGTTTTTATTCTTCAAAATATTAGGCTAGACTTTAACTAAACTTTCAGTCACTTATAGACAGACTGTACTATATGGCGTCCGCCCAGTGATTTAATATGTTTCTAGGGAATTCTTTTAACCAGGTACTTAAAGCAGTCCTACATAGTGCTAACAATATATTATTATTACTTACACTGACTGATTGCATAATTATATATGCAACTGTACTGCCTCAGGAACTTTAAAAAGTCTTATATAAATTGGCAATTTGTAATAAACAAACAAATAAATACATAATTGTTTCAACAGTTTGTAATATGTATATTATATTTATTTATGTCACCGGGACTTAAAAAAGTCTTCTATATTTAAGCATTATGTAAAAAAAACAAATAAACAAATACATAATTTCTCTAGCCGATTGTATACTTTTAGGCAACAGTGGCCGCTAAGCTGTCGGTTATATGTATATTACTATATATTTTATTTCCTTGGCTCGTGTCTTCCAAGTTTTAACCTAAATAAATATATAAAATATATATTTGTTGAACACTTTTAGGCAACAGTGTACAGTGTGCGCTTATTTACAACAAAAATACATATTTTGTTACTCTGTTTGCATACTTTTAGGCAACAGTGTGCGCTATGATGTCGGCAATAATTATTTTACAATATACCATTATGTTGCATCACATTAGCCCACAAATATGACATACATACCCAACTGTTGCACACTTTTAGGCAGCAGTGTTTCTTTTTTTTTTTTCTTGGTAAAAATTTGTATATTTATTTAAAGTGGTTTTCTGCTACCATTAATGGCAACTTAATCTAGTTATACATTTAGTGAACAAAACAAAATTGATCACAGGTGATGCATAAATACTGTTATGTTACATATAAGGAAGAACTATTTACAGACTTTACAAATTTATTGAAAAAAGTCAATGCAGGAATCTTGTGGGGTGATCCAATGGATGGCACCTTTTGAGTCTTCACTTTTTAAGGCAATCTGGTTAGTCTTCTGGCCAATGCGTTAGGGGGACCATCAAGGCGTTGAATATAGTTGGATGTGTGACGTTGTATAACATCGCCCACCTTAGGAATTCTTAGATCTCGTTTCTAGCAAACCATGGAGCATTGGACATTCACCTTAGGATTTTTAATTGTGCAACTCTTATTTTGCTTAAGTTCGATTTTGCCGCAATGCCATAAATCTGCAGTGCGTACTTCTAGATCGGACTTAAAATAGATTTGTAAATCGCGACTTTGCTGAACAGTGACAGCTTGTTTCTGGGCGCAAGCAGCCACGCCATCTTTCCTGCTTTTGCCATCACTGACTTCTGGACCATGGTTGTATGAACTTTGAACTTTAGTTCCCTCTCCACCTAGATATTTATGTGAGCTCTTGTGCGTCACCGTGGAGCCCAGCATGGTTATGCCATTCCATTTTGCATCCAAGTTTTTAAAACTACGTACGTACTGCTGCAGTGCTTCAGTGGTTACGTTAATGCTTGGACTTGTCGTCAGCTCGTTATCATTTTATGCCAAAAGTAAAAAACTCATAACTGTTGCATACTTTCAGGCAGTGCACGCTTATTTCAAACAAAAATACTTTCCCAGTCAAACCTGCTATTAGCCTCATACGCAGGCGACATATGTATGATGGTGGCAGACAAATCACCACAAATTGCCGCCGATGTCACGCAAGCTTGTGTTAACTCACTGGCTAAATGGGCAAATAGGTGGAATGTAAGGCTCAACGCCCTAAAGAGCTACAACATGTGCTTCAGCCTCCGTCCATCACAACCACCGGCGGTACAGCTACACGGCCACCCCATTGAGCAACCAGACAAGGTAACATACCTTGGCTTGGTTTTGGACAAGAGGCTCACCTTCAAGGCACACCTAAGGGCTAAGTTAGCAATATGCCGAACCAAATTGAGAAACCTGAACTGGCTGCTGTGTAGCAAAAGCAAATTGTCCCTGAGATGCAAACGCACCATCTGGGTCTCTATAATAACAACGATCTGGCGATATGGCATTCAGGTCTGGAGTACGGCTTCCCTATCCAATCGAAGAATGGTGGAGAGACTGCAGAACCGAGCAATGAGATTGCCCCTGGTATGTGACAAATTCCACCTAGCGCAGGGACCTCAACCTAAAGTCAACCGAGGAACAGGTCTCCTTCTACTCAAGCCGCTACAAAGATCGCCTGCGAAATCTTGCCAACAGGCATGCTCAAAGACTGGCCGGGTCGAGGCCTATCAGAAGACCTTAAAGGAGACATTTCCAAAACCTACTTAGTTCCAACTAGAATATTTTCCCAATATATTAATTTTCATGTTTAAGGATACACTTAAGCTAGACACCATGATATTCATAACTTTTCCTGCCTGTTGATTATATCAAAATAAATATAAAAAAAAAAAGAAACTTTAGTTTAGCCATTTTATTTACTACTAATATCACTCAGTGTATATACATATATATATTCATATATATAGATTCATTGTCAAGTTCATTTTGCGTCTTGTCATATCTTGTCTGGCATTTTGCGTAGTGTTTTTTGTTGTTGTTGTTCTTGTTGTGTGTGTGTGTGTTTTGTTTTTTTTGTTTTCAAAAAAAAGGGACTGTGGGGGTTTGGGGGGTGGGAAAGGAGTTACGTTAAAACAAAAAGTGGGGAATACATATTGCATATTGTATACATATAACACTATAAGATGATAATACAAAAAAATTTCGCTATTTGTTATTTTGCCTGTTGAAGTTGCGCTTAAAACTAAATACTTTCAGTTTAGGGTCAAAGGGTGGGCGGGGCGGGGCTTTGGGGGAAGGGTTAAGGGTGGTTAGGGTTAGGGGAGGGTTTTATGCCACCGGCAGGTACTGACGCGATGGGGTCTCCAATGGCACCGATGGAGGCTGATAGTTATAGCCATTGCCATTGTTATAGCCATTGCCATTGCCATTGTTATTGCCATTGCCATTGTTATTGCCATTGCCATTGCCATTGTTGTTGCCATTGTTGTTGCCATTGTTATAGCCATTGGCAGCACTTCCGGGTCCATAGGGATTTCCGGCACCAAAACCATTGCCATAGGGACTATTATTATTATTATTGTATTCAAGTTGAGGTCCCGGTGCCGTATAGCTGTAATCATCGCCGCTCTGTCCGCTGCCACGCAATGGACCAGCCTTATCCGGATTGAGACTCTGCTGCAGGAACTGGAAACGATTCTTGTTGCCCAACAAGCTGCTGGGATCGACATTGGGACGCTTGCCGGCAGTTGCCAAGGGTATAGGTCTGTTTACGAAAACAAAGAAAAGCTACAGTCTATAGTCGATTTGAGGGCAATCCTGCTTAACTCACTCTGGAAGGTCCAGATCCAGTTCGGTAATCGGATGATAGCCAAATTCATCGGCAGTGTAGCGAGTCCTGTAACGCTTGCCATCGGCACCGGTAAACGAATAGGAGCCGCTGACCACAAATGTCTTGTCGTCCTTCAGTTTGCCCACGCTGTTGACCTCAATGCCGTTCTGGGTCTTCAAGCTGCAGTAGATCGAATTTATTCGTTAAATTATTAAAAACAAACGGAAGAGTCGGGGTGGGAGCGATAGTAGGGGTGGGAGCGATAGTAGTGCACCATGGCTATAGTCGAAGCCGACTATGAAAGACCTTGTGCTAATTCTTTATTACTGTATATTTATATAGGAGTCGAACCCCAGTACCACCGTGCTAGAGTTCGATACTCTAACCATTGCGTCAATGAATCCATCTACTTTAAATATCGCTTTGCCATTATGTAATTAAACTATCAATATCGATTTTAACGAGAACTAAAACGAGCCTTATTCAAAACTATGTCATTACTCAATGGAAAAATCGATAAGTGCAATCGATATCGATTGTAGTGAGTATTGCCAGTAGACTATTAAATTATTGGTTACTTAATTAATAAATATATTAAATATTTAGCTGATATTTGAAGTAATTACCGATATCGATATCGATTTTACCTAGAACTGATGCTATTACTCCATTGCAATATCGATATCGATTGTAACGAACATTTCCTTGAATCTAATCTACACTTCGAATATCTATTTGGCAATATGTAATTATAGATCTCTATTTTACCGAGAATTAAACCGATCCTAATCCAAAACTCCGCCATTACCCAATTGATCTATCGATAACCGCAATCGATATCGATTGTATTGATCAATAATATGAAACTGATCCAATTTAAGAGTTTCCTTGCATATATGTAACTATTCATATTGATTTTAACGAGAATTGAATTATCGATAACCGTAATCGATATCGATTATTTCAAGTCCAATCGACTTTATGTATGTTATTTAATTATTAATATCGATTTAACAGATAAATAAAAAGAACCTAAACCAAAACTCTGTCATAAGTCAATTGCAGTATCGATAACCGCAATCGATATCGATTGTAACGAGGATTAACAGATATCTTCTTCACTTTAAGTATCTCTTTTGCCATTATGTCATTATGAATGTCAATCCTAATCCAAAACTTTGCTATTACTAAACTGATCTATCGATAACCGCAATCGATATCGATTGTAACGAGGATTAACAGATATCTTCTTCACTTTAAGTATCTCTTTTGCCATTATGTAATTATGAATGTCAATCCTAATCCAAAACTCAGCCATTAGCCAACTGATCTATCGATAACCACAATCGATATCGATTCTACTTACGCAAGCTTGAACTTCTTGCCCGAATTGAAGTTCTGTAGCGTCTCGGTCTTGGCCTTCATGACATCCCCACTGAACTGCACCGCGGGCTTATCATCATCGATGTCCTCGGGCAGAGTGTAAACATCGCTTGGATCGTATTTGAATAGATCCAGATTGCGATCTGTCAGATGCTTGACATCGGCCACTGTCAGCGCCACAAAGCACAAAATCAGCTAAAAAGGAAGAGGAAGATATGTATGATTAGTATATGATTTGTTGATTGGATTGGTGATTTGTCTATTCACATTGTCTATTCACAATGTATGGTCATAAACTAAGCTGTCACTTATGAGCAAACAAGTTAACACCGCAACAACAAATAGAAGTCGTCGTATATGTTAATGTGTCTCGTGTTATTATTTTTACGATTGGCCCATAAATCAAAGTGGGCAAGTGGCTTGTGGTCCGTGGCAAGTGTCACACGAATTGTCGCCGCTCTTTGTGCAGTTTTTTACTGTTTACTGTTTAATGTTTAATGTTTTCATTTTTTTATGATACAATACCCTTGCGAAGAGTATGATGAACTTTGTTATGCAATGTGTAACGTTGACTGCAGCGGTTAACCGATATTAACCAATTGAAATTGATTGACGTTACTGAAAACTTTATTATATCTTTTTTCTTAAATCTAAATAAGCGTTAAGTAATCGATTCATTTAAAACGTTTTGTTGCGGTTCAAAAGCAAGTCTTAATTTTAAAATAAAATTATATTTTTAGCTCATTTATTTTATTTGATCACAAAATCATTTAATTACTTAAGTAAATCTGCTTGAAAATAACAGAAAAATACCCAGGCTTTCAGATATGTAGTGTAATGCCTTAAAGAAGGCGTGGCAGATCTAATAAAGTCTATACAACCGATTGAGAATTACATTAGTTTGTAATTACAACATTAGTAATTCATTATTTGTTTGTGTCTCAACTTTGGTATCTTTTGTTTTGTAAACTATTGGTCACACTGATTAACAGTACTTGAGCTGCTTGTTGGGCTGGGATTCCCCTTTAAAATACACTGTAGTCCGTTTATTGATAGGTCAATTATATTGAGAGATACATTTTGTTAAACATGGCGACCAAAATTAAAGAAAATTACTATAATTTACAATTTATTTTTAATAAAGGCGAAAATGCAAGAAAGGCAACTGAAATTGTGAGCGGTGTTTACTGGAACTCGATGTTTTTCTTTTGGAAATTTCACTGGTAGACTTGTCGGCGAATTCTGATAAGATCATGGAGATTATTGCAACAGCCAAAGCATCGTTGAAGAACTTAACACTGACCACAAAAAACAAGTTGGATTTAGAAAGAAGCTAGATGTCTGGGGGGTCTCAGAAATTGTCTAAATAAAACATGAATACAACTTCCATCTGCGAATTCTTGGCCAAACGTAATGAAATCGACTCATTTCTTAAACGGATGCTGACTGCTGATGAAAAATTGATCACATACTACGGCAATATTGTGAGAAAACTATACTGGTCAGAGCGTGGTAAATCAGCTTAAGCCAGGACTAGCAGCCAGGAAGACTAAGCTGTCTATTGGCCTTCGCCCACAAATCGAGGAAAAGCTCATAACAAAAGCAGTTTTGTAGCTAGAGACTTCAGATTTGGAACACATGATGAGTATCTTAGGGTGGATGTGTCTAGAAAATTTCATCACGATGCCACGCCCCCTTCGCCCAAAAATATGAATTTTCTTCCTTACCAACTTAATACTATATACTATATTATAAATAGGGTAAAAAAATGGATTTCTCTTTCCTCAAACGAATATAAAAAGAAACGAAAGTAAGTATGGGAAAGAAGAAAGAAAATTGAAATGATCAATTAAAATCAATCAAATATTTGAAAATCCAGATTTCCCTTCACAAATTCCATTAGCTTCCGATTTTTAAAATGATATTGTATATTGTATTATTATAATTATTATTTTTTTTATTATTATTATTATTATTATTATTATTATTATTATTATTATTATTATTATTATTATTATTATTATTATTATTTTTTTTTTATTATTATTATTATTATTATTATTATTATTATTATTATTATTTTTATTATTGTGTCAAGCAAAATAATTATTATAAAAAAAATCAATTTTTGTTATTATTATTATTATTATTATTATTATTATTATTATTATTATTATTATTATTATTATTATTATTATTATTATTATTATTATTATTATTATTATTATTATTAATTTTATTATTATTATTATTATTATTATTATTACTATTGTATCAAGCAAAAAAATTATTATAAAAAAAAAATTATCAATTTTTGCATGCAAATATTTTTTGTTTTTCAAATTATAATATTTACATAAAGTGAATTTACATTGAAAATTTTTGAAATATCTACAAGACTCGGCAAGTGCGTTAAAAGTTCGTCGTGCCTAAGATAACTTTTCTAGCTTGTTGTTGTTTATTTTTTTAGCTTTTTTTAAATTTGTTTTGTAGCTGCAAAAAGCAGCAATTAATCAAAGTCGCAATGGGCGCGCGCGCACGCGTTTTGCTGGCGTTTTGTTGGCGTCTTTAAACGCAGCCGCCTCGCCTCGCGACGCCCCTGCTCGCCACGCCTTCGCTGCCGTCGCTTTGTCTCGCGTCGCGTTACGTTCGCTCGTTAATGTGTTCGTTTTCGTGTTGTTGCTGTTGTTTTTGTTGCTGCTGCTGCTGCTGCTGCTAATGCGTTTTGATTTATTTGATTTGAGTTTAAACTTTAAAACGTTTCAATGTTTTCATTTGCTTTTGCTTCTACTAACTACTCTTCTGTCAGCCTCGAATTTGCTCTTAAGTAAGTATGTACTTAAATTTGTTGTGTGTTTTGTTAATACATATGCATGTCTGAAAGAGACAGTGCCATGCTCACACACATTGACTTTCTCTTCTTGCTGCATTTGCCTTTCGCTCTCTTTGCTTTGTGTGACTTTTTGAGTTAGATTAGATATATTAATTCCCCACAAGTAAAAAAAAACGCTTAAGGATTCTATCAAATTCGTTTGCAGTTATCATGATGCATGTACAAATTCAATCGGATATCGCTTTAATTAAGACTTTAAGCACATGAAGAACTCGAATTGTATAGAAAATTGGAATTCCCCAAATTGTCAATTAACATACCGGCAATTTTGCCGAGGTAGGTAAAAAAAAACCAGACATTTAGCCAGCCTAATCAAGATTTGCAGCCGGTTTCAAGCTTTTTAGAGTGTTTCGTTAAGGAGAATATTTCAAATTCCATATAAATGTTCCATTAGGAATTGTAACATATTATAATATCATACAAATTTCCGGTTTCTTGCTGAATGAACTTGTAAGAACTTTTCTCAATATTTTTAAAGTTTCTTTAACATTTTTTCTCCTTAAACAAATATCACTTTGAGCCACATACACTTTTTGATTTGCAAAAAAAAAAAAAACATTTCACAGGATTTCACATTATTATTGTTGTTTTAATATTTATAGATTTGTCTTAAATTCTTTCAACACTTTACACTTGTTCTGCTCTTATTTATTTATTTATTTATTTTATTTTTTATGTGTTTTCTTTAACTTACAAAACTCTTCATGTTTATGTCTCTGTGTGTTTTTGACGATGAGTTTCAAAAAAATATCCTAAGTTGCGCTGGATCCAACAGAAAGTTTCGCAGCAAGAGACGTGCGTTGCGCACAGGTTCTAACAAATAAATACAAACGCTGCTACTTCTTGTTTCCTTATATATCGTCTTTTCATAAATCCCCCCACCCTCAAAAAATACAGAAGATGAAGAAGAAGAAGATAAAGAAATACGCTGCCGGCGTCAAGCGCGCGCGCGCAAAAAAAAATTGTAGAAAAAAAAAGAAGACCCAACCGAACCGGACAACGAACCGATGCGGACATTGCGAGAACGTCGCACAGGTTGTCAACGCGTTGCGTTACGTCGTGCGTTGCGTCGTGCATACCCTACAACAGGGTATTACACATATCTAATCAAATATGTAGCAGTATATTGCATATGGAGCAAGAGTATTATAGAATTATATATTTAAATACTGCACATACATATAATTTACCTATTAATCTATATGTATATGAATATTCCACATTCTACAATAGTATATTGCACTTTTCTAATCAAATACGTATTATATAAAGAGTAAGATTACTGTATTATAATATATTTATAAACTGCATATACATATAATTCACATTTTAATAAACATTTACACATTACATACAGGTATTATACCTATCAAATCAAATACGTAGCAATATGTTGCACATATAGAGTAAGAGTATTATAAGTATATCACTGTAGACGGCAGTCCACGCTAGTGACGAAAGCAGAACAGCAGCGACGAGCAACAAAGTGCAATGATAATTACAGTTCTGTAAACAAAGTTGTGTTAGACTCACATACATACAAGAGGTCGGGGGTTCGAGTATTACAATCTTTTGCTGTGCGGCTTGGAACATTTTTTATTTTTTTAATATTTGTAGCTATTTAATTTTAATTGAACACACACATATGTGCATACACATGATCGCTCACACACTACTAGTAACACCACAGCCACCTTATTTAACAATTTACCAACACTGTCTATCAATTATTAAATTAAATTTTTTTTATCATTATTAAACAGCTTCTGACAAAGTAACACTGTCAAGAGCATATGGAATTCCAAAAACATTTGATATCTCCCAAAAGAAACCTCAATACGAGGTAGAAGTCTAGTGACAAAAGCATATTCAAGCCCCAAAACTACTGATATCAAATTTTGTGAACAATATTCATTTTAATATAAAATATTCTAAAAAAAATAGTTTGGCATATCAGTAATTTTGGGGCTTGAATATGCTTGATAAATATCATCTAATTTAAACTATCATCTATATAAGATTTCATAGAATCTTTCACAAGAAAGAGTATGTCTATTTCGACTTTACTTCAAACAGCTGTTCTCACTTGTTTTGGGTTGTTGGGTTGATAGGTTGTTGGGTCGCAGCATCGGTTGTATCTGCACAGATGTAACTGTATCAGAGGGGCGTTGCCAGGGGCGTTGGGGTAATAAGGGGGATTCCTCTACTCGTTTGTTGTAGGGCGGCTGTTTTATTTTTATTATGGAAATCTGGTTTTCTGCCCAATAATGCATGTGTGTGTGTTTGTGTAGAAAACAACAAATTAGAAAACCGCCATCATCAAATTAGCATACGCGTTTAAGTTTAATGATTTTTATGAAGTGTATGCTTGTGTGTGTGAGTCTCATATACATATATCTATATATATATATATATTTTTTTTTTGGCTAGCATTCAATTTTTATAAAGCGTACAATTTTTTATTTTTTTCCATAGAGGAGGGGAACTGAAGTTGCATGAAAGCGTTAATATATGCAGAGATGTTGAGTTCGATTCGTTCGAATTTGGGAGTCCATTTGGAAGACCAGTTTAAGAGCTGAAGAAGTTAAAGTGTTCTGTGTTATGCTGTGAAATCTGAATTGAATAGTATCATCAAATCGCATCAATCGCGAGAGTTAATCAAATTATTACGACTATGGCTTCATTCCATCCAAATACTGAATGAATGATGAACTGACAGCGACGCTGACGCCGACGCCGACGGGAATGGAAATGGAAATGAATTTGATAAATGTGCTTCGATTATGGATTCTCAGGCTCTTCTTCAGAATCTATATGCATGTCTCTCTCTCTCTATATATATATATCTTTGTATTTCCCAGATAGTTCGTATGTTATTCATGTCTCGTTTAACCTTCGGTTAATTAGTCCGTTCGCTTCGTTTCGTTCCGTTCCGTTTTCGGGCCTTATCACATTTATCAACGCCGCTCGTTGAGCCGATCAACCAACGAATGCCTCATTTTGAATGCAGATATCTTGGCAAAAAGCTCCCCACCGAGGCTGGGGCATTTAAATCAACTCTAATAAGCTCAAATATTGCTAAATTTCATCATTAAAAACACTTGACAACATTGTCACTATCAAATATCCAACGTCTAGTTGCCAATTTGCATTTGTGACTTCAGCGCTGTTGCCAAATTTCAGCATTGAAAATATCTTGCCTACTTTGTCAGTATCAAATATCTGTTTATTGTTTACACTTTTTTTTATATGAAGTGGGCTTCCTTTCAATAAATTACATGTTGCCAAATTATTAAATAGAGTTGCTAATTTTTAAAATAGAGTTGGCAACGTTGTCAAATTTCACTACAGCAAGTTGTCAAAGGCGATTCTTTACTCATTGTTGCATATTTTTAATGGACAGTCAACACTGTTGTCAATTTTATACGATTCTAATTGGCTATTGTCAAATTTCAGCATTAAGAATATATCGCCTACTTTGTCAATTGCAACTATCTGATTGTTGTTAACGATTTTTGATAAACTTTCAAACAAATTCATAGGTCTGTTATCCCATGTTGCAAATTTTCAAGAAACTTTAGGCAATGACACCAAATTTCATTACTGCAAGTTGTTTATTTTAAATTTATGCAATTATAATACACATTACATGCGTTGTTGCCTATTCTCTGGCAGTGTTGCCGAATTTCAGCATTGAACATATTTCGCCTCTGCCTGAAGGACTCAGTTGCCCTGGCTACATTATTGTACAGTAGAAATAATTCTAAGTGGCAATTAATAAATAAATAATAATAATAATAATGTAATAAATATTTCGCTTACTTTCTTAGCAATTTTAGATCAAAATTTGACTAAATTCAGATTAAATCCAATTATCAATAATGTTTTGGCAATGTTTTCGCTATTACATGTTGTCAAATTTCTATGCAATTATAATACACATTTCATGCGATGTTGCCTATTCTCTGGCGGTGTTGCCAAAATTCTGTAATATATAATAGAGAGTTATATTAAAAGACTTTTTACTTCTATCGAATTGTAATGATAAAAAAGTGATACAGATTGAAATGTGCTTTGTAAAAATATGTCAACTTCTCGATGCTGTTGCCAATGGTCAGTTGTCAAGGATTAGTACTATTAGATAAAGATGTTTAAATGCAGAAGCACATTCATAAAAAGATATGAAAAGACCAAAAGATAAGCTCGGAGAACCGATCAGACCGGACACACAGCACGAATGGAAATCATTAATGATGATGCTTTTAATGCTCGTTTATGCTTAATAACCTAAACGAATGCCGCTTGGCATTCATATTTCAAGAATCACAAGAATCGTATGTGTGGCTCCAATCTTTAAGTTTGGTCAGGTTTCTTATACATAGTTGATGTAGATGTAGTAGATACGGCAACTGTCGACCGTCTCCAACTGACAAATTATATTTGCTGGTAATTTTCGAATTAATGAAAACGTTAAGCGCTTTCAGCAGCTTGTCAGTTGGTCAAAATGCTTGTCTCGAATGCTGTGTATGTGTATCTCGCTAATAATGATGTTGTTCTTCACGATAATCGTGTCCATATTGCCTTGGACATTTTGTTGTCTATCTATTATCGTTATGCATAACAAAGTTATGCCGAAATCAGCCAAGACACACAACTTAACGCCCCAAAACTACATAAAACAAATATGCCTAAATGATCTTCAAATGTTCTTTTTCCAAAACTGATTTATTTGACACGCCCCATTGACAGTTACGGAGTGATGTCTTCACCGAACGAACTCTGATGAGTTGTTCAAAACGAGTTTACGAACTTACGACTTTTCGTGTCAGTTGGTCACCACTGACAACTGACTCATTTCCATAACCAATGTCAATAATTAAGTATGTAGAGTCAATGTTAAAAACTATGTAGAAAATGACAGACAATCAGGTGGTTTATTGAATCTTCCCAAAGGCGGAGAAAAGTGTAAAATTGATGTGAATGTTAAGAGTAAAGATTACGATAGAACAGTAATTTATAAGTAGTGTTGTTATTGACATTAACTAATTTATATATTTATTTATTCAAAGTTCACTAAAAGCAGTCGACAAAAAAATGCTTAAAAATGAATTAACAATTAAAGATTAATTAAAGAATTCAATTAACAGTTGAATAAATATAAATACATTTCATTTTAAATTTAAAACTGTAAATATATGAAAAGTTGAAATTTCCATAACACATCTTCCATATGATATCAAGAGTTGTGAGTTTAAAAAATTCTAAATATAAATAAAAATTTTGAATAATAGGGATAATCTCGGATATACTATTTTGAGGCACAGAATAAACTTTTATATTAATATTTATTTATTTATTTTTGATCATACTCAAAATAGTTATGAAATAATAATTCAATTTAAATTGTTCTTTCAAAACCATAAATTAAATCTTAAGTTTGTCTTTTTAAAAAGGTATTTTACAATTTTTATAATAATAATTTAATGGTATTGTAACGACTTTTGCCGGTCGGCTCGTCACTGGCGGTTGGTTAAGCGGATTTGTTTGAAGGGTTGGATGAGTTGCTGCGAAGCGAATGCGTCCAATCCCAGGGAATCCGGCGGCGGCGAGATTCTGCAATGCGCGGTCAGTGTTAGCTTGCCCGCCCAAAGGAAAGAAAAGGGTTTAAAATGTCGACAAGATGGCGTTTATTTACGAAGATTTGCGTGCGAGAGGCTCCGATCGTATTTTGCTGTTTTTCTGTGTGAGGGGGAAGCGGAAGTGCTGTCATCCTTTTTCTTGCAGAGACGCTTGCATTGTCAGGGTCGCTCCCACTCCACTCAGTGCGGCCGTTCCCCCGCCCCAACCGTTGAGCAACAGTAGTGTGAACCTGTCCACCCAAAGAAAAAGAAATGGTTTCAAATTGTGACAAGATGGCGTTTATTTACGAAGATTTGCGAGAGGCTCCGATCGCATTTCTGTGTGATGGGGAAGCGAAAGTGCTGCCATCCTTTTTCTTGCAGGGACGCTTGCACTGTCAGGGTCGCTCCCACTCCGCTCCGTGCCGCCGTTCACTTGCCCCAGCCGTTGAGCAACAGTTGTGTGCAGTGACAACCTTGGGCGACAGAGTCGCTCACAATCCGCTCAGTGCGACCGTTCCCACGCCCAAACTGTTGAGCAACATTTGTGTGAGGGTGAGAACCTTGGGCGACAGGATCGCTCCCACACCGTGCCGTGCGGCCTTTCACTCGCCCCAACCGTTGAGCAACAGCTGTGTGCAGTGACAACCTTGGGCGACAGGGTCGTTTCCACTCCGCTCAGTGCGACCGTTCCCACGCCCCAACTGTTGAGCAACAGTTGTTTTATATATGTAGAAGAAACAGAAAATATGAACACTACGATTTTCTTACGAAAGAAAGATTATTGCAAGATTATAGCTCACAAATATATATTTTATATTTGATCTTCTTAAAAATAACTAAGAAATAATAATTAAATTTAATTTTCTATTCAAAAAGCAATTTTATTTGTTATGCTATAAACATTTGTATATATTCTATTTAAAGTCTGAAAGTATTTGCCTTAAGAAAATGCAAATAAAATAAAATTATTGCTACTTGTCTACTAAATTTGCTGTCAAATAAAAAAAGTGCCTCTTCTGTGGGAATTTCTCCAAATCAACTTAAAACCGACTCATTCCCATGCAATTTTCCTACGAATTGGAAAAAAATTCCCCCCATTTTTTTTGTTGGTAGATAGATTTATGAGATAAACTAATCCTAGGAAACTGACTCAGTCCACTATAAATCCCGCTTAAAAGGTAAAAGTCTCGATAATTTGTGGAATTCGCTTCAAAACTCAACAGTTAAGATATGTATGCGCATTTTATAAAATGCAAATATCGATACATTATCGATAAAATAACAATTATTGCTCTGTTTTCAGCTAATTTGCAATTTTAATACGCAGTCCAACAACGAAAAGAAAGTGTTTCTTATTTCGTATTAATGTTATATCTTTAGCAAATTAACAGATATATTCCAATGAAAACAACAACAACAACAATAAAAGCGACAAAAACTACAACAACAACGACAACAACAACAACGCAGACTTGTTACGCATCGCCTTTGAAATGCGCCGAATTCGAAGTTCATTTTATTTATTTTTCGAATATCATTTTTTTTTGTTTTTTTTTTTTTATTGTCTTTCGATAGATAATAAAGAAGGCAATTAAAAGCGCGGATCGATAAATTAGCAATTATGTGTAGAGAGAGAGAGAGAGAGAGAGAGAGAGAGAGAGAGAGAGAGAGAGAGAGAGAGAGAGAGAGAGAGAGAGACAAAGAGCGAAAGAGTTAGAAATAAATGTATAGAAACGAGATTTCCAAGAAACCAAAAAAAAAGAAGGCAACAACAATTTGAACGAATCTTCTAGACATTCTGGACATTATTCTGGGCCCTCCAACGCGAGACGCGAGATATGTAAAATTATGTAAAGTTCAAGGCGTGAATGATTTGTGGCATGGAATCATTCGCTATATTTGTAAGTCATGACTAAGCAAACAAACTAAGCATAGATTAATAGAGTTGGGATTTTTAGTTCAATTTACTGAATAGGTATAATCGTTCATTTTTAAGTCGTGAACTAAATCAGTAATTTTGTTCAGTTGTTTAGTTGGTCAGTTGATCAGTTGTTCAGTGGGTCAGTTGTTAAGTTGTTCACTTGTTTAGTTGTTAAGTTGTTAAATTGTTTCAGCAGTTTTTCAGCAGTTCATCTGATCACTTGTTCAGCTGTTCAGTTGTTCAATTGTTCAGTTGGTTAGTTGTTCAGTGGGTCAGTTGATCAGTTGTTCTGGAGTGTCATTTGTTCACTTGGTCAGTTGTTAAGATGATCAGTGGGTCACTTGTTAAGTTGTTCAGTTGTTCAGTTATTCGACTATTCAATTTGTTAAGTTGATCAGTTGTTAAGATGTTCAGCTGTTCAGATAATTAGTTGCTTAGTTAATAAGATGTTCAGCTGCTCAGTTGTTCAGTTCTTCGGCTGTTCAGTTGTTTAGTTGCTCAATTGTTCAGTTGGTCAGTTGTTTAGCTGTTCAGTTGTTCAGCTGTTCAGTTCTTCGGCTGTTCAGTTGTTTAGTTGGTCATGAACTATGAATAGGTCTTTGTATTCAGTTCTTCAATTCGGTGAATTTATTTTATTGTCCTGCAATGGAAACTAAATATTTTTAATATATGACATATGCTACGTGGCGTTAGGAGTTCATTTGATTTCATTTTACTTGTTTCACTGCTATATTTATCCTCTATTTCTATTTATCTATACATAAGAATCTAGCTGAAGGCCTATGCAGCCATTTCAATCCATACTTATGTAGTTTTTACTATCTGATAAGTTTATAACTAAATAAATATACATAAAAAATATATGCAAATGTTATACTTTTAATCTACAAGTAATAAAGAAATTCTATATTATTACGGCACTTCATGTATGCTAAATGGTAAGAAATTCTAAGAAAGAAAACAAAGTATATGCTGACCAACTGAACAAAATGAACGATACAAAATGAACGATAGTTCATTAAGAACTGAATAAGTTCATTTGATCATTTCAATGACCCGTTCATTTAAACTTATTCAGAATGAATCGATACAACAATCTAAGATTAAAGCGATGCGATGCGCAACATTAGCATAGAAGTGCCGCACAAAAGCTGATTGCTATGTGACCGCAACAGTGTTGAACAACTACATGTCTCTGTAATTATAGTAAACTTCCTTAATGCTTTCTCTGCTTACTGCTCGCTCAATTCAATTTTTAAGTACTTTCTCTGATCTCATAACTTAACTTTTATTTTTTTTGGACTTTAACCTTTAAGTGCTCCAATTAACGGTACATACTAGAATATTTTAAACCGGACTTCCCATTCGCATTAAATAAAACATTTACGTAAATTAAATATTATTGGAAACACACACACAAAATTCCTTAAATTATCAACTAAAATAGTATTTTTTTTTCTTTTTTTCAGTTTCATGAGATTCCAATCTTTGATGGGAGCTCCCGGCGAATCGACATTAAACTGAGCTCAGCATTTCAGATCTGGCTCCAGCTGTCAGATTTAGAGCATATTGTGTCTTATTAATTTAAATTATTATAATTGATATTTTATCGCTGCATTTGCACGCCATGTGCCGACTCATTTATTCACGATTCCCGCTAAAGATCCAGGCTCTTGAAATTTGATAAACTGGTCAATGTTGTTGTTATGCCTTTTGTCGACAGTTTTAAATCGTAAATAATATCTAACTGGCTATATAATTTGAATACCCGTGCCCAGAGTTGACAATGCGGTGTTTTTGTTATGTTTTTTGTTGGTTTTTGTTTTCTTCATTATGAAGTTAAATATTCAAAATTTAATATTACATCAGATTTTCTTCTTCATTTTATGTTTAGTGCTTATTAGCATATTTTTCAATTGTTATTACATGACGACTAATATACATATTTCTAAAAAAAATAGTTATGGAAATTCCATTAGATTGAAAGTCTGAAAATTAAGAGCACATTTCCGTCACACTTTATAAGAAGAAAAGCTAGGACTTATAAGTGAGTAAGTAGTTCTAGGACTTGAGACTCCTGACAGCCTCATAACTAAACGAAACAAAGACTGGAAAAGTTCCATGACAGTATGTATAACATATAAAAATGACTTATATTCGAATGTTTACTTTACTGAAACGCCTTTTCAGCTTAAGCCCGTGTTGCCTTTAATTTCTTTATGCCTTTATTTCAAAAGTAAAATATACAATGGTAGAGAAAAGAATGGTCTGTGAGATCTACGAACTAAAGTCATGGTAATGAATTTAAAATTCTTTACTCTTATAAAAGTATAAGTATATAAGTAATATTAAGTTTATTAAATAGTAAATGTGCGTACCAGGTCTAAAGAAGTCTGGCAGACCACACATAATATATACATTTATTCTTGATCAGCATCAACAGTCGAGTCATGTCCGGCTGTCCGTTTGTCCGTCCGTCTGCATGAGCGCCTAGATCTCAGAGACTATAAGAGCTAGAGTCATCAAATTTGGTATTTCGCCACGTCCCATTCCGCCCCGTAAGTCAAAAACCAGATTTTTGAAATCTCATAAAACGAGAAATTTTAAGGCTAGAGTTCTGAATTGCATATCGTTCCCCACCAATCGCTCCCGTCCCTATTATCACTCTCATCCCTACTATCGCTTCCGCTTCAACTATTGCTCCCTCCCCTACTATCACTTCCTCCCCTATTATCGCTCCCGCCCCTACTATCGCTCCCGTCCCTAGTATCGCTTCCTCCCCTACTATCGCAGCCGCCATTACTATCGCTCCTTCCACTACTATCGCTCCCGTTCCTACTATCGCTCCCGTTCCTACTATCGCTCCCATCCCTACAATCGCTCCCATTCCAACTATCGCTTCCTCACCTACTACCGCTCAAATCCCAACAGTCGCTCCCATCCCTACTATCGCTCCCTCCCCTACTATCGCTCCCTTTCCTACTATAGCTCTCGTCCCTTCTATCGCTCCCTTTCCTACTATAGCTCTCGTCCCTTCTATCGCTTCCGTCCCTACTATCGCTCCCGTCCCTATTTTCACTTCCGTCCCTACTATCGTTCCCATCCCTACTATCGCTCCCGTCCCTACTATCGCTCCTGTCCTCAGTATAGCTCTCGTCCCTGCTATCGCTCCCGCTCCAACTATCGCTCTCTCCCCTACGTTCGCTCCCATCTCTTCTATAGCTCCCATCCCTATTATCATTTCCGCCTCTACTATCGCTCCCATCCCTACTTTAGCTCAAATTCCAACTATAGCTCTCGTCCCTGCTATCGCTTCCTCCCCTACTATCGCTTCCGCCCCGACTCTTCGGGCTGTGTAGTATGTATATATTTATTTAAAATTTCTCTCTTAAATTACTACACTAGTTACCAATAGCGTCATACAAACTTTTGAGAACTCTGACTATATAATTTATTTATATCTCTTCTAGTTTCACTACTTATATTAATATAATATTTTCTTTTATTCTGCTCATTTGTACGGGTATGCTCAAGTCGAGCATTGTGGCTGTAGCTGCAGCCCACACTCGACTAAAGTCAGCTTAAGGAAATACACTACGGCAAGACCAATTAGAACGGCTAGAAGAATGGAAGAAATATAGCAAAAAAAAATAGAAACAAACTGTTGTGTTTTTTTTTTTTTTGGCAAACGGCAACGGCAACAGCAACATTCGAATCGGAATCCGAATCTGAAACCGAATTGGTATCAGGTTTTGATTTAGATATTGATTTTTTTTTGGTATTGGTTCTGGTTCTCTGTGGTCTTTGACCGGTTATGCATATCAACCGATTATTTTTTCTACTTATTTCTCTGCCTCAATCATCTCTCCTTCTCCACCAGTGTTTGCTCCTTTTTATGGCTGTTTTTATGTTTTCTACTTTTTTTTTTTTTTTTTTTTTGGCTTTTTTGCATATATTTATAATGCCTTACAAATAAATAACCGATCGAAATTTGCATAAGCTAAATAGAAAGCTAAACACGTTTTGCTTTTACCCGAAACGTAAATTTTTTTTTTTTATATTATAGTTTATAGTATTTTTTTTTTTTTTTTTAGATATGATTGTGTTTTTTTTTTTTGGGTAGGTGGATCAACTGATCGTAGTACGTAGGCATCTGTGTCTTTCTATTGTTTTTGGCCAGGAACAGATCATAATTTACTTATGCGAACCAGTTGTTTAGACTTAAGTTCTTGGCTCGTCATCGCGCTGATCGTTTCATCAATGATCTCAACGCATTTGGGGCGAGACAGTAAATGCAATACATACACACCTGGTAAATGCCTGGTAACACCCAAAGGCCTTCTTCTTCTTCTTCTTCATTGTCTCTTATCTGATTGTCAAATCAAATTAACACACGATAAAAATTTCCAAGCTTTGTTTAAGTTTGAGTAGCGACTAAACGATTAGCAAATACTCTTTCCAAATTGTTATCAATATCAATAAAATACTAAAGGAATTCTACAAATAAAAAAACTAATTAAACAATCAAACTATTAAAATAATATAATAATAACAATAAATATAAATATAATAATATACGAGGGCGGTACGAAGTGTTTTTCAGCCTAAAAGTGATGCAACAGTTTTAAAATTATTATACCCTGTGCCTATCAAAAATGGGCTAAAACGGGTATAATGAATTTGTGTGAATGTATGCAACAGACAAAAGGAAGCAGCTCCAATCCTATAAAGTATATATATTCTTGATCAGTATCAATAGCCGAGTCGATGGACACCTGTCCGTCTGTCTGTCCGCCCGTTCGTCCATCTGTCCGTCCGTCGGTCCATCTGTATAAACGCGTGGATCTCAGCAACTATAAGAGCTAGAGACTTCAAATTTGGAATGTAGGTTCCTGAATACCATACGCAGATCAAGTTTATTTTCAATTTTCGATATCAAGACCCGTTTGTTTTAAAATTAGAAAAATCACCATAACATAAACAATGTTAAAGCTAGAGACTTGAGATTTGGCACACATAATATAAGAATCTTGGGCTTACTGTGTCCAGAAAATTTCATTGCGATGCCACGCCCTCTTCGCCCACAATTAGAAAAAGCTGATAGCAAGAGCAGTTTTATAGCTAGCTTTCTCAAAATACTTTTGTATTAAGACCTGCACAGGGTTTCCTACTGTCGCGCCCGTTCGTCTTTTTGTATATTTTATTTTTCAACATAGTCTCCTTCTAAGTCAATACACTTCTCCCAGCAATGCTGCCAGCTCTACAGCCTGTCCTAAAAGTATATAGCCTACTCAATTAAGGAACACTTCTGTCCACCAAGCGCCACTTTGAGCTTAGGGAATAAATATAAGTCACTTGGAGCTAAGTCTGGAGAGTAAGGTGGATGCTGAAGCAGTTGAAAGCGTAATTCATGGATTTTAGCCTTGTCAATTGCTGATGTATGGAATGTAAGTAGTATTATCCTGGTGAAACAAAACATTTGTCTTCTGCAAGTGGGTTTGTTTATCAGTCATTTCTGTCATTAACTTATCCAAAAGTGATGCGTTGTTGCCTCACGTGATCGTTTTTTCTTTCTCCAGATGATCGGTATATATAACTCCACAACTATCCCAAAGAAAGACTGTCGCCATTACTTTTCCAGCAGAATTTGGTGAATTTTTGGAGCTGTTTTCGTCAGTGGTCACAGTTTTTGGACGTCTTGGAGGTGTCTCATCTTCTAAGCTCTTACGTCCACGCTTAAATTCAGCAGCCCAGAACTTTATAGTGGGAAATGATGAGGAAGAGTCTCCACAGATAGTCTCCATCTCGGTTTTGATTTGTGTAGACGTATTGCCTTTCAAAAACAAATATATTACGATCGCACGACATATAACTTTTCCCATTTTTACAACAGCACTGTTATCGACTTAGTTAATCGATTGTTCAACGATAACTATAATATCGCTAAGACTGACATTTTGGCGAAAACACATTAAAAGATGCCTAAACACTATACCAAAGTTTGCTTAAGGTAGAAGGTCGTCTTCATTGTCAAGAAGGCTAGAAACATTTCGGACCGCCCTCGTATACTGCAAAATCAAGAAATTGGCAAAAGTCCCCCATTCAAATCGATCTGCATTTGATAAAGTTTAGCTACCTGGAGCTTTAAGGTGACCATTTTACAAGTCTGCATTTTTAGTATATATAATTTAGGCTAAATTTGTACTAAAAAAAGACAGAAGCTACTTTTAGACATTTAATCATTCCGATATGTTTCAGAAACCGACTTTTGGTTGTTTTGAAATGTCAAAAAAGTGTTTGAGTGGCTTAATAAAATCTGAAATGTATTAAATTTAATTTTAAATTATTATTTTATTTTCAAATTTAATAAAAGGCATAAAATACATTTTAAATGCATTTATTTATCGTATTAAATTGCAAAAATAATAAATAATTTAAGTGAAATTAAGTTATGTCATAGAATCATTTTCAAACAAGCCGATCAGTCGAGCGCGCGCGACATTAGGATACCCTGTGCAGGTCTTTAAAGAAAAGAATTCTGAAAATTTTAGGCTATGATATCGAAAATTGAATTGATCTGCGTATGGTATTCAGGAATCTTCATTCCAAATTTGAAGTCTCTAGCTCTTATAGTTGCTGAGATCCACGCGTTCATACAGACAGACAGACGGACGGACAGTCAGATGGACGAACGGGCGGACAGAAAGACGGCCAGGTGTCAATCGACTCGGCTATTGATACTGATCAAGAATATATATACTTTATAGGGTCGGAGATGCTTCCTTCTGCCTGTTACATACATTCACACAAATTTATTATACCCTTTTTTGCCCATTTTTAATGGACACTGATAAAAACGAAATGTCTGTCATTTCAGTAATACAGTACTTTCGTAAGTTTTTTTTTTTATTTAAAAACACTTGTCATCCAAATTTCTAAAGATTTGTAAAACAAGAATTTTTCTCTGAAGTCATAATGTAATTGTAAACCATTTTAAACCCTTTTAGTTTTGTTTTTCAATTGTGAAATATATTTAAAACATTTACACAGCTCACTTACAATTTACATACAACAAAAGCTTTTAAAATTTCAGTAATAAATAACAGAAAATGTACGAAATGCTTTATTTTTTAAATATACCTCAAAAAAGTCACTGTCAAAATAAGACGAACAATCAAAATGACACGGAACAAAGACATTTCACGGCGAAATCATATGCGTTTTCACAAAAAAGAAGTTAGGGAAGTGAGAAGATTGGGAAGATTGGGAAGATCGCAATTTAATTATAACCTTATTTGTCTATTTTATGGCTTGAGGGAAGAAAACAATGGCAAAGATACGGGGGAAATGTCATAAAAGTGTTCATTATGCTTATGATGTATGTGTCATTGTGTGAATTTCTGGTTGTTTTAACTTTAAATTATAATTTGAATACTAATTATATTAAAAGCATTCATTAGATAGTAAATGCAAGTTGAAGCCCGGTTGTTGTTGTTGCATAGAAAACCGAGAAGAAGATGAAAGAAAGAAAGATATGAGTTCCCACCTCCGCTTTGATAATATTATTTATAAATATTATAAATACAACAATCGAGATCAATTTAGGTGTACAAGTTAATTGGATTTCACGAGCTGTTTAATAAACAAAATTTTAATTTATTTCAGTTTTCCGCAACGCTTAAATCCCCCCCAATAAAGTGGAGACCAAAGCGGGTTTTATTTTTTTATTTTAGATAGTCTGCGGCTCGTTAATTTTAGTGTGAGCGGGTTCTAAAAATAGCTGAGAGCAAGAGCTATAAAGATTAGCTTGAAATAAGCTGCAAGTCACAAGATTATTGGCTATAGCTAAAGCGAAGATCGCTACACAGTGGAAAAGCTCATCAATCAATGATCAATCACTTGAAATATAAGTATTTTTAAACTATGCTTACTTTATTAGTCACTCAATCATCTGTCAATCATAAAACGACTGTAATTTGTACCTAGCACTGTCAGTAAGTGGCGCCAACTTTAAGCGAATTGCCATCAATCAAGGATTCAATCAAACATTAGCTTACTTATAATATATACTTATTTAGTCACAAGATCCCATAAATACGAGTATTATTGGCTATAGCTTAAGCGAAGATATCTACACAGTAGAAACGCTCATCAATCAATGATCAATCACTTGAACAATAAGTATTTTTAAACTATTCTTACTTTATCAGTCACTCAATCATCTGTCAATCATAAAACGACTGTAATCTAAACCTAGCACTTTCAGTTAGCTAAATCACTTTTCAGTGAATTGTCATCAATCAAGGAATCAATAAAATATAAGCTAACTTTTAATATATATACTTATTTATTCAATCAATCCAATAACCAAGTCACAAGATCCAATAAATACGAGTATTATTTATTATTGGCTATAGCTTAAGCCAAGATCGCTGCACAGTGGATATGCTCATCAATCAATGATCAATCACTTGAGCTAAAAGTCTTTCCAATCTATTTGTACTATTATTGTCACTCGGTCATCTATCAATCATAAAAAGACGCAAACTATCCGCTAATTGTCATCAATCAAGGATTCAATCAAACATAAGCTTGCATATATTATATACTTACTTATTCAATCAATCTAATTACCTGTAGTAAGTATCTCTTAATTTATTTGCGTAGATTCTTTGAAGAAGATTCGCTGAGCAGTATTTAAAATCAATCAATCAATTAAAAGCAATTTAAAATACAAACCTGCAAATTACTTTAAATT
This sequence comes from Drosophila histrio, assembly GCA_958299025.2. Taxonomy (NCBI): domain Eukaryota; kingdom Metazoa; phylum Arthropoda; class Insecta; order Diptera; family Drosophilidae; genus Drosophila; species Drosophila histrio. The sequence continues at coordinate 44,779,908 of OY282582.1, forward strand.
TCACTTAATCATCAATCAATATCAATATACAAACTGTATTTTTACCTAGTGCTTTCAGTCAGCTAAGTCAATTTTCAGCTATCAATCAAGGAATCAATCAAACATAAGCTTACATATAATATACACTGACTTATACGATCAATTCAATTACCATACCTTTCGTCATCTCACCAGTATTTAAAATCAATCAATCAATGATTGTAGCACTTATTTAAAAGCAACCTGAAATGCAATCCTATAAATTACTTTAATTGTCAATAATACACAAAGGAGTATTTTCACCTAGCACTATCAGTAATCAAAGCCAATTTTCCATGTAATTGTCATCAATCAAGGGATCAATCAAACAATAACAAGCAATTAAGTAATATGTGTGCAATTCCATAACCAATATTAAACATCTCTTAACCCATTTGCCTAGTTACTTTGTAGGAGATTCACTGAGCTTGTGCAGTATTTAAATTCCATCAATCAATAAGTTTTAAATTGTGATTGTAGCGCTTACTTCAAAGCAGTCAAATAATCAATCATGCAAATCACTTCAATTGTCACTTAATCATCTATCAGGCACAAATTAGCTGGAGTTTCTTCTACAGTGAGCACTAATAGTCTTGATCGTTGTAGCACACACTTCCGCAATTGGAGAAGTCTTTTAAAGTGTACTCCTCCACCCATTCACACAATTACTTTCATTATCACTTTAGTTTGATATTTGCAAACAGTTCCGCAAATCTTTGGAAATTTTAATGACAATTTGCTTTTTAAAACCAGCAAATGAAATGTCAGTGTTATGGAAATATTAGAGATTTCATTATTTGAATAATAAAAGAAAATAAATGCTATGTAAATTTGTACAAAATAATTGTTGGTATATTTTAAGCAATAAATAAATCCATTTAAAATATATGTTGTGCCTTTTTATTCAGTTTAAAAACTAATTTATCTTAATTCAATGGATGTTGTTGCATTTTTAAAAACTCTATCAATACAAATATGTTGACATTTAAAAGCAACTAAGTAAAGTTGATTTCAGACTTGTTGGAGATTTATGGAACATGTCAGACTGTAAATAGATGTTTATTTTTAAATAGAAATAAATAAATAATAAAATAGGTATCAATTTCGGGCAGTGACTCAAATTGTAACCGTAACCGAAAGCGTTAATCGATATTAACCGATTGAAATGGGTAAACGATATTGAAACTGTTAAGCGATACTAACCGATTCAAATCGTAACCGTAACTGATACTGTTAACCGATATAAACCGATTCAAATCGTAACTGTAACGAAACTGTTAACCGATACTAACCGCTTGAAATGGGTAAACGTAATTAAAACCGTTAACCAATATTAACCGACTCAAATTGTAACCGTAACTGAAAGAGTTAACCGATATTTACCGATTGAAATTGGTAAACGTAACTGAAACTGTTAACCGATAATAACCGATTGAAATGTGTAAACGTAATTGAAACTGTTAAGCGATATTAACCGATTTAAATCGTAACCGTAACTGAAATTGTTAAGCGATATTAACCGATTCAAATATTTACCGATTGAAATTGGCAAACGTTACTGAAACCGTTCAAACCTTTTGTAAAATACCAAAATCGCGAAATGTTTCAAGCCGAAATAACCGTTCAGTAACCGATTCATTAGTTTTGATTCAAAAACATCTGCTTTACTTACAGAAAAACTATTTTAAAATCCATTAAATTTCGTTTTTAAACAAAATTCTTTAATTACTAAAGTTAAATGACTTAAAAGTGAATAAAAACTTTTAGTTTATAAAAAATTGTCTTAATTTAATATTTTTATAATAACCTATTCTTTTGTAACCCCTTACTTGAAAACTAAATCATATAAATGCCGATAACCGCTAAGAAACCGATAGAAGAAGATTTTTCATAACCGGTATTCGAACACCAAAGCGATAGCAAAAACCGAAATCGATAATCCTTCTGGTTCAATTCCCCGCTCTCAAAGGGCATGCAGAACCCGTAGCTGTAAGCCACGCCCTAATTCGATTCTCAAATATCAAAGAAAACGGTAAAGAAAAAGAATATCGAAGACACTTGCTCCACTTCCAAAAGGTTTACACTGCCAGACAGCGCGACTCCAAAAGTTCACATACTCACACACACACAGACATTTACATACATACGTGAGAGTGTGAATGCTGTCATTGAGAGCAGCAGCAGCAGCAGCAGCGCGTGCGCCGTTTTAACAACAACAGCAACAGCAGCAACAACAACAACCGCAGACACAGCTTTAGTGTGAATGTTGAAGAGCGAGGGGAAACTTACAGTTAGTTAGTTAGTTAGGCAAATTGTATGTGTGTGTGCGACGCGTGCGGCGCATGCGCAGCTTACACTCAATTATTTATTTGCTTTTATTTATTGTCGTTGTCATATTTGTTGGTGTGAGTGTGTGTGTGTGTTTTATACCCTATGGGAGTATATTAAAAGTATGTAACAGGCAGATGGAAGCGTGGTATATATATTTTTAATCAGCATTAATAGACGAGTCAATATAGCCATGTCTGTCTGTCCGTCCGTCTGTCTGTCCGTCTGTCTGTCTGTCCGTCTGTCTGTCCGTCTGTCTGTCT
>OY282582.1:44787516-44862962 GCA_958299025.2 Drosophila histrio
TCCTAAGTCTAAGTTTTTATAAAGCAATTTCTGTATTCAGAATATAATATGTTAAGAACTCAAAGAAATATGGAATACTAATGATAAATTAATTTAAAATAAATTAGTTTGTATTAAATTGTACCAAGGTTCGAACTAAAACCGAAATCTTGCTCTATGGTTCGAACCGCCAAACCAATTTTAATATTCAAAATTTTATATGCAAAAACAACTCAAGAAAATATCAAAAACTGTTGGGAAAATTAATAAATTAGTTTGTATTAAATGAAACCAGGGTTCAAACCAAAACCTTGAGTTCAGGAGCTGTTGTAACGGTTTAGCGAACCGAACCAAAATCTTGCTATATGGTTCGAACCGCCAATTTTTCTATTCAAAATGCTAAAAATACTGAAGGAAATATGGAAAACAATTGGAAAAATAAATAACTTTGTTGGTATTAAATGGAACCAAGCCTTGAGTTCAGAACAAATATTCTCTATGGCTCGAAGCACCAAACCGAAGTGTCTTCTACATTTTTGAGGTGTCCAGATATGAATACTATTTCTTTTGATTTCCTTTCGAATCTCCACGTTATCATTTTATATTATTTTGGGGTCTGCTTTCGTCACTAGCGTGGAGTGCCGTCCGCAGGGATTACAATCTACAAATAATTTGTCTATAAACTTTTACAAATTATTCACACAATTTTTATGTCACCAAAATTCTGAAAATATACTTTTATGTATTTAAATAAATTTATATAAAGGTAAAAAAAAAATAATTGCAGCACAGCTACTAAAAAGCGCAACCAAAATTATTATAAATAACTTAAGTCCCAATTGACTTTCACTTTCTTACGCTTTAGTTAGAGTATACAAGCTTCGTTAGTAGCTTTATTTTTTTTTTGCTATCGGCCACGTCAGAAGATTAATTAAATAAATTCAATTTATGCATGTTGTGCTCGCACAGCGCTCAGCGATTTATGTTTGTGCGTTTGTTTTTCTAATTGAATTGAGTGTGCAAAAGGTGAAAGGTTATTGCGCAGTCCAGTATGCTACTTCTCCACCTCCTGCTTCCTCTGCAGCTTCTACTGCTGCGGATTTCTTCGTTTATCAATGCGGAAGCGGCGGCAATCATTTCATTTTATTTCCTTGGTCGGTTCAACAATAATTGCAATTCATTGTAGCAAGCAGCTTTTGCACGCGAGTCGCTGCTTTTCGATGGCCGCCTAAAAGCATGTTAAAAATTTTAACACTTGTGATTTTGACAGGCGCGCTCAAAAGCTCGCTATAAAAATTAGTTATTACACATTTCGTTTCAATTGTTTTTCGTTTCTTTTTTTTTTTTATTTAGGATTTATACAATAACTTAACATTTTGTTTGCTTTTGGAATCGGAAATATACAATATTAAATATTGATTTCTTGTTGCATTTATTTTAGTTCACTGATTTCAATTACTATGTTGATTTGCTTTTGTTGATTTTGCTTTTTGCTTCTGGTTTCTCATTTTTTTTGATTTCTTGTTCGATTTTTGTTTGTTTGTTTTTTTTTTTGGAAATTTAATTAGCACATATGTATTTCGGGGATTGCTATTACATATATTTTTCTTTCTTTTTTTTTTTTAATAATTACTATTACATTTATCAAATGCAGCACATTAATGCTTAGGCTGAGTGTGGGTGTATATGTGTGTGTGTGTGTGTCTGTTTGTTTATGTGTATGTGTGGCGGTTCATTTCGGTGTTCATTCTGTTTAAACTATTTGGTTTAGCTTTCTGTAAGTTTTAGTGCGACATTCCGTGTGTGTGTGTGAGTGTGTGGGTGGGTTGATGTCTCATACATACACACACATAAGTATCTACAGTTAGTCAAGTAACTCTTTTGACGAAATCTCTCAAAAACAAGAAGAAAAGCTAATTTTTCTTTATTATATGTAAATTTTGTATGCTGTCCAAACAATTACTTGACTAACTGTTTAAACGTTTGGCTGTAAATGTAAATAATAATAAAAAGAAGAACACACATACTGTGCACAACTGCAAAGAAATCTCAAAATGCTGCTGAAAAACAAGCTGAAAAAGCAGCTAACTTCTCAGTTTTCAAAGAGCACAACATGTCCAAGGAACCCAACAAATAAAGCTAAAATCAGCTATAAAATGACAGGAATACGCAGCAATCTAAAAAAAAAAATAGTATGTTGATTTCTGTGCGTTTTTCATGCGTGAAAGTTCAACTGGGAAATCGATTAAGCGAGTCAGAGAGAGAGAGAGAGAGAGCTTTTGCTGTTTACGGTTTCTTTGCTTTTAATACAAATGCACAATTGCATTTCATCTATGTATGTGTGTGTGGGTGTGTGTTTGTTTCTTTCTTCATATATGTATATATGTATGCGTGTACTGTGTGTGTATATAGTATTTGTTTTTGTATATTTTGTTTAAGGTTTAACATTTAATTTAATTTCTTTACTTTCATCGTCATATAAATAAAAAATAAATACATTTTTTGTTTTTCTCATTTTTTCTTGTTCTTTTCTTGTTTTTCTCATGCAGGCAAAACTTTTTGTTTTTGTTTTGTTTCTCTTTTTCTGTTCATCCTCCTCATTTCCTTTTTTCTTTTTTATATCGACTTTTTAAATTTCCTTTAAAAAGCTGCACTAATTTTACAAATACGAAAAAAATATATATATATATTATATATATGTATGTATGTATGTATATAAAGTCGAGTCACATTACAAAAAAAAAAAAAAAAACGGGAAAAAATCTGTATATACACATATATGTATATATAAATGTTTAGATACATATATATATATGTGCATATATGTACATATATATAATAATCAGCATCATAATAATTAACAGCTGATCTCATGATGTTGTTTCAACTGTAGCATCGGCTTTACACTTATATCCAGACTAACAAATATATATTTATATATAAATACATAATATATATTTATATATATATATATATATATATATATATATATATATATATATAATATATATGTATTATAGTTACAATTTCTTTAAATTTAGGCTGCAACTGCAACGTGGGTTAGACAGCGACAGCTATAGCGCGCATTGAGTTTAGAGTGAGTCGGCAATTGTAGCAGCAACACCAGCTGTTAGCTGTTAACTGTTAACATTGCTGTTACTGTCCATGTTACTGCTACTGTTAATGCTACTGTATGTTCGTTTGTTGGTTCTGTTCAGAGAGCTCGCATTTCATTTAACTTTTAACTTTTCTTCTGTGTGTTTTCGTTTTCTTTTTTAAGCTGTGATTTTTTTTCTTCATTGTTGTTGTGTGTGTGTGTTTTAAGCAAGCGTTTAATGCAGCAGCATTCAAATATCAACAGCTTCTTCAGTTTGTTAAACACGCCCCTTTCGAAAAATTAGCATTTAATACATTAACATTAAATATGATACGCCCCAATGCCAACACCACGCCCCTTGACCCTTAGCCCCCCTCCCAAGCTTCTTAACAGCAGTTTCTTCTCTCTTGTTGATCCTTGCGTTGGGCTTTCTTTTGTGGCGGCTGCTTTCTTTTCTTTCTTGCTCTTTCTTGCACTCTTCTCTTCTTGGTGTTTCGTCTGTTCTGCCTCTGTATGTATTTGTTTGTTTGTTTGTTTGTATATTTGTTTGTGTGTGTCTCTCTCGCTGTTCTCCGTGTCTATCTCTATCTCTCTCGTTGATTATTGCACCACACAGCATCCCTTTTTCTTGTTCTTCTTCTCGTCGATAACCACGTGACTAGCCGAAGTTGGTCCAGGTACAACTTGCTTTGAGACTTGAGCCAGCGAAGTGACGCCATTATTGCTCTCTCCCTTTCCAGCTGCCGTTGCTCCTGTTCCTGTTCCGGTTCCAGCTCCACCGCCGCCTCCGCCACCGCCTGTCGAGCTGGCCACCTTGCTGCCGTGGGAATTTGTACCATTTTGTGCTGTCGCTTGATTCTGCGAGAGCTGAAATAGAAGTTGACAAGTGATTAAAATGGTATATACAATATGAGTACTTCAGCGAATAGACTGACAACGAGTAAACTTTTAACGAGTCTTTTGCACCGAGTTATACCTTTCAACGAGAAATCATTCCAAGAAAGTATATCAAGATGTATTCTTCAATTTAAAAGTGTCTACTTCAGTGAGTAATCTTTAAACGAGTTGACTGACAACGAGTAAACTTACAACGAGTAAACTTACAACGAGTAAACTTACAACGAGTAAACTTACAACGAGTAAACTTACAACGAGTAAACTCACAACGAGTAAACTCACAACGAGTCTTTCGCATTAAGTTGGTATAGCTTTCAACGAATAATCTATCTTGGAAAATATTTGTTTGTAATTTAAAAGTTGTTCTTCAGCGAGTAACCTTTAACGATTTGACTGACAACGAGTAAACTTTTAACGAATGTTTTACAGCAAATTTTAACTTTGAACGAGACTGACAATGAGTAATCTTTTAGCAAGTCTTTTGCAACAATTTTTAACTTTTAACGAATAATATTTTCATGAAAATATGTCAATTGTTCTTCGATTTAAAAGAATTTACTACCGCAAGTGATCTATGATAATATGTCTTCGATATAAAAGAGAACTCTTGTAAAAAGTTGACTGACAGCGAGCAAACATTCAAAGAGTCTTTTACAGTAAGTTATAGTTTTCAACGACTCATCTTGCTATGAGAAAACGATTCGATTTCAACGAGTAATGTATTAAGGAGTTAACTAACAACGAGTAAACATTTATCGAGTATTTTGCAGAAAGCTATAACTATCTACGAGTAATCATTCCAAGAAAATATGTCAATACGTATTCTTTGATTTTAAAGTGTGTACTGCAGCGAGTAACCTTTCAACGTTATAAGTTATAGCCTTCAACGATTCATCTTTCTTTGTAAATATGTCTTCAATTTAAAAGAGTCTACTTCAGAGAGTAATCGTTTGATGAGTTAACTGAGAACGAGCTTACAGCAGCAATTTATGCCATTAGCAATATTTCAAAGCGCATAATTCACGAGGTAATCTTTCAAAAAAAAAAATTTGCGAGTAACGAAAACTTTCAAAATTAACAAATTTACAGAGTGTGCAAACTAAAAAAGGTAACGATTTTGATGAGTTCTCTTTTAGCTAGTTAACTGACAACGAGTAACGTTTTAACGAGTAGCGAGTTATATACATAACTGTCAACGAGTAATCTTTCAAAGAGCAAATTCTCCGGAAATAATCTTTCCAAGAATAAGGGAATAAGATATTTCTTTAAAAGCTAACGTTTAAAATAAACTACATTTTGTAAATGAATATATTAATTTTAGCTTGTTAATTGACAACGAGTAAGCTTGTAACGAGTAGCGAGTAATCTGCCAAAGAGCATGTTTCGAAAGTAATCGTTCATAGAAAGCTAGAGCTAAGCTAATATTTCTATTAAAGTAAACTTTCAAAATTAACTAAATGTTTCTAAACGAATAAATTGAATATTAAAGAAAATATTATTTAGTTGACTGACAAGGAGTTAGCTTCTAACACACACACTTCAGCGCATTACCTTCAGCTAGTTAACTATCTATCAAATCTTTTTATAATCTTAGACAAGCATAAATACTTTAACAACTACGTTTAACATTAATCAATAATTGATAACAAGCTTACGACTATTTTTCAATGTAATAATACCTACATAAAGCTATCTAAACGTAATATTTGTCTAAAATAAAAACTATTTTATTAAAGTTAAGAGAAACAATTATTAAAATGAGAAAAAAATTAACCTATTAAACTGGATTAAATAATACATTAATTACAAACACGTGTAGAGCTCTTGAAATATAGGTTCCTTTAGTCAAATCTCATACCTTATGCTATTCTTGTCTTGCCTTATAAAAATCTTTTGTTTTTGCACATCAAATTGCTCTTAGAATGATTGCTATTACTTAAAAGTAAATAATAAATTCACATTTGTATGTTAATTGGCTTGACTTGAAATTAAATTCAATCATAATTGTCAAATGTTGTCAATTAAAAGAATAGCAGATTAGTTTCACGTTTTGTCAAGTATTATAAAGGATGAGTTGCCTAGAAACTAACTAACTTATTGAAACCTCTGTTCCTTTATGTGTAAACTCTATTTTAAAGTTCGCTAATGATTTCGAGAGGGAGTTAAGTTGAAAAAGATCTTACTTCACAATAAAATAAAGAGTTTGAGGACTGTTGTTGTTTACAGCATTGTTTCGCCTCGTTTTTTTTAATGTTAAAGGGATTTTCTTCTTACATTTGTTTTGGTTACGCTCTCGCCTATTGCAGTGCTTGCTCCATTACAATTATCATCGCCATGCTGTGCGTTGCCATTGCCTATTGTACGATCCTCTGTGGGCGTAATAGGTTTGCCACCTGAAACAGTTGCAATGAGTGATAAAGAGTGAGTAGAGAATAATAAAGAAAAGCGTAAAGTAAACTAACCACGTATCATGCTAACAATTTCATCAGCCTCTCTGGATAGATCGCCGCCAGGACGAAATGGATTATCCCAGCCGGAATCAGTGCTGTAAAACGTTTAAAAATAGTGTTAATTGCAATACAATATTAATAGATTATTGCATTTACCTCTGCTGTCTGTCGTAGGCTGCTCCTAAACCTCCTGTCGGCTGCATCGTCGCCGTCGCCATTGTCGTATAGTCTAAGTTACAATTGTAGCTATTAAACGTATTATCTAAATTATCCGCAAAACTCGTTAATGAATATTCGGTTGGTGGACAAATCTGTTGCGGTTGACTACTCTGATAAATTGAAACGCGAACTATCGAACGTTCCGATCTGAAATGAGTTTGAGAAATAAAATCATATTAGTAAGACAAACACACACACAGACACACACACACACACACAATATGACCTCAAACATTGCACACACATCACATCACAACACACACACACAACATTCCTGAGCAACTGCGTCACTTTTTATACCCATTACTCGTTGGACATAAGAGTATATTGTATTCGTTGCAATGTATATAACCCCATAGAGTATAAAGAAATAGTTATAAGAGATAGAGATACCAAATTTGGCATATAGGCTTATATAAGAACTCCAAGTTTGTTACCAAGCTCACTTTTATGCTTTTCGCCCAAGCAATTAAATAAAAACCTCTAGCGCTTACATTGCAAGAGCTAGAGGTACCAGATTTGGCATACAGACTTATATAATAACTCTACGTTTGTTTCAAATGGTTATCAAACACACTTTTAAGCTTTTCGCTCACGCAATTAAATTAAAACCTCTAGCACTTACATTGCAAGAGCTAGAGGTACCAGATTTGGCAATCAGACTTCTATAAGAACTCCAAGATACTTTCTTAGCCTACTTTTATACTTTTCGTCTATGCAATTCAATAAAAAACTTCCAAGACTTGCACTATAAGAGCTAGAGTCACCAAATTGGTAAACAGACGCGCATATCCCAACGAATATCAATGTTTATAATATAGCAAACCGATAAGAGTTTAAAATGACTGACAATAATAAAAGGGAATGTTATCATGTCAATTATGTCACTTAATTACATCAATCTTTATTGATTTATTAGAAATTTATAGATACAATTTATATATATGTAAATTATGTAACGGGTATCTTATAGTCGTGTACAACATTCTTACTTGTTATACATATGTAGCAACTCGTACCTTCCAAAACCGTATTCAATGTCAATTAAATTAAGTCATTTGCCAATTGCGCGTCGACAGCGATTTGAACTTTTCAATTCAATTTTCAATTCATTTTGTTCACAAATGGAAATTGACAAGATTCAAACCGCAAATCTCGACCAGTTTCCCCCCATCGCCATGCCACTCCCCCCCCATTCCTCCCGCCCAACCGATATTCTCTCTCTCGGTTACATGCAACACGTTTTGTAGCGCGTGCCGCGCATTTCGTTATATAACGCCCCAGAGAGCGCTCCATAACTGTCACATGTAGTTGACCAAGCGAACCAAGCGAGAAAGAGTCAATCAACTCTGATTCAATATCCAGGAAAATTGTAGCGATAGATACTTTATGACTTTCTCATGTGCTTGTTACATATTTCCTGTTGGTTGTCAAGGTGGCAACGCCATCGCCAAGCGCATTAAGTTGGCTGCACTTAGTAAAAAAAATTGTAGCCAGTGTGGAATAATGGAGGATAATTAAAGAAAAAAAAAAAGGAATTTAACATTATAAAACATAGATAAATCGTTTCTAGCTTTAAATTATGTTATTTTTTCGTCACTTCATTGATATCAACTAATAATATCTTAAATGATGACAAATTAATGCAATTATCTAATTAAGAAAGTCGAAAAGATGTTTAAAATCATCATTTTGATATTTCAAAAATATATATGCAGCCCTCTTCCGGTTTTCATTTTCGTTAGTACTATATTACGGAAATGTATTTCCTTTACCAGTTTTAATATTAATTATTGAGAAATTTAATAGGGCTGCCCTTGTTAAGCTGCAAAGTTTTCAGCACTTAAAGGAAGAAAGAAAAATGTTTGGTTAATGCGCAGAAAATTTAAGAACAACTTTTAGGGAAATTAGGTCAAACTATTTGAATTGACATTCGTAAAATAAAAGTGAAAACCGCAACAATCCTGATAGCTATAAAACTAATGATCCTATTTTGAAAAAGTGTATAGTATATATTGTATAAAATATTATTAGATATATTCATTAGCTTGACAATCTCGCCTGGTTTAATTGACATGTCACCAATCTACATTTAAGTCATGGTTCGAAATTCAGCCTTATTAACACAAACAAATTGATTTAATACATTTGTGTTAACAAATTAAAGCAAAGCTTTAAAGAATATATTAAATAAATTAAGTTAAATAATATGTCACTAATAGTTCATTTTATTATTATATTATTAACTAAGAAATAATTCTAGATTACAATATAAGCTTTGAGCCAGAGCAACAAGGCCTTCAGGCTTTTGAATTTTATATTTATTGTCGCTGTTCAAAATTAAACATTTATAACTCTGAGAAAAAAAAAGACATGACCGGACTCAACGGTTTCTCCCTATTTGGGGTCCTAGAAATCGAACTGCATCATTACTTTTGTCAGTTATAATGATGGTTTCATACAACATTTTATCGATAAGTTTTTGAGCCAGTTTTCCCCTTTTATGGAAATAGCAAATTTTTCTTTAGTCTCTAACTTGAAAGATGTTGAGTTTTTTGACAAAATTTCTTTGGCAAAGTTACTTGGAATGTGTTAAGATTTAAGTTTGGGAAACATATCAATTCCGGAATTTAGAGTTTTGGGGATCTTTTGGGTCAATATGTCGAAAAATTTGGATCTATAGCACAATTTTTTAATTAAATAAATAAGTTTTGAAAATGGGACTTGTCTTGACAAATCAAAGTAATGCTTTCAAGGGAAATATTAATTAAATTAATAAAATAAATACATCAATATTTATTTAAGTAATTATTGTAACTATTGGAAATTTTAACATTAACTATTGGAAATTTTAACATTAAACATTAATCAATTATCTTAACACAAAGCAAAGCTTTAAAGCTCGTATAAATAAGATGGGAAATATCTGAAAGCTCAGGTTGATTGAGAAAGTAGAGCACAAGATTTGTAGAGAGAATTGCAGTTCCATCTTTATCTATTCTAGATGTATAAACATAGAGCTATGTTTCTATTTACAGTATAATAATTTGTGCCTTGAAGCAGTTGCGAATTATAAATATTGAAGAATGTGTGTTGTCTGATGTGTGATTTTATTAATTAAAGGTTATAATGAATGAATTTGTGGAAATGTGTGTAAGAAGACATCTCTGAATCTATAAAGTATATATAGTATTCTTTTTTTATTATATGATTATGATATCAGACGCTACACGACATTCCTCCATCAAAATTGAGTGTGACTAAGAAACTTAATGTATAGCTAAAAAGTGAAAGAAAAAGGGTTGCAGAAGAAGACGATATGTCAAGTTGTTTTAACCCTATTTAATACACCTCATAGAGAAAACAAAAACACACACGACCCTTCAAGGCTAATTGTGAGTCATTTTCACACATTTCCCCCCTATATATTCCTATTCCACCTCTTGTTGTTTTCTTTTTTCTTTTTTTTTTATCATCCAGATTGCATAATTTCAAGAAGTCTATCAAAACAATTGCCCCGCACCGCAGTTATGTTAATTACGTACGAAACGTTAAAGGCACGCTATAATTCACAACTGGTTTTAGTTTAAGTATAGAATAGAATTGTTAAAAGGGGGGAAACAAAACTGAAAGGTAACTCACTTTACGGCCTTTTGGGTTACCTTTTTCTTTGCCATCCCAAGCAAAGGGAAATAACCAGATTTTATCTATTCTTCTTCTCTTCTTGTTGTTAATACCCTTGCGGAGGGTATTATACTTCTATCACGAAATTTGTTACGTATTAAACGAAGCTTGACAGATTCCATAAAGTAATTATATATATACTTTATCAGGACGACAAGGTAAATGGATAATAATAATATACTATTTAATAATACTAAAATATTAAATATTACTTTAATACTATATAATAATACTATATTGACAAAACCAGAACCTGATCTTTTCGAACATATATATCAAACATAAAAACGATCTATCGCAAGTCTAACTTTAGTAGGAAAAACTCTATTGTTATTTTGAGATAAAAATCAAACAATTCGACAGATTGTGTATTTGGTATTACATTTAACGATAAGTCAATAATTAAATATTTGCATAAACATTTTTTTTGGACTTTTAAAGTATTTTAAATAAATTTGGCTAAAAATTATTGATGTTTTCTTAAATAAAAACCTTTTTTAAGTGTATCAAAGCCTCGGCCTGCCAAAGTTAAAACATTTTCTTACACATTTTAACCAAGTTTATTTTCTTTCTATTTTTGGCTATTTCGTTGCTTCCTAGAAATGAGAAATGAGTTAAGAACCGATATTCTTAGCTCTATTTAAGTTCTTGCTGTTGTTGTTAATTTTTAAGATCTATCAACCGATTCTACTGCTTCTCCTCTTTTGGGTTGATCTTTTGTTTTGTCTATTTTGCCAGTCATTTTTCAACTTTTACAACTGTCAAAACAAGTCGAAAAGAAGTAGAAGATGAAACTTGACTAAAAAGAATAAAATAAAATAAAGTTTAAATACCATATCGAAAAACGAATCAAATGGAATCGCTTGAAAATCGCATTGAAAACGATTTCGTCAGCAATCGACAAGCGTTTTTATCTGTTTACATTTCAAATACACTTCATAAATTTTATGTACTATGTAGTCTCACTAGTTTTGTTGTTGTTGTTCTGGTTGTTGTTGTTCTGGTTGTTGTTGTTGTTGTCAGCTCATTGAACATGTGAAGATTACGTCATGTGCCGAAATTGATATGCGAATGCGACAACAACAAGACAACAACAACTACAACAACAAGTGTAACAAGCACAGCGACAAGAAGTTACAAGCTCAATAAATAAAAACTAGTTTTTATATCAAATGTTTTTCGAGTGGCCTTTTTTTAGCGTTTAAAACAAGTGGAAATTGTAGAGCTCTCGTTTCTCATCCACAAACTTCCTTTCAAGTGCTCAAAACAACCAAAAAAAAAAACAAAAACAATTAAAACTAAAAAAAAAAGAATAGAACTTGTTGCGACGCTTGTGCGTGTGGGTGTCAGTGATGCCATTTCAGCTATTTTATAGCTAGATTTAGCTATTTCCTAATTGCAGACGCTAGAAATGATTCGACTATTTTTCCAGATTAAGAACGATTAATAAATTCTCTGTCGATAGTATACTATAGATTATAGTAATTTATGTAATATTTTTTAATTGAAATCAACCCTGCAAAAATAAATTACACCCAAAATTAAACTATTTATACAATACGCCATGAATTTAAAGGTTTTCTTTAATATAAATAATTAGTTTTAAGTAGTTTATAACAAAACTCATACGATAAACATATAATATTTATATATATTATTATATTTTTATAAACAATATTTAAGCACTGCTTGTTCACTTTGTGATGCTTTTATGAGGAAAATATTTGATGAAAATATTGGTTTTTTTTTTTTGAGCAAACAAAAATAAAAATCATATATACATTTTTTTTTTTCGTCTAAGTTTTATTAAACTACTATAAACTAATCATTATCATTGAGGGATACTTTTAAAATTAATATATATTCATTAATCATTTAATTTTTAAAATATAACCTAAGTGACAATTGATCCCATGCAAGAGTTATGGTGTTTTCCAATAGGGTGAATACTTTTGCCCCACCCTGTATTTAGCAACTTCTAGCTATTCATTTTGTTCAATTTAGCTATTTAAGTACAAAAAAAAAACAACTCTGGCAACACTGCTGGGTGTGAGTGTGAAGGCGAGCGAGCGAGATGGAGTGTGAGGTGTTGGAGGACAGAATGCAGCGCGAACTTGAAGCTGTGCTGCTTTGCGCGCTGCTCATAACAGTTCTTCTTGTTGTTGTTTTTTCTTTGGCTGCGATGAGCGCATCAACTTTGGCGGCAAAGCAGCGCAGCGAAGCTTTCAATTAGTCTGAAGACGTCACAGCAGGCACAGCACGCACACACACATATGTACATATGTGGGCAAAAATGAACACGCACACATGTACTATAGGCGGCAGAAGAAGAAGCGCACGCAATGAGAGCAGCAGTAAATTAATTTAACAAATTACATATGTACATCGATTTATATGTATGTATGTTTGCTTGTTTGTTTGCTTGTATATGCGCCCCACCCGCTGGCTGCGTTTAAAAATGAAAAATAATGAAATTAACAGTTGAACGAAATGTTAATTGAATATTTTTGCACTTGACGTCAAAGAATAACAACAAAAACAACAACGACAACAACAACGCAATGCCTGCATTTTGTTTTTGCATGCCGATAAAAGCAGCGCTGCATTGCGGCGCGAAACTGCTGCGCTGCCTCTGCCTCTGTCGCTGCCTCAGCAGTCGGTCGGCATTTCATTTTTGAAAATTTTAAAACATATACACACATCACATGGCTTATATTATAGAATTTATAATATACACACACACACATATATATATTTATATATTATATATAGAAATAACAACGTCGCAGCGAACACGAACAGCGTCTAAACTTAAAGCTATGTCTAATTTATGTACAAACAAGGCACTATATTTTAACACACACTGTTGGAGCCGATACAACACACCGACACACACACACACACACATACATGCATACACTTGCTAGTCGGGCAGTGTATTTTAATTGCGTTCACAGAGCATTAGCAGCACAAGAGAGTAAGTGTGTATGAGAGAGAGAGGCAACCGCGTGGGGAGTGGCAAATGGGGTGGCGGGTAATGTAGGTGTGCGGCGTGGAAAAGGGGAAGTGGGGGGGATTGCCAATCGGACTCGTGTGTATTATTTTTTGCGATGAACTCACTGCGCGCATCCCACCATGGACAACAAAAACAACAAATAAATACAAAACAGCAACTGGCAAAGCGTAACACAGTGTGGTGTGTGTGTTTTGAGGGGCACAAATTACTTTCACATTGTTATATTGTTTCTTTTTGTTATTTTAGCTTGTATTTTAAATTATTTGCCAGCCATTTTAATTGTATTATTTGTTTTTTTCATTCGTTATACTGGGCAAGCATTTACCAACACTGTTGTGGGAGTAGTGTGTGCAAGCTTTCCCTTTCCCTCCCCCTCCTTCCACCACCCACAATACACCAACCACTTGCACTCAGTGCATGTGAGAGTGAGTGTCAGCGTGTACGTGTGTCCCTCTTTGGCACGCACAATTGAATTTTGCAGTTGTTGTTGTCTTTTCTTTTTCTTTTGGTATTTTGTTAGCATTTATACATTTGTTAAGAAACTTATTTCACGCACTTTTGATAATTTCAATTTTAATTTCGACAGCTGTCGTTTTGTTGCTGCTTCTACTGCTGTGTTTTTCAACGTTCTGCTTCCTCTTTGCGATTCTACGCGCGTTTTACTTTTGCGACCACCGTCCGTCCGTTCGTCCGTCCTCTTGTCCTCTCTCTGCCCTTTACTTGACTCGACTCGAGTCGACTCTCGCGAGCGTACTCACTGCTGCTGTTGGCGCTGCTGCTGCTACGACGATGTCGGCAGCGGCGGCGGCTGCTGCTGGGGTTGTTTGAAAAAAAAAACAACAAAAAGCAACACACGACGGTTTAAAACGGTATAAAAACAATATAGGCAATTCCAAGCTGTGAACGGACTAGCGCCCCGCACGTAATTCTCGTTTGTTGTTGGCTGTTTGGCGTTGTCGCTGCGTTTGCCTAGCTAAACTTGCAAGCTTGCTGCTAAAAAGTAAAAGATACAATACGCACACACACACACATGCACACACAAATGTTTGCAGGAGCACGGCGCTACTGAGCCGCCGAGAGAGCATGTACAATAGAGAGCGGCGTGCTCTCTTTCTGAAGTTCACAGGCAGACGTTGCCACCTGACAGTAATTTTTTTCGGAAAACTTACTGCGCCAGTTTGTACTATTTTCATGTATACTTATCTTTTAAATTATTGCATTTTGGGCTTAATTTAAATAAAATTCAAAAATATATATAAAAAAATATATAAAATATTTATAAATAAATATTATTTTATTTATATTTATATATTTTAATTTATCATATATTATATAATATTATTATTGTTTTTAGTTTAGTAACATTATTGTTCAGTTTAATTTTCATTTAAAATGTTATTTTTGATTTTTGTTTACTTAAAATGCATATGTAGTATTAATTATAAATATTGTATAAAAAATATGTTTTTATTTATTTATTTTCAACAAAAAGCAGTTGACAAAAAAACTAAAGATAAACATAATAAGTTAGGATTTTAAATTAAGTTAAAAAAAATTATAAAACTTTAAGTTTAATTTCTGCTATCTTTATTTTCATAGATTGGAGATTTAAAAATCAATCTTTTAATTCTCAATAAATAAATACAATAAATTTTATTATTTTAAATAATAAATAAAATTGATATTTTATTATTCTAATTAAATAAATGAAATATAAATTTTATTATTTTAAATAAATATTTTAAAATAAATCTTATAGTTGTTAAAAAATAAATAAAATATATTTTATTACTTCAAATAAATAAATACAATATTTTTTTATTATTTTAAATAAATATATAAAATATTTATATATTATATATTTTTTCTTTCATATAAATAAATAAAATATATATTTCATTATTTCAAATAAATAAATACAATATATTTTGTATTATTTCAAATAAATATTTTAAAATGAATATATTAATTGTGAATAAATAAATACAATATATTTTAGTATTTTAAATAAATAAATACATATTTTAAGATTTTTAATAAATAAAAACCATATATATTTTATTATTTTAATTAAATAAATGAAATATATATTTTATTATTTTAAATAAATATTTTAAAATAAATCTTATAGTTGTTAAAAAAAAAATAAAATATAATTTATTACATCAAATATTTTATTTAAACAAATACATATTTTAATATTTTAAATAAAAAAAAAATATATTTTATTATTATAAGTAAATAAATACAATATATATTTCATTATTTTAAGTAAATATATTAAAATAAAACTTTTAATTGTCAATAAATAAATAAAAAATATTTTTTAAGATTTTAAATAAATATTATAATATAAGTCTATTAATTGTAAATTGATTAAAAATTGTTATTTAATTTATGTATACTTTTAAAACCTAAACATCTTAATATTTTCTATTCCGCAATAATGCCTAACCTATGTCAATTAAAATTGTCTAGTAGGTAATCAAACCAATTAGCGAAACAATGTGTAACACATTTATTAATGACTGTTAGCATTTTTTTATTTAGTGCGTACAATTAACACAGTTTTCAGTCATTTTTGGGGTGTGATGCGATGATGATTATTACAAACATCGTTGGAATCATTTGAGAATTGGAACCAAAGCGCTAATTAAACCCACATTTTGCTCGATTCTACTGGAAGTTCAGTTTTTATTAGCGTCGTTCTGTTTTCCGGTAAGCAAAAAGCAATCAACAGAGAAATGCGCGCAAAATCTTTTGCTCAAACACAAAAACAAACAAACAAAACAGGGAAAAAGGCGGCACGGCAATTTGAGATATTTGGCAGCTGTTACAGGCCAAGAAACTGCGCCAATTGCCGTATTTGCGTCGTGTTGTTTTTATTATTATTATTATGCTTCATCTTTTGTTGTTGTCAAGATACGCAATAACAACAAGATGAATAACAACAACACCAAGAACAACAACAACAACGCACATATTGTAATAATAACAAAAACAAACAAAAAACTAAAACGCCAAACGCGCCACATCTGGCAACGCTGTTAAACCAACAAACATGACATCACTTTTTTTTGCGCACTCACAAAAATGCAAAGTAATGTGGCGAGAGAGTAAGCGATCCAAAGAGAGCAAGCTCTAGCGTGCGCGCTCTCTCGCTCTCAGTCTCACTGTCGCTGCCTATCTCTCTGCTGCTGCTGCTGCTGTGTATAACAGAAGCAGAGACAGCAGGCAGTGACGGCAGCGGACAGCGTGAACAAAAATAAAAATAATAACACAAGAAACATAAACACGTAACTATATAAAAAGGTACCACTCGAAAGAGACGCTGCTGGGGAAGCTGACTGCTAAATGCAGAGGGGAGGCAGCAGTGGAGTAGCAGCAGCAGGAGGAGGAGGAGGAGGTGGAGGCGGAGAATCAGATGGATATGGGGGAGGGGGAGCGTAACACACAAAATTGAAACGGGAGCAGAAGCAGTGTGAGTTTTTATACCCGTCACTTATAGAGTGCACGGGTATATTACATTCGTTGCAATGTATGCAACAGGGTAGAGGCAGGCGTAACAATACCCCATCAAGTATAAACAGTTAGTTAAGAAATGGTTTTGACAATTTTTTTTTAAAAATAGTTAAACCCACTTATTATTTTTTATTATTGTATTTTTAACTTGTTCTCAGTACCATAAACTACAATAATAAAATAAGAACTAACGACATTTTTGGATATAATCAACAGCAAGAGATTTTTAACACCTATAAGAGCTAGATTAATTTTAATTTGGAATGCAGACTTTTTTAAAAAAGTGTAAAAAAGTTGAAAATTTTTGCTAGCTCCCTTTTCACTATCTCAATTCATTAAAAAACTTCCAGCACTTACACAATTTAAGAGCTAGAGTCTCCAAATCTAGTGGTCAATTTAAAGAACATCCGTGCTTATATCGCATTTGGGAAAAAACTCCACTACACCGACAACTTTTCTAAGTTAGAATGCTCTTTTTGATGGCGAACATTCCCTTTTCAATATTATTATCAGTCATCCCACTTAAACACACATCAATGTGTGTTAAATATAACGATAGTCAAGGATGTTTGTACACTTCTAGAGCTTAAATTAAGTATTTTAGAACATATACCGTTGAGTTAAGCATTTTTTTAATGCAATAGAACCAATTTCCGCTGTTCAATCGTTGTACAAAAACACATTTTTATACCCTGTGCCCATTCAAAATTGAAAAAAGGTATAGTGAATTTGTGCAAACATGCAAAAATAGGTATATTTAATTTGTGCAAATGTACGTAACAGATATGTAACATTATCAGGCCTGTCTGACACTATAGAGTATATATGTACATATATTCCTAATTAGTATCAATAGTCGAGTCGATTGACACCTGTCCGTCTGTCTGTCTGTCCGTCCGTCTATATAAAAGTGTCGATCTCAGTAACTATAAGAACTAGAGACTTCAACTTTGGAATGTAGGTTCCTGAATACCATACGCAGATCAAGTTTATTTTAAATTTGCCATATCTCACCATCCGCCCATGCTAATCAAAAAGAAAAACTATTACAGCCTTAAATGTTCAGCTTAACTTAACATATATTTATGATATACCAAACGTTGAGCAATTTTCTGAAAGTTTCATAGTGATTGGCCCATAAATAAAGGGCATTCCAAGAGAGAGACGCATTCCAGTGTTGCCAGACTATCGCAAGCAAACAACTCTCGATAAAAGCAATTCCATTATAAATACATCAAAATACGAAAAATTAGTTAGTATATACTTAAAATTTGTTTGAAAAGAAATCCTTAACCCCTGAAGAATTGTTATTGCCCGAGAGCTCGATTGGAAACTACTTAACATAAGATTTAAACTGAAATGTACTACAACTTTTTAAGTCAAATACATCCATTTATCTTTATAAATACAAATTAAAAAAAATAACCATCAAAAAACGTTTTTCTTAAGACCGGCACAGGGTATACTACTGTCGCGCACGCTCGTTTGATCGGCCTGTTTTTATTAATGTGTGCTGATTTTAATAGTCTGTATAGTACAATTAGTTCTGAGTGTTATCTCTATATTTACATATTTAACTCATTAACTTAATTTAATTTTTTGATTTGATTAGGTGTTTTTTTTCTGTGTTTTTCCCTAATGTTGAATCAAGATTTACTTTTTAAATACTCGCAGAAAATATACATATTCATTTCCACTTATTATACAGTTTTATTTAATTTTAAACTCAATTTGTAAATAAATAAATAATTAATACTAATACCTCTAAATTTTCTGGTTTTATTGGGATTTTTCTGTGTTTTTTCCAATCGTGGGTTTTCATTTTAAATGGTTAGGTTACGTTAGGTTATTCGGACAACTTGACCAAAGTCGAGTGTACCCAAAGACCAGACCAGGCCCATTGTGATGTCCCTTGACTGTAGGAGCAGAAAGGATTATGTGATGGGAGGGGTGGGGATTTTCCGCAGCCTGTTACTGAAATACCTAGCTAGTCCCGTTGGGCGATATTCGCCCCCTGGAACCAAACAGTGGAGTCCAGGAAGATCCTCCAATCTCAGTTTTGCGAGACTATCTAGTTCCCGAAGAAAGGTTCCCCGAGAAAACGGGTTCTTAAGAAGTGCAGGGCAGTCACAAAGGAGATGTGGGATAATTTCTGGTTCCTCTTCCTTCCCGCAGCTGCGAAAGAAGTCTTGTGATGGTACACCATACCTTAATGCCATTCGGCCAACGAGACAGTGATCCGTCAAGACTCCTATCAACATTCTTATTCTGTTCTTGCTAAGGTGAAGAAGTTCTGATAATCGCTTTGGCTTTACGGCCTGGCCAGAGTGCTTTAGATATATTGCAGACCTGAGCCGTTTTCCAATGCATTTCTGCTGAAGCTCTCGCCATTCTTGCCAGTTCGGAGAGGACATGCTGAAGGGGTGGGTCTTGGTAGGGGTCAGATACATTCACATAGCTCATTCATCAGCTATCTCGTTTCCTGATACACCCGAGTGCCCAGATACACAGACAAGTCTGATTGAATGGTGGCATCGGTTCAGCGGTTTTAAATACAACCAGAACATATAAATAGACCCTAACTCTTAGAGTGTTATGTTCTCATGTCTTCCCCACATAATCAGTTAGTACTGTTGAAGGCTCCATATTGAATACATTTTCTTAAAAATATATTGCAACATTTCTTCTAATTTATTAAAATATACCTAAAAAAAACCAATTTATAAATATTTTAAAAATTTGAATTTTTAGTAGACTAAATTATTTATATAACATTTAAAAATAATGAAAATTTGTTCCAAAAATTGCCCGATTTAAATGAATCTTAAGGGATGGCGGTGGTATATTTTCCTTTTTTTCTCTTATTATATTTTAAGACCAGGGATTCAAACCGAAAGGAATAAAGGTTTCAGTAAGGTTTCGGTTATGGTCGGGTTTTGGTTTTCGGTTAACGGTTACGAAAATTTTTTTCATATCGGTTTCGTAACGGTTCACCGCTATTCCTAAGTTTCGGTTTCAAAATACCGGTATCATTTCGGTTCATATAAAAAGTATTTTAAAAAAGACGCCTTTTTGTACATTTTTAACTTTAATATTCATATTCATTCATTCATTTTATTTTATACGGAAATTTATTATACAGCAATACATTTTCAACAGATCCTTCTATTTCAACTTAAAATTAATGAGCTCAATATTCAAAAATTAGGTTAATATTAAAAATAAATAACAATTAAAATAATGTTTTATTGTTCAATTTGTTCCTTAAGGTATTCATTATAAATTTGACTCCAGAAAAGAGGCGTTAGACGCTAACTTGAGTGGGTGGGACCGCAAGGACAACTTTTAATAATCATATAAGTCAGGAAACTTTTTTCATTTTCAGACCACCAGACGCTTATGTTTAAGAAACAAATTTAGCGAGTTTGAGGTATTTTTGAGGATTTTTTTGCAAGCTAGAACCGAAACAAACCGTTATATATGAATCGGTTTCAAAACGGTTATTTCGGTTTGACGAATTTCGGTTTTTCGGTTACGGTGTAGAAAAAAAATATCGTTTCGGTAACGGTTTCAGTTACGGTTCCCAATTTTTAATCGGTTAATACCACTTAACGGTTACGGTTTCGGTTACGGTTTGAATCCCTGTTTAAGACTAATGTTTTTGGTCTTTAAAAATATTCATATTAAAAAAATTTGTCTTATTTCCTAATAAAAATGAAATAGCACCCCATTCCGTTGATTCGTTAACGATTTTTTTGGGGCCTTACTTTTTTTATTACCTATTATCCTAGTGCTACAAGGTCTCCCTTATAAATTAATGCACTAGTTACATTATTTCATTTATTTTTTGGGTATTTTTTCATTGGAGTCGTATTTCACAGAGCCAAATATTAAATTATGTATTATTTATATAATTAATATTTATGTATTTATTAATGTTTAATTTTAAACTTGAATAGTTAATTAATTTAATATATTTTTAAAATTAACACAATTCTGTCAGTTTGAAAATAAATAAATAGTTAAATTGACTAACGGGTATCTTACAGTCGGCTACTCCAGAATAGTTATTTCTTTTTTTATTATTACATGTACATACATACATATATATTTGTTGTTGTTTTGTGGGAGGGGGACGGTTTGGCAGTTAATAAACATGGTTGCCAGGCCGTCAGACGGTCAGACTGAATGGCGGGCGGACGAATGCGATGCGATGCTGACAATTGGGGACGTTGTTGTTGTTGTTGCTGTTGTTGTGTCTATTGTTGTCGTCGCCACAAACTATTCAGATCAGACATGCACAAGCACGTACAGAATGCCAATGTGTATGTGTGTGTGTTTGTGTAAATATGTAGGTAATAAGGCTGACTGACAACAACAACAAGAACAACACGCACTGCTGACCAGCGACACAATTACCGTTAGCATTGCATATGTATGTATGTATGTGACAATGGCTGCCTTCCTCCCGCTGCCACCCAATGCTTTACTCTTCCGCTGCTGCTGCTGCCGCTGCTGTTGTTGCTGCTTCTTCTTCTTCCTGCTATGCATGTCAAGTGTGTCTACCGGAAAATCAATCGACTGACTGACAGTTGAAATACACACACACACACACACTTGTGCATATACTACTTTCACAATAGACAAAAGCTGCTCGAATTTCAAGACATTCACTTTAAATATGCGCAGCAATGCGGGATGTGGGAGGAAAGGAAAGGGGAAACGACCTCATCTCATCACAGATCATCGCACCTCTGCTCTCCACGCCACACCTCTCCCCATCCCATCCCACACACACTCATATCTCATCTCATAAGCATAATCGATAATGACAATGCTTTGTGTTAGCATTCTTCTTATTCTTATTCTTTTCATCTTGTTCTTCGTCTGCTGCTGCTGTAATTGTTGTTGTTGCTAACTAACTGTAGATTGTATAAAAGAAAGTTCTACACATAGCAAGTGGCGTGCTCTCTATCAATCTATCTCGCTCGCACGCTCGCTGGATGACATCACGTTGCGCTTAAAGCGACCAACCGGCAAATTAAAGCTCTCACGCACGCACACACACACACGTGCACGTACACGCACATGGAAAGGTCAAAGCTGTGTGTGGCCGCTTTAATGACAGCAGAAATCAGCTTGGCAGCTCCAAACGGCTATCGATAAACGCATGTTATCGATTGACAAACTTGAGAAAAAGCTAGCGATGCAAAAAGAAAAAAACATCGAAACATCGATGAATCGATTATTGCCTAAGCAACTTAAATCAGTTTATTTTCAACGAGATTTTGTCTGAAATTTAACAAATTTGTCAAGGCAAAGGGAATAAATATATAAATATAAATTTAATTGGGGATTTCCCCAAAAAAAATTCCACTTACAGAACGTGCCAATATTTTTGTTCGAGTTATGGAGAAATTCGACTTTTGGAATAGACATATGAAAGTATAATTGTATGAAATTTGCTCAATAAACAACGCTATTGCTATTCCGCTGAAATTTAAACTTTTACATAAATACCTAACAAACTGAAGTTTGCAGTCATAATTACAAAAGTAAATGCATTCTAAGACATAATTACTATAGTAATTTTCTCGTAATTGACAACTTTTAGTCATATTTTCTAATTGAATCAAAATCGTTAGACATAATTAGTAAACTTATTGTACTTTCTAGTCATAAATACTAAAATAATTAATAATTAAATGAATTTATTAATCAATTCAAAGTTAAAAATAAAAATTTCTAATGGAATTACAAATTTTAGGCAGGATTTCTAAGGTAATTGACAACATTTAGTAATAACTGCTAAATAAATCGCAATTTTCAGATATTATTACTAAAGTAATTGCAGTTCTTAGTATAAAGAATGATTTTTTGAGAATACAAGTTTAAAAGAATCGATTTGTTTAAAAAATAGATCGATTTGTTTCAAAAAAATCGATTTGTTTCAAAAATCGATTTAAATCGATTCATAAATCTAATCGGTGTCAGCTCTAAGCGTCGATGGTTTATCGAAAGGGCAGCTTAATTATAGAGGCGTTCCATGGGCGTGGCATGTTGATTAGACAACGCACACATACAGAAATACACACGCACCTATGCAGCCGAAAAAGATGTGGGTCAACAACCACCAAATGAAGTTGACCTACATCATGCTTTAAAATGCACACACACACACACACAGACAGACACACACACTCACAGTCATAAACGCAACATTATGTAATAAATGACGACGACAGCGCAGTTTAACGGTATTCACAAAGCTTCATTGCTGCGGCTGCTGCTGCTTTTAATTCTGTCGCTGCTGAGAACGTTCAACTGCAGCGCCGGCGCAGACAGAAAGCAGTAAACAGTTACGACTCCAATTGGAGTTGTTTGGTGGTGGCAGCAGTATAGCATGCAAAATGCTTTCAAATTGGAATTATATCAAAAAGGGAGAGAGCGACAGCAAATGAGATAGTCAGCGACAGAGAGGGGAGCATGAAGAGAGTAGAGTCGCGAGAGAGAGAGTAAACATTGGTAAACAGAGCGTCGCATTCAGTGTTGCCAGATTTGTAAGGGTTAAAAATAGCCAAGTTACTCAAAAACACGAAAATAGCTAGAAATAGTTGAAAAATTTATAATTTAATAATTGACAAAAATAAGGTAAACTAAATAAATAATGTAGACTCATAATTTGTAATGCATGGAATTATTCAACGTACATTTCTGAATTTTAATAATGCAGCCTAATTTTTTTTTAAAGCATGACTTTTTAATTCTAAATTTGAAAATCTCAATTTAACATTTCTTGCGTCCTTACAATTAACAAAACATTTTCTAAAAATTAACAAAATATATTTTGTCGTATCAAAAACTTATTTAAACAATATTCAAGGCACAACAAAATATTCAAATAACTCAATTATGCAAAAGGCAGCGAACCGGTTAATGAACAGAACTTTTAAGAACCGGTTCGGTTCGATGATTTTTAATTAACCGTTTTAGATCATAAAACGAACTTTTAAAATTATCAATCCCTTAAATCCAAAACACTTGATTAACAAAAATGGAATATAATAAAATACGTCAAATTAATATATTAATTTTGATTTTGAAAATAATGTTAGGGCCGATTTGTTAATGTCTAGATAAAGTCATAAATAGTTAGGTTATAGTTATAGTTTTTAACATAAGACTAAGTATCAGGTACTCTAATTGTTCTGACAATTAATTCGATATAAAGAAAACTTCGTTGTACAGAAGTTGGTAATAGAGAAGTTCGATTGTATTAATTATAAATGCAGTCAATGGCTTGCAATATATCAGGGAATTTAGTAATATGATAAAAAGTATGTCTTCGGACATTATTCGTTTTTTTTTTTAAATATTAATATATACTTTGGATAATAAAGCAATGAAGGCATTACGAAACATTCTTTACTGCTATTTCCACAAAAATCGTCAACCATTATTAATAATTTGCCACAGGCATTAGAACCAGGGACCGTAATGATTATGATTTTTATTTTAAATTTAAATAACATCATAGTTATTTGTTGATTTTTATTGAAAAAAATTATTATAAAAATTGAAAATTAAAAAGTATTTTTCAATTTTAATTATAAAAATTTAAAATAAAAATTGAATGCAAATATCTTTTGGACCAATTGGTATATTACCAAAATGTAAAAATATTGGTGATCAATGATTCAATACCTATCATATGATTTATCACATGTCCTTCAAGGACGTATATTAAGTATTATGGTATATAATATAGAATAGATTGTATTTTTATATTTGTTTGTCGGTAAAAAATGTCATCATCTGTTTTTATACATTATATATCTGTTATATAATGTCTATATGTCAGTTAAAGTTTCATATAGCGTTTATCTGACACTTAGCGTTATTGGGTTATGGAAAAAATGAAATTGCCTTTATGTGACAGTTTATTTGGCACATAGAGTTAATTGGGACATTGAAAAATCATCGCTTAGAAAATGATAATAAAATCATTATCTTAAGTAATATATTTTATAAAGCAATCATTATATAAAGAAATTTATTTACTTAAAGATTCAGAAGAAATGTAAAATGCAAGCAAATAAAATATTTTATTAAAATAGCCAGAAGTCTAAAAGTAGGCTAAAAGCATATTTTTTCTTAAATTTCGTAAGAGATTTTATAAAACAATGTTCATGTACAGAACGTTGTATATCTAAAAAAAAATTTTGACTTGCAATTTAAAATAGCCAAGTCTAGCTTTAAAATAGCTGAAATGGCAATGAGACTCTCATCCGGGCTTTTGCATATGCATAATAAACAAGTATAGCTATAAAATAGCTGAAATAGCAATGCATTCTGGCATTTGCACTTAGAAAATAGCTAAATCTAGCTATAAAATAGCTAAATTGGCAACGCATTCTAGCTTTTGCAATTAAAAAACAGTCCATTTTAGCTATAAAGTCGCTTATATGGTAATACTGGTCGCATTCTAGCTTTTGCAATTATAATATAGGCATTCCTAGCTATAAAATAGCTAATATATCAACATTGCAACTCGCATTTTGACTTTTTAGCTAGAAAATAGCTAAGTCAGGCTATAAAATACCTAAAATGGCAACACAGATCGCATTCCGGTTGATGCAATTAAAAATCATCTAAGTCTAGCTATAAAATAGCTAAAATGGCAACGCATTCCAGCTCTTGCAATGAAAAAATAGCCCATTTTAGCTATAAAATCAGTCATATGGCAACACTTGTCGCATTCTAGCATTTTGCAATTGGAAAATAGCCAACTCAGGCTATAAAATAACTAAAATGGCAACACTGGTCGCTTTGCGGCAAAGTCTAGCAATAAAAAAAAGCTAAAGTGACAGCACTGGTCGCATCCCGTATCTTTTATGTCTGTTTATCTATTCGAGTGTATTGGTGTGTGTGTGTGTGTGTATCTGTGTGTGTCTGTTATCGCAAAAGGAAGTTTTAAAATCCAAAACGTAATTATCGATTAAAAAGTTTATGGCGGGGGTTGTTGATTTTGATGCTGCTGTTGTTGTTTTTGTTGTTGCTGTTGCCGTTTTTCTGTTTTAAGGGGCCACAAAAAGTTCATTGCATGCAATTTGGCTTAAATATATATGGTATTTATATAAGTATATGTATTTGTGTGTGTAGGTTTAGAGACCTAAGCTACAGATCAGCTTAGGGCTTAGTTATGGATTGGACCAAAAAGTGAAAGCTGCTGCCAAAAAGTCATTATTCTGATTTTATAGTTTCTTTTTGTCTCAATGTGCTGTAAAAAAAAGTGGGCCTAATTCCAGAGCACACCCCATAAAAAATACTTATGTATGTATGTACATCATGCACACAAAAAAAAAGAGAAGTAAAGAAATTGTACGTGAAAAAAAAGGGTTCATTAACTTTGCAGCGCATTTGCTGGATTTTAGATTATTTCTTTCTTTTCTTTTCAGATTTCAGTTGAGATGAGAAGCGTGAGTTAAGAGTTGCAGTTTAAAAGCTTTCACTCACGTCAAAATGTTGAACTACATTCTTGTTTGCTACTACTTACTTCTTATCATTGAACAAATCATGCTCTAATCAAGTTTTTTATTGCAGCCCTGTACCAGGGATATATTAGCTTTTCAACAGGCAGAAGAGAGACACATATTATATATTGCGTTGCCAAGAAAGAGATTTTTAAATACTATTATAAGCTGACTTAGTTTAATTTCACAAAAATAACCTCTATAAGTCTAGTGACGATAGCATGTTAAAGTCCCAACATTTTCCATATTAAACTTTGTGACAAAGCATATTTAATTTATAATATAATATATTAACTCTTCTATTCTATTCTCACAAAAATAACCTCTATAAGTCTAGTGACGATAGCATGTTCAAGTCCCAACATTTTCCATATTAAACTTTGTGACAAAGCATATTTAATTTATAATATATATTAAATGTTCTATTCTATTCTCACAAAAATAACCTCTATAAGTCTAGTGACGATAGCATGTTCAAGTCCCAACATTTTGCATATTAAATTTTGTTACAAGGCATATTTAAATTATAATATATATAAACAATTCTAAAATAAATAAAAATAGTTTGGCCAGCGTCCAGCATATTAAACGCTGATCGATAGAATTCAACGATTATTTTACCACTAAATAATTATCTATGCCTCTCTAGTTCATTCTATACCGGAATACTGTTCATGCATTTGTTGTCCACAGTATTGTAATAACCAGGACCGAATTAAGTCCGATTAAAAGCAATATTTTGCCTTACGTGGTGGACTTCTTACTTCTGAATCGTCCGTTTTTAATCAATCGTAGAAAAGCTATTGGTGTGTTGTTTCTTCCTAAATTGATTATTGGCGAGATTGATTCAACTTTCTTTTTAAGACGAATAAATCTTTAGCTCCCCCTTTGGACCACCAACAACCAGTCTTTATTCCTTCCTACATGAATTACTGATGATGCTTTGCACAGTTCTTTTCGTGTTTTATGCACAAATTATAATAGCCTCTGCAGAACTCTCTTTTACCTCTATAAAATGCTACGTTTTCCTTTTGGGAAATCCTTGACCATAATAGTATATTTGACTAATAATATATTTACTTATACTCATCCTTATTCTTATACCTGTACTTACACTTATAACTACATTTATAATTGTACTAATTTGTATTATAATACTAACCCTTATATTTATGACATTTATAATATTATTAATCATAATTAAATAATAATTTATAAAAATACTTATTGCAATACCAATACTTCATGATCTGTTTGAAGTTCTTCTGGGGTTTTCCCCAATCTGTGCAATAAATGTTCGATAATTTAAATTTATAATTTGAATTACTCCTCAAACCTTTAAAGCATTCTTAATTGTCTGTCCTTAAGTTTTAATTTAAAATAATATTTAATTATAATAATAAGTTTAATTGTTAATTTAAAATCTAAATTTCTAATGTTATTTCAAAATGTTTCAATATTTTCGTTTCGCCAGCTTTTATTCGTACTATAAAAATAAATAAATCCTTGTACCTAATGCCGAACTTTTCTTTTCTTTTATTTTATAGAATATTGAATGTTGTGCTCAGTGCATCTAACCGAAACGCATATCGGTTTCAATATCGGTTCGGTTTCCTTTTGGTTTTCGGTTACCGATAGTGCAAACTCTTGTTATATCGATTTCGTTATGGTTGCCGGTTTTTGTATGTTTCGATTTCCAATTCACAAAAATTGGAAATATGTGTTGAAAAAAAATATTCAAAACTTTAAACAATTCAAATAAATTTGGGAGTTTTTCTTAACTTTCACAAGTCAAGTAGATTTACTTTAAAAATTAAACAAACAAAACGCATTTAATGATTTTAAAATATTTATTTTTTTAATGTAAAAAACTATTATTGATTTGAAACTAATCTTTCTACATGAATCAGTCACTAAACGGTTGTTTTGGTTTTGATTCTATGAAAACGTTTTGTTTTGGCTTCTGGGGTTTTGTTACGATTACCAATTTCAATTAATCGTTCATTAACTTAATACCAATTAACAATTTAACCGTAATAGTACGATTTGAATTAATGGTTTTACCAATCACGACCAATAGCCAGCAAGCTAAGTTACGGCAAATTCAACAGCCCCCAAAGGCGATGGTTCTATGTTGCTCTCTTAGAATTCTCAACTGGTTCTAGCAGCTCAGCATAGAGAATAAGCTTGAATCGTTGGGTAAGCTAGTTTAATTGGTACTAATGAAGAAGATTGGCATCTCCTGAAACATCTGTATACCAAGTCTAGCGCCATATCTATTGGCAAGTATTTCTGTGCTTTGTTGTATGTTGTTGTAATTCAAAGTAATTACAAACAAAAAGGGAAACAAGTGATATTCTAACGTACAAAGATCGGGTTTATACGCTTAGATTATTTTTGACGATTGATCAAAGATGTTTGCGGTTATTTTTTAATGGGCTGAACTTTCTTTAAACCGTGACGCACCCAAATATCGAACTTGTTTACGTATTCAAGTTTTCTTAAGTTGTTTTCCATTATTTTCAACAAATACCTTTTGAGAACTGGACTCGCATTCTATTCTTTTTGAAAATAAAATAGCAAAATATTGGGAAAGTGTTAAATGTTTTCCTCCAAATCGAATTGGCTGTGGCTTTCTAAAGATAGTATTAATAAATAACAAATCAATCTTTACAGATTAGTAGCTTAAACTTCAAGCTTTTGAAGAATACCACTTAAAATGAAGATAAGCGAGAACTACTGCAAAAAAAAAACCCCGAAATCATAGTCAATAGTTACTAGAATAAATAAATGGTGAAATCGTCTTATCTGTCTTATAAAGTCAAACTAATATCTCTGATCCTTTTAGACTCTACTCTACTCTGAACACATCTATAGCAAACTACTCTTTGCATAAACCTCTTTGAATTCTCTGTATTGATTCCTATAGACTTTGTCGAGTTTTCAACTCAGATGTCTCTTTTTATACCATAAGAAACATTATTCTAAACTTTTTACCAACTTATTATGCAAAAAAGTATTTACTTTTTCAGTTATTAATCAATTAAATAATTGTTTGAATATTCCCAGAATTAAATTAAATTAATGAAGCTTTCTTTTCAGTTCTAAGATTAAAATCGAATATACTAATTAAATATAATTGTTAATTTTATAATATTATTTTGTCTATAGTTGATATTAATTAAATAAATAAATTGTTTTGACAAACTAAAAAAATACACACAACAAATAAATACATTTTGATGTTGTCAAAACAATTATTTGACTAACTGTATATTTAAATTAAGTAATTAACTATTAATTATTTAATTATTTAGCATATTAATAGTTGTTAATGTGTGAAACCAATGACCATAAAAATCTAATCAAATTCGTTAATATTCGTGAAATTTGTTTAGTTCCCCCGTTTATTGCCATTGGCCATGCAATTTTGAAAGGCTGTGACGTCACAGGTTTGGTTCATTCGTTACAAACAACGATTAGAGCAAATGGGGGAAATGCGCAATCTGTTGCAGTTCATTAAACCATGATCAAAGCTCAGCCATTTTGTTTTATGTTTCTCTTTAACTAATTGCTTACTTATTACATATCTCTTGTACTATACTCACTCTTCTTGCACTTCAATGCCGCTATCGTCCATATTAGTTTTCGCATAGTCACCGCTGTAACTGCTGTTACTATTAAGCGGTAAATGCGTCGCTGCTGCTGTTGTTGTTAATGTTGATTGTAATGCTTGCTGCGACTGCAACTGCGACTGAGAAGAAGCAGCAGCAGAGGCAGCAGCAGCGGCGTCAGCTGCATCGAAACCAAAGCTCGGCTCCACGTGCTCTGACAGCGGCGTTGGCGTCTCAAATACCAGCGTCTCGACCATTGAGCCTTTCGACGAACCAAACGAAACGCTGCAAGAGAGAGAGAGAGAGAGGGAGAAGGATGATGAGTAAATGAAGCAGCGCCACAAACAGTGTTGCCAGCATATAAAGTGATTGGAATAGTAGCTAGAAATAGTAGTAGCTACAAAATGTTTAAAGCTATCTCTACACTAGGTAAAAGTCTAGTGACGAAATCATATTCATGTGACGAATAATGTACAATTTAGTATAGTATAAACTATTTAATATATTATTGGCATTTCACAGCATTTTTGTTCCTAAAAACAACGATATATCATGATATCACAATATATCTGATTATAATAAATTGATTATTTGATAACTTTTATATCGAACTGTAGGTAATTTAATAGCCCATAGATTAAGTTTCGAATATTTGACTGCCACATTTACAGTATGGTCGCTATTTATACATTTATATGAAATTTGTCGCTATTTTCAGCAAACTTGTAAAACCAATGTTATGTTGTCCGTAAATAACTTCAAAATTAATTAATTAATCGATTATGAACAAAATTAAAGATCGCTTATCAAAATTTGAGAATAAATGTATAAATTATGATCAAAATCAATTGATTACAACCAAATATATATTTGCTTTCTACTATACACTTTTTTCTTTATGACAAAATCGATTTGGTTTTTAGAATATCTTGAAATCCGTTCTACAGAAAAAAGGTTTCCTAGCTATGTCCGTCAGTCTGTCCGTCGATCTGTCTGCCTGTCCGTCCGTCTGTCTATCCGTATGAACGAAAGGAACTCAGAGATGGTAAGAGCTAGAAGCTTAAACTTGTAATGTTGTAGATATTTCTAGCTACTTCTTCAATCACTTGATATTATCTAGCAAACTATAAAATAGTAATTTTTCAGCTAATTTTCTTCTAGTTCTTGCAATTGACAATAAGCCACGACTAGCTACAAAATAGCTAAAGTGATGACACTATTTGGCAAGGAGAAGCTTTTAACAGTGTTGCCAACCACGGATGTAAGAAAGCAACGATGTATCGAACATCGATACAAACGATACCTCGATGTTTGCCGATGCTTTTATGTTGATACCGATGTTTACCGATGCCTCGATGTTATGTTAAAATATCGATCAGTTCAATAAATATTTGTAAAGATACAATTGTTAATCATGTTTCAATTGAGTCAATAAACTGATAATCAAATGACAGATCGAGATATTATGATTTAAACGAACGTAGTAACTCGAGGATCTACAATTAGGAACTTAGTTATTTGTCACACAGTGAAAATTCAAATGTTTGCTATTAAAGCATAATTGTCCTGTTCCTGTTATTTTAAGTTTTTTTGATGCATTAAAAGCAATTTGTCGATTCGCCTTATTGATAGTTTCAATGATATATGATTATTTTTAAGATGGCATTAAAAAAGACTTAAAATTATCTTATTTTTAACAAATTAAAACAACTTTGAGTTAACATCGCTTTAAATCGCATTAAGCAAAAATCGATTCATCGATATTTCTACGTTTTTTTACATCACTAATCTACTATACGGAAAAAAGGCTAAGTTGGCAACACTGGTGTTTTTTTTTTGTTTTGTTAAGCATACGCACCGTTTGAGTCCAACGCTTTTGGTGCCCAATTTGCTTAGTTTGGGCTTCTTCTGATTTGTGGGCGGGCGGTTGAATTTATCACTTTGATCGCTGGAATCTGCCGCGCCGGACAAATCATCAATGTCGCTTCTGTTGTTGTCGTTGTTATTGTAATTATTATTACTGGCCTCCATTATATCGTTGTTTTCGTTATTATTTATATTATTATTATTATTATTGTTGTTCTGTTGGCGGGACGGATGCACAAGTGGCAGCGGCAGCGGCAGAGCCAGCGACGTTGGCGGCGATGCAGCTAACGGCGGCGTCGGTGTGCTGCCCAATAGACGTGTACGTTCATCGCAGCCATCTAAGCCAGCAGTGGCAGCGGCAGCGACGACGGCAGCGGCAGGGACATCGACTGCATTCGACGACGACGTTGACGGCACATTGGCGAGCATTGCAATTGACAGCGGCGTCGACGTTGACGCTTTTGATTTGAGCTTTAGAAAAGTTTCGTTATTGATGCCGGCAAGATTTTGTTTCGTATGCAGATTTACAACAACAATTGGCGCAACAGCATCATTTTGTCTGAGGCTCAGCATGTGTCTCACTCACACTCACGGCACGGTCAACGCCTGTTGCACTTATACGATCACACGAATGCGGGCCAAAGCAGCGCAGCGGCAGAGGCAGCTACAGAAGAAAAAAAAAAACTTTGTTCGGCAGCAGCGCAACAATAATAACAACAGCAGCAACAATAACAATGCGACGTTGGCAATGTTTTCAGTGTGTGTTTTTGTGCTTTATTTCTTTTGCCGCTTGATTGAATTTAAACCGGACGCAGCGCGGCAACGTCGACGTCGACGTTAACGTTATAATGACAACGACAATTCTTGCATATAAATGCCTCTGCTTCTGCTTTGCGCCTCTGCTTTGTGGCTGCCGCTACTGCGCCTTTTTTGTATCACCTTTTTCTTTTACACACACATAGACACATATAGTAGAGAGATACGTTGGCTGCACACATACACGACGACGAACTCAATTTCCGCAACAAAATTGTATAGAATTCTGAATTTTCAGACACACACACAAAAATTAGCACCCAAAACAACAACAACAACAATACAAACATCAGCAAGAACAACAACAACAACAGTTAGGGATGCGAACAGCGACGCCGCTGCTTCTGTTTCTACTACTACTGCTGCTGCTGCGCTCGATAATTGCACTTGGCACTAACAAAAACACGGAGGAGACGATAATGCGACTGTGGCGCATTTAACACGTTTTGATGGCTAGCTAACAAGTTTATAAATAAATATGCATGTGCATTTTAATAAATCCGTTTTATGTCGACTATTCCTGTTGCGCTATTTAATTGCTGCGTGTATTTGCTGCGCTTCGAATTTCAGCCACTGTCGACGCCAGTGTGACTGAACTGTATGTACAAATAAGCCGAAATGTCACAATTGGCAAATGGCGTTAAGATACAGTCTGGCCACACTGAAAACTCGCAGGGGTAATTCATATTTCATGCAGTTGGCAACGTGCTGTAAGGCAATTTATCAAGTTGGCAACAATACGTATGTGTTCAAATTTAAATAAAACATGTGCAAAGTCTGCGATTTTGTCACTAAGTGTATATTTTGCAATTAATTAAGCAGCTAATATATACATGTGCTAAAAGTAATATTAAAACTTGGACTGCTGTTCGTATCGATATATCGATAACAGCATTTTGACTACCGGCGATAGTTTGGCGCAAAATAAATTAAATACATGACGCTTTACAGACATCACAAAATTAACTCAATTGCAAGCATTATCTTAGGTATTAATTTTAGAAGACATATTATTTGGTCTGCATGTCATTTCGTTATATTTTCTTGCCATAAATTAACAATACAACTGTTATCGATTATACTGCCAAATCTGCATAGAGTTGCCATGCGTGCGCTGCTGCCCCAACGATACTTGAAATCATCGTATGCTTTGATATATAAGTTATCGCGCATATCGATATAAGCAGCATTTGTCATCTGTGCAAACAACGTACAACACAACAAATATTTAATATCTTGCTGCAGCAACAGTTCCATAAAAACAAGTATTAAAAACGAAACGTCTGCTTCAGCTGCTGTAAGTATAAGTTAAACATATATATTAAGTAAGTGTAAAAAGAAAGAAAAGAATTGAAACAGAAAGAAAAGATCGCGATCGTCTGATTTACCACCCGCGTACTCTCCACCTCTTGTGCTCATGCATTCACTCACACACACACACTCATGTATGTATATGAGTCAGAGTCGCAGCCCTAAAAAACAACAACAACAGTTTTGCGCTTTGTAAGTTATTTGTGTGCGTTTTTCTTATATTTGTTTTTACGTGGAATTCATGATAGCGGCGCATTTGGGGCGCGGTTATGATTATATGCAAAAGATGGTCTGCAGCTGTCTTACACACACACACACTTAAATAACTCAAGCTGCTGTTTTCATGCCTTTTATGGGCTTTCAATTAAGCTGCGCCGCATGTGTGTGTGTGAGTATGAGTGTTTCTTTTTGTTGTTTTTCAATGAGTTAAATTTTGGAGACACACACACACATATGGAGTCAGACGTTGACGTTGTCATTTTTGCGTGACTCACACATGTTTCATTTGGTATGTGTGTGTGTGTGTGTGTTATGTTGACACAGTTTATAAAGCTTTGGCTGAACTTGCCGCTGCAGCAATGTCTATATGTCTATATATAGACATATACAGACTGGAGCAGCGAGAGCGAGATAGGTTACATCTAGACCTGGGCATCGATTCATTTCGATTTCTGGTCAATTCAAATCGATTGTTTAGAGAAAAACCAACAATTTGTAATTTTAACAACTTTTCATTTTGATCATATATTATTTTATATACGTTTAATTGCATAGATTTCATTCATAAAAAATATAAAAAACGAGCCGATCAGTCTTCATGGTTATTTTTGGCCTGCATGCAAATTTTGACTGATCCTTCCTATGGCAACTATATGTTATAGTAGTCCAATTCTTACCAGACAATTCCAAACACACAATCAATCAGTTTGGCTGCAGAATCTTGAGAAACAACAAAGATTTTCGTTTAAAACTATAAATTTCGACCGATGTTTCCTATGGTAGCTATATGATATATTAGTCCGATTGTATCCTAATTGGTTTGGATTGTAGAAGACATTGCCAAATTCATAATCTGTGAGTTGAGAAAAACAAGTTAGTTTGTCATAATTTTTGAACGATAGTTCCTATGGAAGCTATATTTTATAATGATCTAATCCACCCAGTTCCGACATATGAACTGCCTACAGCAAAAAAACGGAACTGTACCAAGTTTGATCCAGATAGCTTTAAAACTGAGAGACTAGTTTGCAAAGAAACAGACAGACGGACGAAAAGCCAGACAGACGGACAAACTGATAGATGGACAGATAGACGGACGAACGGACCGACAAATGGACGGACAGACGGATGGACAGACAGACTGACCTACAGATGGACAGACAGACGGACGGCCAGATAGACATATGGACGGACAGATAGACGGCCAGCCGGACGGGCAGACAGACGGCCAGCCGGTCGGACAGATAGACGGAAGGACAGACAGATTGACGGACGGACGGACTTACAGACAGACAGATGAACAGACAGACTGACAGATGAACAGGAAGACGGACCTACAGACAGACGGACGGACAGAAAGACATATGGACGTACAGACAGACGGGCGGACAGATAGACAGACTGACGGACGGGCAGACGGACGAATCGACAGATGGACAGACAGACAGACAAACATGCCTATATCGACTCTACAGTTGCTGCTGATCAGGAATATATATACCTTATGGGGTCTGCCAGACTTGCTTAGACTTGT
Organism: Drosophila histrio; assembly: GCA_958299025.2. Lineage (NCBI taxonomy): Eukaryota > Metazoa > Arthropoda > Insecta > Diptera > Drosophilidae > Drosophila > Drosophila histrio. Next base: position 44,823,274 of record OY282582.1, read on the forward strand.
TACGCTCATTTTTGTTTTCGACAAACTTAATAGATCCTTATACTACTTTATAGTAAAAGGTCTTAAAAACATAATTTACAGCGTTGCTTTTACAAGCTTTTTCATGCATTTCATAGCACGAATTTTACATAAATCTGTTATATATGAATCGATTTTTACACAGATTTAAATCGATTTAAAATTGAAACGATCCCAGCTTTAAGTTACATCTTTTAACGCTTTCCACTAATGTTTTTTGTTTTATGCCTCTCTCACACACACACACACACACAGTTGCGAAATACACACCACTGCAACATCACCACACACACACACTCAGTCACACACTTACTCACTCACCCACTCACTCACACACACAACGAGCTTTAAGATGTCTTCACGCAAAACCGCCGGACGTCGTGCCACCACCAAAAAACGCGCCCAACGCGCCACCTCCAATGTGTTCGCAATGTTCGATCAGGCACAGATCGCTGAGTTCAAGGAGGCCTTCAATATGATAGATCAGAATCGAGATGGTTTCGTTGAGAAGGAGGATCTTCATGATATGCTCGCGTCGTTGGGTAAAAATCCCACTGATGATTATCTGGATGGAATGATGAATGAGGCGCCGGGACCCATAAATTTTACCATGTTTCTCACTCTGTTCGGTGAACGTCTGCAGGGCACAGATCCCGAGGATGTGATTAAGAATGCCTTTGGCTGTTTCGATGAGGAGAATATGGGCGTATTGCCCGAGGATCGACTCCGTGAGCTCCTGACCACAATGGGAGATCGTTTCACAGATGAAGATGTAAGTAAAAGTTTTGAACGACTGTGTGAGGAGGGAGGGTATAATTAGTTTGGGCAAAAGTCTATTCATTTGAAAAAACAGATCTCAGAGTTGTTAAGAGCTAGACGCATCATATTTAGTGTATATAGACTTAAAAATATATATTTTTAAACCCTTTAAATTATAATTAGTTCGTGCAAATGTCTGCCAGATCTTAGAGTTGGTAGGAGCTAGACACACTAAATTTTATATATATATATATATAGACTTACTTTAAGTGTAGGCAGGATAAAATGTATATACATTTGAGCGTTTTCAAGACTTCTGGCACACAAATGGTCGTGTATCACTCAGAATTGACAGGACAACGTTGCTCAAGCGAAACAGTGGCCACATGACCCATCCCATTCGGCCAAAGCTTCTTCCACGAACAACTTTTGTTGGATTTGGCTCGTCTTGGAATAGTAACACAGTCGATTGCTGTTTATTTTCCGACTCATACACATATATCCATGATTCGTAACCTATCACGATTTTATACACGTCTTTTGAAGCAACACGGTTGAAGTTTTTAATAATTTCCTTACACCAATCGAGCGATTATTAAGTTATGGGGTATCCAATGAGAGCAAACTCTTCTTACAACTAAGTGTTCATGCAAAATCGAATATATTGAAGTGGAAGTAATGTGCAAGGATGCCTCTAACTCACGATGACTCATATTACGATCTTGCATTATCAGTTTACGCTTTTTTTTTGGCACAACAACCGATTTTGGACGACCTACGTGGAATTCGTCCACGATAGAATTCACTATACCAGCGATATACTCTTGTTTTTATTGGTACTTTATCGCCATACAAAGAGCTGAGTTCATCGTTCCATTCTTGTTGAGATGGTTAGGTTAAATTAGGTTAAACATACAGCCTATTGTGGTATCTGTTGAATGTAGGAATAGGTAGGGTTATGGGGAGGTTGACGGTAGCGGGAAAAGGAGCTTAACGTTCTAATATTCCTAGTTGGTCCCGTTGGGCGGGATTCGCCCCTGAAACCAATCAGTGGAATTCACGAAGAGTACCAGGTCCTCCAGTCGCAGTTTTGCTACACTGCCCAGTTCCTCGAAGAAGGGTTTCCCGAGAAAACGGGTTCTCCTTCTAAGAAGAGCAGGGCAGTCGCAAAGGAAGTGTTGGATGCTCTCCTCTTCTTCATTTCCATTCGGCCAATGGCACAGTGACCCGTTAGGATTCCTATCAACATCCTTATCCTGCTCTTGCTAAAGTGTAGGAGTTCAGATGATCGCTTTGGGTTACGTTTTGGCCAGAGCGCTGTGGATATAATGCATCCCTGGGTCGTTTTCCAATACTCTTCCGCCGCAGTCCTCGCCGTTCTTGCCAGTTCGGAGAGGACGCACTGAAGAGGTCTTTGTACATCAGTCACCGCACGGCTCGCCGGTAGCGCTGATCCTTCCCTAGCGCATTCGTCGGCCCTCTCGTGGCCTGGTATACCCGAGTGCCCAGGCACCCAGACAAGACTGATTATATAATGACATCGGTTCAGTGCTGTGACTGTGCTTCGAATGCTCTTGGTGGTGATTGAGGACAGAGCTTTCAGGGTTGCCTGGCTGTCGACATAAATAGATATGTTCCTTGAAGGTCCCTCCAAGGTAGATATCAGTTTGCTCGACTGCCTGGCGGCGTAGATCTCCACCTGGAAAACACTGCACCAGCCCGGAAGACGGTATGAAAGATTCGCAGCAGGGTATACAGAGTACACGCCTGCTCCAGTGCCTTCCCCCGTCTTCGAACCATCCGTATAGATTGACAGCTCGTTCCCAGATAGAGAGGTTTTGTGCTGCCAGTCGGTCCGTGATGGGAACACAGTGTTGAACCTGTCTTCTGCCCACTTGCGTTCTGGAACACAATAGTCCTCCTTGTCTGGCCCAGCATTGCTTTCTACTAATCATTAGTCTTTACTCTTTGTTTAAAAAGTTTCCTCTAATTGATTGACTTGTTTTATGTTTTTTTTTTCAGGTGGATGAAATGTACCGTGAGGCGCCCATTAAAAACGGTCTCTTCGATTATCTGGAGTTTACACGCATTCTCAAGCACGGTGCCAAGGACAAGGATGAACAATAGAGAGAAAATACAGCCGAACATTTTTATAATTGCTGAAAATTTCCAGCTTCCAGCTTCCGGTTGCGGCTTTTCCCCCACTACCAGCTGCCCCGGCTACTGTCCATAAAACTGCTGTCATACGAATCGCGTATTTTTATATAATATTATTAATATTATTATTCCTCCTATTACACATACTTATATGTATGGTTTTTTTTTCCGTTTCAATTTATACAATTTATTATGTGTGTGAACTGATAACAAACAATGACGTTTTTCCGATTTTCATAAGTATTAACTCATATATATTTATATATGCATGCCCCAAAAATACAAATACATGCCCACTGTACACATACGTACTTATAACTCCTTGTTGAGTGAGTTCCATTTGAAAATGCTCTTGGTTTTTCTTTTAATCCTTAAATTTCGTGTTTTTTCCACAGAATCTTGAGGTATATATAGGAATAAATAACTGAAAAAACGATGACAAACATAAATATGTCCTAAAACCAAAGTATGGTATTGGATATTATTAAATGTTATTTTATCATATTCTCCATAGTTGTTTGTACTAGTGCAAATTAATTTTGATCTATTGCTCTTCAATTTTGCTGTGATTTCATAATGTCAAGTAAACGTGTTGCAACTTTAGAGTTTTTTATCATCCAGAAAAACTTCAATGTAAAATTGGCAGACTGTGTCAAAGAACATCCGTCACTTCGATGAACTTGGCCATGGAGATGATCGTTCGGGAAGAGTAAGAAAAACGTCAATGTCAACGTCACTTCTGCCAATCCTCAGATCATTGGATAGCGGGTGAAGCGAAACTCCAGGGTTTCCATGAGAAAAGTCGCCGTTGAGACCGGAATAGAACGTGAATCCCTTAGGCAAATGGCGAAGAAGAACCTTGAACTCAAGACCCAAAAAGTTCAGCTCCCCAAGGACGAAAAGAAGCGTTTACGATTGCAAAGATGCCGCCAACTCAAGTGACGTGAAGTGCAGGTCAGTGATGGGAGTGCATCCCTTTCACGAATGAGAAGCTGTCGAGCCGTCGAGCAGTCCCACAAACACCAAATCGATAGAACCTCATCCGCAGTGACTCACAGCACGACCGGTCATCGCCAAAATCCGGTGGTTTTTGCGCCAGCTGCTAGACATCACTGGTTGTAGTGAATTAAGGGGTTAAGATCAATCAAGAAGTCTACCGCCGCGATATTCTCAACGCCCTGGTACTTCTGTGGGTCCAACAGCACTTCGGACTGGACTTTTGAACAGAACTCCGCGCCGACCCACAAGCCGAAAATGACGCAAGACTGTTGCCAGACTCTATTTTCCGAACTTCATCTCGAACGCTGAATGGCCGTCGACCTACTCACCGAAACTCAACCCAAGGAACTACAGCGTGTGGTCGATTTTGGAGGCCAGGTCCTGTTCTGAGTCTCATACAAGTTTGGAGGCGTTCAAGCAATCGCTGCGTTTGCAGTGTGGAACTGATTGTCGTCCGAGAATCTGCGGTCCATCGTCGAAAATTTAATAGCACGTTTCACTGCTTCAAAAATGAAACAACAGTAACAAACTTAGAGACTTATATATAAACCTAAATAAATTTGACGCTGCTCAGATTAGCTTCCGGTTAATAAAATATAATCGCTTAAGTTACACTTGAATCATTAACATACAAATGTTAACCTTGACATACAAATGTTATGTTAATATACATGTATGTAATGCATACATGCATTATTAAATATAATACATTGGCATTTATGGTAGAATTTGGTTATAAAAGTAAAACATTCTTTTATTTTATTTTATTACTGTACTTATCTAGGTGTACATACAGCAGGACAGACGGACATGGTTATATCGACTCGGCTGGTGATGCTGATCAAGAATATATATACTTTATGGGGTCTGCCGGACTTCCTTCGACCTGTTACGCACATTTTTTTTATCATTATCAATAGCCGAGTCGATTGACACCTGTCCGTCTGTCTGTCCGTCCGTCTGTCTGTCTGTATGAACGCGTGGATCTCAGCAACTATAAGAGCTAGAGACTTCAAAATTGGAATGTAGGTTTCTGAATACCATACGCAGATTAAGTTTATTTTAAATTTTCGATATCAAGTCCCGTTCGTTTTAAAATTAGAAAAATCACCATAACATAAGCAATGTTAAAGCTAGAGACTTGAAGTTTGGCACACATAATAAGAAACTTGGACTTAATTTCCACAATTGGAAGAAGCTGATAACAAGAGCAGTTTTATAGCTAGTTTTCTCAAAATACTTTTGTTTTTATATTTTTAATAGTTTTATTTTTAAAATATTTTATTTTCTTATTTGTTTATAAGAAAAACAACAAATAAATTGTAATGGGTTTAATTTTGTTTATAATATGTTAGGTAATTATTATTTTTATTTAATAGAAAAAACTATTATTAAATGATTATAATTATTTGTTCTTTGGAAAGGTTTGGTATATAAATAGCTGTTTCAGGAGATGCCAATCCCCCACATCAGTACCATTGGAGCTAGCTTACCCAACGATCCAAGCTTGTTCTCTGTGTTGCGCTGCTAGAACCAGTTGAGAATTCTAAGGAAGCTATATAGAAAATTGAGGCTATATGAAAGTTGAGGTCGCCTTTTGTGTGAATGTTGTATAGTTGCCAGTTGCTGCTGAGATTGCTGTACTTCGTGTCTTGTTGTATGTTGATATCTTGGTCACATTGACATTAAATTGTTCTCGATTCACGAAGAAAAAAGATTGCTAAATATAACATAAATATAACATATATTAATGATAGTATGATATATGAAATATAGAATTTAGTGATTATAATGATATATAGTGACAATGCATAAAGTTCACATAATTTCCAAAGAAAAAACAATTTTTAAATAATAGTTATTTAAGTTCTTTAAAAAAAAAACAAGTTTTCCTGTTTGTTTTTTTATATTTATTTTCCTATTTGATTACAAAAAAAAAAACTTACATCCATTGGTTTTAACTATTTTCCAAATTATAAGAAGTATGTGAATTTCAGTTCGCTGTCAAAAAATTAACAATACATCTATAAAATATATATTTTACTATCTAAATTATCAATTTAGTAGTACATCAATTTACAGTAGGTCAAGTAATTGTTTTGACAATGCACAAAATTCACATATCTTATTTTAAAAAATAATACAAAAAATGTTTAAATATAAATTAATTGTGTACTTTAAGCAAAATAACAACTTATTGTTTGTCTTTAAATGTATTTTGCTATTTGATTATAAGAAATAAGTAAAAATACTTGAATCCATTGGTTTTAACTATTTTTATTTAAATTATTAGTATGTGAATTTCAGTTCTTTGACCAACTGTACTACATCTATAAACGATTGTATTCAACGCTTGTCGGAGCCGTATCGAAGCGTCTTTGGCAGCGTATTCTGAAGGCGTCGATCAGTTGATTCAGCACATCGGCAAAGAGTATTGTGCCAAAGAAGACGAGAACGGTGCCCAGCCAATGACTGAGCGTAAAGGGATTCCGGAAGTACATGATGGAGAAGAGCAGCGAAACGAACTTCCGCAGAGTCACGACCAGGGTGACCGTAAGGGAAGCACATTCCGTGGTCAGCACATAGACGGCACTGATGCATACATATTGTGTAATCACATTGCACAGCAGATAGAAGAGCATGAGGGGGAAGGACATTGTCCAGTCTAAGCCAGGAACAAATATCGAAACGTTTTCCGAGGCGACAGCAATGTTCCAGTGTTGTACAATGTTGCTGGCCATCGCCAGGAAACCAGGCATTGGCAACAGGTGTGTGTAGAATAGCGCCTCATTGGGATGTTTGCCGTGTCGCTTGAAGATCACCTCCTGATAGATGCCCATATAAGCAGTTACCAGCAATGCAATTGTTAGCAATGCAATGCCAACACACCACCAAAAGAAATCCGAATAGGGGTTATCCACCTTCAGCGAATGATGTGTGTTATCCTTGACATCGCCACTCGACATTAGAGTGCAGATTATTATTCCCGCCGTTATCATGCCCACCGAGCTGTATTGCCGAAGATTATAGCGTTTCTTCAACAGTATTATACCCATTATCATGTTGGCCATCAACGAGCCACTGCGAAAGATCATATGCAGCGGCATGGGAATATTGAAATTGAATGCATAATTGTTGCAAACATTTGCGCCAAAGAAAAGCACCACAAGCATCACATAATCCCGCATGCTAATCTTTGGCCTAACCGTAAAGAACTTCGATGTAAAGATGAGACCTTCCAGTGCAATAAATAGAAACTGCAGAAAGGTTATTAGATTTCCCGCACCGGGATCGATCTTAATGATGAGCTCCAGAAAGACAACATTACTGCAGCATCCGACAAAGACGAAGATCATAGCCAGAAAAGCCTTTAGATTGAATGTCATGTTGCCTGCAGAAAACAAAAAAAAAAAGAAAAAAGAATTGAATTATAAGCGTAAAATACTTTGGAAATAACTCACACTATTTTAAGCTTACAAACCACGATGTCTTCACTTCTAAACACGCTATCATTGCTCCAAAAATCTTTTAGATAACTTTGTGTTCAACATGGAATATATTAATAATTTACTATCTTCTCCAGAAAAAAAAAGCCAAAGAAAATCCAACAAAATGCTACAAAAACCTGTCTTGTTTCTTTTTGAAAACGTTTAGCAACTTTTTCTTTTATAAATAATTAATTGAAGTACCTTCAATATGAAGTGACGATTTAATACTGTGCCGAGTCTGCTAAGAACTGAAGAAAGAACAACAGAATCAAGTCTGCTCGACGTGCTAACGACTACCCTGTAGCTTTTTTTTGTTTCTCAAGCGATTGAGCTGAAAGTTTTAGAAAACAAATTAGAAATACTAAAGTAGACATACAACAAAAATGAAGACTATAAATATAAAAATGTCATTTATGATGTAATTTAAACTTTTACAGAAAAACGTAAGAAATAACAGATAAATCTTGAATTCAAATGCAAGCAACTCTTGTGCTGAAATCAATCAGTTCTATGCACTCTATAAATTGTTATGACCCACCTGCTGATTACAGGGTATAATTGTCTTTTGACTCTGATAAATTTCTGATATGATATGGTAGGTAGGCAATAAAGTACAATAAAGTACAATAAACGAAAACAACAACAACTATCTATTTTTGAGAAACCTATTAAATTAATTGCCTCAGTGGCTGTCGTCAAATAAAGTTAAGGTTACTCTTATCTGCACTTTGCAAATATGGGCCGAAGAACAATTCCGAATTCCGAATGCCGAATGCCATGTAATGTTTAGTTACTATTTAAATTCTTCAAGACAAGTCACAATTTATGAAACAGTTCTAAACGAGTCGATTATAGTATAATATAATATTAAATATGGAGAGCAAAATAAAAGGCAAGTAATATTATAATATATTTGAGTATACATATATTGAAGAAACTGTTTAAAATATAAATATATATACATATACATTTCAATAAGTTCGCTTCAATTCAGCATAACCTCAAAGCTGGGAGATGAAGGGACGCATTTAACCTCAACATTGTATAGACTTTTTAGACCCTTTACTTTAAACCAGTCGGAAAGGCTACAGTCGAAATCGACTATGAGAGACCCTTTACTTATTCTTCAACAATGAAATAACAGTTACAAACTTACAGACTTATATATAAACCTAAATATATTTGACGCTGCTCAGATTAGCTTCCGATTAATTACATATAATCGCTTATGCTACACTTGAATTATTAACATACAAATGTTAATCTTAACATACAAATGTTATGTTAATATACATGCATTATTAAATATAATACATTGGCATTTATGGTAGAATTTGGTTATAAAAGTAAAACATTCTTTTATTTTATTTTATTACTGTACTTATCAATTTAAAATATAATAATAAAAGCAGAAAAAAAAGTGTGCCTCTGGTAGGTCTCGAACTCCAGACCATTGCGCCAATGAAGCCATTGTCGATTATTTAAAAATTTTTACAAACAGAAAAAAAATTTGTCACTGGCAGGAAACGAACCCAAGACCCCACCACAAGAATTCGACACTCTAACCACTGCACCAATGAAACCATATTCAGTAGTTTGCCAATTACTAGTTTTCTACAGAAGTGCAATTAATAATTCAATGCCTTAAGTTGCTGCCTGCACATTTCGTGCCATTGTACATTTCATAATTTCTTTGCTTCAAATCTCCAGTGTTTATTGTCCGATTTTGATGAAATTTTTAGTACGCATCAAAAGGAAAGTAAATTTTATGTATGCCGATTTTGGAACTTGTATCTTTTAAATTACTCGAGTTATTAGGGTTTTTCCGTTTTTTTTTGGGCGGGAGGGGGCGTGGCAAAATTCTAAAACAAACTTGACCTTTGTGCAGCCCTTAGGAGTATTCTCACCAAATTTGGTGACCCTAGCTCTTATAGTCTCTGAGATCTAGGCGCTCATACGCCAGCACAGACGGACAGCAGGACAGACGGACAGACGGACATGGCTATATCGACTCGGCTGGTGATGCTGATCAATAAGGAAGTCTGGCAGACCCCATAAATTGTATATATTCTGGATGAGCATCAACAGCTGAGTCGATATAGCCATGTCCATCTGTCCGTCCGTCCGTCTGTCCGTCCGTCCGTCTGTCTATATGAGCGCCTAGATCTCAGAGACTATAAGAGCTAGAGTCACCAAATTTGGTATGGTGGTTCCGTCAATGGGCTAAGCACATCAAGTTTATGTTAAAATTTTGACACACCCCCTTCCGCCTCCGTAACTCGAATAGAAAATTTTTGAAATCCTTTAAAATGAAAAATATTCCAGCTAGAGTCCTGTTTTTTGGCACACAGGACAAGCATTAGGGACCTCATGTATCCTGAAAATTTCATTACGATCGGATAATAAACTCGGAAGTTATTCAAATCCCAATATAACTCAGTATCGGGCCAAAGGAAGAAGAAGAGCATATTGACATTACAACGCGCTAAGGGGTACTATTAGTGTCACTCTTATTTCCATTTAGAAGAATAAGTAAAGGGTCTCTCATAGTCGACTTCGACTGTTACCTTTCCGACTGGTTAAAATTGGCGAAACTAGTTGAATATTTCTTTATTTCTTTACTTTACGTTCATAGTAGAACTCAACGTTGAATGATATAGATTATGATTTAGAAACTAGTTGAACATTATCAACATATAAATACTTTATTGGCGTATATTGTTATATATGTTCCACATTATTTTCTGTTTAACCAAATAACCACCAAATTTCAAAGATTTTGTATTTTATATCAGAGCTCGCAGTAATTGGTCTCTCTCGTGCTTGTTGTCTGACACGATACGATGCTGTCCCGAAAGAACTCTCAAACTTCGTTCTTTTTTGGCTTGCTCTTCGCTCAGCCGACGATCGTTTCTGTTCGCTCGCTCGGCTCATGTGTTCACTTCGTAAAAACTCGGCAAACGGTCTGCTAAGCATGTATGTGTGTGTGTTGCGCGTGTGGATAGCTTAAAATTTACAGCGCGTCTTCATGCATACGCATATGCACACAGCTGAGCACTCTATCCTCTTCTCTCTTACTCCTTAATGCTTAATGCCTGTGACGAAATATCTAAGGCAACAACTTAAGGCAAACGCAACAACAAATATAAAGACTCTTTGCTTGCTCTGCTCTGACTGACTCTCTCTCAGTAGCTGAGCGACGAATCGAGCGGTCAGTAAGAGATTCCGATTCGTGTCTTACGCACAATCCGAAACCCAGAGAGCAAGAACACGAACGAAACGAAAAAAAAGGGATGCGCTGTGTTCAGACAGTGAGCGATTCCGTCTCGTATTTTCCCGTCTTTTAAGTGAGCAGACCGCACAGAAAAGTTTGGTTGAGCATACTTTGCGAGCTCTGGTATATGTATATGTTTATACACTAGAGAAGAATTTGTTCAATAACAACACTTTATACGTTTTTCATTGATTGTACTCATGTTTTCTTCACTTGATATCCACATAACATTAAAACTGACAGATATACAGACCGTTATATATAGAAAATATTCGTTTTTTCGTCACTTAAGCTCATCATAACCTCAAAACACGCACATAACCTAGAAATTATATATGTTTTTAATATAAATTAAACGATTATGTTCACTAGCAACACTTTTTAGACCCTTTACTTTTTGAAAAAAAAGTAAAAAGGGGTCTATTAAGTTTGTCAAAAAAAAAATGTGTGTAACAGGTCGAAGGAAGTCCGGCAGACCCCACAAAGTATATATATTCTTGATCAGCATCACCAGCCGAGTCGATATAGCCATGTCCGTCTGTCCGTCTGTCCGTCTGTCCGTCTGTCTGTATGAGCGCCTAGATCTCAGAGACTATAAGAGCTAGAGTCACCAAATTTGGTATGGTGATTCGTCTATGGGCTAAGCAGATCAAGTTTATCTTAAAATTTTGACACGCCCCCTTCCGCCTCCGTAAATCGAGAACAAAATTTTTGAAAGCCCATAAAACGAAAAATATTAAAGCTAGAGTCCTGAATTTTGGCACACAGGACGGGTATCCGGGTCCTAACGTATCCTGAAAATTTCATCGTGATCGGATGGTTATCTCGGAAGATATTCAAAAAAATCTTAAAATCCCATATAATGGTCAATTTTGAAACTGGAGCCTTGAATTTTGGCACACTGGACAAGCATCGGGGTCCTAATGTATCCTGAAAGTTTCATCACGATCGGACAATAAACTCGGGAGTTATTCAAAACCCAATATTACTGAGTGTCGGACCAAAGGAAGAAGAAGAGCATGTTGACGTAACAACGCGCTATGGGGTACTATCTATTAGTGTCACTCTTATTTCCGTTTAGAAGAATAAGTAAAGGGTCTCTCATAGTCGACTTCGACTGTAGCCTTTCCGACTGGTTAAGTTTACATTAACTTTACTCGTGTTTTCTTCACATAACCTCAAATCTGAGAGATGTATAGAGGCGCACATAACCTCAAAATTAAGTAAATATTGATTTTATATTAAAGACTAGTTGAATATTATCAGCATTCTTATTTTAAACGAATATATTCATATATATTTCTCATTATTTTAATATAATCTCACAATTGAAAGAAAACCGACACATATAACCTTCAAAATATAAAGATTTTACATTTTGTATTCCTTAAGTTTGTTGAATAACAAGAAACTACACATAGTTATATAAAACATTCGTTTATTCTTCACCTATGCTCAACATAACCTCAAAAGCACACGCACATAACCTCAAGTTGGTGTAGGTTTTGAATATAAATTATGGGAATTTGATCCAATAACAACACTTAATATGTTTACATTGACTCTACTCGAGTTTTCTTCAATATATATTGACATAACCTTAAATCTGGGAGATATACAGACACATAACCTCAAAAATTACATAAATTTTGATTTTTTATTGAAAACAATTTAAATATTATCAACATTCACAATTTAATCGAATATATTTCTTTATATTCCTCATTATTTTAATATAATCTCACAATGGAAAGAAACTCAGGACGTATAACCTTAAAATTGCACAGGTTTTAGTTGAATAACAAGAAACTACACATAATTGTAAACAATACTCGTTTATCCTTCGCTTATGCTCAACATAACCTCAGAAACACACGCACATAACCTCATAGTATAGTTTTTTTAGATTAATTTGTTAAATAACAAAGCTTTATATGTTTCAATAACTGTACTCATGTTTTCTTTACTTTATATCCATATAACCTCAAAACTGGTAGGAAAAAAAAATGCACATAACCTAAAAATCACATCAAATTTCTGTAAATATTACAAATAATTATTGTACTCCAAGAAAAAATTCACTTTAGCACTCGAAATCGCTTGGTAATATGGTACCTATAGAGTTTTCCGTACTTCTAGACTTTTCGTGGTAATCCCACAGAATGAGGTTTTAGCACAACAACAGCAATCTGCCCCTCAGTGGGAAGCAACAAAGCTCTAGGTTCCAGCTTGGTACAACGTGTTCAGCTTACTGGCAGACAATCTTGAGAAGTTTGGATGAAGACGCGTTTTTCTGCCCTCCAAACAGATGGCAATTTTTATCGTGACACGTACTACTAGGTAAAGATACTACTCGGTGGTTTTTTCTTTATGAACTTCATTTGCGAACGTTTTGAAAAAATAACTAGAGACAGAATTTTTTTCAATATGAAAAGTGGGTAGAAAGTATGTAGATTAATATGTTGAAGGGGGGATTATTGGAGTTAAATGTTCGGAAGATATATCAAAAGAACTACTTATTCTAATATTCTTTATTCTTTATAGAATATTCTCAGAAGTGGTTAGAAAAAAGGGGAAACAAATAGATGAAGTTTGCTTCTAAAGTGGAATTCGGTCTCAGGGATTAAATGATCAGCACATGTATCAAACTATCTATCTATAAATTCTAATAGACAAAAGAAAAACCTAAAATATAGTCTCAACGTTGGATAAAAAAGGGATTATATGATCTGGAGATATAACAAACTAGTATTTAGTATAAGTATAATACAGAATAAACTTAATTATAGTGGATAAAGTAGGGGGAAAAAATTCTGTCTCATGGATTATATAATCTGGAGATATATCAAACTATCTAGGGATTATATTATCTGGAGATATATCAAACTATCTAGTAATTTTTATACAGAAAAAACTTAAGTATAGTGGATACATTAGGGGGTCTGTCTGTCTGTCTCAGGGATAATATGATATGGAGATATATCAAACTGGTATTTAGTAATTATAATACGGAATACACACTAAAGTAAAATGAATAAAAATGGGGGTAAGAGAAGAGTGTCTCAGGGATTATATGATCTGGAGTTAAGTATATTAAACTATTTATTTATTATAATAAAGAAACTAAAGTACAGTTTATAAAAAAGGAGTAATAACTAGATAGAAGTAGGTAGTTCCTCAAGTGTGATTCTATCTTAGAGATTAGATATACTAGATATAGTAGATATAAAAAGGGGCTAATAGATAGAATTATGTAGCTCCTAAGAAAGGATTATATGATCTGAAGATATATCAAAGAATGGTGGATAAACAAGGGGTAATATATATAAGTTGGTTTTTTCCCAAAGTGTTATTGTGTCTCAGGGATTGCATGATCTATCTAGTAATCATAATACAGAAAAAAACTAAAGTATTGTGTATAGAATAAGGGTTAAAGATAGAAGTATTTAGCTCTTAAAGTGTGATTCTGTCTCGGGAACTAAAGCATAGTGGATAAAAAAGGCGTAATAAGTAGATAGAAGTATTTAGTTCCATAAATGTGATTCTGTCTCAGAGATTATAATATGGAAAATTCTAAAGTATAGCAGTTCTGAAAAGGGGGTATGTAGCTCCTAAAAAGGGATTATGTCTGTGGGCTAATATGATCTGAAATTATATAAAAATGTCTACTAAATTATGGTGGATAAACAAGGGGTTATAGAGAGATTATATGATATATTTATCTAGTAATCATAATACAGAAGAAAAAAAACGAAAGTATTATGTATAGAAAAGGGGGTAATAATAGAAGTATGTAGCTCTAAAAGTGTTTATATATTTATATGAGCTGGAGATACTTATATCAAACTATTTAGTGATTCTATTAAAGACGTATTCTAATAGAAAAGAAGTCGGTAGAAATTAGGATAAATACCTTCGATAGGTCTGCTTCGATCTCTGGGAATTACCAAACTAAACTCAGCTTCAATATTATAGAAATCATTTTGTAAGCAAATTATAAATTCCACAAATTGGTAGCTTCGTCAGCAAAATATTTCACAAATAAAACAAAAGAAAGAACATTAGACTATTTACATTCACTTACTTCTGGTATAATCCAACTGAGTTCCGTAAAGCAAATAAAAAATTAAATAAACACAACACAAAATTGGAATATCTGATGATGATGAATGCTGTAAAGTTATTAAGACATAACGAGTCGACAACAGATGTTATAGATACTATATCAAAAGCTTCAACTATTATTTAATAAACAACATAGTGTTTTATTTCTTATTATTTCTTTTTTTTTTTACTTGACAAGACCGCGTCTAACGACGATCTTCGTTGAAATGCGAGTGGAACGTTAATGATAGTTACAAACAATTGTGGGGATTGGGAAACTACTATTCGTAGATAGGAAACTTGGACAGGTTCTGTTGTTGAAACAGCTGTGAGTTGTGTCTTCTTTTGTTACATCGTACAATTTCAATTGTAGTTCGTTCTAACTAGACAACATTTGCTAGATGATTGTAATTATTTTTATTGAAATAATGTATAGTAGTTTCAGTTTGAGTTGAAAGTTGAAAGTGAGTTATAGAAAAGTGAGTAGTTAAACAGTCGGAAAGGCTACAGACGATATAAGTAGTTCGGTTCTTTAGTACAAATTATTTTGTGTAATAATATAATTGTCCTAAGGTCTATCCAGGATTTCAAATCAAGACCCAATATTTGTTTGGCATATCCTGAGATGTGATCAGTTTTCTTTTTATTAAATATGAACCTAGCAATAGCGTTAAAAACAACATTAATCTTATGTTTACTTCTCGCGTCACAATTACCAAAAATTTCTACTCCAAAGAAAAGTTTTGATAATACTAGCTTAGTCTGTATTGGAACAAAAATTCCTGAATAGTCCTTAGTTGCCTCAACTGGCTAAAGGTTTTTCCAACTGCACAATTTACATGATCGCTCCCAGATAGAGTGCTATTGATCGCAAATCCGAGGTTATGAGCTCGATCAACATATTTTATACAACAGTTGTCAATTTGTGGCATCGGTAGATCATTTGTTAGATATTTCCTTTTGTATATGATTGATTGATTTCGATTTCGATGGGTTTATGCAAAGACCATTCTTTTTCGCCCACTCACTGACTAGCTTGAGTTCCGAATTACACACATTTAGACAATCAACAAGCCGATCAGTCGAGCGGGCGCGACAGTAGAAAACCCTGTGCAGGTCTTCAAAGAAAAGTATTTTCATTATAATGGAATTTAAATATATCGCTTGAAGTCGATGTTGCTTGCATCGAGAGTAGGTAGCTTGCGATAGTCTGGCAACACTGGACTGCGGCAACACTGGACTGCTGTATATGTTAAGCGCCACAGCGGCCGAAAGGCAAATCAAGTATATATATATGTTATGTCGTCGCCGAGGCGCAGCGACTGCGCTGCTACTGCGCTGCTACTGCGCTGCGACGCATCTGCTGCGCTGCATAAATTTGTTTCTTGAATAACTTCTGAGTTCAATATCCGATCGTACTGAAATTTGTAGCACACATTGAGAGTAGGGTATTTATTATGTGTGCCAAATCTCAAGTCTCTAGTTAAAAAACTGTTCTCGTTATCAGCTTTTCTGAGTTATGGGCGAAGGGGGCGGGGCATCGCGATGAAATTTTCAGGACACATTAAACCAAAGCTTTTTATCATGTGTGCCAAATCTCAAGTCTCTAGCTTAGACATTACTTATGTTATGGTGATTTTTCTAATTTTAAAACAAACGGGACTTGATATCGAAAATTGAAAATAAACTTGATCTGCGTATGGTATTCAGGAACCTACATTCCAAATTTGAAGTCTCTAGCTCTTATAGTTGCTGAGATCCACGCGTTCATACAGACGGACAGACAGACGTACGGACAGGCGGACGGGCGGACAGACGGACAGGTGTCATTCGACTATGCTATTGATACTGATCAAGAATATATATACTTTATATGGTCGGAGATGCATCCTTCTGCCTGTTACATACATTCACACAAATTCATTATACCCTTTTTTGCCCATTAAGGGCACAGGCTATAAAAACATGACTTATTGGACAAATGACATACATCTGAAGATCGTCGGCATACATTGGGACATTACATTTAGACAAGACTTTTGGTAAGTTATTTACATATATAGAGAACAATAAAGGACCAAGGATTGAGCCTTGAGGGACGCCAGTCTTTTTTTTGTTAATAGAAATGCTGAAGATTCTTCTGGCGTTGCGACAGACTGACTACGTTCACTTAGATAGTTTTTCATTAATTGGGTTGCCTTTGTTGAAAAATTATACATTTTCTGCAGCGGAAGGGGGCGTGTCAGAACTTTAACATAAACTTGATCTGCTTAGCCTATAGACGAACCACCATACCAAATTTGGTGGCTCTAGCTCTTAAAGTCTCTGAGATCTAGGCGCTCATACAGACAGACGGACGGACAGACGGACGGACGGACAGACGGACGCACGGACAGACGGACATGGCTATATCGACTCAGCTGTTGATGCTCATCAGAATATATACACTTTATGGGGTCTGCCAGACTTCCTTCTACCTGTTACGCACATTTTGACAAACTAATAGACCCTACTTACTTTTTTTAAGTAAAGGGTCTAAAAATTATGGTTCGAGTTTCTGCAAAGTTAAAATGATTTTAATAATTAATGTATTTAATTCTAACACTTCAATTATTGTTGCCTTTTGTTTAATCTACAAATATAATTTTAGAAAACAATAAATTAACTTGTAAAATCTTTAAAACATGCTATATAGTAAAAAAGAAATTATTGCTCGAGTTTCAGGAAAATTAATATGATTTTCTTATATCAAATATTTAATTCTAACATTTAAGTATATTTGTGCTAGTCAACAACAGTCATATTTTTTTTTAATCAACAAATATATTTGAAGATGGAATTTAAATAGTTTGTAAAAACTTTAAAACATTCTGTAGTAGAAAACATATTAATTATTAAAATTATTGCTTTATTTTATTTATTTAATTCAAACATTTATATTTATGCTAGTTTATTTTTTTTTTAATTAACAAACATATATGTTTAGACACAATAAATAAAAACTTTAAAAAATGTTTTAGGTAGAATTATGTCGAAAATTTTAAGTTTAATTCAGGAAAAGTCAGTATTTTTATTTTTCGCAAAATTAAAATTATATTTTATTTGATTTATTTAATTCGAAGAATTAAATGATTGTAGTAATTACAACAAGTTTTAATGATTTTGTTATTTTATTCTAACATTTAAATTATTGTAGTCTTTTGTTTGATCAACAAAAATATATTTATAAAAATCATTAAAATTGTTTGTAAAAATTTTAAAATTTTCTATAGTTGAAAAACAATTATTGTTTGAATTTTTGGAAAGTTAAAATGATTTTGTTATTTTATTTATTTAATTCTAATATTAAATTGTAGGCTAGTTTTTTTTTAAACAAGAATATATATTTTTAGAAATTATTTAAATACAGTTTAAAAACTTTGAAACATGTTAGAGGAGAACTTTTGTATATATTTGTATTTATGTTAAATTGAAAAATCAATTATTGTTCGAGTTTCTGGAAAGTTAAAATGATTTGTTTTATTTTATTTATTTAATTGTAAAATTTACATTTATGTTAGTTTTTTTTTTTAATAATATCAACAAATTCATTTACAGACCCTGTAGAAACTTGGGAGCTCTTCTTATCCACCATTTAGGTAATGGAAAAAAAGAGAAATAGTAAAAGAAAAAAAAACTGTTATCTTTGGGTGCAATTCGTATTATCAATAGACATTGAATTTGGGGAATTGTAGGCTAATTGCAATATGTGATAAGGTTATCATAGGTCGGAGACCTCAGGAACAGAAACATAGGCACAAAATTCAATTGTTTGGTTAAAGTTTAAGACAGAGAACTCGACTGGTTGATAATCCTGTAATAATGTTTGATAGGAAGGAATTAAAAATAATCTCACAGATTAAAATAAATTTATATATAAACTAAAGCCGTCAGTTTTGCATGAAAAACAATAAATTTAATATTATTATTATTATTGGTTAAGCACTAGAAAGCAAATGTCACCTACTTAATTTATGTAGTACTAGGTCATGAGTATATATATATATTTATTTTTTGGCTAACTATTTATTTAGATAAATATTATAACACCTGTTAAGCCCGAAATCAACTAAAATTTAAATACGGAATCCAAGCTAAAAATAAAAAGAGGTGAACGACTTGAGGTTCAATTAACTGTGCTCGGTAAACAGTGACATGTGTCTATTCTAGATTATATTTGAGAAAACTAAATGACGTTTGCCAAAGACACTAGAATACCCTGTTAAAAGTAAAGCGATGCTGTAGGGTGTTAAAAGTCAACACATTGATGGAGTCAGAGCTGAGAATGCTGATTAAAATGTTTTAACACTTCAATTATTTCACATAACTAAATGGATTATTATTTTTATACCCTGTGCCCATTAAAAATGGGCAAAAAAGGGTATAATGGATTTGTGTGAATGTATGTAACAGGCAGAAGGAGGCATCTCCGACCCTATAAAGTATATATATTCTTGATCAGTATCAATAGCCGAGTCGATTGACACCTGTCCATCTGTCTGTCCGTCTGTCTGTCCGTCCGTCCGTCTGTATGAACGCGTGGATCTCAGCAGCTCTAAGAGCTAGAGACTTCAAATTTGGAATGTAGGTTCCTGAATACCATACGCAGATTAAGTTTATTTTCAATTTTCGATATCAAGCCCCGTTTGTTTTAAAATTAGAAAAATCCCCATAACATAAGCAATGTTAAAGCTAGACTTGAGATTTGGCACACATGATAAGAAACTTGGACTTAATTTCCACAATTGGAAGAAGCTGATAACAAGAGCAGTTTTATAGCTAGTTTTCTCAAAATACTTTTGTTTTAAGACCTGCACAGGGTATCCGACTGTCGCGCCCGCTCGACCAATCGGCTTGTTTCAAATCAATTGTATTTTAATTGAACTTTTCCTTTACAATTTAGTTGGAAATTGTAGCTTTAAATCATTTATCACTTATACTTACTTATATTTATTAATTTACTTTCCTTTCATTTAAATTTTATTTGCGATATTTCCATTCAACTAAATATTTAATTGGCATTTTTCACGATCAGCCAATATTTAAATGGAATGTTTCTCTTCAAAATAAATTCAGCCAATTCGTGTAAAGTCCTAATTAAATATTAAATATTACAAATAAAATTGTAATGGTAGAGAAATAAATAAATAAATATATAAGTGTCATTAATAATTGAACCGAAACTTGAATTTTCAACTATGTCTAAATTTAAAGTAAAACTAAAGTATAATAATAAAAAAAAAATTGTTTAAGCGAATTGTTTGGCTTGTTATTTTCTCATTCTACTTTGCTGAAATTATATTACTAAAATTTTTCAAAGCATTTAATAGTAAATTTCCGTAGCTCTAAAATGAGTGTTAGATATTTAAATCATCTTTAAAAACCAGAAAAAAGACAAGTGGTCAAAGTTGGATTTTGTGTTCAGCAGAGTTTATACGATGTATTTGCGTGAATCACGACATTCATCGCATGTTTTTCTTGTTATTGATTTATTTATAAATTAGGGTTTCTATAAACATAAATATATACAAATTAATGTAATAAATACATAGAGAACATATTTGATGGAGGTCATGTTTCCAATACATTTATATATCTTGTAAATTCCCGTGAAAACCAAATGTAATTTCATTTAAACTTTTTTATAGTTCATTAAATGAAATAACAAGATTTTTACAACTATTAGTTAAAATTAAGAAACTGACAATTAATTGAACTATTTGGATATAAATTCCATTGCAAATATTAACAACTTTTCATAATAAAACAAATTAATATATTATATTAATATATTATTAATCAGTCGGAAAGGCTTCAGTCGAAGTCGACTATGAGAGACCCTTTACTTATTCTTCTAAATGGAAATAAGAGTGACACTAATAGTTCCCATAACGCTTTGTAACGTCAATATGCTCTTCTTCTTCCTTTGGCCCGACACTGAGTATTATTGAGTTGTGATTAACTTCCGAGATTATTATCCGATCGTGATGAAATTTTCAGGATACATTGGGACCCCGATGCTTGTCCTGGACTCTAACTTTAATATGGTGGTTTTATGGGATTTCAAAAATTTTGGTTTCGATTTACGGAAGCGGAAGGAAGGGTGTCAGAACTTTAACATAAACTTTATCTGCTTAGCCTATAGACGAACCACCATACCAAATTTGGTGGCTCTAGCTCTAATAGTCTCTGAGATTTAGGCGCTCATACAGACTGACGGACGGACGGACAGACGGACGGACGGACAGACGGACGGACGGACAGACGGACGGACGGACAGACGGACGGACAGACGGACGGACGGACAGACGGACATGGCTATATCGACTCGGCTGGTGATGCTGATCAAGAATATATACACTTTATGGGGTCTGCCGGACTTCCTTCGACCTTTTACGCACATTGTGACAAACTTAATAGACCCTTTTTACTTTTTTAAAGTAAAGGGTCTAATACCCGGACTTTTAAACTTTGGACAATTCTCTATTAAACTACATTTAATTTGAGTTTCCAGCTCATGAAATGCCCAGTTTCTTCTTGAATTATTATAGATACTCTACTTAATTTAAGGATATGCCAAATTGACTGTTTATTAAGACGAACGTCTTGCGTGTGTTTTTTTTTTTACATTTATGTTACTATAAAAATTCGTACAGGGTATAAGCTAGTTGAGCATGTGACTAACGTACGCTCACTTGTTGATTTTCATATTTATGTATGTATGTGTTTCAACAGCTGCCCGATGAAAGACAATAGAAAATCGTGACATCAGTTGGAAAGAGACAGAATGTTGGGAAGTAAACAATTTTGGTGATTTTCGGAAAGTGGTAAGTGGAAAGTTCGAGAAAACAAAAAAAAAAGACTGTTGGAGAATAAGAGTGAAGATGAAGATGGAGATGCAGAGGGAATGTTTGGTAGAGTGAAAAAAGAATTGGTCAAAGAGAAAGAGTTTAAAATATCAGAGAAGTAATAATAAGAAAAGTCTGATGAAGAGTGAGAGGCAATGACAAAAAAGAGTGAGAGGCAATGACAAAAAAGAGTGAGAGGGAATAATGAAAAGACTTCAAAGGGATTAATAATAATAATAATCATAGAAACAAGAACTATTGGCTTTGTCAGTAATTTATTCTTTTTAAAAAAATTCGCTAAGAATACTTTAGTATAAAAAAATAGAAGCAAAACGGCACATTTTAAAGGTACACAGGGTTGTGGAAAGTCAATAGGATACAAAGGGGAGTGTAAAGTGTAGCAACATAGGCTTTCTCAAATAGTTAAATTACTATACAATACAGAAAGTTGGCCTATCTAATCATATTTACAACATAACAATAAAGAAGAAAAGAAAAATGAAACCAACACGTGGAAAAGAAACGTGGAAAGACGCAGCTTAGACTGCGGGACGTGTGTGGAACTTGATGATTGTAGCCTCTGCCGTTTAGCCTGTCTTTAGCTTCGTCTTCTTGTCACCCTCCAATTGACGCTGAGCTCGCGCCTGATATGCATCCTTCACCTGATTGATCACATTGGCAAAGAGTATCGTGCCAAAGAAGACGAGTACGGTGCCCAGCCAATGACTGAGCGTAAAGGGATTCCGGAAGTACATGATGGAGAAGAGCAGCGAAACGAACTTCCGCAGAGTCACGACCAGGGTGACCGTAAGGGAAGCACATTCCGTGGTCAGCACATAGACGGCACTGATGCATACATATTGTGTAATCACATTGCACAGCAGATAGAAGAGTATTAAGGGAAACGAAATGGACCAGTTGAAGCCAGGCACAGGCACCGCAACGTTTTCCGAGGCAACTGCAATACTCCAGTGCTGGGCAATGTTGCTGGCCATCACCAGAAATCCAGGCAGTGGCAACATGTGTGTAAAGAAAAGCGCTTCATTGGGATGTTTGCCATAGCGCTTGTAGATCACCTCCTGATAGATGCCCATATAGGCGGTAACGAGCAGTGCAATTGTGAGCAATGCAATGCCAACACTCCACCAAAAGAAATCCGAATACGAAGTGTCCACCTTGAGTGAATGATGTGTGTTATCCTTGACATCGCCACTGGAAACCAGTGTGCAGAGTATAATTCCCACTGTGATCATGGCCACAGAGCTATATTGCCGCAGATTGTAGCGTTTCTTCAACAGAATAATGCCCATTATCATGTTGGCCATCAACGATCCACTGCGAAAAATCATATGCAGTGGCATTGATATGTTAAAGTTGAACGCATAATTGTTGCAAACATTTGCGCCAAAGAAAAGCACCACAAGCATCACATAATCCTTCAACGCAATCTTTGGTTTGACCGTAAAGAACTTTGATGTGAAGATGAGACCTTCCAGTGCAATAAATAGGAACTGTAGGAAAGTTATTAGATTTCCCGCACCGGGATCTATTTGAATGATTAGCTCCAGAAAGACGACGTTGCTGCAGCAACCGACAAAGACGCAGATCATCGCCAGCAGTGCCTTCATATTTAACGCCATTTTAAGACCTGAAAAAAGAGTAGAGAGATTAGTTAAGATAGTTGAAAACATGGTTAAAATAGAGCAGATATAAGTTATGCAAATATAAGTTATGACTTTAAAGAAAGAAAATCTTGTACAAGCCGGTCAGTGGAGCGCCCACGACAGTAGGATGCCCTGTGTGTGGATGGGATTTTCTGCCGTATTATCTTTAAATTTGAGGCTGTATTAGTTTTTTCGATCTGCGTGGGCGGGAATTGGAATTCAGGAACCAACATTCAAAATTGGATGTCTCTAGCTCTTATAGTTGCTGAGATCGGCGCGTTCAAGCAGACGGACGGACGAACGGACTGGTGTCAATCGTATGTATGAACAACCTTATAGGTTTTCAAGATATCCCGGCCAAACTCACCAGATATTAGTAATATTATGATCCTAATATATTGGCCAAATATGATTAAGATCTAACTACTATAGTATACTATAGCTACCATGGAAAAAGTCGAGAGTTTTGCAGACTTAGTAAAGGGTCTCTCATAGTCGGCTTTAACTGTAGCATATCGTTTTTGTTTGTTTTTCTTTTAAAATACTTTACATATTAAATTTAATATATTTCGTTACAAAATTTGATATTAGAAATTTCGCAGATTGAATATGCTTGCGTCACTAGACTTTATAAGTATAAAAACTAGTCGGAAAAGGCGTCAACCCAGATAAAATTAAGGGCTCTAGCTTTAAATTTGTTATTTATATGCGATTTCTATAAATCAGTTTTCGCTTTTCAGAGGCAATAGGGGGCGTGGCAATTTCCCATAACAAATTGGCTCAGCTTAGGCTATAGAGGGACCTAAATATATAATATTGATAGTCGCTGAGATTTAGATGATCATACAAATGGAAGGACGGACAGACAGACGGGCGGACGCACAGACAGACGGACGGACAGACAGATAGATGGAAAGACAGAGAGACGGACGGAAAGACAGACGGACGGAAAGACAGACGGACGGAAAGACAGACGGACGGAAAGACAGACGGACGGAAAGACAGACGGACAGCCACACAGATGGAAAGAAAGACAGATGGAAAAACAGATAGATAGAAGGACAGACGGGCGGACAGACAGTCGGAAAGACAGACCAACAGTTGAAAAGACAGACGGACAGACAAACATACAGATGGAAAGACAGTCAGACAGATGGAAAGATAGACAGACAGATGGAAAGATAACAGACGGAAAGACGAACAGACAGACGGTTGATGCGATCAAGAATATATACTCAATGGGGTCAGCCAGACATTCTTCTGCCTGTGACAAACTTAATAAAGTATTTTTAATAAAGTATTTTTATGTACCAGGCAGAAGGAAGCATGTCCGACCCTATAAAGTGTATATATTCTTGATCAGTATCAATAGCCGAGTCGATTTTCACCTGTCCGTCTGTCTGTCCGTCTGTCTGTCCGTCTGTATGAACGCGTGGATCTCAGCATCTAAAAGAGCTAAAGACTTCAAATTTGAAATGTAGGTTCCTGAATACCATACGCATATCAAGTTTTTTTTTTCAATTTTCGATATAAAGCCCGGTTTGTTTTAAAATTAGAAAAATTACCAAGCAATGTTAAAGCTAGACACTTGAGATTTGGCACACATGATGAAAAACTTGAACTTAATGTGCCCAAAAAAATTCATCGCGATGCCACGCCCCCTTCGCCCACAATTGGAAAAAGCTGATAACAAGAGCAGTTTTATAGCTAGTTTTCTCAAAATACTTTTGTTTTAAGACCTGCACAGGGTATTCGACTGTCGCGCCCGCTCGACTGATTGGTTTGTTTTTATTATTATTATTAATATTTTTAAAGTGCAAATCATGAAAATTGTGAAATTACTTTTGTTTCTAAACTAAATTTATTTCTAAAATGGATCCAAAGTGCAAATAATGCGAGAGGTTCATGAACCGAATTGAAGCTGCTGCTGCTGCTGAGATAATTGAAATCTTGGCGAGCAAGCAGAGTTCCGATTGGATGCGTCTTATCAGTGACGACACCGGCGAGTTTACGCACGTTGCTGATAAGCGCATTACGTGTGCGTGTGTGTGTGTGTGTGCGTATGTGTGGCTGTCGCTTTCGCTGTGTGTGTGTCTGTGTGAAGGACGCGACCCGCTGAGTTAAAATGCTTTGATAAACTCACCGTATTAAATATACTTTATGTTGAAATTCGTATATTTCAGCCGAGTTGTTCTAGTTCTTCTTCTTCTACTTCTTATCCGTCTTGTTCGTTTGTTTGCTTGATTAATTCTGTTGTGTCATGACGCGTTTCATATTTAAAAGAATAAATTATCAATTAATAGCATGAAAAGTCATTTCACAGAGATACACATGAACACACACACATACACACGTGCTTGCAAACACACAAACCTGCTGAGTATTTTTGTTGTTGTTGTTGTTCCGAATTCCTCTCCCTCTCTCTGTCACACCTTTTAGCAAAGTTACAGCATTTAAATGAATTGACCTTGAATTTTTGCACGCTTTTTTTTTGGTAGCGACTTTAAAACCAAACTCACAGTGCTTTGTTGCTAACTTGTTTGTATGTGTAAATATAGTTATGTTTGGCTTTATATTTATTTACTTTTTTTTATTTGTGAGCAGAGCTAAATATGCTGTTTCTGGCAGCTGCTGTTTCTATTGTTGTTTTTTTTTTGGCCGTCGAACAGCTGCTGCGGCAATGAACACACTGATTTATCGTTATCGTATCGATTTATCGCGTTACCACAAATGCGCTCACATTGCGTTGCCTGCGTTGCCTGCGTTGCTTGCGTTGCCAGCGTTGCCACCTGTCACTGCTGGCAAAAGTGCGCGCATTACGTTTAAATTTAAATTTAACAGCTATATCAATGCAATACGTTAAATAGTATTTCGCCATAACTCGAATTTTAATGCAAATAATGAATCATCATAATCAAGTAAGTAATCAAATATTAGTATTTTGATAGCATAGTTATTTTTATTGTGCACAGCATCAATAATTGTTGTGGATTAGTTTTATATTTCCCGGTATTTCTGCATTGAAGTTATTATAAAATCTTAGAGCTTGCAGTATCTGGCGCCAATTCGTGGACCCAGCATTAATCTTATCAGTCGCCAGATAGCACAATGAATATGCATAATTAACATATGACGGGCAATTAACTGTCATAAAAGACGTTTATATTAACTGTTGATCCCCGATCTTAACACATCAATTAAAGTCTTCATGGCCCCGAGGAGACAATACGAATATTCAGTTGAAATTTGTGCATGGAGACGAGATGAACGCCAACAACGGGTTTCGGCTGTTATTGTTGGCCACGCTCTTGGTGTATACCAATCAGGTAAGCGTTGCCAGATCGCCCGAGGAAACTTTAAACATTTTGCCGTTGATTTTAAATAACTCCTGTGCAGAGCTCGCAAATAACAGTTAACACTTTCAGCGTGTCCGCAAAAAACACTTCTCGAACGGACACAACGAAAGAGAGATCGAAAAGACACTCTCAGTTCTGTTTTTGCTCAATAGTCAAGCTCTCAAGCACAAACTGTTAGCTTTGTGTTCTTTTTGCTTGTGCTATTCCCTGACACTTTTGTTGAGAGCGAACCTCGAAAGTGTCGCTTCATATAGAATACGCCTTTAAAACAGCAACAACATGAAAAGACACTTTTCGCTGACACTTTTGTGTTTTGCTTATCTGCTAACAGTTGTTTCGTAAGCGCTCGCTCAAATGTGTCTCTTTTTGGTTGTTATTCGTAGACAGACACTTTTTTTTTGCTGAACATAACATACGAAACAGAGAGCACAAGCAAAATGAACAAAGTCCGCTCAGTGCGAGAGCGTGTGTGCTTCGTTTTTTTTCTGTTTTTCAATGAGAAGATCGCATTGAAAAAAAGTGTTAACTGTTATTTGCGAGCTCTGCTCCTGTGGCTGCATTTAGTGAATATCTTACGTTTTTACACCTTGTACTTTCTCAGAAAAGTCAGAAGGAGGCGTGCCCGAGTATATAAATTCTTGATCGGCCAAGGCGATTTAGACATGTCTGTCTTTAAAAAGCTCTGCAAGATTATCAAAAGATTGTTTTTCTTTCTTGTTTAGAAATTTTTTATACCTTGTGCCCAATAACAATGGGCAAAAGCGGTATAATGAATTTGTGTGAATGTATGTAACAGGCAGAAGGAGGCATCTCCGACCATATAAAGTATATATATTCTTGATCAGTATAAATAGCCGAGTCGATTGACGCCTGTCCGTCTGTCTGTCTGTCTGTCCATCTGTCCGTCCATCTGTATGAACGCGTGAATCTCAACAACTATAAGAGCTAGAGACCACTAATTTGGAATGTAGGTTCCTGAATACCATACGCAGATCAAGTTTATTTTCAATTTTCGATATCAAGCCCTGTTTGTTTTAAAATTAGAAAAATCACCATAACATAGGGAATGCTAAAGCTAGAGCTAGAGATTTGGCACACATGATAAAAAGCTTGGGCTTAATGTGTCCTGAAAATTTCATCGCGATGCCACGGCCCCTTCGCCCATAACTCGAAAAAGCTGATAACAAGAGCAGTTTTATAGCTAGTTTTCTCAAAATACTTTGGTTCTAAAACCTAAACAGGGTTTCCTACTGTCGCGCCCGCTCGACTGATCGGCTTGTTTCTGTTCGTCCAATTGTCTTTTGTGTCTACTAAGTAGTAGTTTTCAATTATTGTCGAGCTTCAACAGATTGTTCTGCCTTATCTTTAACTGCTGTCAGCTGTGCGTTTTATATTTCTTCGGATTGAGAGTTATTCTTATCATTGTGCAAAGCATGAAGTTCATCTACATATGTTTGCCTGTTTCTTCTTCATATCATTGTCGAAGCGTTGCACATTTTTTATTTGGCTCATTCACCAACTGTTGCAATTTCCCGCATTGCGTCTCATTGTCTTCCGTCTCAGCCTCGCAATGTGAAATTTCCACTTGTAGCTGTGATATTTCCGTCTGAAAGAAGACAGTTAATATAAAGATTACCTTTCAGCTCTCTTTCGTGCTTGATGTCCGAAAATAACCACTCGTCCGCTGACACGAAGCGATGCTGTCCCGTAAGAACTCTCAAACTTCGTTCTTTCTTGGCTCGCTCGCTTAACCGACGATCGTTTCTGTTCGCTCGCTCGGCTCATGTGTTCACTCGTGACCCTTTACTTCGTAAAAACTCGGCAAACGGTCTGCTGATCATGTATGTGTGTGTGTGTGTTGCGCGTGTGGATAGCTAAACATTTACAGCGAGTCTTCATGCATACGCATATGCACACAGCTGAGCACTCTATCCTCTTCTCTCTTACTCCTTAATACTTAATGCCTGTGACGAAATATCTAAGGCAACAACATAAGGCGAACTCTTTGCTTGCTTTGCTCTGACTGACTCTCAGTAGCTGAGCGACGAACGGTTCTGTTCGTATCGACCGGTCAGTTAGAGAGTGCGATTCGTGTCTTACGCTCAACCCGAAACCCAGAGAGCGAGAACACGAACGAAACGATTCCGTCCCCGAACATTTTGGTTGAGCATATTTTGCGAGCTCTGAAAATATACAACACCTCTTTCAGCTAAACAATAGCCTCAAAATGATGTTTTATCATAGGCGTCTGTTTAAATGTCTGATCAAATATTGCTGGTTCTTTTGACCACTACACAGTATTTATTTAAACAATTAGTTATTGAGTAAATAGAGTAGAATTTTGTTAATAATATTTACCTGCCGCTGTTAAGAACTAGAAGATCACTTTCAAGCTGGCTTATTTCTTCTTCAAGATTGGCCAAATTGTGATTCTAGCTCTTATAGTCTCTGAGATCTAGGCGCTCATACAGACAGACGGACAGACGGACGGACGGACAGACGGACATGGCTATATCGATTTGGCTGGTGATGCTGATCAAGAATATATATACTTTATGTAGTCTGCCCGACTTCCTTCGACCTGTTACGCACATTTTGACAAACCTAATAGACCCTTTTTACTTTTTTTTTTAAAGTAAAGGGTCTAAAAAGCCGAACAGTCGGGACCCCGACCGTAATATACCCTGTGGGTCTACAGGAACCCGCTCAAACTCACTTCAGATGAAATTCTCTAGTAATTAGTTTTTTTTTTAAATTTGTGGGCGAAAGGGGCGTGGCATCATGATAACATTTTCTGGACATATTGACTATTTATCATGTGTTCTAAATGTGAAGTCTTTAGCTGTTATATTGCTCTTGTTATGACGGTTTTGAGCTACAAAACTGCTTGTTTTATACTTTTACTTTTACTTAATTTGTGGGCAAAGAGGGCGTGGCCTCCAAAAAAAAAGATAAACTTGATCTGCCTGCAAAAATTACCAGTGCTGGGACACCAAGTTCAAGCTTCTAGCTCTTACCATCTCTGAGATCCTTTCGTTCATACGGACGGACCGACAGACCGACGGATAGACGGACATGGCTATATCGACTCTGCTATTGCTGCTGATCAAGAATATATATACATTATGGGGTCGGCCATGCTTCCTTCTGCCCGTTACATACTTTTAACAAACTTAATATGCCCCCACAGGGTAACAAAAGAGAGTAACACGCTCTCAATACATGCCAACTACTCTCGTTCTTTGAGCGTCGATCGCTTGCTCTGGGGCTTCAGACCTTCGGCTATCAACGAAGTCGGGGCTTTACAACTTCGGCTATTCTGGGATGTTAAGGCTGCAGCAATTTTTGTGCTTACAAAAATCGGTGCTTGACACCTCTATGTATGTATTGTATGCTTAGTAATGTAAAAAACTTTAATGGGATTCGAATCATTGAACGAACTATAATGGGATTCGAGTCACTGACTTAAATGAGCTACAATCAGGGATTTAGTGTGTTCGTTCACTTTAGTGATTAGTTGAATGGATCTTAATTCCATTATATATAATAAAAATAGGTCATTATTTTTTATTTATTTACATAGTTTTGTTGATTTTTGCAGTTTTATTAAACAATATGTATAATTAATTTTGTTTAACATTTTCTTCTTTGAATTTGCAACCAGTTAACACTCATTTGAAAATTGTCTCTTCACACAGTTGTCGCTGAGCACGGAGTCCAGCTATTATGCCGGAGTCGCAGAGATTCCGATACAAACGGGAATACCGAAGGAACGTGTGTTGAAAGCAACGCAGGAATATATGGAAATCATTGAATCGAATGATGCCGCCGAACTGGACATACTGGTATTCCCCGAGTTCGTGCTGAACAACAAGGAGATGGCGACATTTGTGCCGCATCCGTCACAGAATGTGACACCGTGTTTTCAGCCCGACTACGAGATATTTCTCATTGAGTTGTCGTGTGCCACAAGGGCGCGTGGCATTTATGTTGTATTGAATGTGATCGAAAAGGAATTGTGTGGCAATGGCTTTGGTTCGGCAACATGGAATCCTTGTCCTGCGGACGGAATCCGATACTTCAATACAAATGTGGTAATGGACAGAGGGGGACGGGTCGTCTCCCGCTACAGGAAGACACATTTGTGGCGTAACGAGTATAAAGAGCATGCGGTGTTAATCGAACCGGATATGATCAGTTTCGATACGGATTTTGGTGTCACCTTTGGCCATTTCATATGCTTCGATATGTTGTTCTATGAGCCGGCAATGCGTTTAATTTTGGAGCGAAATATCACTGATATACTCTATCCAACATATTGGTTTTCCGAGCTGCCATTCTTGACTGCCGTGCAATTGCAGGAGGGTTGGTCCTTTGCCAACGATGTAAATCTTTTGGCAGCCGATGCCAGTAATCCCGTCGGACGTACTACGGGTTCGGGCATTTATGCCGGACGTGCCGGACGCCTGACAGCGGATATCTTTGAGATGCCCACACGGAAACTCTTCACGGCACGTGTGCCGAAGAAAAGTCGCTATACGGGAAAAGCCTACGAGTTAACGCCAACAATTTTACCCATATTTACGCCACAATTGATTACCAAACGTTATACGGAAGTGGCAACTTTTAGGGATTATAATGTTGATATATTTCAAACGCAGTTGCTTGAAACGAATTTTGTGAATGTCACACAACGTTTGTGTCACAATGAATTCTGTTGTGACTTTGAGCTGTTGCGTCGTCCCATCGGCAGCTCTATCGATTATGCCGCCTATCGTTATCGATTGGCCGCCTATCGGGGAAATGAGACAACCTTCATACGTGTCGATCGCAGCGAGCAGGCAGTGTGTGCCATCTTTGCCTGCACCTCGGAACATCTGCTCGGCTGTGGACGCATTTATCCAGCTAACCAGGCTGTTGCCAATCGATATTACTTCGAACGGATTCATATATCCGGCGTATTTCCCGCTGCACCACGTCGTTTAATTATGCCAAGCACGCTGGATGGTGTCATCTTGCCACTGGATGTGGCACAGTACACTTGGACAGAGTCGCCGCCGGCCAAGGAGCTCAAGGATTCGCGTATCGATCTTGAGCTCATTTCACCCAAAAATGATCTGTTAACCTTTGGCATTTGGGCCAATTATTTTAGCGAGTTGCCAACCAATCACAATTTAAATCATTTACAGCCAAATGGTACAGCTGGTTCAGGTGGTTCAAGTGGTTCAAGTGGTTCCAGTGGCTCAACTGCTACTGGTTCCTCTGGCAATGTTGCTCCTGTTGCTGCCTCTGCTTCAATCTTTTGTGTAATTCTTCTGCTTGCAATTTCACTTAAAGTTTAAAAGCAACATTTTCCTTATCTTTTTTTTTTTCTATTTACTCTTTTTATTTGAAATTAAAAACATTTTTTTTACAATTTTAAATGTGTTCTAAATGTATTGCAAATAAAAGTTATGAGTTCAACAAAATGAATGAATACGAAAATATTAAATGTACTTTTAATTAAGTTAAGTTTCCTGGAGAAATAAAACAAAAATTTACAATTTGCATTAAAAAAATCATTAGAAAAAAACACAATGAAATCTTTTATTATAATTATCATTGCAGAGAGTATTATAATTTTGTCACGAAATGTGTAATGCATGAATGGAGGCATGTCCGACCCTATAGAGTATATATCATTAGCATCAACAGCCGAGTCGATATAGCCCTCTGTCTGTCCGTCTATCTGTCTGTCTGTCTAGCCGTCTGTCTGTCTATCTGTCTGGCCATATATCTGTTCGACTGTCTGTCCGTCTGTCTGTCTGTCCGTCTATCTGTCTATCTATCTATCTGTCTATCTATTTGTCGATCTGTCTGTCTGTATGTCTGTCTTTCTGTCGTTCTGTCTGTCTATCCGTCTATCTGTCTATCTGTACATCTATCTATCCGTCTGTCTGTCCGACTCCCTGTCCGTCTGTCTGTCTGTCTGTCCGACTTGCTGTCTGTCTGTTCATCTGTCTGTCCGTCCGTCTGTCTGTTTGTCCGTCTGTCTTTCTGTCTGTTCGTCTGTCTGTCTGTCCTTCCGTCTGTCGTTCCGTCTGTCTATCTGTCTGTCTTTCCGTCTGTCTGTCCGTCTGTCTGTCCATCTGTCTGTCCGTCTGTCTGACCGTCTGTCCGGCTGTCTGTCTGCTTCTATGCAAACTATTCTGTCAGTTTTAGAGCTATCTGGATGACACTTGGTATAGGTCCGTCTTTTTGCTTTAGGCAGTTTATATGTCGGAACCGACCGGATCCGATCACTATATCATATAGCTGCCATAGGAATACTTGGTCGAAATATAATGTTTGATATGAACTTCGCTGTTGTTTCTCAAGATTTCTCAACCAAACCGACTGATTGTGTGGTTGGAGATGTGACATTTTCCTTCTGACAAAAATTTGTTTAGAATCGAATATTATATATAATAATAAAAGATCAGTTGAAAATTTAATACAGGTTTCTGCAAGGCTATGAATGCGTTGACGTGTTAAAAATAACAAAGAAGATTGGCTCAGGGCATCCAACTGTCACTCCCACTTCGACACTCCGGCTTCTTTGTATTTGTAATATAAGAGTCATGAATAACTCTTCTTGTTTATTATAAACTATTATTATATTATGTAGTTATTTATGAATTTTATAATACAATTAATACATATTTGTATAAATAAATTTGTTTAATAAAAATCAAGGAATACGATTCATTTTACAGTTTGTTTTTTAAATCTAACTGGTAACTGATGTACGTATATTCTGAATTTTTAGTAAGCATATCAATCACAATTGCATTTTTTTTTCAATATTGTATTATGAACAGCTGTTTATTATTTTTATACCCTGTGCCCATTGAAAATGGGAAAAAGTGGTATAATGAATTTGTGTGAATGTATGTAACAGGCAGAAGGAAGCATCTCCAACCCTAGAAAGTACATATATATTCTTAATCAGTATCAATAGCCGTGTCGATTGATTCCTGTTCGTCTGTCTGTCTGTCTGTCCGTCCGTCCGTCCGTCCGTCCGTCCGTCCGTCTGTCCGTCTGTCCGTCTGCCCGTCCGTCCGACTGTCTGTCCGTCTGTATGAACGCGTGGATCTCAGCAACTATAAGAGCTAGAGACTTCAAATTTGGAATGTAGGTCCCTGAATACCATACGCAGAGCAAGTTTATTTTCAATTTTCAATATCTCACCCCCCGCCCATGCAAATAGAAGAAAACCTCAAAATTCAAGATAATTCATCCTAACATGACTGATAGTTGAAGTATAACTCGCGATGAGCAATTTGCTGCAAGTTTCATCGCGATCGACCCATAAATAAGGGAGATATTAAGGAATTTTCTTTCTTTGCCACTATTTCACAGTGATTGGCAAGAGCGAGAGCACATATGACAATCTTCTTTGCACTATCTCTGGCCTTGTCTTTCTTTTGGGAATGTAAAATAAATATTTGCTATTGTTTACACTCATCTTCATTGAGATAACACAGCTTAAATGTACAGTACGACAACACTAAGCAATTTGCTGCAAGTTTCATAGCGATCGACTAATTAATAAAGGAGACATTAAGGAATTTGTTTTATTGCCATTATTTCATTATAATTGGCCAGTTGTCCAACACTGTCCTGCATTAGTTTAGAACTGACAAACTGAATATTTATTATTATTATATTAATTTATTTTTGCGATTGCTAGTATTACAATAACTTAAATTTTCTGCATTACCAAAAAGATCAGACATATAAACATTGCCAAAAATTTCAAAAACAAATGGTTTGGCGCGCAATAAGATAACAGCTGTGTGTAAGAGAGAGAGAGAAACATGGGGCGTTGCCAGACTACATACAGAGCAATTCCACTATAATTAAAATACTTTTCCGAAAATACTTTTAATTCAAGGCCTGCACAGGGTATCCTACTGTCGCGCTCGCTCGACTGATCGGCTTGTTTTTATAATAAATATTGTGTGCACATATCAAAGATTCCAAAAAATTAACTGTAGTATCTTTTTAACTTTTCTAAATTTTTTTATTTTTTGTATAAATAAATAATTTTTAAGTTAAAATGTAAATAATTGCTCAATTAATATTATTAAGATCAAAAAAGGAATTTAAACTAATTTTGATAGCCAAAATAAAAAGTTCATGTTTGTGAATATTTCAATGGATTGTAAACTATTTGTTTTTATTTATTTATTCATATATATATTTTTTGCATTAAATTTTTATAATGAACATTTAAAAATAACTGAGATATGAAATGATTTTAAAAATAAATTGAAGTTACATTAGTTTTTGTTAATTTGTTTTATTTATATCCAAAAAGAGTTTCAATTAATTAATAATTAATAATGTTTAATAAATTCGTTTTTATAATAGAAATGGAAAATAATAATGTATCTCGATACTGAGAACAGAGAGTTTCCCATTCATTCTTATACATATGCTTTTTTTGCATCCCTGTGATAATTCCTGTGATTTCCCTTAAACGAAATCTTTCTAACGGTTTTCCGAAATTCAAAAATGGCGCCAACGAGCGGCATTCGTAGGTGGAGAGATTCGACACGAAGCGAGACGAGACAAGACACGACATGTTAAAGTAATTGTAGACTTGCTTCCAGCGCGTGCGTGTGGCAAGTTCTGCTGCCGTCGCTGGCCGAGAAGAACGAATCGTGGGTGGAAGGACCAGGGATGGGGGGAGGGGGGGCACGGCGGTAACCGTCGTGTTTGCATTTCCAACAGGTAGCCAGCGTCGACGTCAGCGTCGTCGTCGGCGTCGCTGCCGTGCAACAGTCGGGCCGCTATTTATAATGAGGCTGTTGCACAAGGCCAACGTTAGAGAGCGAGGGCCAAAGCGTTGGGCAGGCCCGGCTATATGCCACTTGCCACATGCTACATGCCACATGCCACATGCCGCGTCACCACATGCGGCACTCATTTCAATGAACAGCTGAATCTGAGGCTGACTCTGTCCACTCTGGCGATTCATGCGGTGCTTTGTCGATTTAACTTCATTTGCCTCGCATCCTGAAGGATTCATCTTTTCCTCATTGTCCCTATATTCTCAGCTCCCTGCTCCCTGCCACCTGAGCAGCGTGAAGGGTGCGACAAAAAGATGTTGCGACTCCCCGTTGTGCGGATTTGGGCCATGATGCCCAAAACATTAAAGCTGTTCAAACTTCAAGTGTATAATCCAATTGAAGATCTCAATTCATCTACTACGAGTATATCTCGCATTCGCTTCCCAATTAGCCTTTAAAAGTAATCGGAAAATGTAAATTCTTTCTTTAAAGTTGTTGCAACTCCAAGTGTATAATCCATTTAAAGATCTGTATATCTGGCATTCTTTACTCAACTCGGATTGCCAATTTTATAGTGTAAATTGCTTTGTCCCTCTATCTCCGAATTTTTCATTTAATTCCTCATAATTGATTGAAAGGATTTGCGATTGCATTTTCCGGCTTAAGTCAGGTCGCAGCTGTTGGAATTCAATAGAAGAGCGAAAAAGGAATGAAAACTTCAAGACTTTTAAAAGCTGTATCCTTTTTGAGGTGAGGAATTTAATGTAATGGTTTAAAGTTACGAGTTTTTTCTTAAAGTTGCGTGTTAAGATTTGAAATGAAAATGTCATAATTATTTACATTTTACGTTTACTTAATGTTATTACTAATACTAATACTAATACTAATACTAATACTAATACTAATACTAATACTAATACTAATACTAATACTAATACTAATACTAATACTAATACTAATACTAATACTAATACTAATACTAATACTAATACTAATACTAATACTAATACTAATACTAATACTAATACTAATACTAATACTAATACTAATACTAATACTAATACTAATACTAATACTAATACTAATACTAATACTAATACTAATACTAATACTAATACTAATACTAATACTAATACTAATACTAATACTAATACTAATACTAATACTAATACTAATACTAATACTAATACTAATACTAATACTAATACTAATACTAATACTAATACTAATACTAATACTAATACTAATACTAATACTAATACTAATACTAATACTAATACTAATACTAATACTAATACTAATACTAATACTAATACTAATACTAATACTAATACTAATACTAATACTAATACTAATACTAATACTAATACTAATACTAATACTAATACTAATACTAATACTAATACTAATACTAATACTAATACTAATACTAATACTAATACTAATACTAATACTAATACTAATACTAATACTAATACTAATACTAATACTAATACTAATACTAATACTAATACTAATACTAATACTAATACTAATACTAATACTAATACTAATACTAATACTAATACTAATACTAATACTAATACTAATACTAATACTAATACTAATACTAATACTAATACTAATACTAATACTAATACTAATACTAATACTAATACTAATACTAATACTAATACTAATACTAATACTAATACTAATACTAATACTAATACTAATACTAATACTAATACTAATACTAATACTAATACTAATACTAATACTAATTCTAATTCTAATACTAATACTAATACTAATACTAATACTAATACTAATACTAATACTAATACTAATACTAATACTAATACAAATACTAATACTAATACTAATACTAATACTAATACTAATACTAATACTAATACTAATACCAAAAATATTATTTAATTATTATTTATTTATATTATTGCAGCTTGGGATTAATACTAAATTACATAAAAGACTTATAGCCGGACCAATGATGGTTATCAGGCGGTGATTGCATGGGGGGTTTTTGGTATTGGATGGGGAAGAATCCATAGCAGCGTTTCTTAAGTTTCTCTTTTTATGGTTTATCTAAAGTATACCCCCCTAATTAAAATAAAGTAAGTATAGGAATATAAATTGCACATTTCTTTTTAAGTGAATCAAATGCTTGATTATCTTGTTTTCAACTTGCTGATGATATTATCTACATTGCCAGTGTCAAAACTTGAACCATTCTTTTTCTTCCGACATGCGTTGTCAATGGGGGGCAAGTTCAATTCTAGTTAGAGGCGCCACAAAAAAAAAGCTTTTAATAAACGAATGTTTGTCTAGACACTAACCGTCAGAGATCAGCGGACAATCTCCCTCCAGCTTTCATTCTCGTTGTTTGCTTCCTCACATTCTCTATCTCTCACTTCCTCTCTCTCTCTCTCTCTCTCTCACTCTCTCTCTCTCTCTTTCTATGCCCTCACTCTGTCACTCTTGTCTGATGTCCTAATCAAACGCCGAAGCGACGCACAGCATAAAAAGTCAATTAGTTTGCTAAAAATGCTCCAAAAAACAAACTCCCTCTGCTTCCATTCCCTTCTCTCTTCACTACTTCTGCCATCTGCCTCGCTCTTTATCTTCCTCTGCTACTGTCCAGCTAGTGTTGGTATTTTAGCTATTTTATAGCTTTAATATACAGCAGAAAAGATTGAATATAAATGGAAGAATAATGGAATATTTGGACAAAAATATGTAGAAAATAATATTATATTACGGCATAATCAGAGGTTTTAAAGTTCGCTCCAAAATACTTACGATAATGAGTCTGGACAAATTGAAAAAATAGTTAATTCTTTAATTTTTTGCATCCATATTTAAAGTTTCTGCAGATAAAATATATAAATTGCTAGCAGTGTATAAAATACACATGAATCTACAGTTTAGTTTTGGATTTTAATTAGTTACCTGTTAGCCTGTGATACAATTTACTATTTTTATATTTTTCAAGAAGTCTTAACTTTTGCTTAACTATTTCTGGCTAGTTTATTTACAATTAAATTAGCTATTTATCTCTGCTTTCAGCTTACAATCAGCGGTGCCATTTTAGCTGGACAAAGTTATGTTGTATTTAAAGATATAATATTAGGCAAATATTTGATGTCTTTGAAAATTGATATAACTAGTTTTTCAGGCTGTCAGCTAAAAGAAATATATTTGTTTTTGAAAATATATTCAGCG
Source organism: Drosophila histrio (assembly GCA_958299025.2). Classification (NCBI taxonomy): domain Eukaryota; kingdom Metazoa; phylum Arthropoda; class Insecta; order Diptera; family Drosophilidae; genus Drosophila; species Drosophila histrio. The sequence goes on from OY282582.1 coordinate 44,862,021, forward strand.
CAAAGAGAAATAGAGTGATTAAGGTATTCGAATAACTAAATGCAATAAATATTACGTTAGTTAATTGTGAAAATTTTAAGAAAACGAAACAGAACTTTTAAAAAACAGATATAAAGATAGAGTGTTAAAAAAATATTCTTGGTTTTTTGTCTGCCAAATGGATGTTTATATATATTTATATGAATATATTACAATATATATACATACATTGTTTCCTAATGTAACTTTATAGTAATGAACTTGAAAGAAATCTTTTAAAAATTATTCCAGAATAAAAAGATTCTATCAATGACATAATTGAAATCTAAGAAATATCATTGTTGCTAGATTTATGTATTTTAATTACTAAAATCGACATTTTCTTACTTTAATTCTCAATTTTTAATACTATACATAGTTTTTAAGCAGTTTTGCTAATACTTTTAACAATTTCTAGCAATTTTTTTTTTGTATCAAATTAGCCTTAGAAATTCTGGCAACACAGATTACAACTTAAGCGCAGCATTTGAGCAGCTGGCGGGCAAACAACAAACTTCATAGGCAGTCCGTCTGCCACGCCCATTTGTTTGGTATTCTGACTGCCCGCCTGTCGGCGCCGTCATTTCATTCATTGTATCCCTGTTGAAGGCCACCATTTCCCGCCCCGCCCCCCGCCCCCTCTCTCCTGTTCTCCTGGCCAGTCACCTCCCCATTTCCCTACTTCCACGACCCCAGCACATTTTCATTTTTCACACAACGAAAAAAAAAAACATTTTTCACAAAAATCAAAAACTTTTCCTTTTCTTTTTTTTACGTTTTGTTTGCGCATTGTGGTGCGATGGGGGGGGGGGTCAGGGTTCACTTTTGTGGCTGGCTGCCACGCCCAATCGGCTACGTAGCCGCCTTCAACTGTGTCTCAGCTTCTTGTTTGCAATACCCTGTAGTAAGTCGGTGCAAAGAGGC
>OY282582.1:44863162-44936956 GCA_958299025.2 Drosophila histrio
GCAAGACGCCCCCTTATTAGACCCACATTCAACAACCGCAATACTCAATACCCCCCACAACCCCACACAACCCCCCACAACCCCACACAACCCTCTAAGCAAAAGCATTCACAGCTGGGCATTGTTGCCCGCTGGCTTTGAGGGGCAACAACTGATTGAATTGAATATCAGTTTTCAGGTTTTTCCAGATTTTCACGTCTTTCACTTATTACAGTTTTCCTTTCGATATTTCTTCTTTTTTTTTTTTCTTTCAGTTTTTCAGTTTTTCATTTGATGCCGTTGGCGACAAGCTCAACGTACTCAACGCTTGGCTGCCATTTGAATTTGAATGGAAATGATTTTACTTGATTTTCATATTTTTATTATGCTCCCAGGCATTCGCCACGTCGCGTCCTCTTTCTAAGCTCATGTTGTCCTTGTTTTTCAACTTGTTTTCACTTCATTTCTGTCTCTTTCGCTCTCTCTGTCTGTTTTCACTTGTCCTTTATTTGTGGCTGTTGGGCGAAAATGTGCAAAATCTGTGAATATAATATTTGGCATTCACGGCAAACAGCTTGTTAATGCATTTGTCATTTATTAATTGTTTCACATTTCAATCAAACTGTTCCACTGTGCCTCTGGGGTTCCATTTATTACCTCAAGTCTTTCTGGTATTTATCGAAGAATCCTTATGACATTTTTAGCTACATTAATTTAGCTTTTTAAAAGGCAGACAAAAGACATTTCAGACTTTAAACTTTTCTAATATTAATATTAGAGTGAAGTTTTTATGGTCTGATTAACTCTAAAAGTTGCTGAATAGTTGCTAGATATATTGCAAAATATGACTGCTTTTTTTTGTATATAACAACAGGATATAAACGTATTTATCTGCCTATAATACTTCTATAATACTTCTAACAATCTAACTATTAATCTCAATATAACGATGGGACTTAAATAAATTGCAAAACTTGGAAACAATTAAAAATAGCAAAGAAAAGTTATAAGTTAAATAGGCATTTTGTATAGAAAACAAGCCGATCAGACGAGCGCGCGCGACAGTAGAAAACCCTGTGCATGCCATTAAACAAAAGTCTTTTCATTATAATGGGATTTAAATATATCGCTCGAAGTCGATTTTGCTTGCTTCGAGAGTAGGTAGCTTGCGACAGTCTGGCAACACTGGACTGCAGCTGCTGATTGTTTATGCTTAGCGCCACAGCGGCCGAAAGGCAAATCAATCGTCGCCGCGGCCCAGCGACTGCGCTGCTACTGCGCTGCGACGCATCTGCTGCGCTGCATAAATTTGATTCTTGAATAACTTCTGAGTTCAATATCCGATCGTACTGAAATTTGTAGCACACATTGAGAGTAGAATACTTACCATGTGTGCCAAATCTCAAGTCTCTAGCTATAAAACTGCTCTTGTTATCAGTTTTTCCGAGTTATGGGCGAAGGGGGAGTGGCATCGCTATGAAATTTTCAGGACACATTAAACCCAAGCTTTTTATCATGTTTGCCAAATCTTAAGTCTCTAGCTTTAACATTGCTTATGTTATGGTGATTTTTCTAATTTTAAAACCAACAGGACTTGATATCGAAAATTGAAAATAAACTTGATCTGCGTATGATATTCAGGAACCTAATTTCCACATTTGAAGTCTCTAGCTCTTCTAGTTGCTGAGATCCACGCGTTCATACAAACGGATGGACGGACAGACAAACGGACAGACGGACGGACAGACAGACGGACAGGTGTCAATCGACTCGGCTATTGATATAGATCAAAAATATATAAACTTTATAGGGTCGAAGATGCCTCCTTCTGCCTGTTACATACATTCACACAAATTCATTATACCCTTTTTCCACATTTTTAATGGGCACAGAGTATAAGAAGAGGAAAACCTAAAAAAATTTGTGTGAATGAATAGGAAAATCTTTAAAAATAAACATAGACAATTTCTCATTCTTAATTTTATGAAAAAAACAATTGAAACTGTAAGTTATTATTTCATTTGAATAATTAAAATTGAATGCGCATATTAAATTCCAAAAGTACTAAAATATATTCTTGTTTTTTCTCTTGGTAAATTCATATATATGCATTAAATTTTTGTTTTCAATTTGTATTATTAAATTAGAAAATACAAGTTATGCCCAAATTATTATAATAAAAAAATTATAAAGATATTGATGAGTAATTATTTTGAAATAACATTTGGAATCTAATTATTGTCTTATTAATTTTAATGTTTAGATAAACAACAAGAGTTAGGACCGATTTTTCAATGTCCATGTAAAGTGATACATAGCTATTAAATAAAGTGAACCATAAGAAATTTAAATTTTTCAATCTACACATAAATGTATGTATCACTTTGAATTGTGAATGGCAAATACTATGTATCAACTTATATTGTTCTTGATCTTAGCATTCAAAATAATGCAAGGAGATGTGGAAAGCCCGAATCTTTTGATCATATCCATAACATACAAATCCACAAGAAAGTTTTGGTCTGCTGTAATAAACTCGTGTTCTTTAAGACGAACTCATCTCTTCATCGGAATCTTCCATCTTCTGCTTAGTCCATAGACGAACACACATACCAAAATTTGTTCACTCTAGCTCTTACAGTCTCTGAGATCTAGGCAATTATACAGATGAACGGACAGCTTGACAGCCGGACAGACAGACAGACTTAATAGTTGACACTTATTCTTCTTTAAAGTATAGGATCTAAAAATGTATACAACCCTTTTGCAGGGTATACAAATTAGTAGCGAGGTTCCCTGAAAAAAGTACCATCAAAATCTGTACAAAAATTACAAGCTTAAAATTTCTCGTCAGCTTCAATTTCCTTTAGAAATTTCCATTAAATCTGAATCTCAACTGCAGCTTTTTCAGCTCATTTCTATGCCATTTATTCACTTTTATTGGCAGACAGACAGACGACGAGCGTTGAACACATTTTCTTAATTTTCTCACGTGTTTTTTTTATTTTTTTTACTTGTTATTAATGGAAATTCTTTTGTTTTTTTCCCATTACGTTTTCTTAGCCAAACAATTTTCCAATAAGATGCAGAAATGCTGAAAATTTCACTTGTTTCACTATGGTGAGAGGGTGGGGGGGGGGGGTGGGGGGTGCTGGCTTGCTTGCTTCGATTGATTTGAGGCGATTCGAATGCGGGTTAGTAATTTCGGTAATTTTGCAACGTTTATTGGCTTTTGATGGCGTTCGCCTTGATATACCAATTCCTTTTTGCAATTGCTTTCAAGTTCATTGAGTTCTCTGCCTTTCGGCCACTTGTCCACGCACAGGCCTACCAAAAAAATTTCAACGTTCCCGAATTTCTTGTTGCCTGTCTGCCTCTCTTTCTCTCCCCTTGCTCTCAATGTGTGTGTAATGGCATGCAGATGTATAATTTAGCAAGAGCAAGAGCAAAAGGTGTAAGGCAGAGAAAGAGAGACAGACAGCTAAAGCGAGCGAGCGAACGAGCGAGCGAGAGAGAGAGATTAGAAGAGTGAAAGAGCAGGCAGCGCTGAATATGATTACGTATACGTAACGTGAAAACTTCTTAAAGTTCAAGTGCGCCTTGTGCGAGTGTGTGCGAGTGTGTGTGTTTGTGTGTGTGTCTGGTCATTACGCACGTACCACTTGTATGAATGGCCGCCTGCCAACCCCCAGCACCCCCCCCCCCCCCCCCTTTATCCCCTATCCGCCGACGGCACCCAAGTCAGCTCGTTGAGCACATAAAAATAAATCAAGTTTTTCTTCATTTCCTTTGCCGCATTTCTTTCTCTTCTCTCTTTCTCTTTCTCTTTTTTTTTTTGTTAACTTTTGTGTGCGTTGTATTGTGCATACAATATGGGCCTTTTAAGATTTTAACTTTATATTGCATACTTTTTGGGTGGCACATCAGGTAAAAAATATTTTGACTCGCTGACCGCGCGCGTCTTTTACGCGTTTTTTATGCTAACCAAATGAAGTCAAATCTTTATTTTTATGCACACGCACAAGGTGCCAGCACAACAACAACAGCAACAACAACAATGACAAGAAATTGTGAAAAATGTTATTAAAGTTAATCATAAATTCTGTTGTTGTCGTCCGGCAACTGTGCAAAATTCAATTGAAAATCATTTTATTGCCAACGCAATAACCGCACGTCCTACAACCATTTCGTTCCCTCCCATTCCCCCCAGTTTCCACCCATTATCTACCCACTGTCTCTCCAACTTTTCTTATAGTACTACCTGACTGCCTGCCTGCCTTGCTGGCTACTCACGCAGCATTTGCCACACGTATGTGCTACGTGTTACCGCTGACGCTGACAATTTTGTGGTGCATACTTTCAGGATAGCAACAGCAACAACAACAACAACAACAACAACTTGCAACTGCAACAACTGGCAGACAACAATCAGTTGCCATTCTATGGCTATGCTTGCTATTTCACTAAGCTTGCAACACTTTGTGGAATCTCTTTGATTTCTGCTTTTAGGCAAAATATTTTGATAGAAATATCACTTTGTAGAGAACTGTGCAAGAAATTTCCAAAAATTGTATGAATAAAAGCAGATCTGTTTACACTTTCGGATGTATTTTACAAATAAACTCACTGGATAATTTTATTTATTTTGCATAAATACAAAATGACAACATTAATGCTTAAGAAGCCATGTAGTATTATCTGATTCATTATAAGTAATTTATTTGATTTATAAAATATTGTTTTGATTATCTAGCCTACAAGAATTCGTGAACATGAATGGGAAATTCAGTATTGAATCCCTTTGAGCTCTGCTTTAAGGGGAAATATTTAGCAAGAAATTCCACTTTGTAAACTGTGCAAGAAAAATTCACTTGACGTTGAGCTGGTGAATTAAAGTTAAGTCGATTAATTACAAGTAAAATTGTATATAAATCAAGAATGACAACAGACATTTTATAAAATACATTAATGTTTTGGGCGGCTACTAAACTGCATTATCAGATATATTATTAATAATTTATTTTGATTTTATTAATATTTATTTTATCTAGGATACAAATTTGATTGGATTTGCTCTCAAACCAATCTAATTTTTCTTCGTGAATTCATGAACATGAATAGGAAATTTGGTAGGGGAGTCCTTTTTAAGCTCTACTCTTAAGCACAATATTTGCATAGAAATATCCCTTTTCGGAAGAATTTTACGAATCAAAGTCACTTGACTTTCAGCTGGTAAATATAAGTTAAATTTATTAAATTTACGTATGTATGTAGCATAAATGAACAAAGACATACATTTCATAAAGTTCATTAATGTTTAAGGAGCTACGTGTTCATTATCAGATATATTATTAATAATCCATTTGATTATAATAACACTTATATTTTTGATTATCTAGCTTTATAATATCCTAAAGAATTCCTGAAAAATGAATGCTCGTCAAAATGCAAGACTCAAGGTTTAATAATTCTCGATAAATGGAATTTAAAAAGAAATTCACCTTTACGGAGGGCTCAGGAGTATTACACAAATTTGGATTGACGGATGGATGAACAGATGGAAGGACAGACGGGAGGACGGACAGACAAATGGACATAGAAACGGACGGACGAAGATACGGACGGACGGAAAGAGAGACGGACAGACAGACGGACGGACGGGCGGACGGATGGACAGAGGGACGATCAGACGGACGGACAGAGGGACGGACAGACAGACGGACAGAGGGACGGACAGAGGGACGGACAGACGGACGGACAGAGGGACGGATAGAGGGACGGATAGAGGGACGGATAGAGGGACGGATAGAGGGACGGACAGAGGGACGGACAGAGGGACGATCAGACGGACGGACAGAGGGACGGACAGAGGGACGGACAGACAGACAGACATGACTTTATCGCCGCGGCTCTTGCTGCTGATTAAAAATATATATACTTTATAGAGTCTTCCAGACTTCCTTAGACCTGTTACGCACATTTTTTTTCCGACAAACTTAATAGACCCTTATAACAAATAAAATTGTTGTAGGGTATCTTAATTGTGTCAGTCTGCCTGTTCGGTCGGACTAACTATGAGGTATGTCCTTTATATGTATCGTGTGTGTCCTATGCATGGTATGTAGTCTATCGTCAATGCTTTATAGGTATTTCATTCATTTCCTGTTGCATTTGCCATTGTTGTTGCTGTTGTTGTTGATGCTGTTGTTGTTGTTGCTGTTGTTGTTGATGCTATTGCCATAACGGCAACAACAATAAGAATGACAACAAAAGGCAAGTTTTGTCCTGGCAGTTGGTATTGATGATGGCATCGCATTGACTTGCTCCATCTCTCTGTCTCTCTTTGACATACCTCTATATATACATATCTCTTTGATATTAGTTTTGAAAAGCGCATTGCGTTACGCGGGTGTGCATCTCTCTGTGCGTGTGTGTGTGTGTGTTTAGGGAGGGGGGGATCATAAAATGGCCGCATTTATTGTCCACATTTGTCCATAGTAGCAGCAGCAACAACAACCGAACGGTGTTCAGCGCAAAATTTGTATGCAAAAGATGCGTCCGTTTTGAAAGTGATTTGTGCAACGCGACGAGCGCAATGTGTTCAATCTGCCACACCAACAACAACAACATCGACAACAAACAAGTAAGAGCACTAGAGCTCAGTAACCGACTATAAGATACCTGTTACCACGGTTGCCACAATTGGCTCGTTTTTTCTGTTGGCGCAATGGCATTTTTAGACCCTTTACTTTAAAAAAGTAAATAGGGTCTATTAAGTCTATCAAAATGTGCATAACAGGTCGATGGAAGTCCGGCAGACCCCATAAAGTATATGTATTCCTGATCAGCATCAACAGCCGAGTCGATATAGCATGTCCGTCTTTCCGGCTGTCAGTCTGTCCGTCTGTCTGTATGAGCGCCTAGATCTCAGAGACTATAAGAGCTAGAGTCACCAAATTTGGTATGGTGGTTCGTCTATGGGACAAGCAGATCAGGTAAATCGTAACCGTAAATCGAAAACAAAATATTTGAAATCCCATAAAACGAAAAATATTCAAGTTAGAGTCCTGAATTTTGGCTCGCAGGTCGAGCATCGGGGTCCCAATGTATCCTTCATCGCGATCGGACTATAATCTCGGGAGTTATTCAAAACCCAATATTACTCAGAGCCAAAGGAAAAAGAAGAGCATGTTGACGTTACAACACACTATTGAGTATTTTTCCATTTTTAGGGAAGTAATTAAATCCTCAAGAACTAAATAAGATATCTGGATCAAGTTTTTATACCCTGTGCTCATTAAAAATTAGCAAAAGCGGTATAATGAATTTGTGTGAATGTATGTAACAGGCAGAAGGAAGCATCTCCGACCCTATAAAGTATATATATTCTGAATCGGTATCAATAGCCGAGTCGATGGACACCTGTCTGTCCGTCCGTCCGTCCGTCTGTCCGTCCGTCCGTCCGTCTGTCCGTCCGTCTGTCCGTCCGTCCGTCCGTCCGTCTGTCCGTCCGTCTGTCCGTCTGTCCGTCCGTCCGTCCGTCCGTCCGTCCGTCCGTCCGTCCGTCCGTCCGTCCGTCCGTCTGTCCGTCCGTCTGTCCGTCCGTCTGTCCGTCCGTATGTCCGTCCGTCTGTCCGTCCGTCTGTGCGTCCGACCGTCTGTCCGTCCGTTGGTTTTAAAATTAGAAAGATCACCATAACATAAGCAATGTTAAAGCTAGTGACTTGGGATTTGGAACACATGGTAAGTATCCTACTCTCAATGTGTGCTACAATTTTGAGTACGATCTGATATTGAACTCAGCAGTTATTCAAGAATCAAATTTTTGCAGCGCAGCAGATGCGTCGCAGCGACGATTGATTTGACTTTCGGCCGCTGTGGCGCTAAACATAAACAATCAGCAGCTGCAGTCCAGTGTTGCCAGACTATCGCAAGCTACCTACTCTCGATGCAAAGAAATTCGACTTCAAGCGATATATTTAAATCCTATTATAATGAAAATACTTTTCTTTGGGGACCTGCACAGGGTATCCTACTATCGCGCTCGCTCGACTGATCGGCTTGTTTGCATTGCACTTTTATTATCAATCGAAAATGGGGCTGGAAAAGTGGGCGTGCCACCGCTTTATTCTTAATACTTTCATATGCAAATAAGCTTTGACTGTAGCATATCGTTCCCTTCTATCGTTCTCGCCTCTACTATCGCTTCCTCTCCTACCAGCGCTACCGCCTCGACTCTTCGGTTTGTTTTTAAATATTTTCAGATCCAAACAAGTCGACTACCTTATATTAACTTTAAATTTTAACAAAATTAATAATTATTGGTTAATTTTATTGAATAAATAAATGTATTTATAATGAATTTTAAGTCATTTTATTTAAACCAAAAAATGCATTTAATTTTATTTCTGTAAATTCATACTTTTATTACATTTCTTCACAAATATTTTGACTTTATAAGCAAAGTTAGGGATAGAAATTCCGACAATTGCATTTGTGTTGCTTTTGGTTTACTACAGAGTTTTGTTGAATATGAAAGAGTTATTGGGAATACTGCAATAGAGTTTAGAAAACGATATCAAAATGGTTTGTATGCTCAATTGCAAGAGCATTTTAAGATAAAAGCAGACTTCGTACTCGAGTTTAACCCAAATCAAAAATGAATATTCAATGAAGCAACTTGGTGATGAGTAATTTAATCGAATAATCGAATAGAACGAAAAGTATCTTTCACTTGGTCAGCATTAACAATTGAGTGGGAAAGTTGGAAACGGAGGGAAAATGGGTTTTATTATAAGGTCCATAAGTAATGGCACTAATAACTAACTGCAAACTAGGCGCTGTGGACACAGAGCCAACCTTTTTGTTGGTCAAATCAAGCGTAAACAGACAGATAAACCCGATAAACAAAACAATTAATTGCATTGTGTGAATGGGAGAGAGAGAGAGAGGGAGAGTGTGTGTGAGAGAGAGAGAGAGAGAGAGAGAGACACACACATGTGAACCCTTGTGGACCCTCTTCTACTACTATAGGACATGTCTTTTTAATGACTATTTTATACACACGACTGACGCTGGGCATACAATTTATTATGATTGTGGGCTTTGGCTTGGCACACTTTTCGGTCACTGCTCCTTACCCACTACCCACTACCCTCTACCCCAACACCCTCCCCCCCCCCGCCCTTTACCCATTTCCCCACTCTTCTCATCCACTCCATTCTGTCTACTTTTATGTGTTGTCCTGTCGTTGTTGCAACTTGTTGTTGGAGTTAAAGCAACGTTTCTTTGCCTCTCTGCGTTTATACAATTTAACGCCTCAAAGTATGCAGTACATATTGTGTATGCGTCTCTGTGTGTGTTTTGTGTGGCGCACAAAAGTATGCTACGAAATATGCAACGTTTGCAATTGACTTGTCGTTGTCGTTGTCGTTGTCGCTGTTGTTGTTGTCACACCATAAAGTATGCAACGAAACATGTAAAGTGTTGACAAAGTGTTATTGAGTTATCCCAACTTAACCCTCCTCTTCTTCCTCTTCCCTCCTCTATACACTATACTACAAGCCATAAAAGACACAACACCAACAACAACAAGAGAGTCAAGTCGACATTGGTATGCTAATGGAAAGTCATTTGATTGTCAGCTGACTCAGTTGAACTACATACAAGACGACAGCTGATGGATCTGACTTTTTGGTTGCCCGAGACGTAAGAAGGGCACACGTTTAAGTTAACTTTACTAGTATATATTGCCTAAGAAACTCACAAACCGAGCAGCTTGAAAGTAAGAAATAATCCAAGGGATAATAAATTATCGAGAGCTCCTGTACTTAAAGCTGTTAAAAATACATACATATACATAAGTTTAATATCTCATCTCGATGAAATTTTCAGGACACATTCAGTTCCCGATGTTTACCCGATGTGTGCCAAAATTCAAGGCTCTGGCTTTAAAAATGTTATTTTAATTCGATTTGAAGAAATTCGATTTATGGGGTCGTGGCAAATTTCTTGAACAAACTGGTTCGGTTTTGAATATAGTGGAATATACATACCAAGTTTGGTGTCACTAGCTCTTAAAGTTTCTGAGATCTGGATACCTTGAATTGTCCTTATTATCTGATGGTGTCGAAATTTGCAGGTCAACTCAAGTTTCGTTTTCCCGGAGAGTGCAAAATAAACTTGATTTGTGTAAAGTATGTAATATGATGCGTCTAGCTCTTATAGAATTCGATTTGAGACAGACAAGGCTAAAGTGACTCGACTGTTGATCAAGAATATATATATATATATATAATTACTTTATAGTATTCTTCAACCTGTTACATACGCTAGCACAAAGTCACAAATATGAAGCGTCTAGCTCTTATAGAATTCGATTCGAGACAGACAAGGCTAAAGAGACTCGACTGTTGATCAATAATTCTCGTATACATATACTTTATAGTATCCTTAGGCCTGTTACATACGTAAGCACAAAGTCACAAATATAAAGCGTCTAGCTCTTATAGAATTCGATAGAGACAGACAAGGCTAAGGAGACTCGACTGTTGATTAATCATACTCGTTTACATATACTTTATAGTATCCTTAGACCTGTTACATACGTGAGCACAAAGTCACAAATATGAAGCGTCTAGCTCTTAAAGAGTTCGACAGAAACAGACAAGACTAAAGAGACTGTTGATCAAGAATACTCGTTTACATATACTTTGTAGTATCCTTAGGCCTGTTACATACGTGAGCACAAAGTCTCAAATATGAAGCGTCTAGCTCCTATCGAATTCGATAGAGACAGACAAGGCTAAGGAGACTCGATTGTTGATCAATAATACTCGTTTACATATACTTTTTAGTATCCTTAGGTCTGTTACATAAGTTAGCACAAAGTCACAAATATGAAGCGTCTAGCTCTAATAGAATTCGATAGAGACAGACAAGGCTAAGGAGACTCGACTGTTGATCAAGAATACTCGTATACATATACTTTATAGTATCCTTAGGCCTGTCACATACGTAAGCAAAAAGTCATTATGCCCCATTTCTGCTCAATTTCAATGGTATCAGAGTATAAAACACGTGAATAGCGCACAAAGCATGCAAAAATCCCATCCGCGAATTCCGCGCCAAAAAAGTTGAAAGCCACAATCGTCATGGCGAATAGAAGGTATTGGCAGAGGTTTAGGTATAAGGGATACGGATGCGGTTACTCGTACTTCCGGTGGTAGTGGTGTTGATGATGATGGTGGTGGTGGCGGTGGCGGTGCTGCTGTTGTTGCTGTGGGGCATTGTAAATGGGCCACAACAAGCCGCCAATTACGATAGAAATCTAGAAATTGTGCAAAATCGAGCAAAAATTTGCGACCATAAAACGCGAACAAATTTACATGCAAATCTGTCTCGCTCACTCGTTCTCTAGCTCTCTCTCTCTTTCTCTGTCTCACTCTTTCTCTGTCTCTCTCTCCATCTGTCCCTTTCAGACGACATTCAGTGGCTTTGCTATAGCAAGTATCTGGCAACAAATTATCTCAATTTAGCATAATATTTACTGAACTGAACTGCATTGAACCGTTTCGGGGCAAACTACATAAAGTAGTAAGAGAGTAGACGAGAAGGGAAAGTAGTTGGTAGAAACTAGGACAAGGGGATAGCGGGTAGAGCTCAGCAAGATAGTAACTATAGTTAGGGTTGAGCGGTAAACCAAGCAGCTGGCAATGTCGCGACATTGGCGGCGTTTCATGAGCTAAGAAATTGAATTGGATTTCAAGTCGTTGTCGTTGGCGTTTGCCGTTGTCCTTGTCTGTCTGTCTGACTGTCTGTCTGTCTGTCTGTCTGTTTCTCTGTGCTTGACTTATGGTCCTGTGAAGGCATCACAAAACAGGAGCGAACTGCCTTGGGCCCTCACCTATAAAAACTACAGACACACAGGTGAGTAGCAGAGTATAAAAAAATGGTTAGGCAACTTTTTCGTATCTACTGTATAAATAATAATATTCAAGTCACTTGAGTTAATCCAATTCATTTCTTAAACATTTCTAAATTAAGTACTGATTAGAGCTACTGATTATCTACTTTAGATTCATGTTCCCTTTGTTACATTATTTGCCTATTAAGTTTTCTTTGAACTGTCCTTTTGTTCTGCACAAATGTCTATAGTTTTTTTCCGAGACACGCTTAATTATTGTATGTTTAATTTAAAAAACAAAACCTTACATTGCTTTATGATTTGTTTGTTATTACTAACAAGGCGAATAGTGAGTATCCCGACCATAATCTACCCTGTAGAGTTACATGGCCCCTCTCAAATTCGCTCACGATGTAATTCTATTATTTTAATACAATACATAAGTTTGTCAAAATTTGCGAAACACGTCGAAGGAAGTCCGACAGACCCCATAAAGTATATATATTCTTGATCAGTATCACCAGCCGAGTCGATATAGCCATGTCCGTCTGTCCGGCTGTCCGGCTGTCCGGCTGTCCGTCTGTCCGTCTGTCTGTATGAGCGCCTAGATCTCAGAGACTATAAGAGCTAGAGTCACCAAATTTGGTATGGTGATTCGTCTATGGGCTAAGCAGATCAAGTTTATCTTAAAATTTTGACACGCCCCCGTCCGCCTCCGTAAATCGAGAACAAAATTTTTGAAAGCCCATAAAACGAAAAATATTAAAGCTATAGTCCTGAATTTTGGCACACAGGACAAGCATCGGAGTCCTAATGTATCCTGGAAATTTCATCGCGATCGAATAATAAACTCGGGAGTTATTCAAAACTCAATATGACTCCGTGTCGGACCCAAGGAAGAAGAAGAGCATAACAACGCGCTATCGGGAACTATTAGTGTTACTCTTATTTCCATTTTGAAGAAAAAGTAAAGGGTCTCTCATAGTCGACTTCGACTGTAGCCTTTCCGATTGGTTAGATTTGTAGGCGATGGGGGTATGGCATCCAAAATGAAAGATAAACTTGATCTTCCGGCAAATATTTGACGTGATGGGAGACCAAGTTTAAGCTTCTAGCTCTTAGCATCTCTGAGATCCTTTTGTTCATACGAATGGACAGACGGGCGGACAGACGGACAGACAGACGGACATAGCTATATTGACTCGGCGTTTGATGCTGTTTAAGAATATATAAACTTTATGGGGTCGGCCAAGCTTCCTTCTGCCTGTTACATACTTTTAACAAACATAGTATACCCCTACAGGGTATAAAACGGTGTATAGTTCTATTAGACTTTGTATATATTAAATCAACTTTAATTACATATTTTTGATAGAAAATAATAGACCATTCTTTAAGGCAATAGAGGGTGTTTTTTTTTCTTAATTTATTTTATTTTAAAATTTATTGGAATTTAATTTTTTTATTATTTCAGTGGGTAGAGGAAAACATTGCACGGAAGAAAAGAGAAATTTAATAGTTAGACTCAAAAATCAAGGCAAAACATATAAAGAATTTGAGAATATTGTTGGATACTCAGCACCAATGATATTTAACGCCATTCATTATAAGAATAAGCCTGAAAAAATGTGGTGGCAAGTTTAAAACTAATTTGCTTGAAGATAGAAAAATTGTGCGATATGCTAAGATTAATCCGTTAGCTTCAGCAAAAGAAATTAAAGAGGATTTAAATCTTTCGGTCAGTGACGTGACAGTTCGTCGCCGACTTATGCAACATAGTTTATTTGCCAGAAGCCCCAGAAAGGTACCCCTTTTATCAAAATTAGAACCTTGCCGAAAGAATTCAATTTGCAAAAATCCATGTAAACTGGCCCATTGATAAGTGGCACACGATACTCTGAACGGATGAGAGCAAAATAGTTATTTTTGGTGGTAGAGGCTCAAGACAGTATGTTCGGCGTCCACCAAACACGGAATATAATCCCAAGTACACACAGAAGACGGTTAAACACGGCAGTCTCAGCATTATGATTTGGGCTTGTTTTTTATATGCTGGTATTGGTCCAATCCAGGTGATAAATGGCATCATGGACAAAAATGTGTATGTTAAAATTTATTAAAAAATACAATGCTACCATATGCCAGTTGGGAAATGCCATTGAAATGGACCTTTCAGCAGGATAACGACCCAAAACACACGAGTCGACTTGCTAAAGATTCGTTTGCATCCGAAGATATCGACATTATGCCATGGCCAGCTCAGTCCCTGGATTTAAATCCGATGCTAAATAAATAAAATATATATATATAATATACTTAAACATATTTTAAATAAAATTTTCTAAAGTTAATTTTCATTTCATACAATTGATGTATTTTTTGTCGACTGCTTTTATTTAAAATAAATTTATTTATTAATGACATAACTAAATTTTAAAATTAGTTGTATACATTTTATTATTATATTTTAAATATTAATAAATATTTCTGTGGATTGTTTTCAGTTGACTTTAAATAAATATATAAATTACAAAAAATAAAATGTAATTTAATTAATTAGTAATTTTTTAAAAATTTATTTGTATTTTGAATATGAATTCATTCAAATCTAAATAAATATAATACACATAAATACATATTAAATTAAATTTTCTAAAGCTCATTTAACAATTAATTCATTTATTGTCGACTGTTTTTAGTTGGTATTAAATAAATATATATATTAAAAACATTAATACATTTTCAATTTAGTTATATACATTTTCAATAATTTAAATAAAATATATATTTATGATAAGAATAAATTTTAAATTTACTTATATACATGTTATTATTATATTTTAATTATAAATAATTTTTCTTGTGAATTAACTTCAGTTGACGTTAAATAAATGTATGATTAAATGACTTAAATACATCTTAAATTAAATTTATATATTAAGAAATAAAATAATATATATAAAATCCATTTTCGACGCCTCTAACTCTCTAAACTCTATTAATCTTTAGCTTTAAAATTCCATTTGAAAAAGTAAATAAATTTGTGTATTTAAGTCATAAGTTATAAGTTTCTTGAGCTTTTTAGAGCATGACATAAACGAATCTATATTGAATATACTATTGTAATCCCATGAAGAACCTTCACAATTTCTGAAAGTCCAACTATACACGTTTGTTAGACCTTCAAAAATGTTTTGCAAAATTCGCTCCTGTTGAGTTTCCTGAACATTTCATAGATGAGGTTGACATTGTCACGTGTACTATACTATTGCACACCATTTCATACCCAACACCATTCCAATCGATTCAATTGGGATGAGTTGAGATGTTAGATGTGAGCTGCCTTCAACTGCAAAATTTACTTGAACTAATGTCGTAAGATTCTGTGTGATTCTGTCTATTCAGCGACAGTGATTCAAGGTGAAGACCAAATAGAAAAAAAAAAAAGAAAAAAAATGGATTGAAATGAAATGAAATATTCCCAGAGAAATTGCAAGTGCAAAAGTTTTTCATTATGCCTGACATTGAGAACGTGCACAGATGACGATGACAATGGCCTGAGACGAGGACAGGAATCTAACTCTGTACTCAATGTAACTCAATGCCTCAATCGCAAGTATCAATGAATCAATAATTGAATGAATGAATGACCCATAATTTGATGCTAATCAAATCTAAGATATCTGAATGGAGAAAAATAAAAAAAGGAAGAGGGAGATTGTAGTAGTTTGAAGCTGAAACCTGTGCCACAGGAAATTGCAGTCATTTTTTTTTGTACCCTGTACATAATAAAATATATGTGTCTAAGGGGTATGCTAAACTTAAATATGAATAAAGTTTTAACAGCTATCGTATATATAAATATAAACAAAAGTGCCAATTCTTCAATTCTTAGATTCGAACCGGTTTCAAGATCATTTGAAGTTATGTAGAAAAATAAAGAAAAAATATTATTTTTTATTAATTGTTTGATCTTTTTTAATATATGTAAAACGGACTATAGAGAATAACCTCAGTTTATTCTTAATAATGGCATAAAGTAAGTTATAATTAATTAATTAATAATTAAATACAACGACGACTGGTTTTTTTAAATCGAAGGAATCGAATCTCGCCACTGAATTCTGACGATGATCCGACCGGCGACTGTTGTACGACTGTTCTCAGCTCTTGCACGACTGTTCTCAACCCTAACACGACTGTTCCCAGCTCTTGTACGACTGTTATCGACTCTTTTACATATGTCGATAGCTACATTACCTATCCTACCTTCCACCACAGACTGATACCTTCTAGTATTGCCCTGTTACGTCCTTCTCTTTCACATATATAAATTGTGATATTATTAATAACAATTAAACTTCAGTTTATGAATTTATTATGATTATAAATTCACTTTTTTACTTTTAATTAAGCTGAACAAAAATTATTTTAAATAACACTTTGTTTTTCGCATTTAAATTAATATAAGATATTAGGTAAATAAATAATAATTAAATAAAGGTATATCTTCTGAAATAATATTATATTTATACCACTATTAAATCAACAAAATAAGTGAGCTATAAGTTGTGATCCCGTTTAACAATTTAACTTTAGATTGTGAATTTCATATGATTTTAAATTCACATTTTTTGCTTTAAATCGAGCTGAAAATAATTTATTTGTTGTTGGTTTTCATATTAAATTAATATAAGATATTTAATTTAATGAATAAGAATTAAATAAACGCATATTTTATGCATTTATATAATTTGTATAACTTTTGTACTTCAGAAACATAATGAATATATAAATTGTGAACCTATTTAACAATCCAACTTTAGTTTTTAAATGTATTATGATTATAAATTTAAGTTTTTTGCTTTAAATCATGTTGAAAATAATTTATATTAAATAACACTTTGATTTTAGTTTGTTTTTCATATTAAATTGATATAAGATATTTAATTTAATAAATAATAAATAAATAAATGTTAATTTTCAGCATCTATATAAGTAATTTGTATACCTCCACGATTAAGTTCAGTTGTTAAAGCTGATTCAAGTCTTTGTTAGATGCTGGCTGAAATAATCCGTAAGCCACTGTTTGTCAACGTTTACTTTAGAAATTTACCGACTTTTATGGCTAGTTAAATCAAATAATATTCTATTCTATGATATTAAGTTTATTTTAGAAATTTACTTTAGAAATTTACCGACTTTTATGGCTAGTTAAATCAAATAATATTCAATTCTATGATATTAAGTTCTCAAACAATTACGATATTTAAATTTATACAAATAAGTTTTATTCCGAACCGAAATAATTGTACGATCAGCTTCAGATTTCCCAATAGGGTGATTACTTTTGCCCCTATCTGTATTTTTGTTTTTCCTATAGATTTTGGCCTCTTAAACACGATCATGAATTTTAAATGTGTTTGTAAATGATAAGAATTCAAAATATGATTATTTTTAATATTTCATTGAATTTTTTTTTTAGATGACTCAACCTTTTTGAGCATAAATCGTAAGCACGGTTACCGTTTTTAGCAAACGTAGTCTCCAATTTAAGGTAATGAGCTCTCATTGAACCTTGCTATAAAAGGGTTTAAAATCGGTTGGATCGTGTTGTTGCTAAAGGGTTTTTTTTATTTATAAAGTATTTATAATGTATCCCATTATATGGGATTTTAAGTTTTTTTTTGAATAACTTCCGAGATTATTATCCGATCGCTATGAAATTTCCAGGATACGTTGGGACCCTAATACTTGTTCTGTGTTCCAAAATGCAGGACTCTAGCTTTAATATTTTTCGTTTTATGGGATTTCAAAAATTTTGTTCTCGATTTACGGAGGCGGAAGGGGGCGTGTCAAAATTTTAAGATAAACTAAATCTGCTTAGCCCATAGACGAACCACTATACCAAATTTGGTGACTCTAGCTCTTATAGTCTCTGAGATCTAGGCGCTCATACAGACAGACGGACGGACGGACGGACGGACGGACGGACGGACGGACAGACGGACGGACAAACAGACGGACATGGCTATATCGACTCGGATGGTGATACTGATCAAGAATATATATACTTTATGGGGCCTGTCGGACTCCCATCGACCTGTTACGCACATTTTGACAAACTTAATAGACCCTTTTTTACTTTTTTTATAAAGTGAAGGGTCTAAAAAATATTAAAATCTCTGAAGCCGAAAAAAAAGTAATATTTGTAAGCTAGTGTTATGATAGGTATAAAAACAAAATCATTCTATAAAAGGTGTGTAAAAATCAAGTGTACAAAATACGATATAAGTATGCAGTACATAAATTTCTCATTTTAGCTGCTACAGGGTAATGGCTAGTCCATCAAACCTTCGCTAAACACTATCAATTTTTTCGCCCATATTTTCTCAATATTTTTTTCTATGATTGCTCGTTAAATTGTCCGAAAATGCAGCTGTAACAGTTTCGCTGTCCCTACATTCAATAATGCCCGGCTATGCATGTGGAAATTGGAAATTAAAAGAGTTGCCTAAACTAAATACGAAATGTGTTTTCCGCCCTTTCCTTTCTCTCTATGTTTTCTCTGTTTTTTTTTTTCAATTTACTAACGGAAATCCAAGCAGTAAAGCGCATTCAATCAACTGCTCCTAAACTTTGTTCATCCGGCAAGGCAAGGCGTAGACTGGGGGACACTGTGGCGCTGAAGTGAGGGGTAAAGGTTATGTATTAAATTTATATGTCAATAAATCTCAAAAGAGCAAAAAGGCAAACGCGATTCGTTGGCTTTACGAGTAGCTTGTAGTGTTCTTCTACGTTCATTCCCTTAACTTTCACCACTCGCAGTTTTCCTTCTTAAGTTGAAACTTATTAACAGGCGCTTGAAATGGCATAGGTCTTGGTCCTGCCAGTGGTCCTGGTGGTTGGTACAGGACAGGTTCTAGTCCGGTCAGTCCAGGTCAGGTTAGGTCAGGTCGTCGCTTGAAGGGACATGCCTATAAATCAGACCCTGACACAAACAGCAAACAGAGCTATGAACTCAGTTCTGTTCGCTTTATTGGTTCCCCTTAACTGGCATATGTGTGTGTGTTTGTGTGTGTGTGTGTGTGTGTGTGTGTGTGGGTGAGTTAAACAGACAGCATGTCCTTATGAGTATTTGTGTGTGTGTGGGCTTCAAAAATACCAGACCAAATTGATAATCAACATTAAATAACGGCGCGCTTGGAAAAATGCAATAGATTTACGTAGAGTTTAATTAAATAACTCGAATGAGGATAGTCTGGACATAGTACTACAATAAGAATAAGAAGTTGGGGTGAAAACGAGGGCAGGAGGAGAGTCAATAAATAAAGATGGAGCATAAAGCATCAAGGCAGATGGAGAGTGGAGTGAGCAGAAGACAGAGAAGTGTGTGAGCAGCTAGACTAGAGGTTAAAGAATCACTTACAGGCGAAACAGACTAAGCCGAACAGCCGGCACTACGACTGTAATATACCCGGTGGCAGTACAGGGCACCGCTCACATTCAGTTCGTATTTTTGGGTGACGGAGGCGTGGCATCGTTATGAAATTTTCAGAACAGATCGACCCTTGACAGATCACTTATCATGTGTGTCAAATCTCAAGTCGCTAACTGCAAAATTGTTCATGCTAAGAAGTTTTTTTAGGGGCGAATGGGGCGTTGTATTCAAAATTATAGATAAACTCGATCTGGCTACAAATATTAGCAGTGCTGGGAGACCAAGTTCAACCGTCTAGCTCTTACCATCTCTGAGATCCCTTCGTTTATACAGACGGACGGACGGGCAGACGGACAGACGGACAGACAGACAGACAGACAGACAGACAGACAGACAGACAGACGCACTGACAGACAGACATACGGACAGACAGACGGACAGACAGACAGACAGACGGACAGACAGTTAGACAGACAGTCAGACGGACAGACAGACAGACAGTCAGACGGACAGACAGACAGACAGACAGACAGACAGACAGATAGACAGACAGACAGACAGACAGACAGACGGACAGACAGACATACGGACAGACAGACAGACGGACAAACAGACAGACAGACAGTCAGACGGACAGACATACAGACAGACAAACAGACAGACTGACGGACAGACGGATCCTTCGGCCTGTTACATACTTTTAACAAACCTATACCCCTTAGAATCCAATATATAAATATAGATGATAGAAAAAAGGAAGAAATAGGCAATCTTAGAAGAACAGTCGAGCGGGTGCGACAGTAGGATACCCTGTGCAGGTCTTAAAGCAAAAATATTTCGAGAAAACTAGCTATAAAACTGCTCTTGTTATCAGCTTTTTCCAATTGTGGGAGAAGGGGGCGTGGCATCGCTATGAAATTTTCTAAGCATATTAAGTCCAAGTTTCTTATTATATGTGCCAAATCTCAAGTCACTAGCTTTAACATTGCTTATGTTATGGTGATTTTTCTAATTTCAAAACAAACAGGGCTTGATATCGAAAAATGAAAATAAACTTGATCTGCGTATGGTATTCAGGAACCTACATTCCAAATTTGCTGAGATCCACGCGTTCATACAAACAGAGGGACAGACAGACGGACAGGTGTCAATCGACTCGGCTATTGATACTGATTCGGAATATATATACTTTATAGGGTCGGAAATGCTTCCTTCTGTCTGTTACATACATTCACAAAAATTCATTATACCCATTTTTGTCCATTTTAAATGGGCACAGGGTATTAAAAGGGAGATAAAGAATATGGAGATAAAGTTAGGAAAAGAAACAAGAGTAATATGGAAAGAGTATAATGATTAAACTGCAGAAAAATAAATAGAGAATGTACTTGTAATGTTAGAAAAATACTGAGGGAAGAAAAGCTGTAATTTATCATAGATAGAAGAGGGAATGTTAAAAATACGGGAAAGAGAAAAAACAAATCGAAATCTATATGTAAATCGGAAAGATAATATCGTAATTGATATATATGATAATATTGGTAAAGTGCAACGATGCTGAATTTAAATATCTAGACAGTTATAGATCTTCTGCTGTCGTTATAAATTCTGCGGAATAACTTCCAACATTTACATGTTAGTTCAGTTTTTTTAACACCGAAAAACACGAAATTTATCAGAACAAAATGGAAAGAAACCGCAATATTGGTATAAATTTATTTTCTATAACCCACAGCGATATTTATTTATATCACTAACAGAAGTGACAGTTGATAAAGAAGTTGAAGACAGTACATTAAATCAAGAAGCAATTAAGTAAAATCAATTGAAATGCAGATGGCATACTATTAGTTGAATATGGAAAATGAGAAGTGGAAAAACTTTATTTATATATTTATTTATTTGATTTTCTAGTACTACAAGGAGATCCTTATAAATTAGTAATTTTTTTTATATTTATTGCACATATTTTTAACGAGTAATAAGATTAAATATTTATATATTTAGTTAAGCAATAGTTATATATTTAATTTTAACTTTTTAAGAAAATGTATCTATAATTGTATTATTTTTAAATAATTCTTTAGTTATTATTATATTTAACAGTAAATAGGAATGTCAAGAAAGCATTGTTAATTAAAGTGAATGACAGTGTTTGAGTTCTTAAAGCAACTAAATATTAAATACACCATACACTAACGTATAAAGTACAAACAGTTAAGCTGTCAGTCTGCAGCTACTTATAGCCCTTCCCAATTATATGTTAATAATACTACTGATAATAAAGATGTGAGCAAAAATAAAGAACTTGACCCACTGCCAGAGATACGAATTGAAGAAACATCTTAACACGCACATGTAAACGCATGTCAAGTGGCTTAAAGTCTCTGCGAAGCCAACTGCCAGAGCTTAAGTCCAAGGATTAAAGATACACACTCTGTGTGTGTGTGTGTGTGTGTGTGTGTGTGTGAGAGTGAGAGAGAGATAAACACTAGAGCAAGACGGCGATAGAAACAGCAGCTTTATAATTCGGCAATTCGTTTTGTTGCTGGCATTAAGAGCTGCTAATTAATCAGTCAATATGCAGCATTAGATACGAGTACCCCCCCCCCCCTTGCATCCCCTTTCCCCAATTGAACCCTTTCCCTTCACTGTTCCCTTTAACCGCACCCCCCCACCTTTCCACACTTCATACGCTGGCACGCATAAATCTTAGTTAAAATGGGAAGAGCGCAAAGACAACGCGTCGTATGAGTTATGTCAAATACAGACTGAGAACTGCCGCCAGAGTTGCCATCATTAATAATATTTTTAGTTTAGCCTGCATGCGTTCAAGTATATCCCTCTCTCTCTCTCGCTCTCTCTCTCTCTCTCTCTCTCTCTCATTCACACACTGTGCCGTTAAAAAATGGCTCGGGTTCGTACCCCCAACTGATCCCCATTTTGGGTCCTCGTTCATCTTGCAATTAATCAAGCAGACAACAGGAATCTGTGGCAGAGCCTGCGGCCAGAGTTGACATTGCTGCCATTTACTGCAATTCGATATGTTGACGCTGACAAAGACGATGATGATGATGACGATGACAATGACGATGATGATGATGGTGACGATGACGATAATGATGATGGTTTGTGTAGTATGTCACCTTCAGTTGGTAACATGCAAAATGCTGTCACTTTAACTGTGTGGAACAGAGAGGGATATATGTATGTACTATAGGTATAGACAGAGATAGCTAGAAAGATTGTGCTTGTCTATTGAGCTGTTCTAAACTGTTGGCATTGCAGTCAACACATTTCATTGCCCGTATCAAGTTCAACTTGTATTAAATGTTTAGTTATTATACCCTGTGGGGGTATATTAAGTTTGTTAAAAATATGTAACGGGCAGAAGGAAGCATGGCCGACCCAATAAAGTATATATATTCTTAATCAGCATCAATAGCCGAGTCGATATAGCCATGTCCGTCTGTCCGTCTGTCCGTCGGTCCGTCGGTCCGTCGGTCCGTCGGTCCGTCGGTCCGTCCGTATGAACGAAAGGATCTCAGAGATGGTAAGAGCTAGAAGCTTGAACTTGGTGTCCCAGCACTGGAAATTTTTGCAGGCAGATCAAGTTTATCTTTTTTTTTGGATGCCACGCCCTTTTTGCCCACAAATTAAGTAAAAGCTTATAAAGCAAGCAGTTTTGTAGCTCAAAAACCTCATACCAAGGGCAGTTTTGTAGCTAGAGACTTGAGATTTGGCACATATGACAAATATTTTGTGGTCAATGTGTCCAGAAAATTTTATCACGATGCCACGCCCCCCTTGCCTACAAAACGGAAAGGCTTATAACAAGAGCAATATTACAGTAAGAGACTTGAGATTTGGCACATATGATAAGAGTCTTAGGGTCAATGTGTCCAGAAAATTTAATCGCGATGCCACGCCCCCTTCGCCCTCAAATTAAGTAAAAGCTCATAAAGCAAGCAGTTTTGTAGCTCAAAAACCTCATAACAAAAGCAGTTTTGTAGCTAGAGACTTGAGATTTAGCACACATGATGAGTATCTTGAGGTCGATTTGTCCAGAAAATTTTATCACGATGCCACGCCCCCTTCGCGCACAAATTAAAAAATAAAGAATTACTAGAGAATTTTATCTAGAGTGAATTTGAGCGGGTTCCTGTAGACCCACAGGGTATATTACGGTCGGGGTCCCGACTGTTCCGCTTGTTTTATTTTGTATACATTGTGGGAGTCTGTCCGTCCGTCCGTCGGCTGTCTGTCCGTCTGTCCATTCGTATGAACGATAGGATCTCAGAGATTATAAGAGTTAGCCGCTTGAACTTGATCATCCAGCACTGCTTATACTTATATGCAGTTAGATCAAGTTTATCTTAAAGTTTGGATGCCAAAAATTATAAAGAACCTCAAGAGCAGTTTTAGAGCTAGAGACTTAAGAGACTTGGCACACATGATAAGTATCTTGGGGAAGATGTGTGGATTTCATCGCAAATATAACATTTAAAAGAGAATTAGATCTGAAGAAAATTTCAGCATATCCCTGTACTAGTTATCTGGGGATATATTAAGGTTGGCTCTCAGCTTCTTCTATTGTTGAGTTCATATGGGAGATGTGGCTATTCCTTTTAGTTCCTTTATGTAGTCGCAAATCCTTTGTTGTTCATGTCCTTTTGTCCTTGAGTCATTCTTATCACTTTAGTTCTTTACGCTCCTACTCTTTAGCCAACTATTTAACTAGTCCTCTAGTTTTGCCTTTTTTAGACCCTTTACTTTAAAAAAGTAAAAGGGTCTATTAAGTATGTCAAAATGTCTCTCATAGTCGATTTCGACTGTAGCCTTTCCGACTGTTTTAGTCTTCTAGTTTTGGTTTTTTTTTAATTCATTGCTATCTCAACCATTAACTTTTGTTGTCCTCTAATCTTCTATACTTCCTTTATTTTTTCTAGTCTTGAAGTCATCTTCTCCTTTAGTTCTCTACGTCTGTAGTTCTTTACTCCTCTGGCCCTTTATATATACTAGTTCTCCAGTCTGTTTAGCTCTCCATTAGTCTAGTCCTTTAGTCCTTTACTAATGTCGTCCAATTTTCCGTTAGTCACTTCTCCTTTACTTACTCCTCCTAACTACTCTTATCAACTAGTCCTCTCGTCTTGTATTTTTAGTCTTTCCAGTCTTCTATTTATTTAGTTCTCTTCTGCCCCAGTCCCTAACTAATCTAGTCCTCTAGACTTGCCCTAGTATCTTTGTCTCGTTATTTTAAGTTCTTAAAGCTAAGTGCAGACTATCTTTTAACCGACTCGTTTTCCCATTCACATTGCTCGATTCGGTTGCCAAACCAAAATTTAATCGGTTTTTGTTCTCATAGATTCCGGTCACATTATTAACAAATTCATAAAAAATTGCGCCAATCTAATAAGCATTTGATCGACATAAAGAAACCGATGGAAATAGAACCCGATATGTTTCTATCGTTGACGATGTATAAGTAAAAAGACGTGACTTTTTATTTTTGAGTGTTCACAGTAGACCGACCGTTTTTTTTAACAAAAAGTGTCGGTGAAAAAGTGGTCGTCAGCCCCAAACTTTGGTCCTCGAGTCATCTTATCGGAGAGCTATCTACTTCTCAAGTCCTTTACTCCCCTAAAAAGTCTAATCAACTATTTGTGCAGCCTATCTAGGCTTCTATGACTGTACCCTTTTACATATTTTATCATTAAATTCCTAACTGGTTTAGTTCTCTAGACTTTCTCTAAACTTTCTCTAGTTTAGCTAATTATTTATTTTTTTTGTCCTCCAGTTCCTTAGTCCTTAAGTAACTAGTCCTATTGTTATTTATCTAGTTTTCCAACCTTCCAGTTCTCTAATTAAATAGTCATCCAGGCTCACTAATCACTTTAGTGACTCAAGTCATCTATAACTTTAATCAGCTTCTCCTTCCGCTCTTAACTTCTTAAGTCCCCTAGTATGTCATTAAAGTCTCTTTTACTTTAGTCAGCTGGTTTCTTTGATCTGTCTAGTCCCTTTAGTTTCTCTAGTTGTTATTGTCTCTGGCTTTTTTTTTAGATCCTAGTAATTTTGTAGTCTGTTTAGTTCTATACTTCCCAAGTATTTAACTTCTTCAGTCCCTTATTCTTTTACTCCTTCCGGACACTAGAAGTATAGTCTTTCTATTCTCCAAGTCTTTCTAGGCTCACTTATCTTTCTTTAGTCTCTACTCTAGTTATCTAGGTAAGTTTCTCTAGTCTATTTTGTTGCTCTAGAGTCTATAGTCCTCTAATCTCTTTATTCACACTGGTCTCTAGTTGTTCTGGTCACTCAGTATACTTTGTATCCTAACAAGTCTTCTAATTAAATTCTAATTGAACTGATTGAGTGTTTATCAAACTTTGCAGCATATTTTAAATCAACTAAAAACCATTCTGAATGCATTCACACTTTCAGACTGTAAGCTTTATTTAAATTTACATTTCAAATTCTATTTAATTTAATCTAGGTAATTGTTCATATAATATCTTATTTCCTAATTTAATTTCGAATTTTAATTGCAGTATTTGTCGACTGCTTATTGTTCAAATTAAATAAATAAATCTCTCTAAGCACTAATCGTTTGTATCAAATTTGAACGTACACTTTATTTCCACTCAATTTATCTATTATTATTGCAATATCAAATGCTTTTAGCTTCAATAATTTTAAATACTATATGAACGCTCTAACAACTTTATTATGTTGAATGTGTAATCTTAAATTCCAGTTTAAAATCAAAATTGATGGCATTTTGATGTGGTGAATTTTTGGCAAATAAAATTGCACAAATTACTTTTAGAGACTTTCAAGATTTTTGTGCGAGTAATTCACAAGTTTCAGCCTCAGTTATGGACTCTGTAAGCTCAATATCATTATTTATTTATATAAATAGATTATTAACTGAAAATAGAAAATACGAAATTCGTTTTTACTTGTTTTTTGAGCACGTGGTTTCTGTGGCCATCGATGGGACGTAGACAGACAGACAGCCACAAAAAAAAAACAAGTCGGTGCTTAAAGTTGTTGGCCAAGTTCTTAGACAACTACACACACACACGCACACACACACACACACGCACACACACATATTGGCATACACAAAAGATGGCCCAAAGAAATTAAATTATTTGTTAGCAGCAAAACGTTGGAGGACAACAACAGAATTGTGGGACGTAGAGCCCATGAAGGGCATCTAGAAAAACGAGCATGACAACAAGGACATACAGATTACATAATACATATACACACACACACACAAATACACACACACACATACACTCACTCAGTCACGGGCAACAAGTGAAAATCCATTTGTTAGAGGAAATCGTGCAAAAAGCTTAAATACAAAGCTTAAACATAAGTAGCAAGGAGCACACACACACACACACAAACACACACATAGCTGACCCGGCAGTCAACCACACACAGATACACCTACACACACACATAGCAAGTATTTGGTTATGCATATGTGGAGCAGGGACTTAGGCAGGGCAAAGCTAAATGAAGCTGCCATCGTTTGCCTTTTTGATACCCTATACCCATTAGACGTGTGAAAGTGGGTATGCTATTTCTGAAAGGAAATGTGCTAAAATTGAAATGTGAGTCATAGCGTATATAAAAATATCTCAGGTCGTCAATATCCCAGTTTTAGAGCAATCAAATTTGTTTATATATATATAAATAAATAAAAAAAACCATCAATTAAATAAATAGATAAATGGAGAAAAAAAAATATTTAAATAAATAAAGAATAAAGCTAATAAATAAAAAAATAAATAAGAAAATGAATAAATAAATCAATTAAAAAATAAATATATAAATAAAAAAATAAATAAATGATATAATTAAATAAATGAAATAATGATAAAATGAATAAATAAATAAATAAGTAAAATAATAAAACAATAAATAAATAAATAAATAAATAAAAAAATAAATAATAAAAAAATTAATTAATAAATGAATAAATTATATAATTAAATAAATAAATAAATGAATAAATAAAAAAATAAATAAAAAAAAAATGAATAAATATTGAAAAAAAATTATTTAATAAATAAATAAATGAAAAAATGAATAATTTAATAAATAAACAAATTAATAAATGATAAAATGAATAAAATAATTAATAAATAAAATAATAAATAGAAAATAAACAAATGAAAAAAGATAAAAAGTAAACATTTAAATAAATAAATAAGTAAATAAAAAAATACATGAATAAAAAAAAAATAAATAATAAAAAAATTTATACATATATAAATAAATAAATAAATGAAAAAATATATAAAGAAAATATTAAATAAATAAATTTAAAAAAAAAAATTAAAAAAATATAAAAATATATAAATAAGTCAATTAATAAATAAAATAAATTAGTAAATAAATAAAATAAATAATAAATAACCAAAAAATAAATAAATAAATAAAAAAATTGAATATAAAAAAATAAATAAAGAATAAAACGTATAAATAAATGAATAAAGGAAAAAATTAATAAATGAATAAGTGAATAAATCAATAAATAAATTAGTCAATAAATAAATAAATAAAAAACATAAAAAAAAAAATAAATACACATAAAAAGTAAATTAATAAATACATGAATAAATAAATAAAATATATGTAAAAAAAGTGAAAAATTTTTTTTAAAATAAATAAATAAATTAATAAATAAAATAATAAATTAATGAATAAATAGTAAATAAATAAATAATTAAAAAAATATAAAAATAAATAAATAATTAAAAAATATATTAAAAAAATATTAAATAAATAAGTTTAAAAATAAATAAATGAATAAATGAATAAATAAATAAATAAATAAATAAATAAATGAATAAATGAATAAATGAATAAATGAATAAATGAATAAATGAATAAATGAATAAATGAATAAATGAATAAATGAATAAATGAATAAATGAATAAATGAATAAATGAATAAATGAATAAATGAATAAATGAATAAATGAATAAATGAATAAATGAATAAATGAATAAATGAATAAACGAATAAATGAATAAATGAATAAATGAATAAATGAATAAATGAATAAATGAATAAATGAATAAATGAATAAATGAATAAATGAATAAATGAATAAATAAATAAATAAATAAATAAATAAATAAATAAATAAATAAATAAATAAATAATAAAATGAATAAATGAATAAAATAATAAATAAATGAATAAATGAATATATGAATAAATGAAAAACTGAATAAATGATTATATAAATATATAAATAAATAAATAAATATATAAATAAATAAATAAATTAATTAATAAATAAATAAATAAAAAAATGGAATAAAAATAAAAAATAAAAATTTAAATAATAATAATTAAATAAATTAAATAAATTATAAATAAAAAAATTTAATAAATAAGTAAATAAACAAAAAAATAATTGAATATGGAAACAAATTAATAAACACATTAATTAATAAGTAAATATATAAATAAACAAATAAATAATAAAATTGATAAATATATAAATGTATTGATACAAATATAAATAAATTAATATTAAACAAAAAATAAATAAAAATGTAAATAAAGAAATATTAAACAAAAAAAAAAACAAATAAACCCCCGTCAAACCCAGTCGCAATTTTCCCTGATACTGCACAAAAGTCCTAGCTTAAGCGCAAATGTCCCTGCTGGATTGCAAATATACCTGCCTCTAATACTTGGCCACAAATATCCCAGCATAAGTGTTTCACCTCAGGAGTTAATTTTTCTGCTTCCTGCTATTCCTGTTTCTATACTTGTGCACATTTATTCTAGTTACAGTTATAATTCCCCTGTTTTCGTCAAATATTCCAGCTTAATGGAAAGTAAGCTCAAGCGTCAATTTTTCTGAATGAAAAGAAATCGAAGCGGAATAGTTTCTTAAAAGAAAATAGTTCTTCTTGGAATATTTAAAAAAAAACTGTCAATTTAATATATATATTCATTTTGATACAAAAAAATAAAATGAATATAAATGAAAAAATTATCTTAAGTTAGAGTATTTATAAAAAAAAATTGTTTGTTTTGAATTGTATATGCTTAAAATGTCATAAACAATTTTTAACCATTTGGGAAAATTGAAAAATTAGTTGGCATTAAATTGAATCTAGGCTCAAACGAAAACCTCGGGTTCAGGGGCTCTTGAAACCGGTATGAATCTGCAGTCCTGCTCTGTGGCTCGAAGCACCGAGCCGAAGCTACTTCAAAACGTTGGAGGTTTACGGCCTTGGCTTACAGGGTATATTCCAATCGTGTACTAACGCTAAAACAGTCTCATTTGTTGCTGTTGTTCTTTCACGTCTTACCTTTTAACGTGTTTTACCGTTCGTTTCTTCTTTATGGCAGCCTTCGCATAAAATGAGCAGCCAAAGTCTTCGCCAAAGTATGTGAGTATGTGATGGGGGGCGTGGCCCTGGTTGTGAGTGTGCATGTATACGCCTCGTCTCCCTTGGGTAAATTTTTGTATTTAAAATATATGACCAAGAAATTTTCAAACATTTTTAAATTTTTTTTTTTTATAAGTACGAGTATAAAAATTTATTTTTTTTTTGTCTGTCAAAAATATTTTTTTTTATGGGTGCAAAAAAAGAAAAACGTATAAGGATTGGTAAATTTAAGAGGAGCCATGGGGAGGTGTATGTATTTGCAGTAGTAGTTGTGAAATTGGCAGTAAATGCATGAAAGCTGATTGCTACGAAACTCAGCCGGAGATATGGGCAGTAAAGATGTGTGTGTGTGTGTGTTGTGTGTGCTAAGCTTAAAAATAGACTAGTGAGTGAATAGGGGAGGAGGAGAAGGAGGAGGTTGCTAAAATGGAAGCGGATAAGTACGGATAATAGCGGATAAACGTGAATAACGCATATTTAACTTAAGTACAAGCATATGAGTAAAAATTGATGTTAACAGGGAAAAAGAAATGACGACATCTTGAGAGTTAACTGAATACTAGGGAATGTGACTGCAGCGTAGACATGATGAGATAAGACAAGACAACTGCTATAAAGATAAACAACATTGACATTGTAATTACTTAAGTGTAAAGTGTGCTGCAATAGATCAGATATAAATGTATATAAATATAAATATAATATGTACATATATATATAAAGACCGATAATAAAGGCTAATAAAAACCGACAGATAAAATTATAAAGTGCTTAAGTTCGGGTTGGTGTTCAAGTACCGAATTAACCCACTACAAAGTGCTTGACTGATAACAACATCCATTAGCTGAACTGGCAAATTGACACTCATCGTTTTTATTTATTTGGAAACTGAATTCATTGTCATGATTAGTTAACAACAATTATCGCAGCTGCCTCTATTAATAGATGTATGAAAGTTCATAACCGATTGTTATCATTAGTCGGAAATCGTTCACATACGTTTACCACCATCAACATTTTTTTTTGGGAAATATTGCCTAAATAGTTTTTGTACATTCGTCCAATGTACAAGTCCAAAAAAAACATATAGGGGAAGAGTCAGGGCTGGAGCGATAGTATGGAACGATATGTTACAGTCGAAGTCGACTATAAGAGACCCTTTATTTACTCTGTAAAACTCTCGACTATTCCGTAATTCCATATGATAGTATTAAGAAACCAGTCGGAAAGGCTACAGTCGAAGTCGACTATAAGAGACCCTTTAATTATTCTAAATAATATTAAATAATAGTAATAAACTTAGATAAGTACTTATACTATATAAATTAGTTTACATTGGGAACCTGATGCTTGCTCTGCATGACAAATTTCACGACTCTAGCTTTAATAATAATTCTCGTTTTATGGGATTTCAACAATCTTGTTTTGAATTTACGAGGGCGGAAGGGGATGTTGCAAATTTTAACACAAACTGGTACTTAGCCCATAGACGGACCATCATACCAAATTTGGTTCTTCTAGCTCTTGTAGTCTCTGAGATCCAGGCTTTCATATAGACGGACGGACGGACAGACGGATAGACAGACTTACGGATGGACGGACGGACGGAAAGACGGATGAACAGATGGACGCCAGATGGACGGACAGATGGACAGGCTATATTCACTCGACTGCTGATGCCGATCAAGAATATATATGTTTTATTTCTTTATGGGGTCCGACAGACTTTCGTCGACCTGTTACGCACATTGTTTTTTTCTCACAAACTTAATAGACCCTTGTGCTTTTTTAAAAGTAAAGGGTCTAATAATCATGCCATATAAACAAATCAAAGTAATACGTATATAATTTAAAGTCCCTTAAAAGTATCGACAATGATTGATTTTTATTACTAATTGCGAGTTAAGTGGTTAACTTACGTTGTACAGTGGTAAGAAAACGATTTGCAAATCGTTAAATTCAACAAGTAAAAGTAATCAAATTACTGAATTAGTTTAATCGTTTTGTTTTATGTCGTGAAGTAAATCAGTAATTTTGTTCAGTTGTTCATGAGCGATGAATAAGTGTTCATACTCAGCTATTCCTTCGATCACTGATGAGACCGATCAATTTATTTAATTTTCATGCACTGAAAACAATCAAATAAGTTTAGGCTTGTAATAATTTTAAATATATGACAGGATTTAATATCAATATTTTTATTTCTTTTATATCTACTTTTGTTTGAGTAAATATCTACAAAATAAACTAGCTATAAAACTGCTCTTGTTATCAGCTTTTTCCAATTGTGGGCGAAGGGGGCGTGACATCGACGAAGATATTGTTGGGCACATTAAGTCCAAGTTTCTTATCATGTGTGCCAAATCTCAAGTCTCTAGCTTTATGATTTTTCTAATTTTAAAACAAACAGGGCTTGATATCGAAAATTGAAAATAAACTTAATCTGCGTATGGTATTCGGAAACCTACATTCAAAATTTGAAGTCTCTAGCTCTTTTAGTTGCTGACGGACGAACAGACAGACAGAGGGACAGACAGACGGACAGGTTTCAATCGACTCGACTATTGATACTGATCAAAAATATATATACTTTATAGGGTCGGAGATGCTTCCTTCTGCCTGTTACATACATTCATACAAATTCATTATACCCTTTTTTGCCCATGTATTCTTAATGTTCTTGTGTAAAATATTCGACTGATTAGAAATTTAATTTCAAACTGACCAACTGAACAAAATGAACGATTCAGTTCATAAAGAACTGAATAAGTTCTATTGTTCATTTTAATGATTCGTTCATTGAAACTCATTCAAAACGAAACGACACAACTCGCGTTAGAGTTCCCGACTATAAGATACCCGTTAGTCGATTGAATTATATTTAAATACAGGGTGGAAAAAAGTAATCATCAGCATAGGGTTATGACATTTGTGATCGACAAGCCAGGAATAGGTTGACACCTTAAGAATGCGAAATAATTGTTTACACTTAACCCATCCAGCCAAACATAAATCGATGGCCACTTGATCATTCACAATAAGAACAATTTGTGAATGGTCAGCAGTCTGAGCGCATCAACAACAATGTTGCTCACAGCGTTCCCATACACTGGCTGTCTGATATATGATTCGCTGCTACAACAACAACAAGCCGCGCATCAACAACAACAATGTTGCTCTCAGCGTTCTTCTACACACTGGCTGTCTGATATGTGATCCGGTTGGACAATGTGCTGTATCAACGAATTTGAATATATATATAAGCAAATTTCTGTACTCAGTTTTAGTTTGATTTGAAGAATAAACTCGTTCGGTACCAAAAGGTCACAAGTTAGGTAACAATTTAAAGTTTAACTTGTATATAATAAATGAAAACTTTTACCACTAAAAAAATCATTCTAAATTAATTATTGTGTGTATGGTGGAGTTCTTCTTTTTTTCGATTTGAGAATGTGAAGAGGGAATAAAAATCTTATTATAATACGCATAAAGACGAATACGTTTGAAGCAACTATATCTACACGTTCTTATTTAATTGCGGGTGCTGGCAAGCGACAGTATCGAACAATGAGTGTAATTTAGAAAGTTGAATCCTAAATGATAAAAATTAAGATTAACGATATGGCCTGAAAATTGCATGACGATCGAATAATAATCGTGAAAGTTATTTAAGAAACATTCTTACGCAGCGTTGGTCCGGAAGAAATCAGATGTTGCTTGCGGCGTGTTTGTCCGTGTGTGAAGTGTACTTGAGTGTACTTTCTTACCTGTTCTTCTTTTTCTCTATTCTTTTGCCCTTCTACAGTTCATTCTTAGGGCATGCAAATGTTTAAAAGAAAACGTTATAGTCAATATAGATTTATCACTGAAACTCATCTCTCTCATCAATATAATCTTTATACGATTCTACTTAATCTAATCCAGAGGTGACCTCTCTAGTATACCACATACATAGAGCCTATCGAAGTCGGCCTTTTGCATTTTGCTATCAGTATCAGTTCGACCAGCTAAGCGAGCTGGTCAGAGTCGCTTTGTTCTATGAGTACGCTCCGACTTTGACAGCTACATAAATATGTAAATATTTATTTACAATGTTTTTCTTTGATACATACCAATGTCACGGCTAATAGCTTACACTGGGACTAGACAATTAAAATGACGTAGAAGTTATACCGAAGCTTTACGCCCATTCAATGTGTCTAATGTGTTATAAAAAAATAATTATAATACCCACTGAAAGGGTGTGAAAAACAGCTAAAATACATTTCGATTTATTTAGTTAATTTCAATCCATTTGCTAGTTAATTTTTATAGCTTCTATTGGAGAAGAATCATAAAGAAGTCTGACTAAAAATGTATATACACATAAATCACTATTATTAATATCATATTTAATTATATTAAATTGCCGTTTTGTTCACTTTTTAGCCCATGTGTACCACTGTGTGCGCCGGCGGTCAGCGGTCAGCGTGAAAAAAACAAACGATTGTCGAGCCACAAAAGCAGCCACTGATGATAAGATTAAATTCATGTGGCTTTTGGGTTTCTGACACAAGTATAAAGAGTCATCGATCTGTCGCATTTGTCGCAGTTGAACGTGTAGCCAACAAGAAGGGGCAATTATGATTCCCTTAACCTTAACGTGGTCTGGACAACAGCTAAGATTGCTGCTGCTAATCTTGGCTGGCATCGGGCTGACTCAGCAGGTGAGTTTTGATACCCGTTAAGGAGTAAGGGAATATGTATACTGCAGAGCTGTGTTGGTTTCGATCTCAATAGGTTCAAATGAACGAGTCATTCAAATGAACTAATGCAACATACTGTTCACTTTTTGTTCAGTTGATCAGTTTAAATCTAAATCGCTTTAGACAAATACAATTAGTATACTATATAATGTTTTCTATTGAAATACTTTAATACTTATACATTAACAGTGTAATATTGACTTAGATATTTATCGTTTTCAAATGTAATATTAAAGTTTACTCAAACACAAACAAATTAAAATAATAATATCCTTAAACTAAGTAGCATTTGTTATATATGTATTTTAAATTACAAGTCAGAAATAATTCTGTTTTCTTTTAATGCATATCAATTAAATAAATTGACAGTCTTATCAATAACTGAATAAAGAGATAAATTTATTGTGCATGTCAATTAATAGTCTTATCAATGATAACTGCATAGAGAGGTCTATTCATGGTGAATTGTTTAATTTTATGAACAACTGATCAACTGAATAGAAACAACTGAACAACTAAACAAATTGATAGAGAAACTAGTTGACGACTCAAAAGTTTTTGAATTTATTTAGCAAATTGAAATACAAGATATACCAAGTTTATGAGGGAATAGAAGAAGGAATAGTTAGCACTTATACTAATAAGAGCTAGAGACTTCAAATTTAATAGACAGTGTTTTAAACACCAACTATACTCGTAGTTGTTAGACCCTTTATTTTATAAGAGTATAAGAGTCTATTAAGTTTGTGAAGAAAATGTGCTAACAGGTCGATGGAAGTCTGGCAGACCCCTTTAAGTACATATATACTTATTCAGCATTAACAGCCGAGTCGATATAGCTATGTCCGTCTGTCCGTCCGTCCGTCTGTCCGTCTGTCCAGCTGTATGAACACCTAGATCTCAGAGACTATAAGAGCTAGAGTAATCAAATTTGGGGACAACACTTCTGAGGTCTCCGAAATGGTCAAGTTTATTTTAAAATTTCACCACGCCCCCTCCCTCCCCCAATTATCGGAAAAACCCGAATAACAAGAGTAATTTAAAAGTTACAAATTCAAATTCGGCATACATAAAGTTTGTTTATCTTTCGATGTTTCATCATCATTTCATCACAATGGGACAAGAAACACCGAAGATTTTCGAGTATACAAAGGCTGGAGGCAACTTGAGGCATTGAACCAATAGTATTTATTGCATTTCTTTAAGCAAACTGATATTTTGCCTTCTTATTGACTATTGCTTTAGCGCAATGGTTAGAGTGTCGAACTCTTGCGGTGTGGTTTTGGAGTTCGAAACCTACTAGAGGCTCTTGTTTTTAGGTTATGATTATTTTTAAATTTTATAACTTTCTTAAATTAAGTAAAGAGTATCTAATCGTTGAGCCTTCGACGATTGCAATCTTAATTGTCGATTTTTAGTCTAATAAGCATCTTGCATTTACAGGCGGTCATCAATACAGGAAATTTTTATACGGCCGGCGTTGTGGAATTTCGCCAGGCCAGCAACAATAATTGGCGGGATAATTTAGATGGCTATTTGGAGATTATTAACTCATCGAATGCCAGTGCAACGGATATTATAGTCTTTCCCGAAGCGACGCTAAATGGTCTCGACTCAACCAGTTTTGTGCCGGATCCAAAGAAGAATATTAGCCCCTGTCTGACAGATCCAGAAGCAAAATATTATGCCGAATTTCTGGTGAAATTATCATGTGCCGCTGGCAATACCAAAAAATATATTGTTATCAATATAAGTGAACGACAACTTTGCTCTGACACTCCCGAGGATACGCGTCCTTGTGCCCCAAATGGTTTGAATGTCTTCAACACAAATGTTGTCTTTGATCGCAATGGAAATGTCGTCTCGCGTTATCGCAAGGTTCATCTTTTCAAAGAGCCAAGGAATACAACATTTGTGCCCGAGATCGTCACCTTCGAAACGGATTTCAATGTGACTTTTGGCCACATCATTTGCTTTGACATCATGTTCCATAAGCCCGGTCATGAACTGATTGAGGATCAGAATATACGCAACTTTGTTTATCCCACCATGTGGTTCTCCCAGTTGCCGTTTCTAACAGGTACATATTGATATACTTGACTGGGTGTCATTTTTTTTTTAGTATGGGCTTAGAAATTATTTAATTTAAAGTTTCTAGCTTCGTGTACAGTATTTCAGAGACTCAAAATAATTGGTGTTGAACATTATTTGATCTACAAACAAGTCAATCAGTGGAAAACCTGTCCAGGTCTTTAAACAAAAGTATTTTCATTATAATGGAATTTAAATATATGTATATAATATAGGGTTGTCTCAAATTTGCTCAATTCGCATAAATTTGTTTCTTGAATAACTTCTGAGTTCAATATTTGATGGAACTGAAATTTGTAGCACACATTGAGAGTAGGATACTTACCATGTGTCCCAAATATTAAGATTCTAGCTATAAAACGGCTCTTTTTCTCAGCTTCTTCGAGTTATGGGCGAAGGGGGCGTGGCATCGCGATGAAATTTTCTAGACACATTAAGTCCAAGTCAAGTCCATTCTTATCATGTGTGCCAAATCGTAAGTCTCTATCTTCGACATTGTTTATGTTATGTTAATTTTCTTAATTTTCAAACAAACGGGACTTGATATCGAAACTTAAAAATAAATAAACTTGGTCTGCGTATGGTATTCAGGAACCTACATTCCAAATTTGAAGTCTCTAGCTCTTATAGTTGCTGAGATCCACGCGTTCATACAGACGGACAGCCAGACGGACAGACAGACAGACAGACGAGCATGGCTATATCGAATCGGCTATCGATGCTAATCCGACCGTCTGTCTGTCTGCCTGTCTATCCGTCTGTCTTTCCGTCTGTCTGTCCGTCCGTCTGTCTGTCTGTCTGTCTGTCTGTCCGTCTGTCTGTATGTCTGTCTGTCTGTCTGTCTGTCTGTCTGTCTGTCTGTCTGTCTGTCCGTCTGTCTATCTGTCCATCCGTATGAACGAAAGGATCTCAGAGATGATAAGAGTTAGAAGTTTAAACTTGATCCCCCAGCACTGCGAGCATTTGCAGGTAGCTCAAGTTTATTTTCAATTATAAATCACAGTCTACTACTAGTATATTATTTAACTGCCATAGAAAGATCGATCCAAATTTGACCTTTAGTACATTTATTTATTCGTTTATTGACCAACCAATTTCGCAGATTATGCATTTGGATTTGTTTTGTACATACTGACCAAATTTGGTTTGAATTGGTAAACTATATTATGTTGCTACCACAGCGACAATCGATCGATAAATACAATTTAGTATATCATGTCGAAGCGTCGAAAGGGGGGGGGGGTGTGGAAGTGATAGTAGGGAACGATATGTTACAGTCGAAGCCGACTATGAGAGACCCTTTACTTATTCTCAGAGCTCGTAAAATATGTTCAACCACTCTGCTTACTTAGAAGACCGAAAAAATGAGTAGGAATCGCTCACTGTCTGAACAGCAATCAATTTTCTCGTTTCTTTCGTGTTCTCGCTCGCAGGTTTCGCGTTGAGCGTAAGACACGAATCGGACTCTCTTACTGACCGCTCGATACAAACAGAACCGTTCGTCGCTCAGCTACTGAGAGTCAGTCAGTCAGAGCAAAGCAAGCAAAGAGTCTTTATATTTGTTGTTGCGTTTGCCTTAAGTTGTTGCCTTAGATATTTCGTCACAGGCATTAATATTAAGGAGTAAGAGAGAAGAGGATAGAGTGCTCATCTGTGTGCATATGCGTATGAATGAAGAGTCGCTGTAAATGTTTAGCTATCCACACGCGCAACACACACACACATACATGCTCAGCAGACCGTTTGCCGAGTTTTTACGAAGTAAAGGGTCACGAGTGAACACATGAGCCGAGCGAGCGAACAGAAACGATCGTCGGTTGTAGCGAAGAGCAAGCCAAGAAAGAACGAAGTTTGAGGATACTTTCGGGACAGCATCGTATCGTGTCAGTGGACGAGTGGTTTTTTTCTGACTACAAGCAAAAAATGGAAATACTAGTAACAAACTTAGATAAGTACTTATACTATATAAACCTTCAGGGTTAAATGAATTCCCTAAAATGGGCAAATACCCTATAGTGCGTTGTAACGTCAGTGTTCTCTTCTTCTTCCTTTGGCCCGACACTGCGTAGTGTTTTGAATAACTTCCGAGTTTGAAATCCGATCGTAATGAAATTTCCAGAATACATTAGGATCCCGTCTGTCTGTCCTCTGTGCCAAAATTCATGGCACCAGCCTTAAAATTACTCTTTCCATGGGATTTAAAAAATTGTTTTTTGAATAAATGCCGAATCTATTATTCGATCCTGATGAAATTCTCAGAATACATTAGGACTACGATGCTTGTCCTGTTTGCCAAATTTCATGACTCTAGTTTTAATAATTCTTGTTATATGGGATATCAAAAAATTTTGTTTTAAATTTACGAGGGCGTGGCAAATTATAACACACACTGGTTCTGCTTAGCCCATCATACTAAATTTGGTTTTTCTAGCTCTTATAGTCTCTGAGATCCAGGCACTCATACAGCCGGACGGACAGACGGACTGTATGTTGAGTGTTCAGAGAAAACTGAAAAGGAAGACAGATATAGAAGAGGCGGAAACCCGTGTTGCCCCCCCCCCCCTCGTCGTACTTGGTATTGTTTTTTATATTTTGACAAAATGTAGTTACATTAGAACTACTATATCATGTATCTTTCAAGGAACGATCGTTAGATAATTATAGTTTAGTATGATAATCTTTTTTTTGGAGTATTTGGTATTATCTCACGCCTCCTGAACACAAGTTTGGTTAACATCTGACTACTAGTTATATTATATAGCTGGTATAAAATCTTCACCGTCTTATTCACTCTTCTTTTGTTTCTTCTAGCTGTTCAAACGCAATTTGGTTGGGCCTACGGACATAATGTGAATCTTCTCGCTGCCGGTGCAAGTTTTCCAGAGGAAGGCTCAACAGGGACGGGAATCTATAATGGACGCGTTGGAGCACTCAGCACTACGATGGCAATTGAAGAGGGACAGCGACGCATTTATGTGGCCCAGGTGCCAAAGTACGAGGATAACAGCAGGATAAGTTCGAAATCGCTGGGAAAACAATTAAAGGATGTTCCAAGGCCTAGAAGTAATTTAGGATTTACAATGAAACGCGATAGACTTGAACTTTACGAGACAATGTCGTTGGATTTGCTTATGGCTCAGGTGGGAACAACAACGGCCAAAGAGGAGGTTTGTCAAGGTCAGATCTGTTGTCAATTTGAGCTCGAGTGGCGATCACTTGGCCAAGAAACAACTCCCAATGGCGTCTACTATCACTATCGTTTGGCAGCCTACGATGGAACGCGAAATGATCAATCTGTAGATACGAATTATTTGAGAAATTGTGCTATCTTTGCCTGCATCGGTCCCAACATAACGGATTGTGGCATATTGCCCGATGATAACCTGCAACCACATGTGGCATTCACTCGTCTCGTCATCGAGGCAATTTACCCCAAGTCACAAGAGTATCTACTTATGCCCAACAGTGTGTTGGACAATCTGTTGCCCCTGGATGCCGATCAGTTTGAATGGTCAATAGAGGAGCTGAAAAATGAGTGAGTACAGCAATATACTTTTCTTTAATTTCTAATATTTTTTTTAATTAGTTCACAAAGTGTTTGTAGTAGTAGTACACATTATTGTTTAGGCATATTCTTCTGTCCGTCTATCTAAGACGTTGAAACTAGAAAATGAATCGTTTTTTTTTCAGTCAGAATCGAATGGATCGGATCATTGTATGCCATAAGAAAGATCAGTCAAAATTCAACCTTATACTCGTATACTATGGAAAACTATTTTGTTTTCCGCGATATCTCTATAAATCTCAAAGATTTTGCACTTGATAATACTATGTTATAGTATATGCTGACAACATTTTGTTAAAGTCGGGCTACTCCATTATAATTATTATCTGCTCGGTTGAAATTGAAATTTTTCTATGAAAATGTTGTTGGTATTTAAGTTATTCCCAATACAACTTTTTGCCCTGAAAAATGTACAACTTTAGGGGGTATGTGCAGAGTTCTTATGTAAAAATTCCATTGGCTTTTACACGTCAACAGTCAAGGTAATTCGGTATACAGCTAGGGAAATCCCTGCTGCAGGGTCAGCTATGAACTGCACTCTCTCCCTGAGTCTTTCTGTGCTCGGTTCAGCTAAGAACTCAGCCTTCTTTCAGGCTGTGGAAA
Organism: Drosophila histrio; assembly: GCA_958299025.2. NCBI lineage: Eukaryota > Metazoa > Arthropoda > Insecta > Diptera > Drosophilidae > Drosophila > Drosophila histrio. The sequence goes on from OY282582.1 coordinate 44,903,929, forward strand.
TTATGCATAGCGCGCAGAAATCAAACAAACAATTTTCATATAAATACTTAATTTAAAATGTAATTCAATTAAATTGGTTAAAATATATTATTGCTGAAACGAAAAATAAAATAAAAGTTAATGCAATAATATATTGTTCAAATATATTATATGTAATATACTTACTTTTCTTGTCCAGCCAGTTTTCTAATGTAAATAATAACAAATATTGTATTGGATATTTTCCATACAAAAATGGTACCGAATATATTCATCACATGAACTCAAGTTCTATTGGGAATATATTATTTTAATGGGCAAAAGCGGTATAATAAATTTGTGTAAATGTATGTAACAGGCAGAAGGAGGCACCCTATAAAGTATATATATTCAGTATCAATAGTCGACTGACACCTGTCCGTCCGTCTGTCCGTCCGTCCGTCTGTCCTTCTGTCTGTCCGTCTGTATGAACGCGTGGATCTCAGCAACTATAAGATCTAGAGACTTCAAATTTGGAATGTAGGTTCCTGAATACCATACGCAGATCAAGTTTATTTTCAATTTTCGATATCGTGCCCCGTTTGTTTTGAAATTAGGAAAATCATCATAACATAAGCAATGTTAAAGCTAGAGACTTGAGATTTGGCACACATGATAAGAAGCTTGAAGCTTCATGGCGATGCCACGCCTCCTTCGCCCATAATTGGAAAAAGCTGATAACTAGAGCAGTTTTATAGCCCGTTTTTTCAAAATACTTTTGTTTTAAGACCTGCACAGGGTATCCTATTGTCGCGCCCGCTTGTTTTTTTCTTGCTTATACAAATGTTTTTTTGAATATTTAAAGACATATGCAAACATTCCAGTTACCATTTAATAATCATATATTATGCTGCCTTCCTTAGGAATCAACTGAAAGTAAATTTTGCTTTGGCCAAGTCCGTTGAAGTGCAGAATCTGCTGACCTTTTCCATCTATGGCAATTACTATGATGATGCGTGCACCTTTGAAAAAGGCACTCCGGAGGAGGATCTCGGGTGCGGTTTCAAGCCGAAAGATGACGGTGCTGCCGATCTGCGCATCTCCAGCTACTTTCTCCTGGCTCTGTCACTGGCATTGACACTTACATTTAAGCATCTTTAGTTGATGCAGCAGATTATTATTATTTTATTTTTTTTTTTAAGTCTTAAGAAAGAATCTTTTGTAATTTTATTTTTAATATTTGCAACGTATTTTAATACGCTCTGCAGAAGGATGAATTTTATGCATTTAATACACGCTCGAGCAATTGAAATTATTTTAAATAATTAATAAAAAATATAAAAGTTGTACTTTATGTTTTTAGTTGGCGACTCAGTTTGCGAATGGCTTAAATTTGTTTCTTTACAAATATTTGAGTTGTTATGACTAAAATATAAAATTTTGTAGTTTGGCATGTGAGATTTTACGAAATGTAATTGATTTAACATAATACTCTTTATAACAAACTAGTTCAGAAGTGGTTAGATACGGATTAGTCAGAGTATTATATATTTGAGATTATATATAATTAAAATCTGATTTGTATAACCTGTGGGGGAATATTAAGTTTGTTAGTTAGTCATGTCCGTTTGTCTGTCTGTCTGTCTGTCTGCCTGTCAGTCTGTCAGTCTGTCAGTCTGTCAGTCTGTCAGTCTGTCAGTCTGTCAGTCTGTCAGTCTGTCAGTCTGTCAGTCTGTCAGTCTGTCTGTCTGTCTGTCTGTCTGTCTGTCTGTCTGTCTGTCTGTCTGTCTATCTGTTTGTCAGTCTGTCAGTCTGTCTGTCTATCTGTCTGGCAGTCAGTCTGTCTATCTGTCTGTCAGTCAGTCTGTCTATCTGTCTGTCTGTCAGTTTGTCTGTCTGTTTGTCTGTCTGTCTGTCCGCCTGTCAATCATGAGCAAGAAGCTTGAACTTGAGATTTATAACACATGATGACTATCTTGGGGTCGATGAGCCCAGAAAATGTTATCACGCCCCTTCTCCCACATATTGGAAGAAAAAAACGAATTCCAAGAGAATTACGTCGGAAGTGAATTAGAGCGTCTCTCTGCAGAGCCACAGGGTATATTAAGGTCGGGGTCCCGACTGTTCGATTTGATTGTATTGATATTGTACTAGTAATATGTAATATATATATATTAATGCATATGTAATATAAATGGAAAGTAATTCAGTTATGAAAATATGGGTATAATATGGGTTATGGTTCAGATCTGATAATTATTTGCCCTTCGAATGACATAATATGTTGAATTACACTGTTCAAAAGTAAAGGCAAACTCAAGTTAAATCCTTAAACAGTAACTAATTATATTAAATACATTTTAAACTCTTCAGAATTGACTAAATATTAAAACATATATTGAAACATTTTGTCATAAGCTGTTGCTCTCAAACTACAGTTTGACTGTGTTTATGAAAAACTCAGTTTGTCTTACTGATCAAAAAAAATGTATATTTAAGTATAATTACATACTTTAGATTATTTGACTAAGTTATAATACCCTCTGCAAGAGTATACAAAGTGTCAAAATTGTAAAATAAAAGAATTAACCGCAACCATTTGGAACTTCCTTGAAATGAATCTGAAGTGAATGGGAAAACTTATTTAAGTTATTTGCAAAAAAATTGATTAAGAGAAAAAATACAAATAATTAAATAAATTCGCGCTTCGCTTTAATTTAAATCATACTAAACAATTTTTCAAAATGAGTTATGATAAAATTTGTAATGTTGCCTCTTTATATGACACATTACTTTATAGTTAAATAAGTATTTTAAATTTAATTACAGCTATCTTCAAACTAGTTCCAAAGTTACTTAAAGCCAAAATAAAAGTGAAGTAGAAAGTTTAATAAAATTATAATCAGCAATCAATCGAAGTGAATCTGAAAAAAATTAAAAACTTCTTTAAATCCTTAAGAAAAGACTCAAACTTAAATAAAACCAGTCGGAAAGGCTACAGTCGAAATCGACTATGAGAGACCCTTTACTTATTCTTCAACAATGAAATAACAGTTACAAACTTACAGACTTATATATAAACCTAAATATATTTGACGCTGCTCAGATTAGCTTCCGATTAATTAAATATAATCGCTTATGTTACACTTGAATTATTAACATACAAATGTTAATCTTAACATACAAATGTTAACCTTAACATATCTGCACATTTCCTGCCATTGTACATTCGATAATTTGTTTGCTTCGAATCTACGGTGTTTATTGTCCGATTTTGATGAAATTTTTAGTACGCATCGAAAGGAAAGTAAATTTTATGTATGCCGATTTTGGAACTTGTATCTTTTAAATTACTCGAGTTATTAGGGTTTTCCCGATTTTTGGGGGCGGGAGGGGGCGTGGCAAAATTCTAAAACAAACTTGACCAAATTTGGTCACCCTAGCTCTTATAGTCTCTGAGATCTAGGCGCTCATACATCACGACAGACGGACAGCAGGACAGACGGACAGACGGACATGGCTATATCGACTCGGCTGGTGATGCTGATCAAGAATATATATACTTTATGGGGTCTGCCGGACTTCCTTCGACCTGTTACGCACATTTTGACAAAGTTAATAGACCCTATTTACTTTTTTAAAGTAAAGGGTCTAAAAATTTAAAAAATCTGTCACTGCTATAATTTATAATATTAATTTATGCAAAAATAGTTCTTATACAATTTTTAATATAAACATTGAAAGCAATGTTACTCCATCATCATTTTAAATTGATATATAGCTAGTTTCAAGCTGATTTCAATATAAATTTAAATTGGAACAGTTGAAAAACTGCTTTAGTTTCTATTATATATATAGAATAATGAGAAAAAGTTAGTAAATGATGTGATATGTTTTGTGTAGTGTTGTTCCTTTATGTAAATAATTATAGCTGGTTTCGAACTAGTTACAAAATAACTCAGAGAGATATAAATGTGTAAATATGTTAATAATAAAATCCAAAATAATACTGAAGTAGGCATTTAAATAAAAGTGTTATGGAACCACTTAAAATTAATTACAGCTGACTTAGAAAACTGATTTCAATTCTTTTAAAAATATATAAATGGGGAAATTTATATAATTTAATGATGCATACGAAGAAAAAAAATACATTCTCAAAATGATTCCAAACTGATATAGTAAACTAATTTTAATTGTTTGAAAAATATAATTTATGAGAGAAATTATATAAATAAATTATGCTTAATAAGGTTTAATAAAATTTTCTAATGTTGTCGCTTTAGATGATAAATTACTTTATGGTTATGTAAGAATCTTGAATATATATAGAAATGGCTCCAAACTTGTTTCAAAATTACCCAGATGCAAAACAATTAAACAATTAAAGTGGAAATTCAAATGAAAGTGTTATCTGCACATAATCGAAATCAATCGGAATTGAATTAGCAAAGTGCCTAAAAGTATGCAATAGTTTTGCTATCTTCTCCAGGGTTGTAAACCAAAGCCAAATGACAGCAGCAAATGATAACACAGCTGTTGACTGTTGCCTTTGATAAGATACAAATCCACTCAGCGATTTCAGCAATCGAAAAGCAATAAACAGTCTGCTTGCAACGTCATGTGTGGCAAGTGGTGCACGTTCCTTCTGTGGCTCGCTGTGGAGCTCTGCGTTGGATCGGCAGCCACATCAAAGTATTATACAGCGGCTGTTGTGGAATTTCGACCTGCGATCGGCGCAGGGAATTCAGCACAATTGCTAGATGAGAATCTTACGGCGTATTTGGAGTTAATTCGCTCGGCAAATGGCACAACGGATATCATTGTTTTTCCGGAGGCAACACTCAACAGTTTGTTGCAATTGACGGCGGTGCCGAAGCCCACGTCGAACAGTTTGTGCCACAAACAAACTGTACTCGATGCCATCGAAACGGCCGAGTTTATGCGGCAACTTGCCTGTGCCGCTGTCGAGGCACAAACTTATCTGGTCTTCAATGTCAAGGAGCGCGAGGATTGCGACAAGTCGGAGGATATCGATTGTCCCACACGCGGTTATCGATTGTACAACACAAATGTGGTAATCGATCGCAGTGGTGCAATCGTGTCGCGTTATCGCAAATGGAATTTGTATCTGGAATCGCAGTTGAATCGCACAGCGGAGCCGGAGTTTGCCATCTTCGAGACGGACTTCAACGTCACCTTCGGACATTTCATCTGCTTCGACATGCTCTTCCATACACCTGCCCAGGAGCTTGTGGAACGCTACGATATTAGGAATATCATTGTCACCAAAATGTTCAATTCGGAGCTGCCTTTTCTGACGGGTGAGTGGTGAATGCTGACTGCAGGGTAACTGCCTGTCTAGCTGCTGCTACAGGGTATCTGCCAGTCGATTGTACTTGACAAAACACCAACACAGAGCGAAAAAAATCAAGTAAATGTCACATTTCAAACTTACACTTTGAATTAAATTGCTGAAGTCAAGAATCTCGATCTTAATTCAAGTACGATTTCTTTAGTCCGAAAGTTTACGTATTTTAGTATTTTCAAACTTCACCAGTCGAAGTCGACTATGAGATACCCTCTACTTATTCTTCATAGAGGAAATACTTGTATAAACCTAATTAAATATATAAATAATAAATACATTTTAAAACGAATAAAAACATTAAAAAAAAGTATGCCTTTGGTAGGTTTCGAACTCCAGAAACACACCACAAGAGTTCGACACTCAAGCCACACTTTGTATATTCGAAAATTTATTTGCCTCAAATCTCCGGTGTTTATTGTCCGATTGCGATGAAAGTTTCAGTACACATCGGAAGGAAAAAATGTTATGTATGCCGAATTTGGAAATTGTATCTTTTTATTTATTCTTGTTATTCCAGTTTTTCCGACATGACCTTTTCGGAGGCCTCATTGTGACCAAATTTGGTTAATCTAGCTCTTATAGCCTCTGAGATCTAGGTGTTTATACAGCAGGAAAGACGGATAGACGAACATGGCTATATCGACTCGGCTATTGATGCTGTTGATCAAGAATATATATACTTTATGGGGTCTGCCAGACTTCCTTCGACCTGTTAAGCATACTTTTTAGACCCTTTACTTTTTTAAAAAAAAGTTAAAAAGGGTCTATTAAGTTTGTCAAAATGTGCGTAACAGGTCGAAGGAAGTGCGGCAGACCCCATAAAGTATATATATTCTTGATCAGCATCACCAGCCGAGACGATATAGCCATGTCCGTCTGTCCGTCTGTCCGTCTGTCCGTCTGTCCTGCTGTATGAACACCTAGATCTCAGAGACTATAAGAGCTAGGGTCACCAAATTTGGTGACAATACTCCTGTGACCCCCGAAAAGGTCAAGTTTGTTTTAGAATTTTGCCACGCCCCCTTCCGCCTCCATAAATCGAGAACAAAATTTTTGAAAGCCCATTAAACGAAAAATATTAAAGCTAGAGTCTTGAATTTTGGCACACAGGACGGGTATGAGGGTCCTAACGTATCCTGAAAATTTCAGACAGACAGACAGACGAGCATGGCTATATCGAATCGGCTATCGATGCTAATCCGACCGTCTGTCTGTCTGCCTGTCTATCCGTCTGTCTTTCCGTCTGTCTGTCCGTCCGTCTGTCTGTCTGTCTGTCTGTCTGTCCGTCTGTCTGTATGTCTGTCTGTCTGTCTGTCTGTCTGTCTGTCTGTCTGTCCGTCTGTCTATCTGTCCATCCGTATGAACGAAAGGATCTCAGAGATGATAAGAGTTAGAAGTTTAAACTTGATCCCCCAGCACTGCGAGCATTTGCAGGTAGCTCAAGTTTATTTTCAATTATAAATCACAGTCTACTACTAGTATATTATTTAACTGCCATAGAAAGATCGATCCAAATTTGACCTTTAGTACATTTATTTATTCGTTTATTGACCAACCAATTTCGCAGATTATGCATTTGGATTTGTTTTGTACATACTGACCAAATTTGGTTTGAATTGGTAAACTATATTATGTTGCTACCACAGCGACAATCGATCGATAAATACAATTTAGTATATCATGTCGAAGCGTCGAAAGGGGGGGGGGGTGTGGAAGTGATAGTAGGGAACGATATGTTACAGTCGAAGCCGACTATGAGAGACCCTTTACTTATTCTCAGAGCTCGTAAAATATGTTCAACCACTCTGCTTACTTAGAAGACCGAAAAAATGAGTAGGAATCGCTCACTGTCTGAACAGCAATCAATTTTCTCGTTTCTTTCGTGTTCTCGCTCGCAGGTTTCGCGTTGAGCGTAAGACACGAATCGGACTCTCTTACTGACCGCTCGATACAAACAGAACCGTTCGTCGCTCAGCTACTGAGAGTCAGTCAGTCAGAGCAAAGCAAGCAAAGAGTCTTTATATTTGTTGTTGCGTTTGCCTTAAGTTGTTGCCTTAGATATTTCGTCACAGGCATTAATATTAAGGAGTAAGAGAGAAGAGGATAGAGTGCTCATCTGTGTGCATATGCGTATGAATGAAGAGTCGCTGTAAATGTTTAGCTATCCACACGCGCAACACACACACACATACATGCTCAGCAGACCGTTTGCCGAGTTTTTACGAAGTAAAGGGTCACGAGTGAACACATGAGCCGAGCGAGCGAACAGAAACGATCGTCGGTTGTAGCGAAGAGCAAGCCAAGAAAGAACGAAGTTTGAGGATACTTTCGGGACAGCATCGTATCGTGTCAGTGGACGAGTGGTTTTTTTCTGACTACAAGCAAAAAATGGAAATACTAGTAACAAACTTAGATAAGTACTTATACTATATAAACCTTCAGGGTTAAATGAATTCCCTAAAATGGGCAAATACCCTATAGTGCGTTGTAACGTCAGTGTTCTCTTCTTCTTCCTTTGGCCCGACACTGCGTAGTGTTTTGAATAACTTCCGAGTTTGAAATCCGATCGTAATGAAATTTCCAGAATACATTAGGATCCCGTCTGTCTGTCCTCTGTGCCAAAATTCATGGCACCAGCCTTAAAATTACTCTTTCCATGGGATTTAAAAAATTGTTTTTTGAATAAATGCCGAATCTATTATTCGATCCTGATGAAATTCTCAGAATACATTAGGACTACGATGCTTGTCCTGTTTGCCAAATTTCATGACTCTAGTTTTAATAATTCTTGTTATATGGGATATCAAAAAATTTTGTTTTAAATTTACGAGGGCGTGGCAAATTATAACACACACTGGTTCTGCTTAGCCCATCATACTAAATTTGGTTTTTCTAGCTCTTATAGTCTCTGAGATCCAGGCACTCATACAGCCGGACGGACAGACGGACTGTATGTTGAGTGTTCAGAGAAAACTGAAAAGGAAGACAGATATAGAAGAGGCGGAAACCCGTGTTGCCCCCCCCCCCCTCGTCGTACTTGGTATTGTTTTTTATATTTTGACAAAATGTAGTTACATTAGAACTACTATATCATGTATCTTTCAAGGAACGATCGTTAGATAATTATAGTTTAGTATGATAATCTTTTTTTTGGAGTATTTGGTATTATCTCACGCCTCCTGAACACAAGTTTGGTTAACATCTGACTACTAGTTATATTATATAGCTGGTATAAAATCTTCACCGTCTTATTCACTCTTCTTTTGTTTCTTCTAGCTGTTCAAACGCAATTTGGTTGGGCCTACGGACATAATGTGAATCTTCTCGCTGCCGGTGCAAGTTTTCCAGAGGAAGGCTCAACAGGGACGGGAATCTATAATGGACGCGTTGGAGCACTCAGCACTACGATGGCAATTGAAGAGGGACAGCGACGCATTTATGTGGCCCAGGTGCCAAAGTACGAGGATAACAGCAGGATAAGTTCGAAATCGCTGGGAAAACAATTAAAGGATGTTCCAAGGCCTAGAAGTAATTTAGGATTTACAATGAAACGCGATAGACTTGAACTTTACGAGACAATGTCGTTGGATTTGCTTATGGCTCAGGTGGGAACAACAACGGCCAAAGAGGAGGTTTGTCAAGGTCAGATCTGTTGTCAATTTGAGCTCGAGTGGCGATCACTTGGCCAAGAAACAACTCCCAATGGCGTCTACTATCACTATCGTTTGGCAGCCTACGATGGAACGCGAAATGATCAATCTGTAGATACGAATTATTTGAGAAATTGTGCTATCTTTGCCTGCATCGGTCCCAACATAACGGATTGTGGCATATTGCCCGATGATAACCTGCAACCACATGTGGCATTCACTCGTCTCGTCATCGAGGCAATTTACCCCAAGTCACAAGAGTATCTACTTATGCCCAACAGTGTGTTGGACAATCTGTTGCCCCTGGATGCCGATCAGTTTGAATGGTCAATAGAGGAGCTGAAAAATGAGTGAGTACAGCAATATACTTTTCTTTAATTTCTAATATTTTTTTTAATTAGTTCACAAAGTGTTTGTAGTAGTAGTACACATTATTGTTTAGGCATATTCTTCTGTCCGTCTATCTAAGACGTTGAAACTAGAAAATGAATCGTTTTTTTTTCAGTCAGAATCGAATGGATCGGATCATTGTATGCCATAAGAAAGATCAGTCAAAATTCAACCTTATACTCGTATACTATGGAAAACTATTTTGTTTTCCGCGATATCTCTATAAATCTCAAAGATTTTGCACTTGATAATACTATGTTATAGTATATGCTGACAACATTTTGTTAAAGTCGGGCTACTCCATTATAATTATTATCTGCTCGGTTGAAATTGAAATTTTTCTATGAAAATGTTGTTGGTATTTAAGTTATTCCCAATACAACTTTTTGCCCTGAAAAATGTACAACTTTAGGGGGTATGTGCAGAGTTCTTATGTAAAAATTCCATTGGCTTTTACACGTCAACAGTCAAGGTAATTCGGTATACAGCTAGGGAAATCCCTGCTGCAGGGTCAGCTATGAACTGCACTCTCTCCCTGAGTCTTTCTGTGCTCGGTTCAGCTAAGAACTCAGCCTTCTTTCAGGCTGTGGAAATTATGCATAGCGCGCAGAAATCAAACAAACAATTTTCATATAAATACTTAATTTAAAATGTAATTCAATTAAATTGGTTAAAATATATTATTGCTGAAACGAAAAATAAAATAAAAGTTAATGCAATAATATATTGTTCAAATATATTATATGTAATATACTTACTTTTCTTGTCCAGCCAGTTTTCTAATGTAAATAATAACAAATATTGTATTGGATATTTTCCATACAAAAATGGTACCGAATATATTCATCACATGAACTCAAGTTCTATTGGGAATATATTATTTTAATGGGCAAAAGCGGTATAATAAATTTGTGTAAATGTATGTAACAGGCAGAAGGAGGCACCCTATAAAGTATATATATTCAGTATCAATAGTCGACTGACACCTGTCCGTCCGTCTGTCCGTCCGTCCGTCTGTCCTTCTGTCTGTCCGTCTGTATGAACGCGTGGATCTCAGCAACTATAAGATCTAGAGACTTCAAATTTGGAATGTAGGTTCCTGAATACCATACGCAGATCAAGTTTATTTTCAATTTTCGATATCGTGCCCCGTTTGTTTTGAAATTAGGAAAATCATCATAACATAAGCAATGTTAAAGCTAGAGACTTGAGATTTGGCACACATGATAAGAAGCTTGAAGCTTCATGGCGATGCCACGCCTCCTTCGCCCATAATTGGAAAAAGCTGATAACTAGAGCAGTTTTATAGCCCGTTTTTTCAAAATACTTTTGTTTTAAGACCTGCACAGGGTATCCTATTGTCGCGCCCGCTTGTTTTTTTCTTGCTTATACAAATGTTTTTTTGAATATTTAAAGACATATGCAAACATTCCAGTTACCATTTAATAATCATATATTATGCTGCCTTCCTTAGGAATCAACTGAAAGTAAATTTTGCTTTGGCCAAGTCCGTTGAAGTGCAGAATCTGCTGACCTTTTCCATCTATGGCAATTACTATGATGATGCGTGCACCTTTGAAAAAGGCACTCCGGAGGAGGATCTCGGGTGCGGTTTCAAGCCGAAAGATGACGGTGCTGCCGATCTGCGCATCTCCAGCTACTTTCTCCTGGCTCTGTCACTGGCATTGACACTTACATTTAAGCATCTTTAGTTGATGCAGCAGATTATTATTATTTTATTTTTTTTTTTAAGTCTTAAGAAAGAATCTTTTGTAATTTTATTTTTAATATTTGCAACGTATTTTAATACGCTCTGCAGAAGGATGAATTTTATGCATTTAATACACGCTCGAGCAATTGAAATTATTTTAAATAATTAATAAAAAATATAAAAGTTGTACTTTATGTTTTTAGTTGGCGACTCAGTTTGCGAATGGCTTAAATTTGTTTCTTTACAAATATTTGAGTTGTTATGACTAAAATATAAAATTTTGTAGTTTGGCATGTGAGATTTTACGAAATGTAATTGATTTAACATAATACTCTTTATAACAAACTAGTTCAGAAGTGGTTAGATACGGATTAGTCAGAGTATTATATATTTGAGATTATATATAATTAAAATCTGATTTGTATAACCTGTGGGGGAATATTAAGTTTGTTAGTTAGTCATGTCCGTTTGTCTGTCTGTCTGTCTGTCTGCCTGTCAGTCTGTCAGTCTGTCAGTCTGTCAGTCTGTCAGTCTGTCAGTCTGTCAGTCTGTCAGTCTGTCAGTCTGTCAGTCTGTCAGTCTGTCTGTCTGTCTGTCTGTCTGTCTGTCTGTCTGTCTGTCTGTCTGTCTATCTGTTTGTCAGTCTGTCAGTCTGTCTGTCTATCTGTCTGGCAGTCAGTCTGTCTATCTGTCTGTCAGTCAGTCTGTCTATCTGTCTGTCTGTCAGTTTGTCTGTCTGTTTGTCTGTCTGTCTGTCCGCCTGTCAATCATGAGCAAGAAGCTTGAACTTGAGATTTATAACACATGATGACTATCTTGGGGTCGATGAGCCCAGAAAATGTTATCACGCCCCTTCTCCCACATATTGGAAGAAAAAAACGAATTCCAAGAGAATTACGTCGGAAGTGAATTAGAGCGTCTCTCTGCAGAGCCACAGGGTATATTAAGGTCGGGGTCCCGACTGTTCGATTTGATTGTATTGATATTGTACTAGTAATATGTAATATATATATATTAATGCATATGTAATATAAATGGAAAGTAATTCAGTTATGAAAATATGGGTATAATATGGGTTATGGTTCAGATCTGATAATTATTTGCCCTTCGAATGACATAATATGTTGAATTACACTGTTCAAAAGTAAAGGCAAACTCAAGTTAAATCCTTAAACAGTAACTAATTATATTAAATACATTTTAAACTCTTCAGAATTGACTAAATATTAAAACATATATTGAAACATTTTGTCATAAGCTGTTGCTCTCAAACTACAGTTTGACTGTGTTTATGAAAAACTCAGTTTGTCTTACTGATCAAAAAAAATGTATATTTAAGTATAATTACATACTTTAGATTATTTGACTAAGTTATAATACCCTCTGCAAGAGTATACAAAGTGTCAAAATTGTAAAATAAAAGAATTAACCGCAACCATTTGGAACTTCCTTGAAATGAATCTGAAGTGAATGGGAAAACTTATTTAAGTTATTTGCAAAAAAATTGATTAAGAGAAAAAATACAAATAATTAAATAAATTCGCGCTTCGCTTTAATTTAAATCATACTAAACAATTTTTCAAAATGAGTTATGATAAAATTTGTAATGTTGCCTCTTTATATGACACATTACTTTATAGTTAAATAAGTATTTTAAATTTAATTACAGCTATCTTCAAACTAGTTCCAAAGTTACTTAAAGCCAAAATAAAAGTGAAGTAGAAAGTTTAATAAAATTATAATCAGCAATCAATCGAAGTGAATCTGAAAAAAATTAAAAACTTCTTTAAATCCTTAAGAAAAGACTCAAACTTAAATAAAACCAGTCGGAAAGGCTACAGTCGAAATCGACTATGAGAGACCCTTTACTTATTCTTCAACAATGAAATAACAGTTACAAACTTACAGACTTATATATAAACCTAAATATATTTGACGCTGCTCAGATTAGCTTCCGATTAATTAAATATAATCGCTTATGTTACACTTGAATTATTAACATACAAATGTTAATCTTAACATACAAATGTTAACCTTAACATATCTGCACATTTCCTGCCATTGTACATTCGATAATTTGTTTGCTTCGAATCTACGGTGTTTATTGTCCGATTTTGATGAAATTTTTAGTACGCATCGAAAGGAAAGTAAATTTTATGTATGCCGATTTTGGAACTTGTATCTTTTAAATTACTCGAGTTATTAGGGTTTTCCCGATTTTTGGGGGCGGGAGGGGGCGTGGCAAAATTCTAAAACAAACTTGACCAAATTTGGTCACCCTAGCTCTTATAGTCTCTGAGATCTAGGCGCTCATACATCACGACAGACGGACAGCAGGACAGACGGACAGACGGACATGGCTATATCGACTCGGCTGGTGATGCTGATCAAGAATATATATACTTTATGGGGTCTGCCGGACTTCCTTCGACCTGTTACGCACATTTTGACAAAGTTAATAGACCCTATTTACTTTTTTAAAGTAAAGGGTCTAAAAATTTAAAAAATCTGTCACTGCTATAATTTATAATATTAATTTATGCAAAAATAGTTCTTATACAATTTTTAATATAAACATTGAAAGCAATGTTACTCCATCATCATTTTAAATTGATATATAGCTAGTTTCAAGCTGATTTCAATATAAATTTAAATTGGAACAGTTGAAAAACTGCTTTAGTTTCTATTATATATATAGAATAATGAGAAAAAGTTAGTAAATGATGTGATATGTTTTGTGTAGTGTTGTTCCTTTATGTAAATAATTATAGCTGGTTTCGAACTAGTTACAAAATAACTCAGAGAGATATAAATGTGTAAATATGTTAATAATAAAATCCAAAATAATACTGAAGTAGGCATTTAAATAAAAGTGTTATGGAACCACTTAAAATTAATTACAGCTGACTTAGAAAACTGATTTCAATTCTTTTAAAAATATATAAATGGGGAAATTTATATAATTTAATGATGCATACGAAGAAAAAAAATACATTCTCAAAATGATTCCAAACTGATATAGTAAACTAATTTTAATTGTTTGAAAAATATAATTTATGAGAGAAATTATATAAATAAATTATGCTTAATAAGGTTTAATAAAATTTTCTAATGTTGTCGCTTTAGATGATAAATTACTTTATGGTTATGTAAGAATCTTGAATATATATAGAAATGGCTCCAAACTTGTTTCAAAATTACCCAGATGCAAAACAATTAAACAATTAAAGTGGAAATTCAAATGAAAGTGTTATCTGCACATAATCGAAATCAATCGGAATTGAATTAGCAAAGTGCCTAAAAGTATGCAATAGTTTTGCTATCTTCTCCAGGGTTGTAAACCAAAGCCAAATGACAGCAGCAAATGATAACACAGCTGTTGACTGTTGCCTTTGATAAGATACAAATCCACTCAGCGATTTCAGCAATCGAAAAGCAATAAACAGTCTGCTTGCAACGTCATGTGTGGCAAGTGGTGCACGTTCCTTCTGTGGCTCGCTGTGGAGCTCTGCGTTGGATCGGCAGCCACATCAAAGTATTATACAGCGGCTGTTGTGGAATTTCGACCTGCGATCGGCGCAGGGAATTCAGCACAATTGCTAGATGAGAATCTTACGGCGTATTTGGAGTTAATTCGCTCGGCAAATGGCACAACGGATATCATTGTTTTTCCGGAGGCAACACTCAACAGTTTGTTGCAATTGACGGCGGTGCCGAAGCCCACGTCGAACAGTTTGTGCCACAAACAAACTGTACTCGATGCCATCGAAACGGCCGAGTTTATGCGGCAACTTGCCTGTGCCGCTGTCGAGGCACAAACTTATCTGGTCTTCAATGTCAAGGAGCGCGAGGATTGCGACAAGTCGGAGGATATCGATTGTCCCACACGCGGTTATCGATTGTACAACACAAATGTGGTAATCGATCGCAGTGGTGCAATCGTGTCGCGTTATCGCAAATGGAATTTGTATCTGGAATCGCAGTTGAATCGCACAGCGGAGCCGGAGTTTGCCATCTTCGAGACGGACTTCAACGTCACCTTCGGACATTTCATCTGCTTCGACATGCTCTTCCATACACCTGCCCAGGAGCTTGTGGAACGCTACGATATTAGGAATATCATTGTCACCAAAATGTTCAATTCGGAGCTGCCTTTTCTGACGGGTGAGTGGTGAATGCTGACTGCAGGGTAACTGCCTGTCTAGCTGCTGCTACAGGGTATCTGCCAGTCGATTGTACTTGACAAAACACCAACACAGAGCGAAAAAAATCAAGTAAATGTCACATTTCAAACTTACACTTTGAATTAAATTGCTGAAGTCAAGAATCTCGATCTTAATTCAAGTACGATTTCTTTAGTCCGAAAGTTTACGTATTTTAGTATTTTCAAACTTCACCAGTCGAAGTCGACTATGAGATACCCTCTACTTATTCTTCATAGAGGAAATACTTGTATAAACCTAATTAAATATATAAATAATAAATACATTTTAAAACGAATAAAAACATTAAAAAAAAGTATGCCTTTGGTAGGTTTCGAACTCCAGAAACACACCACAAGAGTTCGACACTCAAGCCACACTTTGTATATTCGAAAATTTATTTGCCTCAAATCTCCGGTGTTTATTGTCCGATTGCGATGAAAGTTTCAGTACACATCGGAAGGAAAAAATGTTATGTATGCCGAATTTGGAAATTGTATCTTTTTATTTATTCTTGTTATTCCAGTTTTTCCGACATGACCTTTTCGGAGGCCTCATTGTGACCAAATTTGGTTAATCTAGCTCTTATAGCCTCTGAGATCTAGGTGTTTATACAGCAGGAAAGACGGATAGACGAACATGGCTATATCGACTCGGCTATTGATGCTGTTGATCAAGAATATATATACTTTATGGGGTCTGCCAGACTTCCTTCGACCTGTTAAGCATACTTTTTAGACCCTTTACTTTTTTAAAAAAAAGTTAAAAAGGGTCTATTAAGTTTGTCAAAATGTGCGTAACAGGTCGAAGGAAGTGCGGCAGACCCCATAAAGTATATATATTCTTGATCAGCATCACCAGCCGAGACGATATAGCCATGTCCGTCTGTCCGTCTGTCCGTCTGTCCGTCTGTCCTGCTGTATGAACACCTAGATCTCAGAGACTATAAGAGCTAGGGTCACCAAATTTGGTGACAATACTCCTGTGACCCCCGAAAAGGTCAAGTTTGTTTTAGAATTTTGCCACGCCCCCTTCCGCCTCCATAAATCGAGAACAAAATTTTTGAAAGCCCATTAAACGAAAAATATTAAAGCTAGAGTCTTGAATTTTGGCACACAGGACGGGTATGAGGGTCCTAACGTATCCTGAAAATTTCATCGCGATCGGATAGTAATCTCGAAAGATATTCAAGAAAAACGTAAAATTCCATATAATGGTCAATTTTAAAACTGGAACCTTGAATTTTGGCACACAGGACACGCATCAGGGTCCTAATGTATCCTGAAAATTTTATCACGATCGGACAATAAACACCGGAGATTTGAAGTAAACAAATTATCGAATGTTCAATGGCAGGAAATGTGCAGGCAGCAACTTAAGGCATTGAATTATTAATTACACTTCTGTAGAAAACTAGCAATTGGCAAAATTTTATGTATGGCCTCATTGGTGCAGTGGTAAGAGTGTCGCATTCTTGCCGTGGGGTCTTAGGTTCGTTTCCTGCCAGCGACACATTTTTTTCTGCTTTTTAAAATTGTTAAATAATCGACAATGGCTTCATTGGCGCAATTGTCTGGAGTTCGAGACCTACAAGAGACACACTTTTTTCTTTTTTTTTTTTATTTTAAATTTATAATTACAGTAATAAAATAAAATAAAACAATATTTTATTTTTATAAACAAATTCTAGCATAAATTCCAATGTATTATATTTAATAAAGTATCTATGCATTACATCAGTGGTCGGCACACGCCGCGCACCGTGCATAGGGATTTTCTCTGCCGCAGCGCTGCCTGCTGTCGCTGTTTCTCTTAAGTCGCTGTTATGGCGCTGTTTTACTGAAATATCACTGAATCAGCTTCTGATCAGCCATTGTGATGCTATGCTGCGCCATTTTGACAAATTATACAATATATACACAAAAAAATAAATAGTTGTAGGAGTTTTTGAAAAAGTATTCTTTTTTATACACATTATGACCAATATATAGCCGTTTTGATGCGAATCAATAATATAAAGGCAAGAAACAGCACATGCTTGACGCCTGTTAACATTCTGTTAATTCGCACACTAATGCAATGAAACATATGACTGTGTTGGTGCCGACCACTGCATTACGTACATGTATATTAACATAACATTTGTATGTTAAGATTAACATTTGTATGTTAATGATTCAAGTCTAACATAAACGATTATCAGAAGCTAATCTGAGCAGCGTCAAATTTATTTAGGTTTACATATAAGTGTCTAAGTTTGTTACTGTTATTTCATTTTTGAAGAATAAGTAAAGGGTCTCTCACAGTCGATTTCGACTGTAGCCTTTTCGACTGGTTTGTTTTCAAAAACTAAATAGACCCTTATACTTCCTTAAAATAAAGGGTATAAAAACGAGTCCGAAGCGTACTTGAAGTAAGTACATTAAATTTTGATTAAAGTGTAAATCCCACTTGTTTTGAGTCCCATAAATTCTGTAACCGAGTACACAATTATCTTAAAATATACTTGATATTTGCTTACTGGAGACTGCAGACTCATTCTTAGTTTGCTAGTATAAAATATTCTGGAAATAATACTGTATTATCGAAATTATCTGAATGAGTATTAAAGTCTTTCAGTTAGTTTGAAAGTAAATGAAGACTGACTGTAGAGAATTATACTCCTGTTAATTATAGTCTTAATTTCACATTGAATCCATTGAATTGCTCCTCATAGCAGACAAGCTAGAATCATTTGGGAATTGTAAGCAAGTGAACGCAAAAATGATTTGAGATTACTAAATTCTGATTTGAGATTCCACGAACTGTGAGTATTCACTGTGATAATCAGTTTCGAGCCCGAGTTTCGAACTTAATTGCTGGTAAATCTAGAGTTATACAGTATAACTTGTACTTGATACAAGTTCCATTCCGCTTATATCAAGGTTATGTGTACTTGGTCTAAGAATTTATACACTCATCTTCAGTAATTTGCACTAATGTCACGTATGGAATTTAAGAATGGCAAATACTTAATTCGAGGTCATTCAAACTTAATTTTAGTAAGGCATTTTTCGCTCTGCATTATAACATCTCAAATATTCTTACTTGCTTTTTTTTATCTAAATTGTGTGAGTATCTATCAATCTGTTAATTGTTTTGTAGTAAATGTAACTTCATGCAGCATGCTTAGCCTGATTTGCAGGGTATTTACTGGTCTATCACACTGTTACATATACTTAGACACAGTTTAATTTACCATTGTCTCTTTCTTATTTCCAGTCCTTAGTGTTTCCTTCTCTTGTAGCCAAGCTACGCCTTGTTTACAGGGTATTAGAGACAGCCTGTCACACATATATGAACTCCTCTTAAGTACTTATTCTCCTTCTACTTAGTCTTATCTACTAGTTTATGGCTTATCCCAAACACAAGTCAATTATTATATATATTCTTTTCTTACTTCTTTGCTCTCCTACAATTGAGCTACTCCGCTTACAGGGTATCTAAGAGTCTGTTCCACCTTCAGAAACTATCAAACATATCATCTTCTTCCTTCTCCTCTTCGTAGCTTTCTATGCTAGCTTTTATTTTGTAGTAAGTTGACTTGTGTTTACAGGGTATCTACTAGTGTATCACAGCTATAATCATTACCAATCACATCTTAAATATATTTTACTACTCTTTTTTGAACTTTCCCGCAATTCTTTCTTTTCGACAAATGAGTTAAGCTGAATTTACAGGGTATCTTTTAGACTGTCAGACTTTTAGGAATCGTAAAATCATATTGTTCCTCACTTCATTTCAGTCTAACTTCTCTTTTGACTCCCCTGAACTCAGCTTACCTATCATATCATTACAGGGTATCTGCTAGCTTATCAAACTTCTGTAAATTCCTAATTATATCTCTGGTATTTTTCTTTGTTTTTTTTTTCAATCTGTTTTTTCTTCTCACTCCCTTAAATTCAGTACAGTTATCATTATAGGGTATCTATAAGTCTTCTCCCTCTTTTAAAGTCAGTTCAACCCTTATTAGAGGGTATCTTAGTAGTCTATCACTCTTCTATAAATTCCTTACCACGACTCAGATATTTTTCACAGTTTCTTGGAGTCATCGTTCCCTTATAATTATTTTTTATTTATTTAAGCTATCATTACAGGGCTTCTTGAAATCGTATAATCTCATAAAAAAATTATTTTTCCATTTTTTTTGGTATTTTCTTACTTTCTTCCAACTTTAAAGATAGTATTACACTTTAAGATATTCTAAAAAACATTTAAAATATTTTTCTTCAATTTCTCTGCTATTATTATAGGACATTTACTAGCCTATAACATTTCCAGTAATCTTCTAATCGCATCTCAGATATTTTTTCTTTCTTTCTTTCAGTTTTTGCTTTCATCTCCCTCTATTAATGTTATTATTGTAACTACTTGGTTATTCCACTTCTATAAATTCCTAAACACATCTTAGATATTGTACCACAGATATTTCCACAGTTTGCAATCTTCTTTCCCGCCTCCCTCCTTAGAAGTCAGTTCAGCTATCATTACAGGGCTTTTACGAGTGTAACACACTTCAAAAAAATCGTCTAATCATATCTCAAATAGTTTTTCTCTCTTTCTTTCAGTTTTTCTATCTCTTTTCCTTCTTTAAAGATATTATTAAGCTTTTATAAATTTAGATTCCGATTTTTGATATTTTTCCTAAATTTCTTAAGGTTCTCTTCCCTCCTCGCTCTTTTGAAGTCAGTTCTGTCATCATTATAGACTGTCTACTAGTCTGTCATACATGTAATAATCTTTTAATTACATCTCAGATATTCTTTCTCCCTTTCTTCTAGTTTTTCATTCATATTCCCTCCATTAAAGTCACTGCTATAAATTCATAATCACATTTTTGATATTCATCCTTAATTTCTTTGTCCTTCTTCCCTTTTCCCTCCCTTAAAGTCAATCCAGCTATCATTACAGGGCTTATAGTAGTCTATCACACGTCTACAAATTGTATAATCATATCTCAGATATATTCCTTTTTCATTTCTTCTAGTCTTTCTTTCATTCTCCCTCCTTTAAAGTAATCATTACACTGCTATAAATTCATAATCACATATCAGTTATTAAACCTTAATTTCTTTGACTTTCTTCGCTTCTCCCTCCCTTAAAGTGAGTCTATATATTTTAATAGGGTATCTACAAGTCTGTAACACTTTCAATCACATCTCAGATATTTTTCCAGAATTTTTTTTTTTATTAATTCTTCCCTTCTCCCTTCCTTAAAGTCAGTCCAGCTATCATTACCGAGAATCTATTTGTCTAGCAATATTCTTATCACATTCTTATCTTTCTCTCGCTCTCTCTCTCTCTCTCCCTCTCTCTCTCTCTCTTACAGCCAGCCAGTTTCAACAGGGCTGGGCGTGGGGCAACAACGTGAATCTGCTGGCCGCTGGTGCGAGCTTGCCACAAGGCGGCATCAGTGGCAGTGGCATCTATGCGGGGCAACGTGGCGCCTTGGTGCGTCGAATGGTCGGGAACGCGACAGTGGGAGTGCGGCAGCTGCTTGTGGCACGTGTGGCACGTTGGCCGGAGCTGGAGCTGGAGGACACCGATGTCACGTTGGATGTGGAACGACCGGGGCCCGTGCAACGTCAACTCGTGATGTTGCAACAGCCGCAGTTGCAAGATTTCAATAGTTGGCTGGTGCCGCTTATCAATGGCAGTTTGCAGCGTCAGCGA
Source organism: Drosophila histrio (assembly GCA_958299025.2). NCBI lineage: Eukaryota > Metazoa > Arthropoda > Insecta > Diptera > Drosophilidae > Drosophila > Drosophila histrio. The sequence goes on from OY282582.1 coordinate 44,924,923, forward strand.
CTGTGTCACACGGATCTGTGCTGTAACTTTGAGCTGAGCTTGCAACTGCCGCAAATGGAGACGCCACGCGTACAATACGAGTATCACTATCGACTGGGCGTATTTGTGGGCCAACGTAGTTATGAGGAAGAACAATATAGTATCGTCAGATTGTGCGGTCTTTTTGCTTGCCACAATGCCAGCATCGGGAGTTGCGGCCATTTGGTGCAAGGCGAGGGGGAATGGCAAGGTGCGCAGCTGCAGTTCAACACGTTGCGTGTCAGCGGTGAGTTTGTGCAACGTCAACGTCGCCTGCTCATGCCCAGCACGCTGAGTGCCTCGCTCTATGCGTTGCAAGCCACCGAATTGAATTGGTCCGTGTTGCAGTCTGATGATGGTGTGGCAACTGCACCCACACATGTGCAACTGCAGCTGGAAAAGCCGCACTCACAGCTGCTGACCTTTGCCATCTATGGCAACTATTTTGATGATGAGAAAATGGCGGGGGGCGACGGCAGAGGCGCCACAATTGCCACCGGCCGAGGAGTCGTAATGAGTTGCCTGCTCGTGTTGCAACTGTTGCAGCTGCTGCCCCGTCCTATTGGGGTGTAATACCCCCCAAAGCAAACACTTTGCTGATTAACTTCAATTGGAAAATGGCAAGGTGACGAAATTGTCGAAAATGTAATGAAATTTTAGATGAAAAAAAAATATATATATAACTGAGTTGGTATATAATTAGTAATAATTACTAAACAATTAAAAACAAAGTAAATATGACGACCTGGCAAAGTAATGATTATAGTTTTTAAGATAACAAATGGATAACTTATTTTTGATGTTTACTACAGATTGAATAATAATTTACATAAATTAAATTCGTTTTATTTATGATTTACTTTTAAAAACATCATATAAACTTTTATTTCTGTCTCTAATATGTAATATACAAATAAAAGTAATTACTAAACAATGTTTATGCTGTAATAATTATGATTTTTAATATTAAAATTGGAATATATAAATTATTACATGATTTTATTTATACAATTTAAATTCAACTCTTATTTTTGATTTTTACTAAAAATGTAATAAATAAATAAATTATTATTTTGGTTTTTCATAAATAAAATAACATTTAATTATGATTTTTATTAAAACCATTGTAAAAACTATTTTTTTTTATTTATATAATATAATATACAAATAATAATAATTACTAAAAAATCTGAACAAAGCAAATACAACAATCAGGCACTGTAATAACTATAATTTTTAATATAAAAATTGTAAACTGTAAAATATTTACAATTTTTTTAGCAAATAATTTAATTTTAATTCTTTTTTTTTTGATGTTTACCATAAAAATAATGAATTAATGAATTTTATTTTTGACTTTTCATAAATTAAATAAGATTTATTAATAACTTAAAATGAAAACATCATAAAAAGCCTTAATTATTTCTCTTAATATATTAAAATATATTTGCATTCAATTATTGGTTTCGATTCGAATTTTAAATATTTTAATAAAAAGTTTCATTTGTTTTTTAAACAATTAAATCAAATAGAAGCGCAATTTTAGATGTTTATTACAAAAACTAGCCGGAAAGGCTACAGTCCACGTCGACTATGAGAGACCCTTTACTTATTCTTCAAAATGGAAATAAGAGTAACACTAATAGTTCCCCATAACGATATGTAACGTCAATATGCTCTTCTTCTTCCTTGACTCTAGCTCTTATAGTCTCTGAGATCTAGGCGGTCATACAGACAGACGGACGGACGGACGGACAGATGGACATGGCTATATAGACTCGTCTGGTGATGCTGATCAAGAATATATATGTACACTTTATGGAGTCTGCCGGTCTAATAAGAAATAAAAGTCAAATTTGATTTGATTAATAAATCAGAAATTAGTAAGTGTAACACATATTTAACTTTTATATTTTATTAAATTAAAAAAAAAAAAATATTTTTGATTTTTACAGTATAACTAAAAATCAAAGACTTATATTTTATGTTTATTATAAAAGTCGAACTAAGAGAGTTATTTTTTTTTATTTTTATTATTTATTTTACAATTTTATTACAGTATACTGAATTATAAAATTCAGAATTAAGAGTTGTATTTGATTTTTTTTGAAATAAACATCAAAAATAAGAAATGTGTGTGAATTACTATATAGATACAACTAAATTTACAAACTACTTCTTGTTATTATATAAAAAAAAAGTTATATATAACTCTAACATCTTCCAGGAAATTGCAGCCATAAAAAATCTATTTGAGACTTTATTATTTCCCTAGAAAATATTTTATGAAATAAAGATAAATTAAAGGGAGTTATATCTGAATAAAAATAAAAAGAATTATAATTTCTGATTATTATAATAAAGACAAAAATAGGTGTTATCTGACAATTTAATATGAAATTAAAATATAAATTTAAACTTTTCCAGGATAACACATTCGACAAAGGAATGTCTGGTATTTTCTAATTTCTTTAGATCATATAAATATATCTCAACGTATTCTAATTTATCATCATTTGTACATATCTTGAAAAATACAAAACATTTCAACATTTTTCTTGGCTTTTTATTGCACTCGTTTAATAAACAATCTTTTTTTTTCGTGTGTGGTTTAATTAAGCAATGAATCTTGAAAGTAATAACATTTTGATAGACTCATTATGCGAGAGATAATATATAATGTGTGTGTAGTTAGCATACTAAGTATTTTATGATACCACAAAATATATCGAAGGCAAATTAATGAATATACTCGTAATTGTGTGAGCAATGATTTTAAGTTTAATTTAAATTTCGTACTTTTATTAACTTGATCTACAAAAATTTATTGATTTTTTTTCGCTGCGCAGAATAAATATGGATTGTAAAAAGAAGAAGAACAACAAGAAGTCAAATTCAATGTGGCAGGTGTGTGGAATAATAACCAAATTAGTGTATACTTTTTGTTTGTGATTCAATTATGGCTACCCTCAGGAGGCAAATAACAAAGTTTGACTTAATGTGAGAAAGACAGAGAAAGAGAGTGTGTGAGAGAGAGAGAGAGAGAGAGTATTCATGCTAGACATGCTTTACTGTGTAGCCGTATATGCAAATAGTGTTGTTAAACGTGATTTATGCGCCTTCTTTTCATGCGTTGTGCGCTTTTTTTTATGATTTACTAGCAAAATGTTGTAAAAGGCAGCAAAAGAACGAACAAAAACGATTTGGTTTTATTTGTCGCCTGGCAGCTCATTAAAACCAGTGCGCTGCACAGTGGTCCATTTACTCATGATTTTACTCCGGATTAGCAAACATAACTTTGTAATAAAATATTTGATGTTTATTCCAAAAAGAACAGGGAATCAAATCCAAAACAAATATCGGATTTATTTCATAAAAAAAATAAATAAAAAAAAACCTATAAATATTTTAAAATTGATTTTCTTTGTCAAAATTTCAAGCGACACAACATGATTTAATTTATTGTTGATTTTGTTAACTGTTTTTCATGGTATTCATTATGAAAATTGTATGTCAGAAATGAAAGAACAACTTTAAATACATTTTTATACCCTGTTTCCATTAAAAATGGGCAAAAATGGGTATAATGAATTTGTGTGTATGTATGTAAAAGGCAGATGGAGGCATCTCCGACCCTTTAAAGTATATATAGTTTCTTAATCAGTATCAATAGCCGAGTCGATTGACACCTGTCCGTCTGTCTGTCTGTCTGTCCGTCCGTCCGTCCGACCGTCCGTCTGTCCGTCCGTCTGTATGAACGCGTGGATCTCAGCAACTATAAGAGCTAGAGTCTTCAAATTTGGAATGTAGGTTCCTGAATACCATACGCAGATCAAGTTTATTTTCAATTTTTGATATCAAGCCCTGTTTGTTTTAAAATTAGAAAAATCACCATAACATACGCAATTTTAAAGCTAGAGACTTGAGACTTGAGGCTTGTGCTTAATGTGTCCAGAAAATTTCATTGCGATGCCACGCCCCCTTCGCCCACAGTTGGAAATGGCTTGTAACAAGAGCAGTTATATAGCTTAGTTTTCTTAAAATACTTTTGTTTTAAGACCTGCACAGGGTATCCTACTGTCGCGCCCGCTCGACTGATCGGCTTGTTTTTGTTATAAAGCCAAGCAAATTTTGAAGCGGAAGTCGTGTATGCCATTCACTGTGAGAGACCCTGTACTTAAACTGTTTAGCTCATTCATTCATTCAAACAAAAACACTGCAAGGTTTGTTCAGGGTGGGGCAAAAGTAATAACCCTCGTGGAAAACGCTATATCTCTTGTAAATGTTCCGCAAAAGAATGAAAACGATTTTTCCGCGTTCCTTCAGAGTAAACTAATTTATGGCTTGTCGATTTTGTATTCTGCGTGTGTTTACGTCACAAATGTCAAAATCGAATTATTATTTGGCTCCATGCAAAAATTATAGCGTTTTTCAATTTGTTGATTACTTATGCCCCACCCTGTACGTTGTTTCATCGTTGCTCTCCTATTCTTCCTTTGGCCCTATACTGTTTCTTCAATAACTTCAAAGTTTCTTATCGAATCGTTATGAAGTTTTCAGGACACATTAAAACTGCAATATTTGTCATGTCTGCAAAATCTCCAGTTTATAATTTTAATATTGTTCTAGTTGTTTTTTTTTTAGTCGAAGCCGACTATGAGAGATCCTTTACTTATTCTGTTAAACTCTCAACAATTCCTGTGGCAGCTAAATATATGCTATAGTAAGTAGTTCGATCTTGATCACACATGGCCAATATATTAGGATCATAGTATTACTTATATCTGGTGAGTTTGGTCTGTATATTTCAGAAAACTATAAAGTTGTTCACACAAAAGATTGTACGAGTATTTTGAACGATTGTTGCTATAGAAGCTATATGATATAGTGGTCCTAATTGGATCACTTCTTACCAAAGTATTAATAGAATAATTACATCTTCAAATAGCCTTAGAAAACGAAAAGTTGCTTATGATAATCTAAAGATATTGATATTGTAAGCACAGTGCAAAAAACTTGATCCAAATATCTTGATTAGTTCTTGAAGTTTTAATAAATTCCCTATAAATGGGCAAATATCCTAATATTGCGTTGTAACGTCACTGTTCTCTTCTTCTTCCTTTGGCCCGACACTGTGTAATATTGTGTTTGGATTAACTTCCGGACTTATTATCTGATCGCAATGACATTTTCAGGATACATTTATTGTCCTGTGTGCCAAAATGCAAGACTCTAACTTTAAGAATTCTTGTTTAATATGATTTAAAAAAATTCGATATCAATGTACGGCGGCTTAAGGGGAAAATTTTAACACAAACTGGATCTGCTTAGACAATAGACGGACCAACATACCAAATTTGGTGACTCTAGCTCTTATAGTCTCTGAGATCTTGGCTCTTATATAGACGGACAGACAGACGGATAGACAGACAGACTGACAGACAGACAGACAGACAGACGGACAAACAGACAGACGGATAGACAGACGACAGACAGGCGGACAGACAGGCGGATATGGCTGTTGCTGCTGATCAAAAATACATATACCTAATATGGTCTGCCAGACTTCTTTAGACTTGTTACGCACATATTTTCATGAGAAACTTAGTAGATCCTTATACTTTTATAAGGTACAGGGTCTAAATACGAATCTCTAGAGAATAACATCGGCAACGGATTTGAGCGGGTTCATGTATATAACGGTCGGCTTGTTTTTATGATAACTTAATAGACCCTTATAATTATTTCGGGTACAGGGCCTAAAAAATATGATATAATAACCAGTTGAAAAGGCTACAGTTGAAGTCGACTATGAGAGACCCTTTACTTATTCTTCAAAATGGAAATAAGAGTAACACTAATAGTACCCCATAACGCGTTGTAACGTCAATTTGCTCTTCTTCTTCCTTTGGCCCGACACTAAGTAATATTGAGTTTTAAATAACTTCCGAGTTTATTATCCGATCGTGATACATTAGGACCCCGTTGCTTGACCTTTGTGCCAAAATTCAAGGCTCAAGTTTCAAAATTGACCATTATATGGGATTTCAAGTTTTTTTTTGAATAACTTTAGAGTTTATTATCCGATCGCGATGAAATTTTCAGGATACATTGGAACCCTGATCCTCGCCCTGTGTGCCAAAATTCACAACTCTAGCTTTAATATTTTTGGTTATATGGAATATCAAAAATTTTATCTTCGATTTACGGAGGACGAACCATAGACGAACCACTATACCAAATTTGGTAGCTCTAGCTCTTATAGTCTCTGAGATCTAGGCTCTCATACAGACAGACGGACATCCGGACAGACGGTCATGACTATATCGACTCGGGTGTTTATGCTAATCAAGAATATATATACTTTATGAGGTCTGCCAGACTTCCTTCGACCTGTTACGCACATTGTGACAAACTTAATAGACACAATTTGCTTTTTGAAAGTAATGGGCTAATTACATTTTAGTTTGTATTTAAAAATACCGATGACATTAGAAAATGTGCAAATTCAATTAAGCCGAACTAAAATCAAATGGGAAATGGCCACTGTGCGACGTGGACGCAGCGACCGTTAGCTGCATTGTTTCTCTGTGTGTGTTTGTGTGTGTGTGTGTGAGTGTGTGCAAAGATGCTGCTTAATTGTTGTTGTTCTTGTTGTTGTATTTGCTGTTGCTTTGAAGCTCATAGCAAATTGTAATTAAGTGGCCTGCAAACAACCGCACAACACACACACACACACACACACACACACACACACAGTCGTAGTTGGCCAAAATTGATGTTGAATGTATGTATGTACATATATATGCTGGCTTAGATGGGAATGGTGTCAAGTTCATGTCATTAAGGTGTGATTAACAAAAATTAGTTACTGCTTAACGGACACACACACACACAGTCACACACACCAATACACGTGCACGCATGATAGAGCAACAGTCTGTGTGTGTGACTGGAAGGCAATGTCTCAGTCTCAGTCGCCGTCGCTGTCCATATCGCTGCCTCCCACACACACACATACACAGGTGTAACAGGCGCAACACATGAATGCCAACGTCGACGCCGACGTCGCTGCCAAATTGTTCGTGCAGAAAAGTTTCATTCATTTCAACTGTTGCTCCCCACTTGTTAGCACATGAGACTGGAAGTCGCTGCCCACGTAGCGCTGTCGACGTCGACGTCAAAAGCTTTCCAAGCTTTGGAGACCTTTTGGTCACCGCGTGCGTGTGTTTTGTGTAGAGTTTTTTTTGTATTCGCAATTCTTTTTAAGCGCCATGCGTAAATATATATATGTACATATGTGTGTGTGTGTGTGTGTGTGTGTGTAGACTGCGTTATATTTGCATTTAATTATTCAACAGTCAAATGTTTTATGTAGCGGCGAAGTTGCTGCTGGGACTGCTGCTGCTTGGTGCTGCTGCTGTCGCTACTGCTGCGCTTTTGCCAGCTGAAATGCAATTAAAAAGCGCAGCAACACAGTCCGCAGCAGCCGCTGCAGCGCGGCGTCCCAACGTCGACAGCATTAGGCGACGCATGCACGAAGAGCTTTATGTTAACTTCGGCACATGCTGTCGACGTCGCCGTCGCCGTCGCTGTCGACGCTTAAACGCGTTGCGTGGCCGACGTCGTCGTTGTCGTCGTCGTTGTAGGAATCGTTGTCGTCGCATTCTGCGACAGCTTTCGGCGCGCGTTTAACATCCAGTAGGCGTTCAGCCTCCGAGCGGATAACATTGCGTTGTTGTAGTTCTTGGAGTCAGCCAATCATATTTTACCTCAATACAAATTGAAAGCAAACGTTCGATTTCGATTCGATTTTGAGAGTTCCGAGAGTTACGAGAGTTTCGATATATTTTAATCGTGTTTGTGCGAGATACGCAATATCGACAGCATTTATTTTTTTTGGGCCAAAGACCTTCAAAAATAAGAGATTCAATTTAAAAAAAAAAGTATTTGAAAATTGTGTTTGGAATTCTGGTTTTTTTTTTTCGAAAATCCCATTTAAGGTGTCGTCGTCGGCGCGCGAGTTTTTGTTGTTTGAAAAATAAACTTTTGTGCTCGATTTTTTTTGTTGTCTTTTTTTGTTGTTGTTCCTGGTGAAAAATATTCAAAAAAAAAAAAAAGAAAAAAAATATTACAAAATACAGCAAAATTAAAAATTTTTGACGGTGCCAGCGAGAGAGAGAAAGAGAGAGAGAGTGAGTGAGTGAGAGGAAGTGAAGAAGAAGAAATAGACAGAAGAGTGCAATTAAGCGAAGACCAGGAAAAAAGGTAATTGCAATTCTTTCAATATTTATATTATTAAGTTGAATAAATGATCTCGTTCCTGGATTACAAAAGTATTCAAAGTATTCAAAGTTGAAGGTCAGTGTTGAGAAGTGTGCAAAGTGAATTGAAATAGATTTTACAAAAAAAAGTTTAAGAATTGAAACAGCAGAAAATTAAAGTTGCTGATTAATCTGTTACTTTTTAGAGTTTTAATGAACTTGCGGATGTGTGATTCGCTTTTAGACTTTAATTGGTAAAAAACTTATGGTTTTGTATTTTTTCCTGTGGCCTTGAACTGAATTTTCAAGTGTTATTGAAAGAGTGTTATTGATTCGCAGCTTTTTGGCTGGCACTGTAATTCAAATATTCAGCTTAAGTGAGAAAGAGTTTAATTGTTGTTGGGTTGAAGTGATAAAAATTCTAAATATTTCAAGTGTTTGCGGGAGCTGAAAGGCTTTAAAACGAAAGGGAAACTTTAAAGTTTTTAATAGTTGTATTATTTTCGAAATTGTGAATGTGCTAATTGAGGAAATTATAAGGCAATTTATTTACAATTATGTCTATATTCTTTATTTGTGTTTTTTTTTTTTTTTTTTTTTTTGAGAATAATTAAGTTAATAAAGTTAATATGGGAAAACTGTTTGAAGAATTCTGTACTAATTTACATTTTCTTAGCTTTCAAAGGTTTTTCTTATTCTAGCCTTATTTCTGACACTTTTTCAACGTTTTCTTTTATTATTGTAATGTATTTTTGGTAAAAATAATGAGCTAAATTTCTAGATTTTAAGATTGTCGTTGGTTTTCAAATGCATTTGATTCTCCAAGTGATAAACTTATTCGGGGAAAACTTTTCGAACGTTTTCCATTGGCTAGAAAAATGTTTTACGCTTTGTAAACTGTTTATTTCTTATTATTATTATTTAATTTATATTTTTGGTAAGAGATCTACTCTAAAACACTAATTAATCTCAATAGTTTATAGGTTTCATTATTAAACTTCCCATCCAAAGAATGTATGCTGAAAAACTTTTGCAACTTTTCTCTTATGCTGGTTGAATTTATTAACTATACTCAGTCTTAGGGTCTTTGCTGCCTTGGCTATAACTATATTGTAATTCAGGATTCATTACTAAAATACAATTATATAATAATTAAAATATTAACTATACCAAAAGATTAATTTATGATAGTAATGTATTTTGTTATAATATCTGTTGTATACATTAAATGATTGCAATTTCTGGATATTTATATTTTCATGCATTTCCCTAATCGAAATATTTAATTTTGGTAAATACTTCTCAAATATTTCCCTTATTCTGGGTATATTTCTTAACTGTTTCAACATAATGCTTTATTATTAAAATTTGCTTTGTTCAAAAATCTATTGCTTACACTAAAATGAGCTGAAACTTTAGGTTCCTAAATGGTCATAGATTTCAATATAAATTGGAGTTCTCATCCAATTAACTTAAGGGATTTTTTGTTTAATTTCTCAAAGTTTTCTCTTTTTTCTGGTCCAATTTTCCACACTCTTCTTAACTGTTACTATATTATTATAATGTGTTTTGTTAATCGGATTATTTATAAACGAAATTAGCGCTATTTCTAGATTTCTACATATGTAAATATGTTCTCGAAATCTGGATAAATCTCACACACTGTTCCCTTATAATTATAATGTCTATTGCTAAAAGATTTATTGTGTAAACTAAATGTATTTATATTTTCATAGATTTCCCTAAACGAAATAACTTATTTTTGGTAAATTTCTCAAATTTTTTCCGTATTTTGGGAATATTCTTTATGTGCTCCAACAACATGTTTCTTTATTGTTATAATTGAGTATAAAATGAGCTGAAACACTGTGTTTTTTGCACATTGTCATAGATTTCAATATACATTGAATTCCCCATCTAAATAACTTACGAGTTGTTTGGTAAATTTCTTAAACTTTTTCCTTATTCGGGGCTTAATTTTCCACACTCTTTCAACCTCTTCCATTATAATTATAATGTCTCTTGCTAAAGAATCTATTGTATAAGCAATTTAAGCTCAATTACTGGATTTAGACAATTTCATAGCTTTTTGTGAGCATTTGTTTCAGCATCCAAAGTTTGTCACACTTTTCATTTTTTTTTTTTTTTTTTTTTTAATGATTTGCTGTTATTTATTGAATCTTCTGCAGTGGAAGACTAATAGGCTTATCGAATCTTAGAATAATAAGTTAGTTAACAGCCAAGTTGACTGAATTGGAGTTTAAGGGCACTAATGAAAGCGTGTTCGATTGCACATTAGAGATAAGCACATTGGCAGATGATTTGGGTGCAAAGATAGATTGTTGGGATATCTCATCTTTTACGTGTGGAATGCTTAGATCTCTGTGAATGTGCCGGAGTGATGGTTCTTAGGATTTTGAATTCATTTCATCTAGTTTCTAACACTTTACCAAACAGTTCTTTTATAATTATATCTTTTGGTAAAATATCTATTGTATACATTAAATGATTGCAATTTCTGGAATTTTAGATTTTCATAGATTTAAAAATTTTTTTTTTATCATTTATTATAAAACAACTAGCGTGCTGTTGATATGTCATTTTGTACTAGTGTCAAATAAGATATGAAACTAGGCACAGTGTGATTGATTTACACAATTTCGTATACATTTGATTCACCATCCAAAAAACTTACACTCGAATGGTTTTCAAGCTTCTCTGTTAGTCTGAGAAAATGTCTCAGACTTTTCGTAACACTTCCATTATATTATTTATTGTGTGATTAATTACTATACATAAAAAAATAATATAATAACTAAATGAAGGGAGTGCTTGCTTGCTTCTAAGGCCATCGACTCGATAATCCATTATAATTAAAACTGAATGTCTAAACTAAATAAACTAAATTTCTGTATATTAAAATTTGCATTGCTTTTATTAAGCATTTGTTTCTCCATCCATCCATCTCACACTTTACCCACCAGTTCCTTTGGTAAAATATCTATTCCATATACTATAAACTAAATCATCTCAATTGCTTGACCAAAATTTTGTAGATTTTCAACAGAACAGAAATTTGACTGGCAGGAAATACTTACTTAAAAGTTGACATCTTTTTTGCCTTTCTTCAATAAATTCGTTTAATTCGTTTTTTTTTTTTGTAAAGTAAAGTTTGTTCATCACTTTTGAACATTACTTCATTATCCTCATTAGTTTGGTTTACTTCTTGTGCCACCAAAAAAAAACAAAAAAAGAGGAAAAAACAAACTTAAGGGTCTTATTTTCCACTCAATGTGTTTTCTCATCTTTCTTTTGAACATTTGTGACCAAAACCCCCGCCGCCTTAAGTTATGGGACTTTTGTCGTTTTCGCTTTGTAACAACCTTTATTTTGGGTACTTCCGGTTTCAATTCGCTTCGCGTGGAGGAAAATCCTGCCGATTGCAGTTCTTATGGGTTTTCCGGCTGGAAACAGCTGCTCAAAGGCCGCTGGCGCCATCTGTTGCTGGCAATTCACCGTTTCATTCAATTTTACAATTTTTTCTTCTCGTTTGTTTTTTCGATTTTGCGAATTTTGAGATTTTCATTAACTGCCCACAGCTTTTGTTCCATATTTCAATTTGCATGCCAGGTCAATAATTTATGTACATTTGCCAACTGTGCGTATGATTAATATTTGAAAATATGCAACAGCAAAAGTCGAATAAAGAAAAGAATAGTAAGCGAAACAAGCGAAAAGATGAAAATCTATCT
>OY282582.1:44937156-45034656 GCA_958299025.2 Drosophila histrio
AAAGATACAAGTTCCAAATTCGACATACATAAAGTTAATTGCTATGTGTACTGTAAATTTCATTGCAATCGTACAATAAACACCGGAGATTTGAAGCAAAAAATTTTTCGATTATACTAAGGTTGGGGAGGCAACAACTTGAGGCAAGGAAACTGGTAATTTGTCAGATTATCGACTATGGCTGCATTGGCGCAACGGTTAGAGTGTCGAACTCTTGCATCTACCGGAGCCACCCTTTTTTTTGTAAGTTATTATGATTTTTAAATTTTATTTATTATTTAAAAGTTGTTTAAGGCTTATACTATTATTTCCTTATTGAAGAATAAGTAAAGGGTTTCTCATAGTCAACCTCGACTGTAGTCTCTCCGACTGTTTAAAGAATTGACTTTTATTATGCAGAGTTTCAAACAATATATTTATCTCCGGAGGAATCAAAAGAACCGATACTCAGCTCATGTATTTATTTATTTTATTTGAACCTTATATTTATTTATAAATTATAAACTAATTTGCATTTCTTAATCTGTACAATTTTCACTTGGCTAATATAATTGAACTTAAATATAAATTCCATTTGAAGCAGTTATTTTTAAAGATAATACAAATTTAGAGTTTTAACAAGTAAATTAATTTGTGGAGTTCACAGAAGAAAACACACACTCAGCTTTAACATTTATTAATTTTATTTCAACATTAATATTACAAAATTTCTTAAAAACTTACAGAAAAATACGTAATTTTTAGACTTCCAACAATTTGTTTAAATATAAATTCCATTGAAAGCAAGCGAACTTTAAATATTTTACTATTATTACGCAGAGTTTAAACAAGCATATTATCTTTTGGGGTGGAGACAAAAGAAAACAAACACTCAGCTCAAATAGATGTTTATTTTATTTTAACAATTAATAGATGTTTATTTAATATTATTTTATAAATATAATACTATAAATATTTTATAGACTAATACAATTTTCATAATCTGTACAATTTCCAGCTATGAAATAGAATTTATTTTAAACATAAAATATAAAAATCCATTTGAAACTCTTTTCAGGAAATGAACTTCTAAATATTTCGAGTTTTAAAAAGTATTTTAATTTGTGCAGGAGACAAAAGAAAAAAACACATCACAAATATTTATAAATTTATATTTTAAAGTATATTTTAGAATTTTATTAAGATATATATTTCAATTTCTTCTAATTTCAAATTTTACAATTTTATTCAGTTAATTAATTGTGTGTTCTCAATTCGCAATTCGCATAAATTGCGCTGTTTAATCTCTATAGCATATACTCGTTGGTCTATATTGTAATTGAATTGATAGACGAATGAATAAATTGGATATTATTGTAATGAGATTTTTCCCTCCCACTCTTTGCCCGTCTCTTTCTTTCTCTCTGTGTGTTTTTTTTGCGTCTCTTTTTCGACATTATTGATTCAATCATTGATCAACAAATAAATGAAAAGCCATTTCCGAGTTTAATAAGCAAAGCCAATTAGACGCTTTTGCCATGGAAATAAATGAATGTCCCCAATCGGATTCACTTTCAGCGCAAATGTAAATGAATTTGCACCTCGATTTAGCGCTAACCTACCTCCCTCCCTCCCTCATTTTGACTCACCCCATCCCCCCTCGAGGGAGCTCTTTTTCTCACTGGATATCCTCTCGCTTAGAGCTCCCCTGCTGAAAATACAATTTTCAGCGGAAACTCAAACAAGGACAACAATTGTAATTGAGCATTAACATAAGCTGACACCCAGTTCATTCCCTCTCCATTGAAAATGGGAGGGCTGGAGAGGAAGTGAATACACTTGGCAACCCCACAATTCCCTTTGGGACTCCGCATTCATTTGAATGTTTCATTTGGCGCGTCAATTTATTGAATTTTAATTAATTTTATTGTCAACGCTTGCCGTAAAGCTTTTAATGATAGCATCGTCATTTTATTCCAATCTATCCGTTCCGTTTCGTTTCGTTTTGTTTCGTTGGGCACGCCCACTCACTCACCTGTTAAATGGGCGTGAATATGCGAATTTTATACAAAATGCTGGGAAATTATGGAAACTGTTTGGGGCACAAAACATGGCAAGAAATGTGTGTGCTGCATCCCTCAAGGGACTGGTCGAAGGGAGGGGTGGGTTTAACCAGTGGAAGGGTGAAGGTATTGTGCTTTAGACTGTTTCAGTTTTAGCTGCAACCAAGGTCAAAACAATTGTCGGCCAGGGGCTTAGTCTGTGGCTCATTATGCGAAGCCTCCGCGGCTTTGGCACTTGGCATACATTTGAAAAAAGGCGACGACATAAAGATAGAAATAGTAACAAGGCAGTGGGTGAAAAGGGGTAGTGACGAGGGGGGGTAGCTAGGAAGAAGGCGGGGTAATAGTCAACGAAACGGAAACTCGGACAACAACTGAGGCTGGGGCCAGGCGTTGACCGGCAGAAGTCGAGGCAGATGATATGTAGAAGCAATGCAACAATTTGTTAGAGCAAAGTGAAAAGCGCAAAAGACAAGTTAACTAAAAAACGAAGTGAGAAGTTAAGTCAGCAGCGAGTGGAGAACAAAGAGCAACGAGTGAAACGATATCTATAGCGAGAAGTTGATTAAAGATCTCGTTTTACCCATCTCAACAAACAGACGAGCTTATATCAAATAGAGGAGCACAGAGTTTACGTAAAGAGAAGTAAATGAGCGACTGGTAGAGAAGTTAAGCGATCAGTGATGTCCAATATGAAGTGAAGCTTCCTTTTTGTCTTCTAACGGTTGGCTTTTTATTTCAAAACTCTTCTTTCTAATACTTGCAGCTCGCATTTGTAATTATACTTTTTATGACCATTTTTGTTTTCATCTAACTATTTTTTTCAGCGAATTCTGAGGGACAAATAGCGCTATTCACTTCTCGTTTTGCTTCTTCCTGCCAAGCTTCTTAATGTGCTTCTGGAATTGTCTTTTTTTTCGTTCCTCGCGTTGTTTGCTTTGTTCTTCGCTTCGCTTCTCGCGTGGCTTCTCGCTTTGCTTCTCCCTTTGCTACTCCCCTTGCTTCTCCCCTTGCTTCTCCCTTTGCTTCTCATTTTACTTCCCCCTTTGCTTCTCCCTTTGCTTCTCCCTTTGCTTCTCCCTTATCTTCTCGCTTTGCTTCTCGCTTTGCTTCTCGCTTTGCTTCTCGCTTTGCTTCTCGCTTTGCTTCTCGCTTTGCTTCTCCCTTTGCTACTCCCCTTGCTTCTCCCCTTGCTTCTCCCTTTGCTTCTCGCTTTACTTCCCCCTTTGCTCCTCCCCTTGCTCCTCCCCTTGCTTCTCCCTTTGCTTCTCCCTTTGCTTCTCCCTTATCTTCTCCCTTATCTTCTCTCTTTGCTTCTCGCTTTGCTTCTCGCT
The DNA here is from genome assembly GCA_958299025.2 of Drosophila histrio. NCBI lineage: Eukaryota > Metazoa > Arthropoda > Insecta > Diptera > Drosophilidae > Drosophila > Drosophila histrio. Next base: position 44,940,533 of record OY282582.1, read on the forward strand.
TTGCTTCTCGCTTTGCTCCTCCCTTTGCTACTCCCCTTGCTTCTCCCCTTGCTTCTCCCTTTGCTTCTCGCTTTACTTCCCCCTTTGCTCCTCCCCTTGCTTCTCCATTTGCTTCTCCCTTATCTTCTCTCTTTGCTTCTCGCTTTGCTTCTCGCTTTGCTTCTCGCTTTGCTTCTCGCTTTGCTTCTCCCTTCGCTTCTCCCCTATCTTCTCTCTTTGCTTCTCCCTTTGCTACTCCCCTTGCTTCTCCCCTTACTTCTCCCCTTACTTCTCCCCCTGCTTCTCCCTTTGCTACTCCCCTTGCTTCTCCCCTTGCTTCTCCCTTTGCTTCTCCCTTTGCTTCTCCCTTTGCTTCTCCCTTAGCTTCTCCCTTAGCTTCTCCCTTTGCTTCTCCCTTTGCTTCTCCCTTTGCTACTCCCCTTGTCTCTCCCTTTGCTTTTCGCTTTGCTTTGCACTTGTTAAAATGCTCTGTTTCCCGCTTCTCGCTTGAGTTTTCATATACTTGTAACTTCTAACTTTTGACTTGTTTCTCTATTCAATGCATTTCTCAAAATACTTCTCGTTTGCACGTGTCACTTCCCAAATGGATTTCTATTCAGTTTCAATCGCCTGGTCACATTCTTTCACTTCTATTTTCATCTCTACACTTCTCGTTTTGATTTCATCTTTCGACATGAGTGAGGAATCAACATGGAAACTGAGAGAAGCATTGTTGGAGAGAAGACAGTAAAAAAGACAGATTGAGATATGAAAAATGCATTTGGCACTAAGAAAAAAAAACCAAGAAAAAGAAACGGAGATGAAATCCCAAAAGAATGAAATAATCTCGGTGGAGCATTTCAATTTCCCTCGCCTTTCCTGCCACCCCCCAAGGGAACTGTTGCAATTGGCAATGAAAAGCAGGAAGCAGGAAGCAGCAAGCAGAAACCTGGAACTAGGAACTAGGCAACAGCAATAGAATTTAATTGCATGAAAATAAGGTCGTCGGCCACTTAAACTCGATTTGTCGCCATCACGTGGCCAATTAGCACGCAATGGATATAAAAGCTAAAACAAATATAAAAAAAAAAACAAATAATAAAGGGGAGAATGAAAACAATACCTAAAATAGAAATAAGTAAATAGCAACACGTCGACTCTCCTGCCACTTGCCACATGCCACCAGGCTGTGTTGCATGCCTGGCGACCATTCAAGTGGACACGAGGTGGCAGGCACTTCAATCACTTCATCATAACCGAAGTTCAGTAAAAACGTAGACGACATAAAAACGCCAAAATGGAAATACGCAAATGAAATTGGGCATAAATGGATAAAGACGACCAAAGGGCAACCGAAAATGTGGGGGGGGGGAGGTAGGCAAGTGTTTAGGGTCACACAATTCGGGAGAAGTATTTTTGTTGGGAATGAGAAACGAGACTCGATTACTTGGGCTAACAGTAACATAACGAATATAAATTGAGTGGATTGCCGGACGAAAGGTAGAAAAGATGAAAAGAGAAGGGTAATAACGTGGTATTAACAACTTATAGGGGGCAACACAGGAAGTTAACCAAAAAAAAAAAAAGGGAACGAAACGGAAGAGAAGTTGGAGTGAGACGGAGGTCAAAGTCGCAAAGTCGGGGAATCACAAAGGAATCAATGAACAGGGTGAGTAGAACTTATGACAAGGTAAATTTTATATATATATATATATATGTAGAAAGGGTTAGTGTACAACATCCATCAGAGATTATAAGGGAAGCCGAACATGGCAGGATGTGAAGAACAAACAAATGTTAGATATGCTGCGAAAATGTAATCTAATAATCTGAAACAGATAGGCATCAATCTATGAAGTAAAATAGCAGGGTTTAATAGAGACAGCGATGGTAAAAGATCAATAGAATAATGGAAAAGGTTTAGGTAAGAGAAATTAAAGGACAGGTTTGTTGATTAGAAACATAACAAGTCGAATAGTCGGGAACACAATCGTTATATACCCTGTGGCAGTACTAGGCATAGTTCCAGTACGCTGCCAATGTAATTCTCTTGTAATTCGTTTCATTTCTCAATTTGTGAACGAAGAGTGTCCAAGATATTCTTTAAGTGAGCCAAATCTCTAGTCTCTAGCTATTAAACTTCTCTTATTATGAGCTTTATTTCGATTTGTGGGCAAAGAAAGCATGGCATCTAGTACTTAAGATAAACTTGATCTACCTGCAAGTATTAGCAGTGCTGGGAGCTTAAGTTTAAGCTTATAGCTCTTACTATCTTTGAGATGCTTACGCTCATACGAACGGACAGACGGGTAGACAGACGGAAAGACGGACAGACGGACAAACAGACTTGACTATATCGACTCGACTATTGATGTTATTGAAGAATATACATCTATACTTTATGGGGTGGACCACGTCTCCTTTTGCCTGTCACAGAATTTAGACAAACTTAATATGCATACAATAGAGATAAATAGATGAAATTAACACAAATGATAATACGTGATTGAATCAATTGCAAAAGTGATATTCTATATAGGGATGAAGACAGAGAGGGAGAAAAGCAGAAAGACAGAAAGAAAGATATAAACGCAAATTATGTGTATAAGAAACAGGTAGAAAGTAAACTATCGGGCTATAAGAATACTTAAAGATACAGGAAGAAAAGAAATAAGAAAAAACTAAGGAAGGACATAAAAAATATAAGTATAAAAGTAAGGCCAGAATAGAAAACGATAGAATGGGATGGAATAAAATAGTATATATAATAATATAAGGAACGTTGTACGGAAAGGATGTTACAATAATTATTTCCCTTTGTCGAATTTCAGCGTTTCTCTATCTTAAGTAGGTAAAAAGAGAGCTAGAGTTAGAGATGGAGATATAAAGACAAGTAATGTATTTGTAGTGACAATATCAACATAATAGTAAAGAAGTATTTTGAATTTGCTACACTCCTAACATTTTCTACAGTTTCTAAATCAACAGCAATTGTTCTTTACTGCCTAACACTCTTTAACACACTTTACAACACACATTACGCTTGAAACTAGACATAAGATCTGCTGTTCCAGCTGTCCAATCAAGCAAACCATATTATATGCGGTTCATTGAACCTACAAAAGGGACAACATCAACATTATTTCATCTTTTTTTATCACCCCTTTGCCTACAGAGAACCCCATCGCCTCCCCCCCCCCACCTTTGTCACTCACTAGACGGACGAGAAAATTGCATTTCTCTGCCATTCATTGCATAAAAACACAGTTGTTCTCTCTCTCTCTCTCTCTCTCTCGTTTTCTTGCTATTTTTCTCGGGTTTTTCCAGTTTTGTGCCCGTTTCAACAACAATTGTCGCCCAGGTCCAAGTATGCCATGGGCTTCCGGCATTTGGCACTTGTTTCTAGACTTGCATCAACTTCCGGCACGGCAACTGTATACCCCACTGCCATCCATTCCCAACCGAAACGTTTCCCCCCCCCCATATTCCCCATTGGACATGCCGGCAAATTTACGCGAATTTCCGCTTGACGGAAATGCACAAAATGAAATTGAAAGCAAATGCGAAACGCGAAGGTTGCGGGGAAAAAGTACGGAAATCTCTCACAACAACAACAACAATAGCGACATTTATAACAACGACAGCAACTTGAGCTGTCATCATCACATGGATAACAGCTAAAAAAAAATACACACACACACACAACACCCACCACCCACCACCCACCTGGACAACCTTCCGCCTCCTTTACCTGTGGTTCTTGTTGCGGTTGCATTTTCCCGCTTTTTGGCATTGACAGTCAAAGCGATAAGGCAACCGACCTCCTTTTCGCTATTTACACAATTTGTGGCCAACTTGATAAGCTGAAAGCCAACTAGAGTCGTGAGCGTCTAGTCGGAATGCAGATACTCTATGTCTTTGGCTTGTAGGGCAAGCAAAAAAAAGAATGAATTTCATTTAATTTAATTTTATTATCTTGTATCCTAGTGCTACAAGGAATGTCATTTAAATGAGTGTTCTAAATTGTTTATTAATATTTTTGATTTATTTAATCTATTTTATCTATATATAATATAAATTTATTTCTTACACATTTATTTAAAGCATCTCTCGAAATTAATTTTAGTTTGCTTTGATTCATTTCATATATTTATTTAAGAAGGTAAAAGCTTCAATAGTAATGAGGAAAGGGATAGTAGATAAACTAATCTAGAATAAGGTCGGTTGAGGTCTGTTTCAAATTGATTAATTTCAATATTTAGTCAGGAAAGCATGACGATTGTATTCTACCTCGTTTGTAGCGAGAGGATTGTTTAAGCTATTATTCTTAAAACCATAAGATAATTTATAAACAATAGCAATTAGGCTAATGAGAAAACATTCCATTGTTAAAATGGCATACACATAGTACATACTAATTATTGTATTTTATGCAAATGTATAGCATACTTTTTGGGGCAATATAGAATGAAATTTTGAAATATGGACTTTAGATCAAAATTGAGTTAATATTGATGTGCAAAGTAGAGAAGAAGGGAGATATATATATAGAGAGCGGTATCCATTCATGATAATTTCTAGAAACTTACAACATTTGTATGTATATACCTGTGAAACATACCTATTACAAATATAAATTTATATTTTCGCATCAAAGTTCTAAAGACATATCCCCTAGATGATTGAGAAAATTACTTTTCAGATTGAAATTGTATATAATTCATATTTCAAACTAATTTCTCCCTTAGCCTTAACTCTTCGTCTACCTCTGTCTCGACAACTCAGAATATCACTACTACTATTACTATTAATTTAATTTATACTACTTCTACTATTATTACAACTACTAAAATACAAGTGCCCAAACTCAACGCTCAACTTTAAAGTCAAGCTACGCTCTATGCATTTTTCTGCTTTCAGACCCTACTCTTAATACCTAGAGCTAATTTCGACACAGCCAATTTTCCTGACATGCCACAGCAAGTAAAAATAGCCAGACAGTTGGAAAGCCGACCGTAATATACCCTGTGCCTCTACAGTTGCATACTCAAATTTTCTCCCGTTGTAATTCACTTGCAATGCTTTTTTATACAAATTGTCGTCGAACGGGGCGTGGCATCGTAATGAAATTTTCTGTATACATCGACCTCAACATATTCAACATGTTTGCCAAATCTCAAGTCTCTCGCAACAAAAATGACATCCAAAATTAATGATAAACTTGATCTACCTTCAAATATTAGCAGTGATGGCAAATCAAGTTCAAGCTTCTTGCTTATACCATCTCTGAGATACTTTAGTTCATACGCAAGGACAGACGGACAGACAGACAGGCGGAGAGACATACATGACTATATCGTCTCGGCCATTGCTTCTGATCAAGAATATAGTGCATACATAACCTCTTGTAAACTTTCTACAAACTTAATACACCCCCAGAGGGTATAAAAAGCGGTCACACAATTTCAATAATTTACATTTTCAACGTAAGAAGGCGAAAGAAAACAGATGCAGACGTGGTAGTATTTAAAACAGTATTTAAGTGAGTGCAGTGTGACCGCCTTTTGTGTGTAAATTGCTGTAAACAACTAGAAAAGAAATCACTTAGGTGCTTATTAGTAACCGCTGAAAAGTATGCAATGAACAATGCACGAAACGAGGTGGCACGTAATTGAGCGAAAGGAGGAGGAAGTGAAGAAGTCGATAGAGCGATAGAGGGAGACAGGGAGAGAAAGACTGCAAACTATTTATAAGCAAGTCAAATGGTCGCCTGTTGCCAAACACAACAAAAATATCCAAAAGTAATCCGCTAAAGTAGTTTCAGCAGTCAACTCGTAAGCGAGACAGAGAGTTGAGTACATATGTAGTTAGAGGGAAAGGGATGTGGATTAGTTTCACAGCTTACAGAAATTTGTTGCGAACCAGCAGCGAGTAGAAGAAGAAGAATAGCAAAATAAAAAGTTGCTCATATTGCGAAAAAGAAAGAGATAGAAGAGATGGCGATATCCAAAGGCAGTTGCAAACGTTGTCGTCAACATTTGGCTTACCTAGTGGCTTACCAAACGTAATGGAAGCAGAAAAATTATTTTATTTACTTATTCAAGTATAATTTTGATAACTTTGCTAGCAGATACTTTGAGATATTCACAGTTGATTTGTAAATTCAATGTTGTCACTCAATTTCAGTTGATTTCGCCATTCACCATTTCACGAATAATGGCGGAATTCATAGTCAACTTTCGGGCGTTAGTCGAATACATGAAGAATGTGTTTATACACACTGGTACGATATTACATGAAGCGATTTCACGTAATGAGCTCCGTATGAACACAGTATGTTTTAATACAATATAATTTGGGAAATGAGCTTCGATACTTAGTACAGTTGTTAGCGATAAATTGTGTGTCGATAAAAATATCGTAAAGATAAATACCATTATACAATTTTTTTAAATTTGTTAAAATAATGGATCTGATTGGAGTAAAAATTGTATCAATTGAAGTAATAATGTATTCAGCTGTTATCGATAATTGTAATTAAAAATATAAGTATTTAAGCATTAACAAATCTCTATTTCACCTAAAGAAAGTATTGTATAGGTGTTGTGATACTGCTGGACTACTGCTCTCTAAAGTAGTTTCAGCAGTCAACTCGTAAGCGAGACAGAGAGTTGAGTACATATGTAGTTAGAGGGAAAGGGATGTGGATTAGTTTCACAGCTTACAGAAATTTGTTGCGAACCAGCAGCGAGTAGAAGAAGAAGAATAGCAAAATAAAAAGTTGCTCATATTGCGAAAAAGAAAGAGATAGAAGAGATGGCGATATCCAAAGGCAGTTGCAAACGTTGTCGTCAACATTTGGCTTACCTAGTGGGACTTTAGCAAAGGAGGAGAATTGACTGTAACTGTAACTGTAATACTTTAAGCCTTTCCACAGACGACAACCGCAACAAGCGGGCGAGAAAGGGTGAGAGAGAGAGAGAGAGGAGACCGCAGACCGCAGGCGACAACCGCATAATGCAATGGAGTGACTGCGATGCCAACTATGACTGCGACGCCGACGCCGACAGCGACAGCAACGACGACGACGACGACGACGCCAACTGTGCTATTTTTATGCCACGTTGACTAAACACTAAAAGTAGGCAAACAACACAGAGAAAGAAACAACAACAACAACAGCGAGAAAGACAGTTAGAAGTATGTGACAGGCCGCAGCTGCAACTGAAGAGTAGGCACGACTAGTAGATATCCTATGTGCAATCTGAGGGTTATGGGATCGGAGTAGTTTATAGGTGCACAAGCTGTGAGCTTATTAAAGTTTACTCAAACACAGAAGAACGCTTTAGTCGCGCGTGCTCGACTACCGGATACCCTGCACCAGTTCTTTGACTATTCTTATACGTATTTGCACTCACGTACATACATATAAAAGCAAAAACGCTTACATACACGTACAAACACGCTCCAAGTTTGTAGCTTATAAAACGTACTCTTGTAACTCGATTTTTTCGATTTGTGGGCAACGGGGCGTGGCATTCAAAAGATGGAATAAACTTAATCTGCCTGCACATATAAGGAGTCTACAAACCAAATTTGGTGCGTCTAGCTCTTACCATTTCTGAGATCCTTTCGTTTACTCGACTGATCAGAAATATAATAAATACAACACTTGTATCTGGGTATAGTGAACTTCCAAATTTTTACATGGAGTACTCTAAATAGTGAACAATCGAAAACCTTTAAATAGTAAACAGTATTTTGAAAGCAATTCAATGAGTCAAAAATGAAATAGGATATTCCTCTAATTTGTATTTTACAAAATCAGCTCTTCAAGCGGTTTAAAAGTCACTTTATAGACGCTAAAAGCAAACGTCTATTCGCCTATTCATTCATTAAGAATACATTTATGTTCTCTTACTAAGTTATTGTAATGATCTCTTGAATTTATGTACACAAAGTGTTTTTTTGAGCAAATAAAATGAGTTTTTTGGGGGAAAAAATTTTACATTGATATAGTAAACAACCTCAATACTGTGAACAGGCCTTGCAATAATTAGTTCACTATATCCAGACACGACTGTATATGTAAGTATATGATATTTATATATATAGATATACGATATATGTGATATTTGAACATAATTTCATCAATCTACCAAATACACAATTTTTGGGTTCGTTTGAGATATCTAAGGATATCCCCATATGGTATAAAGAGTATAATTTTAATTAAAGTGTTAAATAGTTTTAAGCTTTAGCTACACAATCAGATGTTATCGATCACAGACATATTGATAACGACACCAATTCTTGGGAAAAAAAAATAAGCAGCGTTGGCAAATTTAAGTAACTTTTTAGAAGTAGTCCAACTGTTTATTTACCATCAGCTGTTTTTACATAAACAAACGTAATGGAAGCAGAAAAATTATTTTATTTACTTATTCAAGTATAATTTTGATAACTTTGCTAGCAGATACTTTGAGATATTCACAGTTGATTTGTAAATTCAATGTTGTCACTCAATTTCAGTTGATTTCGCCATTCACCATTTCACGAATAATGGCGGAATTCATAGTCAACTTTCGGGCGTTAGTCGAATACATGAAGAATGTGTTTATACACACTGGTACGATATTACATGAAGCGATTTCACGTAATGAGCTCCGTATGAACACAGTATGTTTTAATACAATATAATTTGGGAAATGAGCTTCGATACTTAGTACAGTTGTTAGCGATAAATTGTGTGTCGATAAAAATATCGTAAAGATAAATACCATTATACAATTTTTTTAAATTTGTTAAAATAATGGATCTGATTGGAGTAAAAATTGTATCAATTGAAGTAATAATGTATTCAGCTGTTATCGATAATTGTAATTAAAAATATAAGTATTTAAGCATTAACAAATCTCTATTTCACCTAAAGAAAGTATTGTATAGGTGTTGTGATACTGCTGGACTACTGCTCTCTAAACAGCTGTTATCGAAAACATTCTGCTGGACTACTGCTCTCTAAACAGCTGTTATCGATAACATAAAATGTCGATAAACACATCATCTTTAACACATCGGATAAATATTTGTAATTGAAACATAATTGCTATTATTTGTACTCATACTATGTAAATCATGGTTATCAATAGTTGCAATATCGATAAAAAAAAATATTATAAATACTGCAAACAAAATTTAATTGTCTAGCATACCCCATTTGGCAGTCACATGTTTAGGGTAGCAAAAAGGATTTGCAAACTAGACTGGCGACGTCTTGGCAACAATTTGTGTCGCATGGGGCATGGGGCATGGGTCATGGGGCATGCGACATGGGGCAACTTTTGCCATAAACCCAATCCTAATCCCAAATCCGTATGCCATATGCGAGTGTGTAAGCTGCATATGTTGTTGCTCAACTTCGATACGTTTTGTTGGGCGAGTCGTGCGACATGTGGCATGTGGCATGTGGCAAGTCCAAGCTGAAGCTGATGGCCACTTGCCGTGTGGACTAATCACATTTGCCGCAAGTCTCGCGGCAACTGAAATCGCTTTCAGCAACTTGTTAGACATGCGCTTCCGTCTACGCTGTTTCCGTTTCCGTTTCCGTTGCTGTTTCCGCTGCCACACACAAGTTGCCCCAACAGTTGTTGCCACTTTTTCTTGCTGCCACACACTGTGAATTTATGCGTGTCAGATTTTCATGGACACACACGCAATTCTTGCCTCTTGCCACTTGGTCAGCAGTGGAATTGCAAGTGGAGAACAATAAGGAGATGGAGATGAAGTAACTGAAACCAAATCCTGTAATCGAGTTGGCGGAGAAGGTGGAAAGGAAGGCAGCTGCCACATGTGTGCCATAACTCAAAGCTAAAGCATTGTATGCCACTGTGCCACCTGCTGTTACCTCAAGATGTTGCACCCGCATAAAAGCTGGCGATGATTTAGGATTACCAAATAGCCGACCAATTAGCTGGCACTAATGATCTACCTAGTTCCAAGTTCTTCTCTCTCTTTGCCTTCGGTTTTGGCCACTTTCCAATTAGTCTTCTACCTGTTCGCACACATCACAAGTTGAAGATGTTCGAGTTAACTAGTTGTGAGTTATAGGCCGACTAAAAGCAAAGAGAAGTATGCAAGTTTTCTATGTAATCTGCTTATAAGTAATAGGGTATTATAGCCTTGTACAAATGCATTTAACATGCACTAAAATGTTATTTCATATACAAAAATTGTCTGATAATACTAAACAGTATATGAACTTACAACCTGTACTTGTATCTTGGAAATATTAGGAATAATATGGGAAAAAATTAAAATAGCTTTTAATAGTATAAGTAATATAAATAAAAAAAATAATTAAATTAGATGAAACGCAACCGGAATACAAACAATTATTAATTGGTATTTATAATAATATATTATAATTTGCAAATTTATAATAATAATAATTTTAGAAAATATTATTTTAATAATGTTAATATAAATAATAATAATAATGATGATGATAATAATAATATTAATAATAATAATAATTATAATTATAATAATAATATTAATAATAATAATAATAATAATAATAATAATAATTATAATAATAATAATAATAATAATAATAATAATAATAATAATAATAATAATAATAATAATAATAATACTAATAATAATAATAATAATAATAATAATAATAATAATAATAATAATAATAATAATAATAATAATAATAATAAAAATAATAATAATAATATAATATTAATAATAATAGTAATAATAATAATCATAATATTAATAATAATAATAATAATATTAATAATTATAATAATTATAATAATAATAATAATAATAATAATAATAATAATAATATAATATTAATAATAATTGTAATAATAATAATCATAATATTAATAATAATAATAATAATATTAATAATTATAATAATAATAATAATAATAATAATAGTAATAATGATAATGATAATGATAATGATAATGATAATAATAATAATAATAATAATAATAATAATAATAATAATAATAATAATAATAATAATAATAATAATAATAATAATAATAATAATAATAATAATTATTATAATAATAATAATAATAATAATAATAATAATAATAATAATAATAATAATAATAATAATAATAATAATAAAAATAAAAATAATAATAATACTAATAATAATAATACTGGAAACTGTGAAATAAAAATTGGGAAAACAAATCTTGAACACTTAAAAATTAGGAAAAATAATTGGGAAGTGAACTTCCGCAGTTTTTCTTACTGCTGTTCAATATTCTAGCTAAGCTTCAATAATATCCAGAATTAGAAACCACCAAAAATATAGCATAATGTTTTTTAAACCATTCATTTTGAATCATCTGGTGTCAATTGAGTATGAATTGTATTTTTAGGTAATCAAAGGTAAGAAAATTAAATTGCAGTCAGAAAATGTTAATGGAAGTACTATATAGAATTTCACATGTAAATTCCTACCGATTAAGTTTAGTTTTAAATACAAAATACCTCTCCCGTCCTCTCCCTGAATTACAGTAAAATTTTCGCGAATACGATTTGTACCTTATTTAAAATGAAATACAGAGTATTTTTCAGTCGAGCAAACTTAATTGCAACTAATGTTATTCCTTTTTTTTTGCTGTGCGATAAATGGGTTAAATGTTAAGTTGAAGTTTCAAAGGCTGTCGACATTTGAGGTGCATGAGTCTCATAGCAGTCAGCTGCTGTCAGCCATTTAGCTTGAAAAGGGTTTGCTCCGCTTCAAGCTAGACTTTAATTAATGTTTTGGCACAGCAAATAATAATGAAGAGCAAAAAAAAAAAAAGTAAAAAATTAAATTAAATACACACAGATAAATATAAGTATACACACACACAGACACACACACAGGCACACACGCACAACAAATAAAATAAAATAAAAGGCGTTTTACAAGCGAAATGCGAAAAATCTCTGATTAAGTGGCTGCCGTGTGGGGGCGTGGCCCCCGGGGGCGGCAATTAATTTATGAGGCAACAACCTACAGCTAAAACCACGTCCCTTCCCCACACACACACACACACACACACACACACACACACAAGCACACACATTAATTAATTACTGTGATTTCTTTTAGCGCGCATTTTTGTTACTTTTTTTTCTTGTTTCTTGTTGATTTATGTGACGCGAGTGCGCTGCCGACTCCGACTGCGACTTCGACGCTGGCTGCTTATTAATTTGCCACAACAATAACTGCAGCAACAATAACAACAAAAACAAGATGGCGGCAACAAAAGCAAAGGTCGCACAATTTGCTTAAAGCAGCTTGTTTGGCATTTTTAGCTGGCAAGAGGAAAGGTGGGAAAAGCTGGCTGATATAGAGAGAGGTGAGAGAGAGAGAGGCAGAGAGGCATAGAGGGCACAGAGGTGCTTGGGTTGCAAACTTTCTTCTTTGTATGCAATAGGGTGTAATAGCTCTATGGAAACGTATGTAACAGGCATCTCCGGCTCTATGAAGTCTATAGACTCTTGATCAATAGCCAATAGCCATATACGTCCGTATGAACCTCAGTGATTATAAGAGCTAGAGACTTCAAATTTGGTATGTTGGTTTCTGTATACGAAACACACATCCTGATCATTTCCCTTCACCCACAAGTTAAAAAGATATTAGAAAGATGAATTTCGAATAACATCTTAAGATTTATCTTTTCAATGTGTCCTAAAATCGATCATCACGATCGCATAATAAACTCGCATGTTATTGAAGTAAGATAATTCATATAGCGTCGGGGTAATGGAAGATAAAGATAAATCTGATGCTACAACCTTTAAGGTTTGCGGCGTGTTTGCTCGCGTGTGCATGAGTTTTTGACGCTTTGCTTTAAAGGACTCAGGGAACTAATACCAAAACGGTAAAGAAAAATTGCAGCAATTGAATAAATCAAGGTCGAACACCTCAGAGCTAGATTTCCGTTCGATTTGCAATTGGTTTCAATCCAAGGTTAAGGTTTAGGGAATAAAACTAGTAACCGATATTTACATCTTTAAATGTGCTGCCAATTCCGAAACTAAAACAAATACTTTTGAAGAAGCAAAAACGTTTTTACCAGCACAGTTTCGGTACATTGGTCCAAAAGAATATAATACAAAATACATTTAAACATTACCTATACAATTATAAATGTATTTGAAATTTAAGTACAATTTGTCACGAGAAAATGTAGACATATGTACATGTGTGAACATATCTATTAAAACCAAGCCTGGATACGTTGAAACTTCGGAATCGTAAAGCATTATTAACATTTTCAAATCTAGTAACGAAACCGGAATCTAAACAGAAACAAATTCTTTTGAAATAACCGAAAACCGAAGTGTTTGTTCCGGTGCAGTCTCTGTACAATTCTCCAATATGTATAAACTTTCGAGTCAAGTCGATATAGTCAGCTATCTGTCTGTCTGTCCGTTTGTCCGTCTGTATGTCTGTCCGTCCGCCCGTATGAATGAAAGGATATCAGAGATGGTAAGAGCTAAAATTTTCAAGTTGATCGCCCAGCACTGGTAATATTTGCAGGCAGATCAAGTTTATCTTTAATTTTGGATGATGATTTATTGAAAGGCTCATAACAATCGCAGTTTTGTAGCTAGAGACTTGAAATCTGGCAAACGTGATAAGCAACTTGTGCTCAATATGTCTAGAAAATTTTATCATGATGTCACTACTCCTTCGATCAGAAATGGAAAGAAAAGAATTACAAGATTATTACATCGGGTGCAAATTTAATCGGCGCCTTTTACTGCCACAGGGTATATCACGGCTGGCATTCCGACTGTTCGGCTTGTTTATGTTTGTTTTTAGTATGTATATAATTTTTTAATTATATTAAAATTGTTAAGGAAATTTAATTACCCCTTATTACTATCAAATATATAGATATATACATGTATATAGATTTGTATTAATACTGTTTTCTTCATTACAACTTGAAAAACTTAGAAACTTTTACCAAAATGTATCCAAACCGCACCCGGAACCGATGTTTGTTGCGGTATTAATTCCTTTATTTACTTTGATTTACAGAATAAGTACAGGGTCTGCCACAGTCGGGTTCTCTTGACCGTAGTCTTTACCTTTCTCTTTTTTTTTACTCCCGTAATGCGCTTTGTGTCCACGGTGCGCGCATTCAAGTGTCTTTGTCTGCAGTCCCAGTTCTCCAGCCACGATGCCATTCAAAAGCTCCCCTCCATCCCTCCACCCCATCAGCCCCGCATTCCCGCTGGCAACAATTGTCAACCGGCAAGCAACAGCAACAACAACAACAACAACAACAACAACAACAACAACAATAACAATAACAGGGAGCAGAAAACGAAGAAGCAGTCAAGTTATCCTAAATAAACACATTTTGCCAGCTGAGCATTTTTTTGCCTTGGCTCCAACGTCACACCCCCGCAATCCGCACCGTTAACCCACCCACCCAACATACAGCCAATTCTGTTGCTGGCTAACAACAGCAACAACTACAACAGCAACAACAACAGCAACAACAACAACAGCAACAACAGCAGCGACAACAACAAAATTTGCTTTTGGTCTTTGGCACTAAACAAACTGTTGCTGATGCGCCCAATGCCACGCCTGGCAGGACGGCAAGTTGAGCCAATGGGGCATGTGGGGCAAGTGTGGCAAGTGTGGCATGTGCTGCTGTTGCCCTGCACGTGGACGTTGAATTCCTTGTGAAGGTTTCAAATTAAACTCGAAAGAAAAACAAATTAGGCGCCACCGGACAACGCATTTGTCAGATGTTTGTTGTTTGCTTTGCTTTTGTCGAGCGGGAGAATGATAGAACAGCGGGAATTGCGGGGATGAATAGATGGTGGATGGGCAAAGGGGAGGGGATGTTGGCATATTTGAGGCATGGCCGTTCAACTTGTCGCATGGCTCGTTGCAAGAACTTAATTTGCCATACTTAAAATGCTTTAATATAAAGTGTCCACAGATTTGTCATGCAGAATGCTTAATGCTACTTTCTCTTTCACTCTATGTCTCTCTCTCTCTCGCTCTCTCTCGCTCTCTCTCTTTTGTTGACTATAATTTTTTTTTGCTATCTTTATTTGGAAGCAATTATTTCTTCTTCTAAATAGCAACAGTATAAGGTAAATATACATTAAAGTAAAATAAACTCTACACATAGCGAAATATGCAGTACTAAAATTATGTACGAATGACCTCGAATTAAGTATTTCCCTTTCTTAAGATCCATACTTGATACAAATACGAATTACTGAAAATGAGTGAACAAATTCATAGACCAAGTACACATATTCTTGATATAAGAGTAAACAATCTTGAATTAAGTAGAACCCCAGAGCTTACTAGATATGAGTATGAAAATTCTAGGTTTAAGTTCGGAACTCGGGCTCGAAACAGATTATCACAGCGAATACCCACTGAATAAGTTTGTGACACCTTATATCAAGATTTATTAGACTTAAATCATCTTTGCGATTTCTTTCTTAGAATTCCCAAATGGTTCTAGCTTGTCTGCTATAAGGAGCATTTCAATGGGCATCGAGAAGCTAAGACCGGAGGACAATTTTCTGTAGTCAGTCTTCGCCAACTTTCACACTGTCTGAAATTCTTTAATTTCGATCATTTTATTAGGCAGCATTTGGTATTATTTGACGAACATTTTGCACAATCAATCTAGGTTAACACAATTCTGATTGAAGCCTCCATAATCATCTTTGTATTTTGAGATACTTGTGTAATTAGTTACAGAATTTAAGGGACCTAGAACAAGTGTGAATTGTACTTAAATCAAGAATGAATGTACTCAAGTACAAGTATGCTTCGAACTCACTTTTAAGTTTGAAAGTACTAAATACTTAAATGTTCGGACTTAAGAAATCGTACTTGAATTAAGATCGAGATGCTTGACTTCAGTAATTTCATTCTTAGTGAGAAATCAAGTATGAAATGTGGCATTTTAAGTATGATATACTTGACTTTTTCGCTCTGTGTCGCTTGTCTTTCTTTAATCCAAGATATCAGATATTGGAAAATTAGATATATTGAAAAACTGGCCTAAACATGAGTAAAAATTAATTCTGTTAATTAATGTGGATTTTTTTTAAAGAAATATATAACCCCCTAATTAATTTAAGGGAATAGCGAAAATACGAAATGCATTAGTTCCTTTGTGATGAGTTAAGAAATGAGTAGATTTTATATTTACCTAAATGTTTATTAAGTTAACGTTGACACAAAAAATTGAATTTCCAAAAAAATTATTTAAATAGTTAACAAATTAATATTTAAATAATATACAAATTGTAGCTTAAGCTCAAGACAATTCTGTAAATACTTTCAAAGAGTTGAGAGCATTGCAAAAATCTTCAAAAATATTTAAAGCTAATTTAAAAGAATAGTTTAGAAAGTATTTAAAAGAATAGTATAGTATAGTATAGAAATTTAAAAGAAAAGAATTGGAAAATAATTGTAGATTATAAATTATAGCTTAAACTCAAGACAATTCTGTCTATACTTTCAAGGAGTTAAGAGCTTTGCAAAAACCTTCAAAAATATTTAAAATTAATATCAAGGAATAGTAAATATTTGGTTTACAAATTAAGGAGCTAAACTCAAGACAATTTTTAAAAGTAAATGGAGTATATCGAAATAAATTAAGAGAACTGCAAGAATCTTAAGTCAAAAGAGAAAATTCTTCGACAAATTTAATTTAAACAAAGTTGAGTTAAGATCAAAGTATTTGGAGTTCTATATGTTACTACTATAGATAGTTAAAAGGTTAATCGAATATATATTAGAAGACAAGGCATTACTCAATGAAATTGAACTGTGTTTCGTGCACTTTGTGTATGTACACATATTTTTGAATATGTTTAAGAATTCTCTAATATAATTATATATTAATAATCACTTTTCTAATACTCTGTTTTTGTCTAGTAATGTTAAAGAAATAATAATCTATATTTAAGAGCTGGGTTGTAAGTAAAGAATTTTATACAATAACAAACAATCTAAATTAGATTTCTCTTTCAAAACTAAAGTTATGCTGTCAGCATTTTGTTAAACTAACTAACGAATCTACGAGGATATAATCGAACTTTTCCTTATTTTCTAATTGAATTGAATGCCTTGAATTGCTCTAAATTCAATGGGTATTCCCTTTAGGATTCTCGTTTGTAAATGTTGTACGGTTAATGGAGATGACAAGAGTGTCATTTGCATATTTGATCAGCGACGCGTCGTTGAAATTTTTTGCTTAGCTTCAGTTATTGCCGTGTGTCAAGTGCAACACGTGTGGCAATGTGGCAATGTGGCATCTACATAGATGGACGTATATGGGTCATACTATATAGAGAAATTCCCATAGTTACCGAACGAGTTGAGCACTGCGTCAAGTGCGAACACACACACACAAACACACACAATTACATATACATACATATACTCAACACCTTTGCCTTTATGTGTTACGCTGCGTATACGCTACTTGTTTTTTTTGTACGCAATGACCAGCACATTTTTTATGCATACCCTTTGTAGTAGTGGCTGACAGTGGGGTATATTATGTATTTTTATCGATTAACATTGCATAAAATCGTTGGTTGTCGAATATTGAAGACTTGCATCAAATCTGAACGAGAAATGTCGAATATTACAGACTATTTTTGTATTGTATTTATTTAATAATAGAGTATAATCAAATGCTATCATATATTTTATTTATTTATTTATATAATCTTATCGAATGTTTTCGGAGACTGAAGACAATTGACAAATGTTTTCATTTAGTTTCAGATTTATTTATTTAGTTATAGAATAGTATCAAGTGATGTCGAATATTGAATACAATTTACAAATGTTTTCATTTAGTTTTAGACTTGTATGGATTATTATCGAAAGTTATCGATATCGAGCGAAAAATTTTGAATATTTATATATTATATTAAAGATATTATCAAATGTGTTTAATTAGGTATAGAATATTTGCGATTACCATCGAATATTAAAGACTTTTATCGAAGAAATTTGTTTAACTATTGAATATTATCGAATGTTATCGAATACTGAAGACAATTTTCAAATGTTTTCATTTAGTTTTAGACTTGTATGGATTGTTATCGAAAGTTATCTATTTCGATCGAGAATTGTCGAATATTTAAGACTATTATAAAATTTATTTAACTAGATTTTGCTTCTTATCGAATGTTATCGAATATTAAAGACTATTATCGAATGTGTTTAATTAGTTTTAGAATATTATCGAATATTAAAGACTATCAATAAAATTTATTTATTTAAATTTAAAATATTATTGAATGTTAACGAAGAATGAAGACAATTTAGAAATGTTTTCATTTATTTTTAGACTCGAATAGATTACTATCGAAAGCTATCGATATTGATCGAGAAATTTTAAGATTATTATACAATTTATTTAACTAGATTTTGCATATCGTTTTGTTGTATTTGCTTAAGAATATCACCCAATATTAAAAACTATTAATCTAATCTATTTATTTAATTAAAGAATATTATCGAATGTTATCGAGGATTGAAGACAATTGATAAATCTTTTCATTTAGTTTAAGACTTGAATGGATTAATATAAAAAGTTATCAATATATATATAATATATCACTGCTCCTGCGTAAGTTAAGTGTATCAAATTGTTATCGTCCCTTATAGCAGGCTATCGATTACTTATCGATAAATATGCAATGTTAGCGATAGTTATCTAATTCAACTGTTATCAGTTTACCTTATTTTAGAAAAAGACGGTTCAATAAATATCGATTGCAATTGAATGCTTTGCCTGTATAGTTAAAATAACTTTAGATCATTAGGGTTGTTTAACGATGACTTATCGATATTTATTGCCTGAACTCTTGTCTAATGTAGGTAGTTGCATTCACGGCACATAGATGGCGCTTCACAAACTCTTTGTATATTCACTGGGTAACTTTCTAGTCGCATTATCCTTGACTCTTTTGCTGAGTTTAGTGTTGTCATCTCATTCTTGTTGTTGTAGTTGTTGTTGTTGTTTCAGTTGGTGTCTCTGTACACACATCAATCGTATGTGCGTGTGTGTGTGTGTGTTTGTATTTTTGCATATGCATAATACATGAAAAGGCCGCCGGCTAGCGGCGTCTGTTTTTCTGTCTATCTGTCTATCTGTTCATCTTCTGTCTCGTTCTTACTGTTCTTTTTTTTCATCGTCTGCCTGAGCCACGCCCTCGCAGCCCTTGGACCGACATCAAGCTCCCTACTGCTTCAGAGGTCGCAGAGCCCATTTCATTTTTAATAGTTTTCAGCCAACGTCGACGTCAGCATCCAACGTCAACGTTGTTTCATTTGCCGTTTGTTTACTTTGTAAACTGGGTCTTCCTCTCTGTCTCTCTGTCTCTCTCTCTCTCTCTCTCTCTCTCTCAGTCCCTCTCACTCCCACCATCTCTCCCTCTAACTGGCTGCCCACAAATCAAACAATGAAACTCACTTCAAAAAACAATTTTTGCAAACTTTTCGCAGTGGAAAAATGAAAAACTGAATTTTTTTCTTTTCTGAATCGTTGTTGCGCTTTGTTGATTTATGCAGTTCAGTGTAACGCGCCTACAGCTGCCACGCCCACACACAGTGAGTGTCTGAAGTGTGTGGACACGCGAGTTATGACCATTTGATGAACTTAGCCAAAACCAATTAGCATATGAACGCCAGGTGGCGCCACTTGCCCAATTTCATGCTAAATATGTTTCAAAATGCACCAATAAATGAAAGAGGCGTAACAAAAGGGTGGGAGACAGAGTGTGTGAGAGAGAGAGAGGGGGGGGGGGGGTCGTGCTCACTATAGTTTTGTTTACAGTTCGCTCAAGGCGTTAACCTATAAAAAATACGTGACGTTTGCCTAAAAACAAACAGAATCAACGAATACGAATCCCCAAAAAAAATAGAAGCGGTTTAGAGTAAAGGTAAGCACGGGTTAGTGAGGAGAGGGAAAATTAGGGATGGGTCAGTGTCAACATATTTGAACATGTGCATGTGAACTGTCTGAACAGTAATCAGGGCACGTCGGTCAACAGGAGACACAAACTCACGAGTAGAAATAAATAGAATTCTATAGTAATTTTATACGCTTTTATACTCATAGAGCTTACAGAGTTTTGTCAGACTTCCCCATTTGCCCAAGCAAATCGGCGAAAGCTTCAATATACACGCAACTTTTCAAATAATTCATTTATTATTATTAATCATTGTATTTAATCGCATCAAGATCAAGGCTGGAAACCTTCAAAAAGTAGCAAAAAGTTTCAGTTCGAATGCTCAAGCCATAGAGTAAGATTTCGGTTCGGTTCGATTAGAACAAATTCTTTAATATCCTCTTTATTTATGGGTCAATCGTTGTGGAAAAAAGATACTGTTATATAGTTAAGTTAAACTGTGTTTCAATCAGCTTTTTTCCACCGACATAAAGTATAGTTTTCAGTATAGCTTTCAGCTTTCTTTCAACAATACAATGCTAGCGCAAAAGTAGTGCAAACTAATGTATATGATAAAACCGAGCAAATGGGATATTTATATGCTCTCTCGCTTTGCCCAACAATTATGAAATAATGGATTTCAAATAAATTTCTTAATATCTCCTTTATTTATGGATCGATCGCAATGACGCTTGCAACAAATTGCTCGGCATTTGTTATAATTTCAGTATCTTTTCAGTTAAGCTGTGCTATTTTCATATTTGAGGCTGTGATAGTTGAGATATCGAAAATTAAAAAAAAAAATTCGACCTGCGTATGGTATTTACTGGAACGTATAATTCAAATTTAAAGTCTCTAGCTCTAGTCTATAGATGCTAAGATTAACGCGTTCACATAGAGGGATGGACAGTCGAACAGACGGACAGGCGGAGGGACAATCAGTCGTACGGACGGACAGACGGACAATCAGTCGTACGGACGGACAGACGGACAGACAGGCGGACAAACAGACAGACGGACGGGCGGACGAACAGACAGATGGACGGACAGACGGACGAACGGACGGACGGACGGACGGACGGTCAGACGGACGGAGAGACGGACGGAGAGACGGACGGACGGACGAACACACGGAAGGACGGACGGAAGGACGGACGGAAGGACGGAAGGACGGACGGACGGAGGGACGGACAGACGGAGGGACAGACGGACGGACAGACGGAGGGACGGACGGACAGACGGAGGGACGGACGGACAGACGGAGGGACGGACAGGCGGAGGGACGGACAGACGGAGGGACGGACAGGCGGAGGGACGAACAGACAGAGGGACGGACAGACGGACAGTCAGACAGACAGGTGTCAATCGACTCGGCTACTGATACTGATCAAGAATATATACTTTGTAGGGTAGAAGATGCCTCCTTATGTACTTATGTTATATACATTTGCACAAATCCATCAGGTTATGATGATTCTTGGCCATTTTTAATGGGCACAGGAAATAATAAGGAAGTACGATCTTAAATTCTACAATGAAATGTATACAATTTTTGGTTTAAGACAGAAAGGATAACACACTTGAAAAGTCGACAGGTATTCAAAATTCTTGTAATTCATTTAACAGTTGTAAGAACTAACGAAATATATTTTATAAGTTCCATTGTGCTATCGATATGCTATTGAAAACAGAGAAACACTAAATTAACATTATTGGACATTTTATTGCAGTTCTTAATACATACATATCTTAATAGAACAAAATAGCTATATACTAGTTGAAATTAAAGATGCAGACTTCCAGCAGTTTGGAGCATGTTAGGATCATAGCTTCGAATGATAGAGCAAGATTATGGTTCGGTTTATGGACCACTTTGTAGAATTTAATACAGCAAAACAACTATTTGCTGTTGTTTTTAGTTTTTCCAATAAAATTGTTTAAAATTTGGAAAGCTAATTTTTTAAAGCATTTAACTTAGTCGTGCTCAAATCGTGTTTAGTTCGTGTCTAATTCAATCTCTAGTCGTTGATCTTATTAAATCTTTTTACCTGCCTTCAAAATACTATCAATTCATCTCATTCCCTTGTTCCCTTTGCTCAACATGAATAAACTAAGAAATCGTTTAATCTAACACATTGCCTCGTGCTTGTTCGTGTCACGACATGAAGCACGACACGCGCCACATGCTAAGTCAGATATTAAAGAGGCAACATCAAAGTGATGTCGTCGTCTCAATTGAATGATGTCACATGAGGCGATGCGCCATAAACAAACAAATGACAAGCGGCCTGAATGATACACAAATCAAGCAACACACACATGTACACACACACACACACACGCACACACGCACACACACACACATAGACCGATAACTATTGCACTTGTAAGCCAAGAAGGCAGACAAAAGGTTTAGCGAAGCGTTGCAGACGACAAGGCGCAAACTAAAGGCTAAAAGAAGATAAGAAAAAAAAAACGATTGTATAAGTAACTGAGACAAGGACACGACTTCAACTGAGACTGCCGACAAAAGCAACGCTTACGTTATCGATAATCAGATTGGAACCAAAGCAGAGGGCAATTAAGATTGTCTAAAATGTTATCGATAAATTATCCATAGGCAAAAGGTAGCTGAAAATGGTCTGATGCAAATGACAAAGACTTGAAGTACGAATTTAGATAATCAATTAATTTATAAATGTCTGACATGTCTCTGTTTAGTTAATCCAAGCATATAATATTTGATTTACGAAGGATTAAAATAATAAAAATTATATTAATTGCTAAAATAAAGAGTAACGATAAACATACATGTAAAACGGGTTATAGAGAATAACCTAAGTTTGTTATTAGTCTGTAATATGCTTAATAATTAGATACATCGACGACTGATGGTCTTAAATCAAGAATCGAATCTCGCCACTGAATTCTGATGACGATCCGACCGGCTGCTGCTGCGACTTTTGTACGACTGTTCTCAACTCTTACACGACTGTTCTCAACCCTGGCACGACTGTTCCCAACTCTTGTACGACTGTTATCGACTCTTTTACATATGTCGATAGCTACATTACCTATCCACCTTCCACCACAGACCGATACCTTCTAGTATCGCCTGTTATGTCCATCTTTGTCACATACATACTATTAATGTATCGAATTACATGGATCTTTAAGAAAATTCTTAGCATAAATTGCTCTCAGTTTATTTAAAAAGCTCTCTTTAAATTCTCTGTTAAATACTCTTGGACTAACTTAAATATTTATCCATAGAAAACTATTGACAAAAGTATGCTGATGCATCGAATAATACCTGTTTATCGATAAGAACAACATAACCAGTTCAAATTGATGCAAACTAACTTACAAAACTATGCAAATTGTCTGTAAAATAATTTAAATCAACTTTAGAGATTTATCGAAAAGAAAAAGTGACGACATTTATCGTTGATTCATTGTTGAATATTCATTTATAAGCTTAAACTAAGTTCAAGCAATTGTAAAAGCAGCATTAAATGGGAAAAAATATATTAAAATACTTATAGAACTTATGTCACTGTGGACGGCAGAAAGGCAACTAGTTATATATATATTTGTAGTTCAGAAAGAATGCAGAATTTGCTACAATAGTCAGATCAGATCCGATCGAAAGATAATGTTTAAGCTAACAAAACTGCATAGCCAAAACATTTTGTTAATATTAATATAATGAAATATTTAAATTTAATTTTAATATTAATTTCTAGAATACTCCTTTGATTAAATTGAACATTCTTCGTCATAGGGCAATTTAAAACTAGTTCATAAATTAAATTGAACATTCATTCTTCATAAAAGTTGGATATCACAAATGTTGGGGGGGCTTGTATATGCTTTCGCCACTAGACCAAGCAAATCGTATGTTTTCTACTTGTCGCCTGTGTGGCAAGTCAGTTTTTGCCGCCAAGTCAAGTGAATGGATTCATGTATCGCGCGCGGAAATGAACATGAGTGTGTGTGTGAGTGTGTGTGTGAGTGTGTGTGTGTGTGTGAGTGTGAGTGTTTGTGCATCAATGTGAGTGTTTGTGTGTGTTAATCTGTTCATATTTTATGTTATGCTATGCTATAAAATACAAAAATAGAGCTAAGGCCATGAAACGAGTCAGAGTCAGAGTCGGAGGCAAAGCCAATGCAATATGCATGCGAATTCATTCATATGCACTTGCCAGGACGATACTCAGACTCATAGCCATATTCGTAGTCATATTCGTAGTTATATTCAGAGCTGTGTTCACAACAAACATTTGCATAAAGGCTTAGGCAGCATTTGCATTTAGTTCTTGTTGTTGTTCTCGTTGTTAGCCCAGTATTTAGGGGGAAGACTTTGGTCTATTAAGTTTGTAGCAAGGGATGTAACAGGCAGAGGAAGGCATCTTCGAATTATTATTATTTTATTATTATTTCCTACGGGTCTTGGAATAAGTTAAATCAAAATATAATTAGTTTCAAGGGGTTTAACTATTTTTTTTTTAAATTAGAATGGTTTAAAATGGTTTAGCTAAAAGAAAAACTTGTTTTACTGTATATTCTTGAGCAAAGACTAGCGTATAAGAGCTAGAGCTACCAGATTTGATGACAATACTTTCTAGTAGAAGAAAGCCAGCTTCAATTTATTGCTCGTAAGCCGAAAAGAAGCTAATACTTTCTACTAATACTAGAACAATTTGAAAGCTAGAGTCACAAGATACTAAGTATCATAATCCACATGAGTTCATAGATCATTCATTACGATCAACTAATTTACTCGAAAGTGATTTAAGATGCAGCGTCGAGTATCTTTTAATGTATTTATCTGTTTTTGTGGGTGCAAATTTCTATAGAGATATCTAAGAGCCTTGGTTACTGGGTCTCGCACAGTCAAGCAGACTTTCTTGCTTGTTGTTGTAAGTTGTTACAACTTTGTTGCCTATTGCGGCCAACGAGCTGCGTCTAATGCAAATGCACAAATGCGATTTATGACAACATTTTCGAAGGCCTTGTTTCTAGTCACTCTTACTATCTGGCTAACAAACATTTACTAACACACACACACAGACACACACACACACACACACACACACACAGTAATATACTAACACACTAAGGAACACACTCATTTCGATGTCATTCATCATTTTGTTGGGCATTTGGTTGTTTGGCACGCTGTCAGCTGGCCCATTAACGCCCCCAAGGCCTCACGTTACCCACGTTCCCCACGTTCTTCCCTTCTGCCCGCCCCTCTACCAATCCTACCCCATCCCTTGCCATAGTTATATGATATTGCCAGGCGGCGTCGAAACGGCTTAACCCAACATTTGTCTCTCTGGTTTGTTGTCTGTTTGCCTGACACACACAAAATTCAATAAAAATATTTGATTAATTGTGCAAAATGCACAATGTTTGCATAGTTTTAGCTTACCAATTTCAGACAGACAGAGATGGAGATGGAGTGAGAGACAGAGACGGAGATAGAGACAGAGACAGAGACAGAGAAAGTGAGAGAGTTATGCCGAGTGAAAACCATTAAGCAACTATTGACATTCACAGACATTCTACAATTGTTGTATTTGATTGAATCAATGAAAAGTGTCACAAATGAAAATTATTGCAATTTAAAAGATTAAGTTTTTAACTTGTGATTCAAATAGTTAGTTTATTGATGTTTAAATAATAATAATAAATAATAGAAGATGATTGATAATCAAACTGAATATTTGTGCTTGTAGTCAACTAAATAACTTGAACCTATTCATTCAAAAACATTGCTTGACTTTGTGATTGAGGCATAAATTGATTAGATTTTAACATATTAATGTATTCATTAATGTTAAGAAAACATTCAATTCAACCTTTGTTAACAAAAGTATTAAGTAATCTTTTAGCTTATGCTTATTTTATATATTTAGAACATCTATTAGCTGAATTCTTTATTTTTGTGGTATCCACATATTGCAGTATTAAATGTTGGCTATACAGTAGATACAAGACTTTATATAAACTTAATTAAAGTCATCTCAATAAATTTGTTCTACATTTTAGCGGTACCAGCATTAGTGTTGACATCCTTTATACTGGATTAAGAGGTAACTAACAGATGTAAATATTTATATTGTATATAAAAAGATTAGGTATTAAAATATCTAAATTCATCTGCTTTTATTCTTTGCAGTAGAAAAATTAATGCAGCTGTATCTATGTTAAAAATTAAGCAAAATTTAAGGAAAACTACTTAGGAACCATTTTAATATTTTGAGCATTTCATCTTGAGCTTGAAGCAGCTTAAAAATTAAAGGAAACATAGAAAATCTCTGCTAAATAACTTAGGTATTGCCGAAACCAGCTTAGAGGGTATTTTCTAGTCGTACATTTTACACTTTAATCATGATTTGAAGTTTAAATAATCAAAAGACAATTTGAAAAGTTCTTTAATTCATTGATACACATTTGTTAAGCATTTTCAACTTACGATCATTCGGAATTACGATATTCGGAGCTGTTATCGTTGTTGGTTTTGAGAATCGCCTAGAGAGGCGACTGGGAACCACTAGACTGTCTGTTGCTTTCCATTTAAGCATAGTTTTTTGAGAGATTTCTGTAAAAACTAAACAACTAAACTAAACTAAACAACTTAGGTATAGGTAAAAGCAGCTTACAGGGTATCTACTAGTCTTACCTGCTTAACATAATTATTATATGAAGTTTCAACAACCAAATACAATTTAAAAACATCTTTAAGTCTTTGCTACACATTTCAAGCAAGCATTTTCAACTTACGATCACTCGGAATTACGATATTCGTTACTGTTATCGTTGTCGGTTTTGAGAATCGCCTAGAGAGGCGACTATGAACCACTAGACTGTCTGTTGCTTCACTTTTTAACATTTTTTTTTTTGATAGTTTGTTTGGTTTTCTGTCGGAAAGCACAAAGGCAAAAACACGAGAATTTCGATTTAAATATTTCATTGGGCAAAAGTTTTCGGGATCCGCCGGCTGCTCATCTGTTCCGTCAGCTTCGTCAGCTTCGAATCTGTTGCATTATTCATTAGGACAGCGGCGAAACCACCTGACGGTCTGGCGAAAAGGGAGATGAGAGAGAGATAGAGAGAGAGAGAGAGAGGGGGCGATAGAAGCAACAACTTCCGGTACAGGCAACTAGATGAATGGCAAAGGAAAGCCAGAAGACGAGAGTTGCAGGTAACGGAAATTGCAAGCATGACCAAATAATGACTCAAACAATTTTTTGGGGGAAAAACCAACCAGAGCAAAGGCAAAGGTGCTGCTGCTGCTGCTGTTGCTGCTTTCCACAACGTGGTAAGGCATAAGTGGGAGGAGTTCTATGGGGGAAAGTATAGAGGGGGGCGTAGAGTAAAATCAGCGCACTTGTCAAATATGTTGATGGACACTTGAAAGGCGAACGACACAAAAAGGCTGGCAAAAGAGACGAGACAGCCAAAAGCCTGGCATGCCAAAAAGCCAAATTGCTTTTCAAAATATATATATATATATATTTTTTTATTTTCAGCTTCAGCTTTTATATAGTATACCCTAGAAAATTCAAAATGCAAATGGCTACGGTGAAAACATATACTAAATGTACAATAAAATTAGCTGAGCAATGAAACAAAAGGTAATCATTTACAACAAGGCGATACATTTGTTTAAATTGCTGAGAAAGTATATTAACAATTTTATAAATTAACTTACAGTCAATTAGAGATAGCAGAAAGTTATGGACAGTAATTGAAGTTGGTATTTGTTAACAGTTTGTCACAGATTTACAATCAGCAAAGATAAATAAAACTAAATTAAGGAATATACTTACTTGTGACTCTTATTTATATTGATTGCAGTCGGAATAGATAAAATCGTACGAAGCAAATAAATATATTGAATACATTTTAATCTATTTCTCATTATATTGCTCAACTTGATCAAAAAAAGCTGGAATGTAATTTCTAAAATTGGTTTTACTTCCTGCATAAATCTTAAATAAATAAACTTTGATGCTGATCAGCTTAGGAATAATAATAACATAATTTGAAATATTTTTTCCTTCCCTTCATATAATATTTTCCATATAACTCAAGCTGTATCTTAACTTTGTTATAGAAAGAAATAGGAATAAAGTTTCTGTCTTGTCTTGTAATAAACTTAAAAGATTTGTTCCTTCCTTTCAAATAATATTTACCATATAACTCAATCTGCACCTCAATTTTTTTATAGATAGAAATAGGAATAAAATTTCTGTCTTGTCTTGTAAAAAACTTGCAAGGAAAATACCTTAAAATAATTGTTCCTTCATTTGGAATAATATTTTCCATATAACTCAAGCTGTATCTTAATTTTGTTATAGATAGAAATAGGAATAAAGTTTCTGTCTTGTCTTGTAATAAACTTAAAAGATTTGTTCCTTCCTTTCAAATAATATTTACCATATAACTCAATCTGCACCTCAATTTTGTTATAGATAGAAATAGGAATAAAATTTCTGTCTTGTCTTGTAAAAAACTTGCAAGGAAAATACCTTAAAATAATTGTTCCTTCATTTGGAATAATATTTTCCATATAACTAAAGCTGTATCTTAATTTTGTTATAGATAGAAATGGGAATATATTTTCTGTTTGAATTGATATTTTCCATATAACCTTCAACCTTCAACTCAATTTTGTTATAGATAGAAATATAAATACATTTTCCAACTTGTCTCTATATTGACACAGTTCTGAAAACAGGGTATCAAACAGTCTTACCTCTTAATAGAACTGCAGTTGGTATTGTTTGAAAATGCTTGCTAAAAAGTTCAGTTGCATGGAGAATGAAAATGGAAATTCTTTTTATAAAACGTTTCGTTCTTTTGTTAAATGCTTTTGGCTTTTGCCTAAAAATAGTTGACGGAGTGTGCTCTCACTTTTGATGTGTGTGTGAGTCATGTATGTATGTATGCTAAGTGTGTGTAGTTGGATAGAATAGAGGGAGGGGGGGGGGGTAGCTGAGCCAGAACATATCATAATATCAAGTATGCGCCATGTGTTACGGGCAGAGCCCAAAAGGCGCCAACGTCAACGTTTGCTAAGTTCAATTTCGCTTTTCAAGTGGTGTGTATAACATGTGCTGTTGTTGTTGTTGTTGGTGTTACCACCCAGAAGGCACACACACACACACACACACACATGCACACAGTCCATATCTATCCTCATATCTATCGATGTATATCGCTGTCTATGCACACAAATGATTTATTTATTTATTTACTTATTGCCAATGCCAATGACGCGAGTTTTTCCATGACGCAGCTGCCACATGTAGCACATCTCTCCAGCTCCCTTCCACCCCTTCTCAATGTTTCAACCTGCTGCCAAAACAAGCGACACACACACACACACACACAGAGAACTACCTATGAATATGGCTGAAGTATTTAGTAGAGTTCGAGTTGCAAGTTCAGTTCAAATTTATTGGGCATTTGCCACTGGACACAGCACAATAAAAACATAAAACATCGCTGCATTAAGGCATAACGAAGTTTAAATACCCTCTAAATAATGTTAGATAATTTATTTATATATTTTTATTTAACATCAACATTTTTAATTAATGAAATATTTCTAAGAAATATAATTTAAAAATTACCCAACAAATTCAATAGACTAATAATTTTAAAAATTGTAAAACTTTGTATATAATTAAAAATAATTATGTAAATTCAATGAATATATCAAAATATAGAAAAATAAATTAAGCAAAAATAATATAAATGCTTGAAAAAGAAATAATTATTAATATTATCAAAATCATCAAATAAAACAAATTTTAAGCTGAGCTGAGTTTGCCAAAATACTTTATATTATTACTCACTTCATAGCAATGCCAATATACCCTTTTCTCGGTAGGGTATATCAATAGAACTTTGCTCCCCGAACAACTCAATTTGCGGTAAAACAAATTTGTTGGTTCCTTTGTACCACAATTAGCTGCAATTAGAGTGAATGAATGAACTGATAAGCCAATAATAGACACGAGGAAAGAGCGACATGTGAGTGTGTGAGTGAGAGAGAGAGAGAGAGAGAAAAAGAGAATGATTGTATGAGAAAGCACACGTAGAGAGTTTGTAGGAGATTTGACCATTTTATTGATTGTTAGCTGACATTAGGCATGGAAATGGAAATAGTAGAGAGTTGTTGACTTAATTAGATGTTAATGCACAAGCTTATGTTTTAGTAGAGTCTTAAGAGTACTGAAAGCGAAGTAAGTTGAATAAGTAGTGTTGGTAAATTGTGCAAATCGAGGCTGAGTTATTTGGCTTAAAAGAAAATAAAAGACATTTTAATTGCTCTTACAGATTGCAACTTAAAGTGTTAACGTTTAACCAACACTTATCTACATCTACTTAACTACGTTCTACTTAAGTTTTTCGTCTTTTACCAGCACTGAAAGAAAGAATTTGACTGTTAAGTTCTTGAACATTCATAGTTAGCAATGAAAACAGAGGGTATTATTAGAGTATTTTTATAAACTGTGTCAGTTAGCGTTAACCAACACTTGTGCACGCCAGCTTACCACACTTTCCATATTTATAAATGTATTTTTTTTAACGTTAACTTAGAATACATATGAAAGCTTTGTTTACTTTAAATAATGTTTAAAATATGGAATATAAGTATACAAATATTAAAATATATAGTTTTTAAAAATGTTCTTTTATCGTTTATCAACACTTTTCATGTGCTATTGTTTATTTATTACACTACATTGTCTACAATGAAATACGAAAATGTTATGATCAAATAATTAAAAGTTTATAAAATGAATTTAACACGAGACAAGACAAGACACAAGTGAGAGAGAGATACTCAAATCTAGCTTTAATTTGCAATTCCCTTTTAAAATAAACAGTAATGATAAAAATTGATATAAAACTTTTATACGAATACTACAATTTCGAGAATTTTGCTTTCAGTTTTGTGCTGTGTTTGTGAATTGAGTAGCACTCACAAGACACTCATTCGAATGAATCATTCATTAGACATTCATGATGATAATGACTAATCGACAGGCTCTCTAATTGCCACAAAACCCAGAGTGAGAGTAGACTTTGATGGTAGATAGAGTGCGGGGGGGGGAGGAGGGGAGTACATTAGCTCATTAGCCTAATGTAATCCCATCGCATTTGGATTACTTTGTTGTCATTGTCTTTAGCACTCTCTGACTGCAACTTTTGCAGTACACTCAATTAACTGAGCTTTCCATATCAAATATATATATATATATATATATATTTTTTTGTTGACACCAAATGCAAAATGCGGTCATAGACTGGGGTATTACTGGGTTTAGAGACAAAGGCAACAATTGCCATTAAATGCACACACACATACACATCGCACACACACATCGTACACCTAGGCAAGGACGAGTTGGAGGATGGTAAGACGAGTAGAGTGTTGAACACATGTTGCTGCCACCAAGCGAGAAACCAACAGCGCAACAGCTTCGCCTGCTTGTGGTAATTTACCACCCCCAACAGTGGGGTCTGCCACCCTCCGTCGTCGTCGTCGTCGTCGTCGTCGCCTAATTGCGTATATTTTGGGGCTGACTTACAAGTCGTTGTGGCTACGAGTTTCCGAGTCTTAAGTCGACTCGTCTACGACTACGCCCCTTCTGAGTCTGAAGTCTTTTGGCATGGGCGCCAAATGAAATTTACATTTTTGACTTCATTTAACTTGACAGCTGTTGGCGAGGGAGGGAACAGCATGGAGCTGGAGATGGAGCAGTTACTACAGCGAAAGCAATGGCAGTGGCAGTGGCAAAGGCTGTTGCCAATTGACTTGTAACGGATGCTGAGCATTCTGTAATTTAATACGCCAGCTATGCTAGGAATTTTATACCCTGCAGGCATTTGCCAGAGTTAAACGTCCTGTTCTGACCTTTTAGAATAGAGAGAATTATCAGTTGAATTATCAGTTGCTTAGGAAATTTAGTTAGTAAGCGCTTTTTAGTTGCTTTGAACTCAGGATCTCTGAGTCTTACTGCGATATCTAGGCTTTTAAATGCCTTATGCATTGCATGATGAGCTTAAAACTAACTATAGAATACCAAAGATTGTCTAATAGAAACTTAAGACTTTTATATGAGCTTAAAACTTACTAAGGAATACTAAAGATATTCTAATAGAAACTTATGACTTGTATTATTATTAAATTAAATATAAAGCTTATACTATGTAGTCTAAGTTTGTTTTAAATAATAGCTGCAATGTTGAAAGTATGTGTTTATTTAATTAAATGTTCGATTGATTAAGCTAATTGCTGGGTAGTCAAAGGTATCGCTTTCTAATTAATTAAAATGCTTATAATCAATATCATTCCACACTATATGAATATCTGATGAGTAAATTCAATAAATTTGTTATAGAGAAATATTATTTTCTCTTAGTTCGCTTCAAAGTTAACAACGATAGCTTAAAACTTATGTCGATAAAATATAATATTACATTTATAACAACACAGTATTTATCAACGATATGAAAGACTCTTTTTGACTTAATAAATTAAGTTTTGACAAAATTCTTGGCTTAAAAAAACCAAAACAAATATGAAAAACTATAGTTGATGTGAAAGAATACAAATTCAATCTAAAGCGAGGTAGCAAAAAGTAAATTATAATACATTTTGATCCAATTGAGTGTTCGATAAGATTAAGAAACTATTTCTTAACGCTCTCAGACCTATATTTCTTTTATTTCTTAATTTTTAAATTTAAATTAATATTTAATTCAATATTATTGTGAATTTTAATGTCGACTGTTCTGGTTAACGTTAAATAAATAAATAAATTAATATTAATATAAATAAATTTAAAGTAAAATAAATATATAACTAAACTAAAACATTCAAACATTAATAAATAAATATAAATAAATTAAATCAAACATTAACAAATAAATATTTAAATACGAAAATTGGTAAATAAGAATATAAATAAATTATAACTAAATAAATAAATAAGTAAAAAAGTAAAGAAATAAATTAAATAAAACATTAATAAATAAATAACTAAATAAGAAAATTAGTAAATTAAAATATAAATAAATTATAGCTAAATAAATAAATTAATAAATAAGTAAATAAAATAAATTAAATAAAACATTAATAAATAAATAAGAAAAATATTAAATAAGTAAATAAATAAATTAAATAAAACATTATAAAATATATATCTAAAAAAGAAAATTAGTAAATAAGTATATAAATAAATATGAATAAATTATATTTAAATAAATAAGTATATAAATAAGTAAAAAAATAAGTTAAATAAAACAATAAATAAATAACTAAAATGGAAAATTAGTAAATAAGTATATAAATAATATAAATAAATTATATTTAAATAAATAAGTATATAAATAAATTAAATAAAAGATTAATAAATAAATAACTAAAAAGAAAAATAGGTTAAAAAGTACATAAATAAAAATATAAATAAAATATAACTAAATAAATAAATTAGTAAATAAGTAAAAAAAAAATAAATAAAACATTAATAAATAAATAAAGGAAAATTAGTAAATAAGTACATAAATAAATATCTATTTAAATAAATTTTATTTATATAAGTATATAAATAAATTAAATAGAACTTTCATAAATACAAACCTAAAAAGAAAAATAAGTAAAAAAGTATATAAATAAAAATATTAATAAATTATAGCCAAAATTAATAAATTAGTAAATAAGTGCAGACCCAAATTAAATAAAAAATTCATATATAAATAACTAAATAGGAAAATTAGTAAATAAGTATATGAATAAATATATAAATAAATTAATATATATATGAATAATAAAATAAAAAAATAAATTTTTAATATTAAGTTCGATATTAAACTCACTCCCATAACAAACATAGTTAAAGCCTTTCCATCTCCCGGCAAATCGATAAAGAGATGAAGATGTTGCCCTATAGTAGGTATAATTATGTTACAGGATAGCCTCAAGTCAAGCACTCTCATTAGTTTAGTTAAGTTGGTTTTGCAGTCTTCATGTTTGCTTTGTAATCATGTCCGGCCCAAGGTCGTCACATTGTTCGCTTGTTATTCGCTAAAAGATTTTCTCACATTTTGTGTTGGCCAAAAATGGCATTGTTCATTGACGGCGGCTTGGGGCCATCAACATTTGATGGGAGCCTTATACAACATTAATTGAATTGCATGCTTAGCCAAAAGGCTTTCGCATTGCCCCAAAGAGCTGACACTTTGAAGACGACGACGACGACACATTTTCACTCCTCCAAACAAATGGCAAATCATGGAAATTGAGAAAATTTCATTAAATTTATTGAATGCAAAGCAGAAAATGCTCCCGTAATCCCGCATCCGACATTATCCGGCCAAATACGCTTTTAGCCAACTTTCAAAAATTTGAATAATTCACTATCAACTTGTCGCAGCTGTCGACAATTTTGTCTATTTGTTGTCGTTGTCGTTGTTTGTTTGCTGCGGTTCTTTGTTTACTTAGCTGTAATTAGCATTAAATAATTTCGTTATAATGCAACCAGATTAAATATGCAGTAACCAATCATCTGTTAGCTAATGCACTATAGATCAAAAAGTATATTTTTAACTCATAAAGAGTTGAGAAATTAATTTGTAAAATATTTTATATATATTTATTAGGAAATGCTAGAGAAATAAAATAAAAATATCTTATTGAATGCTCTCTTTTCACAAATAGTATTAAAAACTTAAAAGTTGCTTAAATAACATTTAAAAATATTAAATATTGAAATTCCCAAATTAATAGTATTTTCTATGCTTCATAAATTTGTTAGCTTAAGTTTAGCTTTTAATAACAATTTTTTTTTTAGCAGTTTAACTCAAGTCTTTGTTCTTGCTGATAGAGAAAACTCCTCTGTTTCCAATTGTTTCCTTTAAAATACTTTTAAATATATTTCAATTATTTTTTGATCCATTTCAAATTTTGTAGCTCGATATTTAAATAAAAAATATGTTTATTTTGCCCACGGTAAACTGGTTAACGTATCGAATTGTAATTTTGTAATTTTGTAATTTTGCAATTTTGATTTGCAGCCGCTTGTCAACGCGTCGTATGCGTGATGTGATGTTTTTGTTCCCTCCTGCCCCTTAACACTTCCCTTTCAGAAGCTGCATGACTAATTATCGATTTTGTTAGTCATATTTGGAAGGAAGAGATGGAATATATTCTGTTGGCCATAATAAACTTGTGGAGTGGCTGCATTTGTGGCACGATTGCGAGTACCACAAAAGTTGAAAACGAGAATGGCGCACATAGGAAATAAAACTGACAAAACAGACAGTTATAAATGGGGGACACATAGTCATATCTCTCTGTCTTTCTATATGAGTACAGGTGCGGTGATAAGAGGGGTGAAACGAGTGGTGAAAAGAGTGGTGAAAAGAGGGGTGAAAAGAGTGGTGAAAAGAGGGGTGAAAAGAGTGGTGAAAAGAGGGGTGAAAAGAGTGGTGAAAAGAGTGGTGAAAAGAGGGGTGAAAAGAGGAGTGTAGTTATCTATGTAGTATGTGTGTTGAAGCAGCAGCTGTCTTCTATGCTTCCATTCTCTGACCTTGCAAACTGTTGCAAAAGTCAAAAATGAACCGAGTAGAAAACCAAAATTAGAAACTGAAATTGACCTTGCATGGAAATTAAAGTTCAGAGGGAGGCGCACTGAATTCTAATAGTATGAACTCCAAGGTCTTGGGTAGTTCCCACTGATAGTGAATTGCATTTGCAAATTGTCTGATAACTATGTAAATAAGATCTATTAGAGAAGTCTGAAATAGATTTTGTGAGAAATGTTATTCAATGGAATAAAGTGAGTGTAAAGAATATAAATGTTTTAGAGGATTAGATAAAATAATGGCAAGCAGAATTGTTGATATAAACAAATATGCTGTAAAGCATAGTTTGTAATAAAAGAATTGAAAAATAATATCAACACAAGTGGAGATGAGTAAAGAATTATTTAGCTAAAGCATTGTTAATTTTCAGATTTAATTTGTGTTAAATTTGTCTGACAAATAAGTCGCAATTGGGAAACTAGCAGCTAAACAAAAATTGAGCTGCTTAGAAATAAAATGTCACGAAATTGAAATTTAAATCCAAGCGAAAGTCAAAACATTACATTATTAAAATGCAATAGGATAAACATTTAGAATTACAAAAGTTAAGCAACAAATCGAGTAGCAGATCGAGAAATGAATTAAAGTCACATTGGAGGTTACATAGTTAAAGAAATATTGTTAAATTTGAATGAAGAGCTTAGATCGTTAGAAATTGGAGTGTATAACCAAAAGGCAAAAGACTAAATACACTGACTATATGAAAAACACACAATTACATGGAAATCACTATATACACAAATATTAAATTATTCAATGCACTTTTTTTTGTCAGTGTAAGGAATCCTAAGGATTTTCTAGTAAAGACATAAACATGGAGGAGAGAACATGAAGAGTGCCTAGCTTTAGGTATAATATCCTATGATCTACTATTCGTATACCGTGCTGCCTGTTGCAAAATGCTGGCAACGTTTGCTTGCCACACACACACACACACACACACACACACACACACACACACACACACACACATGGCAATGTATCATTGTGCAACCGCAGCATATGCAACGAATTCAATTGCATCGTAGATGCTTTCGTTGCTGCAACTTCTGCGGCAGTCTGTGGCAGATGCCTCCAAATTTGCATAGACTTATAATTTATATGCACACGAGTTTCTTATAACATCATCTTAAGTTGTTGATGCTGGAAATAAAAGATGGTGCTGTCGTTTTGTTTTTTCCATGATGCTGCCAAAAAAAAATTGCAGGAGGAACGGCAGATAAAGAAGCGCAGGAAGAAGAAGCAGAAAAAGATGCTGCTCTTGTTTTGTTTAAGGCCATGGCCGTAACTCAGTTGGTGGCAAGTAGTCTGTAGAGGTATTTGGTGGGGGGGGGGGGAGGGGGTTATTTGTTGCAGGGACAAACGCATTGTTTTGGGGCAAACAAAGCGCACCTCTCGGCCTGCTGCTTGGCCTGCGGTTGTAATTACAACGTTTCCTCTACGTCTGACTGAGTTGAGGAGACGGCGCGGTAAGGAGAATGGGGGCATGCTTCAATTGGCCATTGTCTGTGCACCTGCTGAGTTGCTAGAGAGGCTGCCGCATCAGGCATTGTTGTGCCACACACAATTGCAACTGGCCTTACACAGAGCGAAAAAGTATCAAGTATTTTTCGCTTTTCAAACTTCATATTTCACTCGGATGGAAATAACAAATGTTGAGGATATCGATCTAACTCAAAGCTCAAGTTATTAAGTACAAAATGTGAGACATTTAACTTAATTATAACTTTTAAACTTAAATGTATATTTAAATACATTTCAAGCTTGATGTAAGTTCTTTAATTTATTGATATACAAATTGACATAAAACCAGAAAAAAGACAAAATTGTAGAAAGCTATTTTTAATATCTGAGTAGTAATTTAATTGGACTTCATTATGTAAAATAAGTAATAACAATTGACCTTTATAATTAAGAGATACATACAGGCAAAAGTTTACGTTACAAAAATAGAAGTTGACTTTAACTTGGACTTGTAAAAATGCAAAATTTTACGGATTGGGCAAGTCTTTTTATATATCCTCTTTTGTTTTGTATAACTTGAATTAATGTTGAATTGTTTGGCCAAGTATATTGAAAAATCTTGGGATGTTTGATATTTTTTTTATATAAGCCTTATCAGTACGTACTGATAAAACATAGATGTGTTTAGCTGGTTGAAGGTCTGTGTGTATTTGCTTTTGGGTGTTGTCTTCATAAATAAATAAAATAATAAATTGGTTTTTGATTTTATAGAATAATAATCTATGCATAGTTAAACATATATTTAAACCTTTTTTAAGGAATTAACAAACATATTTGTCAGAAGTGTTGAAGTGTTTAACTTTAAGACTATTGCTGCTGCAAGAGAGATTCTGTGAAAAAATCTTTATAATACATTTTAGAAGCAAACATGAATGAAAACAGGAAAACATATAGAAAAAACCGCAATTGCTCAAATGTGTAATTGATTTGTTTATATTGATAAATTTAATATTATTATTAATATGTATCTCGAAGATATCAATTTAAGATATTTGGCTACTGTGAAAATATCTTAATTTAAGATTCTGACAATACTTAGTTGAAAATCTTGTTCTATGAGTTGACGACCTTGTTCTGAAGATAGTTGCTAGTTCCGAACTTAAGTAAAGAATATTTGTAGACTCTTTTAGTACTAAATCGGCAATATAGCTTGTTTCAAGTTTATTTTCTATTTATTGCATATGCTTGAAGTATTTGTATTCGCACTTATATCAAGTATATCAAGTATATTCTAAGAATCGCAAATACTTCGAAAATACTTAATTCGAGGTCATACATTTGATTTTCTCTCTGTGTAGTGGCTTGTCTCTAAACTGCCGGAAGTGTTGTCCCATCGCTATACCCTTCTGCCCTGCTCTTCTTCTCTCCCTCACTCAATTCAGTTTTCGTTTAAGTTGCCCGCCGGGCGAGTGGCAAGTGGGTGCAGGTTTCAGGTTGCAGTTGCAACAGCCGTGTTGCATGTCTGTCTTCAGTTTGTTAGGCATCATTGTTTGCCCCTAAACTGGGCATCGGTCGTGTCATATCTTGTCGCTTGGCTCCTTTGTTGCCATTTGCGCTGCAGGGCGCAACTAAATTGATAAATGTAGCTTGGGCACTGATTGCCAACCCTCTGCCTACTACCCCCCCTCCCACCTTCCCTTGCTCCATCACCCTCTATATGCATGCCCCTTCCTCCTTTTTCCATAGTCGTTAGCCATTGTTCTGTGTCATTTGTTCGATTGATTTGATTGCCGACAGTTCTAATTCAATTGCCATGCATAGTTCAAGTGTATAACTGTTGTATTGATTGTATAACAATGTTGAAATTAAATTATTAAATTGCAATTTTACTGTCAATGCTTATCCTATTGATTTTAATATTTGACGATATAAAAGTTGTTTAGCTATCAATGGAATTTCATATTTTGTAACATCCCGGAGCACTAAAATGTGTTGCATATGCGAAAGTATAACAGTTAAGTCAAAGCAGATTAACTCTTTACAAACTTAATATAAGGTATAACAGTTGATCTACATTTAAGAAATACAAAAAACCATAGATGCTACATGTCTAATAGCTGTGAACTGCGGTTAGCAGTCTTTCATGTGATAGAGCATTGTAAAATAGTATAACACTTGCAAAATAATATTTAAAAGCCTCTGTATATCAGTATACATTTGCTGAGTAGTGTTCTAGAAAGGCAAACACTATTTTTACTTGTATAACAGTTGTATAACAGCTGTATAACAGTTGTATAACAGTTGTATAACAGTTGTATAACAGTTGTATAACAGTTGTATAACAGTTGTATAACAGCCTTTACAATTTGTCATTTTGACAAAAGCTATCACTGGCAGCTAACCATCTCTAGATTGATGCCAGTGCTGCCAGATTAACGAAATTGAAAGACCCTACGCCGTAGGCTGTCCACTACACGTAATATGAAATGTGTCAAAGGTCAATTTCGTATCGCCGCATTTGCACTCAATTCGCAGAAACTTGCGTGCCAAGTTTGCTCCCCATCAGCATCGACATCGACATCGGCATCGACATCGCATTGCTAAATGCTTTCATTAAAAACGAAAAGTGCACAACGTCAACGTCAACGGCAACTGCCAAAAACGCGTCGCTGACGTTGGCGACCTTTCCACGTGGAACAAAGCGCACGAGCGGCACAAAGGCACCTAAAAGTGCTTCAGCCTGCAAGAGCCCCAGGTGTGCATTAGTCTGCTATGTATGTATGTATGTATATGTATGTATGTGAGTGTTTGTTATACTCTGAGAACAAAGGGTATAAAGGTTATGTGCCATTCTATGTGACTAATACAAGAGTTAGAGACTCCAAACTACGAACGCACGTAACTCAAGCAGATTTAGTTTATTTTACATTTTAGTTTCCACACCCATAAATCATAATCATAAATAATGACAAGAGTAATTGTTGGTCAACATGATTAGTATCATAATCCCGATGTGTCCTACAAATTGTGTCACGATCTACGGTTTAGATAAACTTGCAAGTTATTCAGGAAACTAGTTCACATTGCTTCGTATCAAAATACTTATATTGATTGTAGAATTGTGTATTTATATATTTATATCTCAAAGTTGTTTTATTTAACAAATAATAGTTTTAAGACGAATATTCTTGATTTAATAAAATCGATCATTTTTATCTGTATCATTAGGGTATCTCAAAGTCGTCGTTTTCCGACTCGAGCTATTTGTTTTACATGTTTGTCGTTGACTCAAAGCGCTGCGTTTGCTGTTTGCTGTTTGCCGTGTGCTGTTTGTAGTTTGCAGTTTTTCGGTTTTCGGGTTTCAGTTTTCCGTTTTCCGTTTTCAGTTTTCCCTTCCCCTCCCCTCCCCCGTCCGTCCCCTTACCTCTTGCTAACCTCTGCTACGTCATGCATTTTCACTTTGCCCTTACGTGCATTTTCCCAACTGACAACATCAAGTGCTTTGCCAGGCAATTCACAACAACCAAACAAGAAAAGTGACGCTCACACAGAACTAGGCTACGTTTTGTATTGTTAGGCAGTTCGTGGGGTTTGCCATCTGTTGATACTAGGGCACTATTGCATATACAGTTGCAGATACAGTTGGCGACCTCTGCTATCGAAGGATAAACCTGTCGGCAGTGAAACAACTGAAAGCTATGCTGATATGACAGCACAAGTGAGCATTTCAGCTAATTCGGATTGTCGTCAGGGGTGGATGGGAGGAATAGAAAGAGGAAACTAGAGCTTTAATTGTGAGTATAAGCTGTTATACATGCCATGTATGAGAGTTGTTTAACATTGTTCATGAAATAGTGAACAGTTAGTTAGCAGGCGGTAACTCTTATTTGTTGTATTTTACTTAATTCAAGGAATTTAACACTCTTTGTTGTACTTCACATCTAACTGTTATATTTGTATGTATAATATGACAATATTTGTATAACTCGTCTTGAATGTGTCCTGTAAACTAGTATACACAAAAGTTAATCGTTGCTAATTTGTTTGTTGATCAACTGTTATACAATCAACAAGGGTCTCTCCAGTTTATTCAACGTGGCGTGTTCCAAAGTAGGATTACAGCCACGGTATCTGTGTATGCAAGCATATAATGCGCCAACTAACGCCCCGCCGAGATGTCCGCAGAATCTTGCATCTCGTCGGTACCAACTTAAATGAACACTATCGGTTGTACACCACGAACTCCCACTAGGGGGCCGAACTCAATGAGAAGTCTTGGAGAACAATCTCAACCCGTGGTACCGAAATTAAGGGATCGGTATCCCCTGCCCATTTAGCTCCGACAAGCTTTAGTCGTCTCGTACGACAAGCGCTAACATACTGTGGTGAAATTCTAAGACCCGCTAGCCACACGGGTGGATGCCAGTTTTAGCTTTTGTAGCTCGGAGCTGACAGTCCAGGTATCTCATTCAGTCGCCTCATACGACAAGCAGAGATGCGCTCTGGAGGAATTCTAAGACCCGCGTACCACACAGGTGAATCAACTGTTATACAATTAGCATATAACTATTATACAATTGATACATTACTTATACTTTCATTTATAATTGAAATCTTTAGTATAACTACTTTATCTGCCGCGATCAACTGTTATACTGCGTTCACATCCACCTATTTACGACTGTTATGCAGCTGTTATACAACTGTCATACAGGAAATACACAATCATATTTAAACTATTATGACAATATTTAGCAAAGATAACTTAACACAGCGACAGGCATATACAATCTGCTATGTAAGACTGTTATACAGCCTTTATACAACTGTTATATGCTAAACCTACAACTCTTGTTCAGCTATTAGTTATTGTAATGTTTTCTGTATGATAACTTAACTCAGCGCTATGAACAAACAACTTGCCATACACAACTGTTATACTGCGTACACTTCCAGCTATTAACGACTGTTATACAGCTGTTATACAACTGTTATACGGGAAATCAAGAATCATATTTATACTATTATGACACTTACGAATGATAACTTAACACAACGACAACGACTTTTACACACAGTATGTTATGAACGACTGTTATACATCTGCTATACAATTGTTATACGCTAAACTTACAACTCTTGTTCAGCTAGTTATTATAATGTTGTTTTTTTAGTATGATAACGCAACTCTGCGCTATGAACACACAAGTGTTATACAGCTGTAATTCTTAGGTCATATATTCATTTATGCGAGGTTAAACCACAGCTCTAGCTGCATGTCAACCCAAAAAGTGTTGCCGACGTGCTGACCCATGAAAAGACATTTTCACACACACACACACACACACACACACACACACACACACACACACACATATATATACATATACAAAGTATGCGAATATGACACTCTTGGGCCGTTGCACATGACGGCAGCTGCAACTGTCGCCAGTCGCTGACATTGACACGCACAAAAGCAAAAAGCAGGCACCAGCAAAATAAAGAAGAAGATGAAAATATAAGGAAAATCATAGAGACAGCTTTAAGTTCTCTCGTATTTTTAAGCTGAGCAGAGACGAAACCAAAGCCTACTTTGTGGCATTGTGGATATTAATATGAGAGACACATTGTGTTCATCTTCATCGCTTCTCAGTCTTCTTTCTATCTTTTTTTTTTTTATTTTTTTTTTGAAAGCCCTCAGGCTGAACTGACCTCAATCCAAAACCCAATTTCTACGCAGCAGCAGCAGCATCTCGAGTGATGTGCGCTAATTGATTTCAAGACTCGAGGGCCATAAAAATAAAAGAAGCGACAATGAGTAAGAGGATAAAGTGTGGGCCAAAGCAAGGTGAAGCCAAGGAGAAAGCTGCAGACAAAGGCAGAGAAGAAAGCAGAAAGCAGGGGGTGAAAGAGAATGAGAATGAGGCAAAGGCAAAAGCAGAGGCGTCTTAATTATGTTTTGAGTTTTGCCAATTGTTTGCCATTTGCCAAAAACAGCTTTGGCATCGCTTTTTCACAATTTTGCTTTGGAATGGCGCCAACCAAGGCCAAGTTAATTAATTTGTGCTCTTTGCTGCAACTTGTCGTTCGTTTCTTCCCCTCCCCACGTTGTCAGGTGGTAAAGTTTTCATTCAATCAACTACGTAATAACTTTGAACTTCATGTTGAACTCGCTCTGCCAGCGTATTAATTAGTCTAATTAATTGTTGATAACTCAAGATAATAATGATAACAAATAAAAAATCGTCATAAAAACTTTAATAAATAATAACAAATAATAATAATAATAATAATAAAGAATGGGAAAACTGAAATTCCGACATAAATTCATATAATAAGCATGGCCCGCGGATAAACTGGTGCTTAATGCTGTGCGAGTTGGCTAAAAGTTTTCTGGCCCAAAACATCTGCCAACGCCGCGAGGAAAATGGCGGAAAATGCAGCACGCAAACCTCAGACACGGGAATGCATTTAGTATAACGGTAATTAAATGTACAAGTATTTCGGGTTGGGGTGGAAAATGTTCTGTGTGTGTGTGCGTATAACTGTTGCATGTCCCCAGGATATTTAAGTGAGATTTGTGCGAAATCTGGTTCAATTATAATAGTTAATTTATTGGATGATTGATTAGGCAACTCTTGTTTTGTTGCTATTATGTATGATACATTTGTGGAATCAGAAGGGTATAACAGTTAGTTAACAATGAATTGGAAACTTATTGTACAAATAAATGCATGTATAATGTGTGCAAACTTATGGTACAAGTAAATGCAGGTATAACAGATGCTGAAATGTAATTAAATGAGTTGGATTCTTGATAAAGCGATGATTTGCAAAATATATTTGCTAAGTATTGCATTTAAATTGTATTACAGTTTATTAAACACTTAGTTAACCTTGCCAAACACGCATGATAGCATAACAGTTCATATTGTAATTGTAGAACAAGCGTATAACAAGGTTCAATGGTTGAAAAACCGTCGACTTTTACATGACAGTTGTGTAGCAGTCATAAAACAATCGTATAGCAGTCGTATAACAGTGGAGTTGCAGTCGTATGAGAGTCATATAA
This sequence comes from Drosophila histrio, assembly GCA_958299025.2. Classification (NCBI taxonomy): domain Eukaryota; kingdom Metazoa; phylum Arthropoda; class Insecta; order Diptera; family Drosophilidae; genus Drosophila; species Drosophila histrio. The sequence goes on from OY282582.1 coordinate 44,984,733, forward strand.
CAGTCGTATAAAAGTCGTGTAACAGTCATATAACAGTAATATAACAGTCATATGACAGTCGTATAACAGTCTTATAGCAGTTGTATAACAGTTGTATAACAGTTGCATTGCATTCATATTACAGTCGTAGTCCAGCCGTATAACAGTCGTATAACAGTCGTATAACAGTCGTATACCAGTTGTATAACAGTTGTATAACAGTTTTCATAGATTTTCTAAATATCATCACCAATACATATTTACATATACATTTATTTATGTAAAAATGCTATTTTTAAATGTTAAGCTGCCAAATTGGACATATAACAGTTACATACATATGTATGTATATAGGCCCGTTTGAATAGCAACGCACATTCTGAATGGCGGACGGAAGCAACCGAGTTGCTTGAAGAGGCGGGCAACCGACTGAGTGTGTGAGTGTGTGTGTGCGAGTGTGTGTGCGAGTGTGCGAGAGAATGCCGCTGAATAATTCGGTTAGAAATTCAGTATGCAGAATTGCTCCGGTTACAATTTGACAAAACCCGTTTAGGAAGCCGAATGGGCCGGCAAACAAAACGCAGCTGCTGTTGTTTGCCGCCATTTCAGGAAGGAAGACGGAAGTGTGTAATTTAAGCAGCGGTAAGCAGCAACAACAGCGGCAACAACAGCGGCAACAACAGGAAACTTGCAACCAAAAATGCAACAAGCTGCAAAAGCCACCAACTCTCGACCAAATGACCAGGAAACGCAACCAAACGACAAACGTCACAGGTGTCTGCTAGCTGCCAAAGGGAGTCATGGCTAGAAAAGGAAAATAGTCGAGTAGGACGAAGGCAGGAGGGCGGGAGGGGTTGGAATGTTGGTACCAGCTATAAGGCCATTTAAAGGCAGTGCCAAATGGCAAAATGCACTTATTGCAGTTGTTGTTGTGCGAAGTTGTTGAAGTTGTTGTTGTTGCTGTTGTCTGTCGATTTTCTGGTGTTTTCACATTTGTGGCACGTGCGTGTCTGTGCGTGCCTGCATTGAGCATTAATGTGCATCAAGATACAAAATAGATCTTATATAATATCTAGTAGTTCATGCTAAATAAAAAAGTATTTTCCTAAATATACCTTGAGATCTGTCAAGTATTCTGTATGAATTTAAACATAAGTACACAACTTATTGGTATACAGTTAGTCATTGTAAATCTTTTGCCGAAATATACAATTCAGACATTTTTCAGTGTCAAAAGAAATTCTTGAACTTGTATTAGGTCTAGTATTTTAATAAACTTACATAGTTGTGGATGGTTCCTAGAATAAATTTAAAGTGAAAAAATAACATGAGATACATCGAAATGCAACATTTTTTAAAATACAATACAAATATGTTGACATTTGTAATTTGTATAAATAAATTCCTTAATTTGTATTAGTTTTTTTTATTTATTATAATGTTGTATGGTTCTTAAAACAATTTAGTAATGAATAAAAATTATAAGATACAACGAAATTCACAATCTTTTTAAATACAAATCAAATATGTTAACATTTGTATTAAGTCAAAAACATTATTTGTCTGTAAGGCAAACTTTTTTTATTTCTAGATATTGTCTCAGAAAACAAACTCAAAATATTTTGAAATATACTATATATATAAATATACTAAATATATATGCAAAATATTGTGAAGTTCATAAATAACTCTTACTTTACATTTGAATGGAGAACTGGGCTATGTATTATGTGGTATTCAATGGTAAAAAATCAAAATCATCCGGCTGCAGTAACCAGCTTCAATATTACCAAAAATATAGAACAATCATTGATAAAATATGTGCATGAAAGGTGAAGAGATTAAGCTATTATTAAGTATTTATCTTCATAAAAATAAGAAAATTACAAAGGATAAGCAACATAACTATAAACTTAGTATTTAATTGTAAAAACCGTACAATTTATTTTTATTTTAAATTATTATAGATAAGTAAACGATTAGTAACGAAACGATTAGAAAACGATCTACTATTTATCTTCAAAATCTTTTGTCTAAACTACAAAAGTATACAAATTACATAGAACCTATTGATAAGCCAAAAGATTGATATATAAACCAGCATTGAATTGTAAAAAAGCAGAGCTTAATCTGAAACTACTTTTATGCAATAACCATCCATAAAACAATAATAAATTATAAATAAATAATAATAATGATAAGTTATGAATATATATAAATTTGTTCAAATAAACCGCATAAAAAACACAGAATATTGTCTATCGATTACCTGCCGATAACAACATAGAATACAACACCAAAGCCTTAATATATTTACGTTTCTATTTGGCAAATCAAGTTTGCCAGTTCTGCATAATCATCGCAACGTCACGCTGTCATCTCTAGCTGATCTCAAGGAGTGTCACCAGTTAAAGCGGTCGAGGCTGTTAAAACAAGCTGGCTGGCTGGCTGGCAGGCAGCCTGGCCAACAGAAAAATGACACAGACGAGTCACTTTGTACTTTGGCTGTTGGCTGCTGGCTGTTGGCTGTTGGCTAACTGCATAAATCGTGCCAAACTTGCCAAAAAATACGAGCATCTAATGCAGGAAAGAAGCAAGATAGCAACATAGAAAAGAAAGAGAATAAAAATGTGGAGAGGTAAAGCTGCAAAACATTTATGGCCAAAACAAATGGCAGCTGCTGGCAACAGCTCAAGTGCCCATAATGGCATAGACGACGTGCAGGAAGTTTCTTCTCTTGTTACTGTTGTTGTCATTGGGGGGGGGGGGGGGGAAAGTGTCACCGGAACCCGGAAGTGCGGCAGATAGCAAGCAAGCAAAGCAAAAGTTGTCTACATTGATAGTAAGTAGCAGACATAGCACCACCATCGAGCAAGCAAACGCTTTGCAATCATCCATTTTTTTTCTCCTCCCCGCTCCGAACAAATTGAATAAATATATTTTTTCCCCTACAATTTTCAACTTAAAAAGAGCTGCAAATACAAACATACTTTCACCATTTACCAGGTCTAACATATGACTATACTCGTATTTGGCCAAAGTTTTACAAACTTCAATTGACTTTTGATCAAATTTGTGGGAATATTTTCGAGCATTGTAAATGCAATAACTGTCACAAATAGTTGTGAAAGTAACTTCAAAACGAATCTGTTTATACTTATGTGTAACTGGTATTCAACTCAAGAGCTGTTAAAGTGGGAATTGAATATAAGTTGAGTATTTCCAAAGAAAATTTATTGCGAGTGTAAATATACTACATACAGACTATAATAGACGAATAGTATTTTGATATATATATAAGTATATATTTTTAAGCAATCTCTCTCTCTGATTCTGTTACAGTTTGAGTTTTGAAAGTTTCAAGGTTGACATACTTCACAGTATTGTAGAGAAAATTTGTGAAAATTTACGATGCTACTTACAATGCGGTGACTGATGTACAAAGACCTCTTCAGTATGTCCTCTCCGAACTGGCAAGAACGGCGAGGACTGCGGCACTGGAAGAGCACTGGAAAACGACCCAAGGATGCAATATATCCAAAGCACTCTGGCCAGATCAGAACTCCTACACTTTAGCAAGAACAGGATAAGCGTGTTGATAGGAGTCCTGACGGGTCACTGTCCCTTTGGTCAAATGGCATTAAGGTATGGCATTACCATCACAAGACTTCTGTCGCAGCTGCGGGATCGAAGAGGAAGAGGAGAGGAGCATCCAACACCTTCTGTGTGACTGACCTGCACTTCTTAGAAGAAGAATCCGTTTTCTGGGGGAACCCTTCTTCGAGGAACTGGACAGTCTCGCAAGTCTTGCGACTGGAGGATCTGGTACTCTTCCTGGACTCCACTTGTTTGTATCCAAATGCGAATCCCGCCAAACGGAACCAATTATTGTTTTCGGGACCCTGACAACTCAAACTCCCTTTCCCACTACCTTCAACCCTCCTACAATCCTTTCTATTTCTACAGGTAACGGACATTACTATGGGCCGAATGGCCTCGGGGTGAACTCGACATTCTGTTGAGCAGTCCGATTAACGTACGATGCTACAATAATGCTGGACAAATTTAAAAGTTCGCTCTTTATTTATATTATATCGTGCCTTAAGATTGTCAGAATTATAGCTAGTATTAAGGCAATTTAAAAAAAAATTATTTGAAATGGAATTTAAGGAAATTAAGAGTTTATTAAGAAATAAATTAATAAATTAAAGATTTAGCAAGATCTAATGATTCGAATGGTATATTACATGAACAACCATAAATTAGCTATTCTATTTGTAGACCCATTACTTTGAAAAAGTAAAAGGGGTCTATTAAGTTTGTCAAAATGTGCGTAACAGGTCGAAGGAAGTCCGGCAGACCCCATAAAGTATATATATTCTTGATCAGCATCAACAGCTGAGTCAATATAGCCATGTCCGTCTGTCCGTCCGTCCGTCTGTCCGTCCGTCCGTCTGTCCGTCCGTCCGTCTGTCCGTCCGTCCGTCTGTCCGTCCGTCCGTCTGTCCGTCCGTCTGTATGAGCGCCTAGATCTCAGAGACGATAAGAGCTAGAGTCACCAAATTTGGTATGGTGGTTCGTCTATGGGCTAAGCAGATCAAGTTTATCTTAAAATTTTGACACGCCCCCTACCGCCTCCGTAAATCGAAAAGGACAAAAGGAAGAAGAAGAGCATATTGACGATACAAAGCGCTATGGGGTACGATTAGTGTCACTCCAATTTCCATTTTGAAGCATAAGTAAAGGGTCTCTCATAGTCGACTTCGACTGTAGCCTTTCCGACTGGTTTTTATATGGAGTTGACAGCTAGCAGAATGAATTCTGATCAACTCTATACTTGGGCTTAACAATATAATTACGAAAGTCTCAAGCTTGTTTACTTATATAAATAATTCTATATTCAATTTAATTTTCATTAAGTTTAAGTTATTATATCAATTGATTAGTTTGTCTTTTTCACAATGTATGAATGATTAAGCCTCCTGTAAGTCACAGTAATTGTAGCATTAATAAACAGTCAATAATATAAATATGTAATAAAGACTTGTTTGAAGTAAGCAATAGGAGTAATTTTACGATTGTCAAATGATGAGTATACAAGATCTGACGACTGGTTCTTATTTGTTTTAATACGTTCATTAATAGACAACTACGACTTATATAAATATAATGAACTCATTATTGTAAGTTTCTAAAAAGTAGATAAAATACAAATTGTACTTTTGGAGCTTGCCAGTGTGGATAGTGGAAAGTGTTTTCACCTCTATAATATAAAATAGAATTTATTAGAGTAAGTAGACTCTGTTAATCAATAAACATTAGGAGGAAAATTACCTAATTTCAGTATTTAAATTCGAATATAAATAGTTAAATTGTACTTTTAATTTCTTAAAGTCTTTCTAAAGAAATATACACAAATCATTTTAGAAATACTAAACTTTCAATTGCTTTGATTGTTCTACATTCACTTTGGCTATTCCCTTTGTGTACAAAAGTCGTAGGTAAAGAAGGAAAGAAAAGCAATTCAAAGATATTTGTAAATGGTTTGCGACTCAGTTGACAGAAAGAAAAAGCTCCTAAATGAGAAGTACTTTAGGATTATTTTGTGTGTACATTTTGTACGATATTTTTGGTTCTTTTTTTTTTAGTTGTTTAATTATGCATCGCATTTGGGGCAGGTTTTTTGTTTGAATTTTGTTCAATTGAATGCAACTCATTTCATTCGTGACGACTGACAAATTTCTTAATTGCAAGTCAGCCAACTGAGGGGAAGTGGTGGGGGAACGGGGGCAAAGGAAATGGGGAAGGGGAAGGGGAAGGGGAAGGGGAAGGGGAAGGGGAAGGGGAAGGGACTGCGACTGGTCTTTTCATTTGGCTGCTTTTTTCCATATTCAGTCTCATTTGGCCACCCTTCGGCTGCTGCCTACTTGTTCCTGCTTCACTCTTCTCTCTTCACCTATATATTTATACCCTGCACTTAAAAATCTCTAAGGGTTTATTAGGCTGGACAGAAGGAAATTGTGCGTAAATGGCAGCAAATTGTATTGCAATTGGGATAATAAGTAGGGAATATCGTGCAAGACTTTTGTTCTCGTGGTTTCGTTTATTTCTTTAATAGCATTTGTTATTTGTAAAATTTAGATTTAAATTTTGAATTAGCTACAGCTACAGGGTCTCTCACAGTTAAGCTCGCTTAACCGTAGCATTTCCTACTAGATTTTCTTTTTTTTTCTTTCAGTTTTTCTCTCAATTCTTTTTTGTTGCATAAATGCGAAAGAATCAGGCCAAAGGCAGTCGACAGCTGAAATGACAGAAAATGCGAAGCATTTGAGGGCGTGGCAGGGGATGGTAAAAGGGCTGGGTGTGGGGAGGAAAAGGGAGAGGAAAAGGGAAGGGGAAAGGGAAGAGATGTTCATAGTGCCTAATGGCCGCTGGCTGGCCTGCTGTTGTTGCCGCCTCGGACTCAGCTGGTTGCAGTTGCAGTTGCAGTTGTAGTTGCAAATGTTGCAACCTTGAAAAAACTGCACAAGAAATGAATGAAAAAAATTGAATTTAATTCAAATTGAGCCGCTGCCACAAAAAGCGGCTCAACAACAAAAAGCAACCCAAAAGTGGCAGAACAAGAAGAACAACAAGAACAACATATCGTACATACATACATATAACTTGGCATAGTTTTGTGTGTGCTAAAATAGACAAGTTTATTGCCAGTTTGGGGCTTTGGGGCAAACAATGACGAGGCCAAAAGGGTAGACAAGTGCTGGCCATGTTGCTGCTGGCGCCTCTATCTATCTCTACCTCTCTAACTATCTCTCTGTCCTTGTCTCATCTCTCCTTTTTTCTCTCTTTTACTCTCGCTAGCTAAGCAAAGGTCAACAGCTTTTTTTTTTTTTTTGTGTGTGTTTTCTTTCAACCACAGTCTTAGTACGGACCAGGTCAAATAGGCTGACAGTTGCCCATGTTGTAGCCTGGCCTTGTCGTGGTTACTCTTCTTCTTGCTCTTATTATTGTTGCTATTATCCACATAGTTGTTGCATAGATCTCAAGGTGACAGTCAACTTGAGCCTCGGGCTCTGGACTCTCTGGTCTTGAGCTTAGCAAAACTGTCGCTGACTCACGAGTGCATACAGACAAGTTCCATTTTGCAGGTGTATTACGATGTGTTTCCAAGGCTAAAGAGTGCCACATGCCACAGTGCCACATGCCACATGTGGCAGGCACTGCAATGTGCAAGAAACAAGCTAGTAGTTTGTAAACCTACAATAACTATGCTTGCTAAAAAAAGACTTAAGTTCAATTCGGGGGAATTACCGCAACTGTAGCGTTCATGCTTGTTGCCAGAGAAATGGATTTAGAGTGGGAGACAGTGTTGAACAATCTCAAAAATTGGCAAAAGAAACAAACACTGACTTTTTGAATTACATAAAGACTTAGTAAGCTTGCTTCAGCAGCTGTATAATAGTTGTATAACAGTTTAAATTATGTTTACAGGACATAGAGACAGTTAGTGTGTGACAGACAGTGTTGAAAAAGCTCAAAAATAAATATAATAATTTTTAAATTTAATTGAGAATCAGAAAGTTGGTTTACGCGGCTGTAAAAAATAGAAAGAATGTGACAACCAGTGTTGAAAAATCTCAAACATTTAAAAGAAATAGAAAATTAAATTGAGACTCAGAAAGTTTGCTTTAACAGCTGTATACAAACTATTATTAACTATTATTTACAAAAAAAAATGAAGAAAGTGAGAGTGTGTCAGACAGTGTTGGAAAATGTCAAAAATAAAAATTAAATACAATAAAGCTGTATAATAGTTGTATAACAGTTTAAATTATATTAACAAGAAACAGAAAAAGATAGTGAGTGAAAGACAATGTTGAAAAAGGTCAAAAATAATTATAATAATTTTTAAATTTAATTGAGACACCGAAAATTGGTTTAAGCGGCAGTAAAAAAAAGGAAAAAATGACAACCAGTGTTGAAAAATCTCAAACATTTAAAAGAAATAGATTATCTTCTTGAATTAGTAAATTGAGGATCAGAAAGATTGCTTTAACACCTGTATAATAGTTGTATAACAGTTCATTTTATATTACAAAATGGAGAAACAGTGTTGAGAAATCTGAAAAATATAAATAAAACTTTTTGTACTTAATTGAAACTCATAAATAGATGTATAATAGTTGTATAATGGTTCAAATCATAAACAAAAAAGGAAGAGACAGAAAAACGTTATTGGAAAAAGTTTAAAAATTAAATAAAGTACATTATTTTGCTGAACTAAATGGGAAATGTTTGTTCAGGCAGTTGTTTAACAGTTGACGGGGTAGCTGTAGATTTCTCAATCAAATGGAGCTAAAAAAAAGCATAGAACGTTGGAATAAAATTAGAAGATCTATAAAGAATAAATAAATAAATAATAATAAATTTGTAGACTTTACTTGGAATAACAAATTGATCTTATAATAAAGTTGGGACAACTTACAGATCACGCTTGGAATCTCCTTTTTATGGTTATTGACTGTAATCTCTCCCAATTGGGAAAACATTTTAAAATCCCCAAATAACAATTAATGCAAATGCTGAAAGACTTAATTCTAAATAATTAAAGATGTTGTTATTGTATTCTGGTTGAAATAATGTAGCATAACTGCTAAAGGCTTTAAGAGTTACTTATTTAAATGATAATATAAAGCAATAATTTAACAGTTGAGTGTATAACAAATAGATTAAACTTGTCAAATTAATTCCCAGCGTTTTTGAAAGTACTCTTAAAGTAAATCATAGAAACTAAAGTTACTGCATCAATTCAGTACAAATAAACGTGCTAAAAGAGTTTTCGTTTAGTTGTTGTTTAATTTAAAATTTAGCTGCTAAAAGAAATTAGCATAAGAGTCGAGAGATGAAATGAAATGTCCAATTTGGTTAGTAAATTGCTTAATGATATAGCCAGACGGTATATAACAGTTGATTTTATAGCAGTTGAAGGCTCCCTGCTGCTCCCTGCACAGGTTGTGCTCTACTTACAAATTCATAGCTGACATATTTTCGGTTGCTATTTTACTCTCTACTTTTTTTTTATGGCGCCCACAAAAGCGGGCCAACACAATTTTTGTGGCCAACTTTGCGTAAAAAGTTTTTCGCGTGGATGCTCCGACAGCAGAGGCAGCGACAGCGACAGAGGCAGCGACAGAGGCAGAGGCAGCGACAGAGGCAGCAACAGCGGCCAATTAGGCAAGTTTTAAGGCGTGCCTTATGCCACTTAATGGTCGCCTTTTGTGTTGCAGGACATTGGCCTAATCAGCCAGAGCTATAACAACAACAACAACAACAGCAACGCGTTAGCAGTAAATTATTTGGCAATTTCGTTTGGTTGTTGTTGACCTGGCGGCCAATTAAAAACCAAAAATTGAAATTTGCGGCAACTGACAGAACAGAGATGAAAATCATTTGTAGAAAGTTTGAATGAAGAAAAAAACAACAGCAAGTATGAGCGAAGTAGTCAAGTCCACGACTATAAGATACCCCTTGCTCAATTTAATTATATATAAACTGTATTGTAATTATATTAATTTATTTTATTTATATTAAAGTTAGTTATAATTGAAATTATCGCTAACTTATGACTAAAGCGCTGGCTGCTAAAGCCTTCGGCTAGAACTATATTAATAATTGCATACTTTTGGGGATGACATTTATATATATCCGATTTTGATGCGATTATAAATATATGATAAATATATATAAATAAAATGGAAAACTGTGGGTTTACTCTACGATTAATGGATATAAAAACAAACAAAATAACGAAAAACGTGGAAAGCAACAAATAAAATTTAAATCCCGGCATTGAACAGATTGAAGAAGTTTAAATACGCTTTGAAACAGGAAGTGGTTTATAAAATATATATAAAAATATATAAATAATTAATTAAATTAAAAATTATTTGTGATTTTGAATCAACAATCGATTAAAGCAGATGTCTTAATTTGATATTAATTTACAAATTATGAAATAATCATTACAAATCAGTTTTTTATATAAAAATTTAATGTCAGTAAACCGATCCTCTACATGACTAACTATATATAGTTTCCTTTACTCCTTTAGACAACTTTTAAGAACTCTGCTGTCCTCTCTGTGACTCATCTCATTACAGATGTGAATTACCCCCCTTAGAAGGGCATCACAATTGTAATAAAAAGACAGGCATTAAAAGGAGCCAGAAAACTGAGAACTTTTTGGTAAACTTCAGACGGCATAAAAGTTCTCTGTCTTGCCTTTATAATTATAAGTAAAGCGTATACGTAATTACACAAAGGAATATGGAACTCAATTATACCGAAAGTAAAGAACATTTAAAAAAAGGGATAAGGTGTAAGAGGCAACACGAGTAGAAGAAAAATGCAATAAAGTGAAGAAGAAAATTAGAAGTGGGACAACAAGTTTGTAAGTAACAAAGATAGGGAAAACTCAGTAAGAAGCTTAAAAGGGGTTTGTTTTTTTTTATTTGTATTGCGAACAGATGGAACTTTGCAAAACAGAAACTATACATATATTCTTGAAATTAAATAGCCAAACAAAATTAATAATCTATTGATTTATTTAGTATAAGATGCGGTTGTAGTTGCCTTACTTCATATGCGTATAGGAAACATATTAAAGTAATGGTTGTAGGAATGGAATCATTTTTAAACTAAATTTATTTAAGTTTTCATATTTGAATTAAGTTAATTTAAATTGAGAGAGACTTTAGATCTTAATCGATATATTTCAAATATGCAAGTTTTGTTTTCCTAAACTCGAATATCTTTCTCTATCTATCCTTCTATATACCGCTCTACCCTATTCAATTCTGCCGCAGCATATCCCTCTCTCTCGAGAGAGAGAGCATTTTTCAGTTCTCTTGCGCATCTCATTCGTCAACGTTTTCGCAGTTTAAGGAAGTATCTATTCTACCACGAAATACAAGTATCTTAAATATAACCAGATGGACTTTCGGACTGTAGGACTTAGAATAATGCGAGATGTGATGAAAAGCGATGAGCAGAGACAGCACATGATTTCTTCAAGAGTCTAAAAGACGCTTCAAGGCTCACCTTGAGTGCCTGATGTCCTCCCATGTCCTGTTCCAATGTTCGGCGCGCGTCCGACACGTTTTCAATGTTTGATAAAATGAAATTTTATGGCAAGACGATGACGTGGGGGGAGAGCGGGGGGGGGTTCATAGCCAGCGGCAGGACAACAACAGAACAAACTGAACTCAACAGGATAACTGAACACAGAGCACAGAGGCCAAAATTGAAACAGAGCGGCTATGAATTTTCAGTAAACAGTGCACGGCACTAAGACAATGGCCTTAACGTGGCCCAAACCAAAAATGCGACAGGCAGACAGACAGACAGACAGACAAAAAGAGAATGGTAGAGAGCGAGAGAGAGAGAGCGAGAGAGAGCGAGTCCCTTGAGCAGTTTGGGGCTAGTTTCAGTCCCCAGACAAATAAAACAAACAAACAAAGAAACAAACAAACAACAAGCAGGAGCAAAGGCGACCAGGACAATGTTCTGGACCAGGACAACAGTCAGAAACAGTTCAGGACGAAGAAACGGCAAGCAAGGGACTATGGGAGCTTTGTTCACTTTGTTTTTTATGGAAATAAATAATAACTTAAGAATGAAATGAGATTTTTAGTTCAGTACTTTCCGATTTTTGACACACTCTCAGAAATCGAGGAAAACTCCAAGACACTCAAACTTATTATGGCAGTTAAAGTTTGCCTTTATTAATGTCAATCATCCCGCCGATATATTTTTAACGGTCTTAAGTCTTTTAGCCCACAAAGTATGCACTAATAGGTCGAGTATTCAAAGGGGAACTAAGGCCTATAAGTTTATGCTAATGTATGTAGGAATCTCTGGCCCTATAAAGTCTATAAGCCTGTACTTAAGACACTATAAGAGCTAGATCAACCAAATCTTGTTGACAATACACACAGATCAAGTATGTTTAAGAAATATAGATTTTCAAGAACATTTTTTAAGGCTACATGCTTGAGATTTGACACACAAGTGGACGTTTTCATTATAATTGATTAATAAACAGAGAAGGATTGATTTTTCAATGTATTAACAGTATTAATGTAGCAGCAGATTAACTGTCACATAAGGGCAATTTCGTTTTTTTCCATAATTAAATAAAGCTTTGTGTCACATATGCGTTATTTGGCATTTTAACTGACATATAGCCAGATAAACAATAACAGCTGATCGGATTTTTGCGCTGACAGACATTGCTGCAAATTAATACAAAAAATACAATCTATACAATGTTTTTTAGAAAATAAACTATTAACAAATAAATAAATCAACTATTAACAGGCAAAAGAGGGAAGCCTGTAGCCATTTATTAATTATGGTTGGCGATTATTGGAGAAATATCAGTAAATAATGTTTTGTAAGGCTTCCATTGCTTCATTATCCAAAGCCTACATTTATTTTTAAGAAACATAAAGTCATGCAGACCTTTTTCGTCAAATTATCAGATGCATTCAAGATACTTTTAATATAATATTTTTCATTTTATTTGCTTCTTTACTTGTGACTAGCGCAATAAATAATAAGTATATATGTACTTGTAGCGTTAGGATGAAACTTCAAATAAAAATAAAAATTAAATTAAAAAAATGCGACCCATTGACTGCATTTATATCAAATACAATCGTCAGACGGTGGCTGTTAAAGTAAAAGTTTTAAATTGTTCAATCAATAGTGTTGACAGTTTTCTTAAAATATTACATGTTCTATACAAAATGATTTGCCTCTTCTTATAAGATTTTGCCATTCACTCAAAGAAGTGACAGATAAATTTATAAATATATTGAAAAATTGAAATTGCTGATAGTCTTATGTAAAATATATAGCTTTGTATGTTTTTATCGAGACATTAAAAAATCGAAACTAATAATTTAAATTGTTAATTTAAGATCGTATAATCTAATTTTATTCTAGAAATTTTCAATAATTTTTCTTGATTGATTCTAGTTGACGTTAAATAAATAAATTAATAAATAAAAATAATGGACATTGAAAAAAATTGGCCCTCAATATTATACGAAACTCAATACAGCGGCAACAACAACATGTGCAAGCAGATCACGGTTCGAACCCGATTGGAGTCAATAAACATTTTTTTTTTTTTTTTGTTTATTTTTGTATACCCTGTGGGGGTATATTAAGTTTGTTAAAAGTATGTAACGGGCAGAAGGAAGCATGGCCGACCCCATAAAGTATATATATTCTTGATCAGCATCAATAGCCGAGTCGATATAGCCCATCCATGTCCGCCTGTCCGTCGGTCTGTCTGTATGAACGAAAGGATCTCAGACATGGTAAGAGCTAGAAGTTGAACTTGGTGTCCCAGCACTGGATGCCACGCCCCCTTCACCCACAAATTAAGTAAAACCACATATTAAAGCAAGCCGTTTTGTAACTCAAAAGCCTCATATAAAAGCAGTTTTGTAGCTAGAGATGAAGAAATATAATTCAAATATTTTTATAAAACTACAATTGGATTATGGCTGCAGCGAAGTTTGAACTCGCGCCTCCCGCGCTATATAGCACAATGATCGACCGCGCTTCTTACTTAGCCAATGATCCCAGAATAATGTGACTGCCAAAATGCAGATTTGTATACATTTAGCAATTTCACTACATCATCAGTTTTAAGTTTGCCGACTTTTATCTGTGTCTGCATCTAATAAGTCAATGCCCAATTGCAGTTATTTGTACACAACTCAAATCGTAGCTGTTTGCTATGTTACTCACAATTTGTTTTGTTTTGATTGAATCGAACTGCAGAAAAGTACGAGTACAGGTCGATTATAGTGTTTCCGATTGATTTTTATACAGTCGAAGTTTAAATCGATGCCTTGATGCCATTTAAATATAATTAAATTATGTAACGGGTTAGGTCTCATAGTCGGCAACTCGGAGAGAGCGTACTTAATTGTTTGTGCTTCATGACATTATGCTTCTAATTTTGACCGAATATTATATTAAATAATATTAGATATTAAAATTAGATATTTATATATATTTCTTAACAAATTATTACTGCAGCAAATTAAAAGACATTCGCTTCGACTTAGACACGCATTAAAATATCCACAAATATTTCAATTTAACTATTTGTTGCCGTTATAAAAAGTTATTTCGAAAGCATTCGTAAAACGTATTTATTCCAAAGAAAAATAGAAAACACTCCCATAGTGCGCCAGCCAGGAACGAGAGGAGACGGCATGGCTGGCAAATGTTCAGGATAATTGAATGAAAATTCATTCGTGTGCTTTTCGATTTGGGCCAAAAAGTTTTGGGTGTTGGTCTCCTTATTTTGTTCTTCTTTCATTCTTTTTGCTTTGTTGTTATTGTTGTCAACAAAATTCGTAGCATTTGCGTTACGGGCGGCGTGGGGAATAAAAAGTATTTACATGTCGTTGTCATTTCCGACATAGAGATACAGATACAGAGTAAGAATGAAAGAAAGAACTGAGCTGAAATCGAATTACGAGTTTGTCTTGTGTGTGGGAGTGTGTGTGTGTATGTGTGTGTGTGTGTGTGTGTGTGTGTATGTGTTGTACGTGTGCTTCTTGTTGTGTAGCTTGTTGTTGTTGCTGTTGTCTTATTTGTTTAATTTGTCAACGCAAAAACCCAAAACCGAACCAACCGCACTTGCTCCCTTGTTGACTGACAACACAAGACCAAGAGAGAGAGAGAGAGTGGCAGGGAAACCTCTGTACCTAACAACCCCCAAAACAATCCCCACGCCCCCACCCACCATTCACAAATTGTCCCTTTTTCCACAGAAAGCAGAAAACCCTTGCACAGAATGTGGCAACAAGTTGTCGTTGCTGTTTTGCTGTGGCCAACAAAGAATTTGCATAAAAATTCATTGGTATGACCACAGGAGGAAAATGAAGAGGGAAAGTCGAAGGAAAGTCCGCTTGAAAACTGCAGGAAAAGTGCGTAGTACTATTGTCCCGAAAGGACTTCGTTTAATGCCCAAGCACTTGAGCCTCTTCCAGCTATCCAGCTCCCAACGATTAGTTTAGCTTTGTTTCCTACACACACAAACACACACACACACACACACACAACTCTGTTTAGGATTTGAGTTCAGAATCAGAATTCCAGTTCGAACTCTGCCCCTTTGGTTTGTGGGGGTTGCTTTGGGCAGTTTTGGGATCCCAGCTGAGCCCATTAGATCAACAAAATGCTGTGATTTTTTTTATATTATTAAATTCCATTTAGGGGCTTTATTTTTAGTGTGCAAGAACAAAAAAAAAGGGGAAAAAGAGAAAAACTAAAAGAGTGGGAAGACAAAGCTAAAACTGTTTTAATTTCAATTCGTAAAAAAAAGGGTTTCTCTTTGTTTCAGGTAAGCTTCAAAAAGCATTTAAGCCTTTCAACTTTTTTGGCACACACAGTTTTATATTTCCAATTATACAAATTTTATTTAAATTTTCAATTTAAAATCTTAATTTATAATAATAATGAATTACATAAATTGTTGCCCACAGCATTCAGCGAACGTTATGTGAATAAATAATTATTAAAACCTTTAGAAATTTGTAAAGAAATCAACATTTGTTGAGAACTTTAATTTAGTCGATCAATTTAATTGTCAAATTGTCCACTCGATGGATTCTTGAAGGCGATACCTCGATGTTTTCCTAAGTTCTTGTTGATACCGATGTTTAGCGATGCCTCGATGTTATGCTAAAACATCGGTCAGTTCAATAAATATTCTTAAATATACAATTATTTATCATAGCTCAGTTGAGTCAATCATTTTGTTATTGGGGCGATTCAAACGCATGAAGAATCAAGAACTTAGCTGATATTTAAATGTTTGCTATCAATGCATAATCCTGTCTTTCTGTCATTTTAAGTTATTGATGCTTTGAAAGCAATTTTCGAGGTTTCCATTTATAACATAACATCCCTTAACAGAACTACCTTTTCTTTTGCATTGGATTGATAACTTTTCAAAAATTACAGACCTACATATATGTGAATCACTTTGGAAAAGTTTTCTTAACCAATTTTATGGCGAAGTTGAACAGAGTAACGACTGGAACACTTCTCTGAATTAGTTTTACTTCGAACTTGCACAAACTTTGAGATATATTTGCAATCATCTGCGGTTCAGTTTAGGAAGTAGTTTTTAGACCCTTTACTTTAAAAAAGTAAAGTGGGGTCTATTAAGTTTGTCAAAATGTGCGTAACAGGTCGAAGGAAGTCCGGCAGACCCCATAAAGTTTATATATTCTTGATCAGCATCAGCAGCTGAGTCGATATAGCCATGTCCGTCCGTCCGTCCGTCTGTCCGTCCGTCCGTCCGTCCGTCCGTCTGTCCGTCCGTCCGTCCGTCCGTCCGTCTGTCCGTCCGTCCGTCCGTCCGTCCGTCTGTCCGTCCGTCCATCCGTCTGTCCGTCCGTCCGTCCGTCCGTCCGTCCGTCCGTCCGTCCGTCCGTCCGTCTGTCCGTCTGTCTGTTTGAGCGCCTAGATCTCAGAGACTATAAGAGCTAGAGTCACCAAATTTGGTATGGTGGTTCATCTATGGGCTAAGCATATCAAGTTTATGTTACAATTTTGACACACCTCCTTCCGCCTCCGTAAATCGAAAACAAATCTTTTGAAATATCATAAAACAAAATATTAAAGCTAGAGTCCTGAATTTTGGCACACAGGAGGAGTATCAGGGTCCTAATGTATCCTCAAAAATTTCATCACGATCGGATGATAAACTCGGAAGTTATTCAAAACTCAATATTACTCAGTGTCGAGCCAAAGGAAGAAGAAGAGCATATTGACGTTAAAACGCGCTTTAGTAGTTAATAGTAGCTACTCTTATTTCTATTTTGAAGAATAAGTAAAGGGTCTCTCATAGTAGCCTTTCCGACTGGTTGAATATTAAAACACAATCGGAAGATGTTTCCAAGCTATGAGATCTTGAGCAGAATTTCGATGCAATTGTGAGTATCTTTAAGTCAGCTTTATAAGCCTGTGAATATTGAACAACAGTTTCATTTTGCTTAAAACATGCAACATGTGAATAAATGCGAATCATTTTATAGTTTCTATTATTTTATTTTCTATTCCAGTTTCTTTTTAATTATTAATTAATTTATTTATCATATTTTCAAGTGCTACAAGACTAGCCCTATAGATTAAGGCATAAGTTCCAAACAAAATTTGTCTAGTTTATTAAACTACTATGACAAACAATTACAAAATTCTAAATATTTGTATCTAAATTATATATATATATATAAATTAAGTTATATTCTTATGTGAATTCCTATAGCTCTTAATTATTTTGTATTATAATATTCTTTGTATTTTTCTTATATTTTTCTTTCTTGTATAAATTTTATTATTTTAATTTAATATTTCAAAAGAAAGAAAAAATGATTCCACAAGCGGTGAATAATTGTCATGCTTAACCATTTTCTGCACTAATTACTAAATGTATGAATATGTGTGAATCACTCCTGAATTATTATTCAGCGGTTTTCAAGCTAGAGATGTTTTCAATTTTCCATATTGAACCACATTCAAAAGCATATTTAATTTAAATCACATCACATTCGAACTCTTTATTGGTTAGAAATAGTACTTAAATCTGAGTTGGGTTTAATTATGAGAATTGCAATCAGTCAGTCATTTTGAGCTGCAAATTGTTTACAAATGCACATATTACGCATACGCCAGGTAGCCACGTTTCTATATATTTTTTGCCGTTGGCATTTTACCAATACTCCCACATCCCCCACTAGCTCTCTAGCTCTCTATCTTATACTCTGTCTCCTGTCTCTGTCTCTGTTTATATCTCGGCACAAGTCACGTCATGCAGCCACGCCCCCACGCCCACGCCCAACTCATTCAATCAAGTTGGCAACGCACGTTGTTGGCGCGCTTTTAAGTAATGAGGACAACGTCGCCAGCAACGCCACATCCGTTGACGTCTCCTTCTTTGCTGCTTTCCTCAGCTTTCCTCTGCTTTCCTCAGCTTGTGCTCCTTCTCTGCTTTCACCTGCGTCGCCTTGGCGTCAGCTGCAGCTGTTAAATAATAAAAAAGCAGCTAAAAGCAGCCAGCTTCATGATAATCTCAATCTCAAGCCAAGGCTGCGGTCACATCCCCATCCCAATTTCAATTCCAATTCCAATCCAAATCGCAACCCAAACCACTCTTTCTTGTGAACCAGTTCAGAGATGAATGTTCATGTGAATGTATAGCGATTAAATTAAGTAAGTAACAAGGATTATAATTACTCAAGTCAAGGATTTCGAATTGTGGCAGAAAACGCTCAATATTACTGTGGACGGACAGTCCGCGCTAGTGACGAAAGCAGATCCCAAAAACTCACACGTAGTGTGATATTGGATATAGAGATCGGCTGGAACGATCACAATGAGTTATATATCATTCGTAAGGTTGGGACGTGAATATGCTTTCGTCACTAGACTTTTACCACGTGTAGAGGTCTTTTTTGGTATGAATAACAACTAATTCGAGACAATAAAGTTATAATTTATATTTAGTGTTGCCATCGCTGGGAATAAAATCGCATTGCAAGATTTTATGGGATATAGCTTTTGCATTGGGGAGAGCACATTAATATTCAGTTAGCGGCATAACTGAATCTTAATGTTGGACTAAAGCTGAAATACAGATACTTATGCGAACAGCGATGCCTTTGGGCATATTGGCATTAGCGCAAGTAATCGAATTGATGTCAGCCAACAGATACAGATACGACGATATACACATACAGATACATTCACAGCAACCAGCAACAGTTAAAGATACAGATACAGATACAGTTAGAGGAGATGAGCTGCTTTTTTTTTGGGCCACTTATGGGATGCGGCCAACTGACTGCAAGGTGCTTCAACGAATGGCCAATAAAAGCCTTGGCATAAAAATATGAATTTTACGGCTGTGTATTTAAAAGGACAATAAGCACATACACAATCAACACACCCACACACACACACACACACACACACACACACACACACAGATACAGTCAGAGCTGAAGTTCTTAAAGCATAAAAGTGAAAACCAAAAGCGGTCAGAAGCAAAGCAAAGTAACAAATGCGCTCAATGAAGCTGAAAACCAACAACAGAACAACACAACACAGGGAAAGCCAATGAAATTGGAAAATGAAATGGAAAAAAAAAACTTCAACTGTGCCTGTGTGTGTGTGTGTTTTAGTAGTGTGTATCTGTATCTGTGTGTGTGTGTGTTTTAGTAGTGTGTATCTGTATCTGTATCTGTGTCTGTATCTGAGTAAAGGTAAAGATTTCGCTGTGCGTTTGGCAGCTGCTGAGCATGAAAATGAGCTTTTGTATTTTTATGCGCTACGCTAAATAAAAACAAAAACAAGTTTAAGCGCACTAGTTGAGTGTGCCAAACTTGTAGATACCTAGCTTAGCTTTAACGTATCTTAAGCTGGAAAAATATTTTTGATATTGTTTTGCTTGGAGCAACTCTTTTATTAATACATATAATTTATATTCTTATTATACGCTGTGTCGATTTAAAATGTCTGTCCGTACGTTCGTCCGTCTGTCCGTCCGTCTGTCTGTCCGTCTGTCCGTCCGTCCGTCCGTCTGTACGTCCGTCTGTATAAGAGCTAGAGACATCAAATTTGGAATGAATGTTCCTGAATACCATAAGCAGTAAAGTTGTTCTTGCTAGTTCAATTCACTGAATTAGTTCAGTAGTTCATTGTTTACTGAACGAACTAATCTTTCATTTGAGTCTTTCGTTTACTCCAGTTCACTCTTGTTCACTCTCGTTCACTCTACTTCACCCTCGTTCACTCTCGTTCACTCTCGTTCACTCTACTTCACTCTCGTTCACTCTCGTTCACTCTCGTTCACTCTCGTACACTCCAGTTCACTCTCGTTCACTCCAGTTCACTCTCGTTCACTCCAGTTCACTCCAGTTCACTCTCGTTCACTCCAGTTCACTCTCGTTCACTCCAGTTCACTCTCGTTAACTCCAGTTCACTCTCGTTCACTCTCGTTCACTCTCGTTCACTCCAGTTCACTCTCGTTCACTCTCGTTCACTCCAGTTCACTCTCGTTCACTCTCGTTCACTCCAGTTCACTCCAGTTCACTCTCGTTCACTCTCGTTCACTCTCGTTCACTCCAGTTCACTCCAGTTCACTCTCGTTCACTCCAGTTCACTCTCGTTCACTCCAGTTCACTCTCGTTCACTCTAGTTCACTCTCGTTTACTCTCGTTCACTCTCGTTCACTCTAGTTCACTCTCGTTCACTCTAGTTCACTCTCGTTCACTCTCGTTCACTCTCGTTCACTCTAGTTCACTCTCGTTCACTCTAGTTCACTCTCGTTCACTCTCGCTCACTCTCGTTCACTCTAGTTCACTCTCGTTCACTCTCGTTCACTCTAGTTCACTCTCGTTCACTCTCGTTCACTCTCGTTCACTCTCGTTCACTCTCGTTCACTCTCGTTCACTCTCGTTCACTCTAGTTCACTCTAGTTCACTCTCGTTCACTCTAGTTCACTCTCGTTCACTCTAGTTCACTCTCGTTCACTCTAGTTCACTCTCGTTCACTCTAGTTCACTCTAGTTCACTCTCGTTCACTCTAGTTCACTCTAGTTCACTCTCGTTCACTCTCGTTCACTCTAGTTCACTCTAGTTCACTCTCGTTCACTCTTGTTCACTCTAGTTCACTCTAGTTCACTCTAGTTCACTCTAGTTCACTCTAGTTCACTCTAGTTCACTCTAGTTCACTCTAGTTCACTCTAGTTCACTCTAGTTCACTCTAGTTCACTCTCGTTTACTCTCGTATATATATGAAAATACATTTGGGAGAGAAACGAGAGCGCATATGATGATCTGATGATTTACGCTGTCGGCCGCTGTGGCGCTAAATATTGTGCTACAGAAAAGCTAAAGGCTACACTTATCAGTATACATTGTGTGAGAAGCTGACTGCTACTGGCAAAGCTAAAACTAATATTAGCGATTGCTTTAACACATGTTTTAACCTAGCATTATGTGTAATTTTTAAACCTACTTATGACTAAAATTATGACAATTATGTTTAGTATTTGAATACTAGTTATAATTTGTCAAAATATCATACAATAATCATATATAAATAATGTTTTTTCTTGGATATTTGGCTTTGCTTTATCCCATTGAATTTTCCATTTGGTGCTTAATAAGCACAAACAAATTGAAAGTTATCTAGACTATATGTATTTAACTTGGAGCTTAAGATAAAATTTGTTATTCTTTTGCTGTTTATATGCAAAGAAAGGAATGCTTAAACCTTGAAGTCGGCAACTTTTGAATTATGTATGCATTCGTCTGCCTGTTACAATCGCTGCCACAATGCTATCACACTCTTCTACCCTTTCAAAAGTCGGCCATAAAAAAAGCAACAAAAAAAGAAAGGCGAAAGAAACGAAATAATACTCGTAATAAAATCAGCGCAATGAAAATGAAAATGCGAAGCATCGACATCAAGAGCATCGACGTCGTATACACAGATGAGCAATCATAAATATTAATGCTAAATACATCGGAAGCCCCATTTACGTTATCCGTGTGAAATGCGATGGGAAAGTGAAGAGCTTCGACATCCAAAGACTGGACACAAAGAATTTTTGGGACTTGCGACTTTTGATGATGGCGCGTGTCAATGCCTAATGGAATGGCAATAATAATAGCGTATCCAACAGATAACATTTGAAACAATAACTCTAAATTGCAGGCAGAGCTCAAAACTAGTATGAAGAGTTCTGGGGGGGGGGGGAGAAGGAAAGACAGACAGAGTGAGTGAGTGAGAGAATGCTGCTCATAAGTATGCTAGGATTTATGCTAATGTATGGAATGGAGAATGGGGAGGGGGGGGGGGTTGAATGCCAGTGGCATAAACAACGTTGAGCATAAATCTCAGTATGCCAGTATGACACAAACAACAAAATGAGGGAAATGAGGGAAATTCGGCGCCGCGGTGTCGTCGTCGTCGTCGTCGTCGTCGTCGTCGTCATCGTTCTCGCTTTGATTTATTTTCCAACGTGCACAACGCTGCGTATGCGTATTTCTTTCTTTTTTTTTCTGTTCATTCTTTCTTTCATTTTAATCTCACTCTCTGTGTCTGGCCGCGACAGGCATCCTCATATCAATGACAGCAACTCTCGACTCGATTTTATATTTAAAAGTAAATTATGCTACAGCATTTTCCTCATTTCTGCCACCCTCCACTGAAGGTTTTTCACTTTTTAGACAAGCCACCAAAAAAAAAAAAAACACTCACATGCGAAATCTATTTGCATAATTTTACGGTATAAAGTGTGGCCTGGGGGGAATAACAAAACTAACCCAACAACAACTCGGATAATCAGTTATAAAGCTGCCCAACAACAAAACTTTTAAATATAATTTTATAAGTCACGTTGGGCAAAAGTCAATCGCTTGTTATGCAAATAACAAGGAACAAACAATGTAAGCAATATTATTAGGGACAGACGAGAGTTTGCGAATTAAATTCAGGGAATTTCTGTGATTATACCCGGTAACCAAGAATAGGAATAAGGAGTTTATAGCTCAGTGTTGCATTATGTAACAGACAGACGAAATTTGTTTAGCAGTTAAATTCCTAAAGTACAGAAAACACGGCAGTCAATAGGATATTAAAATTTTATAGATATTATTAAAAGACAGCACAAGATGACAACTCTCTAATGTGTATTAATACATTCTCAAAATCTATACAGCTCTCCTAGCGGGTAGCTCACTGTCGAGCACACTTGACTGTAGCGTTCTTACTGATTTTTATTTCTGTAAGTTCGAATTTAACGCATCCACCAACTTGATTTATACCCAAAAAAAGATAACTAAGAACAATTCAAACTCTTAAATCAATAAAGAACTTGAACTTTCAATAAATGTATTATACAAGTGATTAAAAATACATTTCAATGAACTATCTAATATAATTGAAGGTAAAAGCAATTAGGAAACACTTAAATGAGTTGAAGGCTATAATAGCTACAGCCAATATTAAATATTAACTTAAACTTAACATTAAGCTTCTCTACAATGAAGTTTCTTTGTTAATCCTTAAGTGATGACCCATAAATATTTAGGCTACTACAAAAACAGACTATGAATTGAATTTAGACAAACCAAATTAGAAATGGAAAACAATAAAAGCAATAACTAAGAATTATAAATAAGCTGAATATTTAGAGTAGATAAAACTGGCACATTAAAGGTACTTTTATTTTGTTATTAAAGAGTTACTAAATTAATTCCATTTTGTTCCATCTTTAGAGTATTTTTGAAGCTTAATCTAAATAACAAAATACTGAAGAAAAGCCAAAGATTCGGGGCGGTAGCGATAGTAACGGCGGGAGCGATAGTAATGGCGTGAGCGATAGTAGGGAACGATAGTAGCTAACGATATGCTACAGTCGAAGCCAACTATAAGACACCCATTACTTACTCTGTTAAACTCTCAACTATTCCTATGTCTGCTATTTGCTATAGTAGTTCGATCTTTATCATATTTGGCTCATATATTAGGATCATTATATTACTTATATCTGGTGAGTTTAATCCGAGTTTCTTGGAAACTATAAAGTTGTTTACACAAATTGGATCACACTTTGCCAAAGTATTTATAACATAATTATACGAATAGCCACGCCCCATTCTTTTTGTCACATTTTCTATTGATATCAGCCCAATAATACAACCCCGACACTGCGTAACATTGTGTTTTGTATAACATTCGAGTTTATTATTCCATCGCAATGAAATTTTTAGTATACATTAAGACTCCAATGTTTATTCTGTGTGTCAAAAGTCAGGACTGTAGGTTAAATAATTCTCAATTTATGAGATTTCAAAATTTCATTTTAAATAATTCGATTTATGGGGCGGAAGGGTGCGTGGTAAATATCTAAGAACAAACTTGACATTTGTTGAGGGCTCAGAAGCATTGTCACCAAATTTGGTGATTCTAGCTTTTCTAGACTCTGAAATCTAGGTGTTTATACAGAAGGACAGACGGACGGATGGACGGACGGACGGACGGACGGACGGACAGAAGGACGGACGGACGGACGGACGGACGCACGGACGGACAGAAGGACGGACGGACAGAAGGACGGACGGACAGAAGGACGGACGGACAGATGGACGGTCGGACAGAAGGACGGACGGACAGAAGGACGGACGGACGGACGGACGGACGGACGGACGGACGGACGGACGGACGGACGGACGGACGGACAGAAGGACGGACGGACAGAATGACGGACGGACAGAATGACGGACGGACAGACGGACGGATGGACGGATGGACGGACGGACGGACGGACGGACGGACGGACGGACGGACGGACGGACGGACAGAAGGACGGACGGACAGAAGGACGGACGGACAGAAGGACGGACGGACAGAAGGACGGACGGACGGACAGAAGGACGGACGGACGGACAGAAGGACGGACG
This sequence comes from Drosophila histrio, assembly GCA_958299025.2. Lineage (NCBI taxonomy): Eukaryota > Metazoa > Arthropoda > Insecta > Diptera > Drosophilidae > Drosophila > Drosophila histrio. The sequence goes on from OY282582.1 coordinate 45,009,281, forward strand.
GACGGACAGAAGGACGGACGGACGGACAGAAGGACGGACGGACAGAAGGACGGACGGACAGAAGGACGGACGGACAGAAGGACGGACGGACAGATGGACGGACGGACAGATGGACGGTCGGACAGAAGGACGGACGGACAGAAGGACGGACGGACAGAAGAACGGACGGACAGAAGGACAGACGGACACAAGGACGGACGTACGGACAGACGGACGGATGGACGGACAGACGGACGGACAAGGCTCTATCGACTCGGCTGTTGATGTTGATAAAGAATACACATACTCTATAGAATCTGCCAGACTTGCTTAGATTTTTTCTCGACAATCTTTCGACTTTCTTAAAGTAAAGTGTCTTTACAAATATTTTCTTGCAAAAAGCTTTTCAATTTTGTATTGTTCATATTTTTCCCCAATTTGTGTATGCTTAGTATTATTTGTAATAATTGTGACTGGTCTTGTATAGAACTAGTTAGCAGACTGACAGAAGTGACTTTCTAATCAAATGCAAACTTACTAGAAATAGAAGGAAAGTCAATGTAAGCACGTCAGCTTGAATTCCAATTAATTTACAGCATAAATATTTAAAAGGGGGGCTGTACGGGGCAGTCATAGTCATAGTCAAATTTAAAGGGATTCCATCTCAACAATTGCTTTTAAATACGAAAACTGTTGACTGGAACTTATCTTTCAGGTCAAATGACCCACCATTTTAAAAGAAATATTTGAATATCTAAATCTGACAGTAATCGCATTATTTCACACCACTGTGCAGACATAAATGTATATATTTACATATGTGTATGTGTGTGTGTGTGTGTGTGTGTGTGTGGGTGTGTGAAATGTGTTGGATGCTTGGTAAGCCACGTTGTGAGTATTTTTGCTGTTGCTTCCTCCTCCTTCAGCTTCTTTAGCTCCTTTGGCTGCTTCTTCCCCGTTTTCCTTAGTTGCTTTTGCGCGCTCTGTTTGTGTTTAATTATGAATGTGTGTGTGTGTGTGTGTGTGTGTGTGTGTGTGTGTGTGTGTGTGTGTGTTTACATATGTGGGATGTGTTATTATACAAGCCGCTTACACATCGTTCTTTCTCTCGTTGTTATTGTTGTTCTCGCTCTCGTCATTGTTGTTTTCACTGTTGTTTATGTTTGTTATTGGTCGCTGGATTATGCTTTAAATAGTTTGTCTGTATCTTCTTTAGCATTAAGCTCCACATACATACAATATATATATGTATACGTATAAAAGTTGGGCAACGCTTGTTGTTTGTCTTAGTGCTGACTTCCGTTTCCGGTTTGTAAACAAATGGCGCCAGCAGACGATTAATTATTGTTGATTTCTATGCCTTCTTTTGTCGTCGTGTCTTTGGCAGGACACGTGCCACACACACACACACACACACACGCACAGTACACGCAAAGCCACACCCACCTTCTCCCGCCCCTTCTCCCACTCTGTCCCTTCTTTGACGTTTGCCTACACAAACAACTCATGGATTACAACTGATTAATCGCTTGCTAAATATTTGAAATAGTCTCGTTAAATCTCGTTTAAGGCCAGAACATGAACCCATCGATTTATCGATAGTTTTTACCTAATGTTTCAATAACTAATTTGTTAAATTGTTAATTTAAAATGATTTTTTTGGTAAAAACCACCGCATAACATAAAGTTTTACAATTTATTTAATAACTGGCACGTTTCCAAATTGTTAAGTTTATTTATAAACGCAAAAAAATATAGGAAATCTATACAAAATATTGTTTGTCGACTTAGTTGTGCATAACTATTTTTTAATGTATTTTCTAACATTTTAAATTAAAATATTTTACACTAAATTATACCTAGAGCTCATTTCTAGTCAAATCTCATTTGAAATATTTATTATTAAATGCTCATGTATTTTTATTATATTTACAGACATCAAATATGTTTTAGACTTTTTATTACAGCTGTTCTGCATTTTATTTTGATTGTTGTCTCTATTTAATATTGAAATTAAATGTCAAAAATTGTGCTAAAAATATTCCTGCTAAAATATAATATTTTATATAATGCATTACTGCTTAATCAATTGAAATAAATTATCGTTTATAGCATAACCTAAATAAATGTGTATAATATAAATGATTAAAGACAGACACACATCGATATGTAAATAATTATTAATAAATTTGCTGGCATATATTAATTAAATATTTAATTAAAATTAACATACTATTCCCACTCATTTTTGATAATCAGGAGTGCCACAGAAATCTCCAGAGATTTTGAACTCTCTAGAACTTTGAGAGATTTCATTTTGCGGAGTATTTAGTCGGAGTAAAAAACTGCTTGCAAAAAAATGTTCTTAAAAATTTTTATTGCTTTTTTGTCATTGTTTCAAACTCGATCTCAGTAATTTACACTAGGCCATCCACTCCACAGTGGTTCCTCCCATAGGCCAAAAATAAAATAGTCGAAGTTAAAATGTTGACTTTAAATGTATCAACTCTTTTTCATAATTGGTCTAGCTATTAAACTGTATTCTTGTTTTTGTTTTAGTCTAACTGTCCTCTTCAAGGCTAGCATCGAAAGAGACAGCATGATATTATTTTGATATTGCAGCGTGAGCAACTTGCAAGTAGAGCTCTCAATACAAAAATTAAAAAAGGCATTGCGATGAAAGGAATTAATATTATAAATAAAGGTATTAACTATATTTGTGCAACGAAAAGCATAAGTACTTCCTGCTGTGTTTTGTGTAAAACGGTATTGTTGTTCAGTACGTTATTGTCGACGTTCTGTGTTTGTCTTTGCTGTGTTTCTTTAGAGTTTTCGTTATGAAGATCATCACATAACACAATTAATCTTTTTGTACACTCTTTATTAACATTTAGAGATTAAAGAGATGTTTAATTCAAGTGCCGATAGGTGCCCAGGCTCTTGCTATAGACAAAAAGGTTGCTGTAATTGCCATTGTACCTCAACTTAACAAAAAGCACATGTATTTTGCGAGTACCGACTGAATGACTGTCTGTCTGTCTGACTACTACTTTTATGAGTCCTGACGAATACAGATTTATTTAACAGATTGCTTTTAAGCTCTGATCCTTTCATTACGTGTCAAAGAAAACTTCCATGAAAGCCAAAGTCGTAGCTATTAAAATCAGCTATTGATTAACTGGAACAATGCATAAAAAATATTTTTTTTTCTTACATATATTTGTTGAATTTTTACTTTATAATTAAAGCGTGTACATATGAACTATGAAAAAATCTTTAATAATTCAATTACATTTACATTTTTGCCGTTTGTCGATTTTAGACTGATGGTTTCCTATGGCAACTATATGATATAGTATTCCGATTTTCACTAAGCTCGCCCTGGTTATATAAAGCTGTTTTCAATGAAGAATTATAAGGTTGCGTTGCAATATAATGGAAAACAAAAAAGTTTTCCATACAAACACTTGATTTCAGACAGATCGTTCATATGACAGCTGTATGACATAGTGGTCCGATCCGCCTGTTTTTTCTACATCATCTTACTATAAATTTTTAACAATTTTGTGGTAAGTTTCGAGCCTCTACCTCAACCAGAAGTATTTTTGGCCGCCTTCCCCATACAACAGGAACCAGTGTGCACTCCATAGAGCTGCAACTATGTCAACTTTAATTACAATATTGTTATGTTCATTAGACATAATAAAGCGCTATTACAATTACATTTTAAATAATCCAAATCATGTTAAATTGATTCCAAAACTAGGTGGCATCTCGATTGTTTTGCACGTCAACAACGAATGGCTTATTGTACTAGAGATTTTCGAGAGATTTCGTATAGTTACAAATATTTAATTGAGTTATGTTCAATATTCAAAATGTGTTTATACAGATATTTCGAAAATGTAATAAACTTTCCAAGAAACAGTAATACCTATGTTGCATAGCAAGTTTAATATTACTGAAATTGAGCAAATCTCTAGCCAAAGTATTAGAGATTTTTAAACCAACTCGAACAGGGCTCGATGTCACCTAAAATAAGCTTGAGTTGGTTTTTGATTGGTTTTCTGTTGATTTAAATTTCTTTGGCATCCCTGAATATCTTTTAAGATTTCATTACGATTATTTTAGTGCCTTTTAAATTTTTTATTTAAAATTTACAACTCACTTTTGCTCTTGATCAATTTTCAATAAATTATCGCTTAAGTATCTTTAATGCTAATGTGTATGCAGACTGTCTGGCCAGGTCTTTGGTCTGGCCTGACACCGGCACCAGCACCTTTTCTTGGCCCAGTTGAGACACACACACACACACACACACACACTCACGCACACACAGATACACACACGCACAATATACTCCCTTTGTTGCTATAATTGCCATTGTAATTTGTTTGCCTTTGTTGGTGGTTTTTTTTTGCTGTTGTTATTGCGAAAGTTTTCCAGGTTGTTGTAATTGTTGTTGCTGCTGCTGTTGTTGTTGTTGTAGCTGTTGTTGTTGTTGTTGCCTTCAGTTGGCCTATCAATAAACCAATTTTCGCACAATTGCAGTTCACAAGCTCGTGTTGTGTTTTTGCCAGAAACCACAACGTGGCACTTTTTGGCAAGTTAATGTGTTATACTTAGGTGCCACACACACACACATACACACACACACACACACATTCACATACACGTGAGGCAGGCGTAATTAATGATTGAATACACACACACAACCTTGTGCCCCAAAAAGTATGCTACAATTTTCGTTGTGTGCACAAAATATGCTGCTCATTATTATAAAACAGCCCCAAAAACACACCCACACACACACACATACAAACACACACACGCGTGCGTATATAAATTATGTTTGGGCTTCATTATACGGGCTGCTTTAATGGCATGGGGCATGGGGCATGTGGCAAGTGGGGCAGACTTGCCGTTTTGGGACGCGCTTCAAGGCGTCGCATTAAAAATCAATTCACAAACTTTGCACGTACCTCAGAGTGAAGTGCTTGTTGTGGCTGTGTGTGTGTGTGTGTGTATAGGTGTGTATGGTGTGTGTGTGTGTATAGCTGTGTGTATGGGTGTGTGTATAGATGTGTGTATATAGGTGAGACTGTAGAACATGGCGGAACAGCAACAGATTTTTATGCGCCTTTGATGAAGCTACCTGTCTAATCATATGCTCTCTCTGCCTCTGCCTCTTCCTCTCCCCCTCCCCCTCCTCCTCCCTCTGTCTCTGTCTCTTTCACTCCCTAATCGAAGCGGTCGTTAAGCATATAATTTTTTATTGCACTATAAACGATAATTAAATTTACATTTATTTAACATACACAGACACATCAAGTTTAACTTATAAATTATTATGCTAGTCACGATTATAAAATAAATGTGAGAAAATATTTAATTGAAAATTATATAAATTTTTAAATAAATTATAATATAAAAGTGATTAAAAATCGATCAGCAAAGTCATTTTGATAGCCCTGCAAATCACATAACATTGAGTAATATTGACGAAAAATATAAAATTTAATTTTACTATTAAATTAAATTAATTATTCTTAAAAGTTACAAATTCAAGTCATCGTTCTGGTCAAATATCTACACACTTCAAAGGGAGCTGCCACGCCTCCTTGAATGCAAAATTTAATACAACAAAACACCTTGTTTATTTTCTCAATTGTTTTTCATTTTTTCTTCATTTTCTTTTTTTTTCAAACATTTGTATTACTGAACATGAGAATTGCTTTATAGAAACTCCAGCTCTTAGTTCATTTTTCTTTGACAATAATTGTAAATACAAATTTTATTTTCATTTAAAATTAATTTTCTTGTCAGGATATGTGTTTATTCTTTTAACATAATCATTATTATACCCTGTGCTCATTTAAACTGAGCAAAAAAGGCCATAATGAATTTGTGTGAATGTATGTAACAGGCAGAAGGAGGCATCTCCGACCATATACTTAAAGTATATATATACTTGATCAGTATCAATAGCCGAGTCGATCTGTCCGTCTGTCTGTTCGTCCGTCGGTCCGTCCGCCTGTCTGTCCGTCTGTCTGTCCGTCTGTCTTTCCGTCTGTATGAACGCGTGGATCTCAGCAACTATAAGAGCTAGAGACTTCAAATTTGGAATGTAGGTTCCTGAATACCATACGCAGATCAAGTTTATTTTAAATATGCGATATCAAGTCCCGTTGGTTTTAAATTTAAAGAAATCACCATAACATAAGCAATGTTAAAGCTAGAGACTTGAAATTTGGCACACATGATAAAAAGCTTGGGCTTAATGTGTCCTGACAATTTCATTGCGATGCCACGCCCCCTTCGGCCACAATTGGAAAAAGCTGATAACAAGAGCAGTCTTATAGCTAGAGACTTGTTTTGGTTTCCCTTTCGGCCGCTGTGGCGCTAAACATGAACAGCCGCAGTCCAGTGTTGCCAGACTTTTCTTTTAAAGGTTAGTTTCATGATCTGGTTCGTGTAACCCAAAAACCTTTTAGCAGTTGATTTAAACTAAACATTATATTGTCAAATGAAATTGTTGTGCGCTTTTTAGACACTTTATAAATCTTACAGAGCGTAATGATTTCAATGACAAGCAGTGAATGTTAATTCAAAACCTATCGAAAATCGTTTAAGGTTCACAAAAATAGCCAACAACTTTTCAACATATTTGTTTTGTGTTAATTTTTCAATAGTATAAGTCGTACACTATTTACACTGCAGAAGGAAAAGTTCTGTTGATTTGAGGTTTTCAAAATTTTTGCCATAAAATGAGATTAGTTCTCGACATGAACTTAAGTTATGGGATAGTATATTGCTCTCTCACTTACTCAACTTAAATCTCTCTCTCTCTCTCTCTCTCTAATTGCAGACAGCAGTAAAGGCGACAAAATGGAATGACCAGAGTTGTCTTTGGTGGCAAATAAGTCATCGTTGTCGCTGTCGTCGAAGATGCTGCAGCAGTCGGCTGCAAGTGCAACAGACGGCACAGCAGCAGCAGCAACAGCAGCAGCAGCAGCAACGGCAGCAGCAACAGCAGCAGCGGCAGCAACAACAACAACAACAGTTACTAGACAGGCCAACAATGGCCAGCGACGTCGCGTGGCAGCAACCGACAGCTGCAACAACAGTCACAGCAACAACAATCGAAGCGACAGCAATATTAGCAAACTGAAGCCACAGCAAATGCATTCCAACGAGGAGCCTCCAATGTCGGTGATCGTCGACGGCGGCAACATGTCACAGCAGCAGCAACAGCAGCAACAGCAGCAGCAGCAGCAGCAGCAATCGAAGCTGCGTCGCAGTGGCAGTGCCAATGCAAATGCCACCGCAAGTGGCAGCCACCAAAGGTTGCGCAAAACGAGTTCCTGCAGCGCCAGTGCTAAGGAGACGCCACAGGCGACGCGTCGCACGCATCGTCAGCCATCGAATGCCTCAGACACAATGCATCACAAGCAACAGCAGCAACAACAACAACAGCAGCAACAACAACAACAGCAGCAACAACAGCAGCAACAACAACAATCACATCATCGTCGCTATCAACACTCAAGTCGCGGTGGCAGCAAGGAGCGTCATCAGGAGACGACACGACGACGTGCCACACGTCGCCACAGCGGCGCCTCCTCATTGAGCGACGCCGCACATCGCAGTCGGACACGTGCCGCTCGCGGTGGTGCAACACGCTCAACACGTGCCACATCGGCGGGCAGCTCCTCCACCGCCTCCAGCTGCAACGGCAGCTGCAGCTCCGACGATGGCGACTCCTCGCACACGTCCTCATCCTCGTCGAGTTCATCGGGTGAACCGAATTTACCCTATCCCGGTTTTCCCGAGATCGCCATGAAGGCTCTAACGCAATATACGCGACCGCGCAACTGGTGCCTGATGCTCATCACCAATCCATATCCTTTTTAAACACACACACCAACACACACCAACACACACACACACACACACACACACACACACTTAAAACAACTCGTCCTTCGGCCTTTCAGATTTTTCCACCGCTGGGAAATGTGCCGTCAGCCACGCGACAGACGCGTCCTTGTCGCATTTTACCGCTGAGCAGCCTATTGATTTTTATATGTATATGCAAATGTCCTTCCTGTCCTCCCTGAATGTCCGTCCTGCCATTTTAGGGCGTAATGATTTCAATGCCGCAGCAGCAGTGAGTTTTAATTCACTCATAACTAAATGCGCGAAACTGTTGAAAAACTTTCAAATGTGGGCAGCATTTGACTTTAAAGCTCGCAGAAACTCAATAAAACCGAAGAAGATGGACAGCTGCCTTACAAAAACGTGTACCAGACACATGTGTGATTGGGATTTATCAAAGTACCGAGAAAATTTCATATATAAGAAGTACTGAATTAGACGTACGTTTTCTAGTGATCGCAATGGTCGTTTTGCTTGAGATGAACTCTACGTCTGTTTTGAGCGGAAGGTAACGAGTTCGAATCCTGGTGACTTCATTGATTTTTTAATTCTATAAGAGAATTATGCTTCGATCTCATGTTCGGCATTTGCTCGGCAAATTTAACGACGAGCTTGCCTGCATCAACAGCTAGACGACATCGTTTACATTAAGATAAGATGTACGGACTTAGACGTTCGTTTTATAGCGATTGCTATGGTCGTTTTGCTTGAGATGAACTCTACGTCTGTTTGGAGCGGGAGGTACCGAGTTTGAATCCTAGTGATGTCATTTAATTTTTAATTATATAAGAGAATTTTGATTCGATCTCGTGATCGGCATTTTGCTAAAACTCATAAACATATAGTAATTTTCCAAAAGTATTATATTTTTGCAATATTTTCAGTGCAAAAGGTAAGTGTTTTGTTGATTTGAGGCTTTCAATATACTTATTTGCAATAAACAAGGAAAACAAAATGTCTAGTAAAATGCAAGAATATATGAAATGCAAATAATAATTGCGACTAATTTTAGACTGAAATAGAAAATAGAATAAATATATAGGTCCATTAACAAGTGGAAATTCAATAAGTAGAGAAATGTATATATAAATTAATAAATACGTATGTTTTGTGAAAAAAGAACAATAGCACAGGGCACACAGGACAAACATCGGAGTCCCAATGTATCCTGAAAATTTCATCACGATCGGAAAATAAACTCGGAAGTTATTCAAGACTTAATATTACTCAGTGTCGGGCCAAAGGAAGAAGAAGAGCATATTGACGTTATGGGGTGCTATTAGTGTTACTCTTATTTCCATTTTGAAAAATAAGTAAAGGGTCTCTCGTAGTCGACTTCGACTGTAGCCTTTCCGACTGGTTCAATATGATTCAGTGCGGGCTGATCTCTATGTATAAATTTATATATCTTTACTTTCTTGGAAATGAACAAACAAAGATTTATCAAAAGTGAAGTGTTCGCTTGGAATTTCGTTTAGATCTTTGCTGCTGCAAGTTAAGTTTGTGAAATAATCATTCAATAATTCATCAGCAATTTTAGAACAAAGTATTAGTTTAATACAATACGTTATAGTATTTTACCAGACAAGCTTGATGTATAATGAAATATAATAAAACACTTTGGATAATTTCTATTGTAGCTTGGAGCTTCTTTTATTTGCACGCACTGAATTGCAGATCACGACCAACTTCACTCCTGAGGAATGCTCATGGAACCAACTCACGGAACTAACAATTGAAACCAGTTCCGACTTAATATTTATCGATTAATGTTGTTCTGTAAGCTATGCGATTTACAACAGCAATAATACAGCGAAACTTCTTTTGCAATCAAGTTGATCATTATGATAAATTTATGCATGTTTTACATGCTGAACTTTGGCAACATGTTTCTGATAGAAGCTTTCAAAGTATTAGTTTTTGATTACTTTAAATTCCAAATCGTTATAAAATTCAATCAACTGATTGGTTATCGCAAGGATAATTTGAAAATATCCAAAGTTTATCTTTCGCTTGTGTCAATCTTGTCTCATTTTCAAATATATAGTTCTAGGTGAGACAAGTTGTAGTAGAAATCTTTTGTTAAATCTTCTTCATTTAATTTATAGTTATAGTAAAAATCAAGCGAGACAAGTGCTTGGAAAAAAATTCATTCCCCTATGTATAAAAGTTGAATTATTAAGTTTGACAGAATTTGTAAAATTTAACGCTTAAATATTTTACTTTTATATATTTTATTCCGCATTTATTTCAACAATATGGGACTTTGTGTTTAAATGACTTGTATATAACCCCTCTGGTGTAAATAATATATATATATATATATATTATTGTGAAACAGAGAGAGAGAGAGAGAGAGACAGAGAGAGATATTTTGTTACATATATAGAAAATAGTAATACATTTTCATTTGAGTCTCCTTGATGTCAATATCAAAGATATATATGAAAATATTAAACAGTAATTGTTCAAATGTGTGTTGAAATATTTTACATCCATAAGATGAAACTGTTTTCTCTACATTCAAGCGACTACTTAAAGCTCTCGCTTTTATAAATATGTATTTTAATATACAAATATGAAAGGATTCCTGTTGAATGAACTTCATAAAAATAATCCTCCCCCGAGTGGTGGTAAATAAATTATAATTTCTATCGCAAATATCATTTATAATTCATTTTTTATTCATCATGCTTAATTTCTCATAGCTTAATATTTCCAGTGAGTTTGAATTAAATTTATTAACTTCAACAGACAGTGTTGTAAAGCGACAAAGTTAGCTGTAAATTACCATAATGCCCATAGGTTCAAGTAATCCCTTAATGCTGCATATGTACATATCAACTGTAGGGTATTTTCACTGTTGTTGAGCCTTGAAAATTTGCATTATTTCGCGCTTTTATTTTTATGCCTGTTGCAAAATTTATGCATGTGCTTTGTGTGTGTGTGTGTGTGAGTGTGTGTCCGAGTGTGTGTGTGTGTATGTGTGTGGCATAAATAACAGGTATCAGGAGCACAGCGGCTCATCATCGGAAGACGCTGCCAGCGTTGCCATTCAACATTCGCAGTGGCTGCTTCCGATGCGTCCGCTCTTCCTACTTTTTTTTCGCCCTGTCATTTGTTGTTGTCGCTGGGGATAATGTGCGCCAATCAGTGAAGCAACATCCCCGTCCCCGTCCCCGTCCCCGTCTCCTTCTCCATTCCCTTGCCCTTGCCCTTCCCCTTCTTCTTCTACTTCTCCTGCAACGTCACCGTGTGTTGAGGCTCACGTCCTGTGGCGGCGCAGCTTGGCATGTGCATGAAAAATCGCTTTGCATACTTTTGGGCGCACTTCACATTTAATTTAAACTGAAATTAAAATTGACTGACGTTGATATTTAAGGACACAACACACACACACACACATGTAAATATCATATATGACGCATTCATGAAATAGCTGAGAGGGAGACAGAGAGAAAGAGAGAGACGGAGAGAGAGAGAGTCGGAGAGGGAAAAAGTGGTACGCTTTTCTGAGGAAACTCAAGCTGAACAGAAATGTGATGCGAATTTGAGTTTTCTGTTAGTCAAGGATAAACAGAACTCGTGGAAATTGTTCAACACTATTTGTAGCTTGCTGACGAATTTAAATCAGAGAAAATTGTTAAAATTAAATATATATATCTTTAAATATTACTAAATATATAAATTTAAACAATATGTTATAATTAGAAAAGTACAAGCTAAAATTATTTGTGAATTAATTTAGATACAAGTCTTAGAAATACCGACACTATTCAACACTATTTCTAGCTTACTGACGAGATTTTTCATTTGATAAATATAATAATAAATATATTATAGAAATAAATTTGCTTTTAATATATATATTTTTATTGTCGTTATTCATTTTTATATTTATACATAACTGAAGTGTTTTAACATCACTTTAATTTAGACACACACTTTTGAATCTTCAGAATATTTAACTTTAAATAAGAAAATTATAATGCTTTGTTCTTCATCTTTTAATGATTGTCTGACTTTATAATTTCGTTGAAAATCAATTAAATCATTTTATTGCACAATTATCTTATGGCTATAGATATAAATTGGATAGGCAAATCTGATATTTGTGTGAATTTAATGAATAACATAATTACACCAATTACAATGCCAGCAACGATTTCTAAACAATAAATTTGTATAAATTCCTATAAACTTAAATATAAATATAAATATATACAATAAGATAAGTCTGCTATAAAACCATTCACATAAAAGTTATGGCAATAATATTTAAGATGCTCACTCTAATCAATTACCAAACAATTGCGAATGATTGTGAGTATATATTTAGTTATGCTATCGATTTCAAGTGCATAATTAATGATGCCCTTTAGATTGACGCACGACCTTGGCGTCGTTGCCACAATACTTGCCACATGCAGTTGCACGTCAAGTTGTTGTGGTGGCAAGTAGCCGAGACCTGTTGCAAGGGATGGAAGGGAGGGAAAATGGGATATATCTTCCACTTGAAGCTGTAACTATGGGAACTACGTAATGAATTTCAAGCACTTGGTAATCAGTGTGAGAATACGCAGTAAGTGCAGGGAGGGGGGGGGAAGGTATGAGGGAGAGGTAGGTGGTACGTGGTAGGGTGGCAGGGGCAGGGGATTGGCTAATGGGGCTGCAGTAATTCAACGCTCGCAAGTGGCCAAAGTAGATGCCATAATTAGTGGGCGGATGGGCGTGAGTATCACATTACCGCGCTGCCTCCACTCCCTCTTCCCCTTCCCCACCACAACAGACATGCTAATGATGTGCACCCTCCTTAAATGGATACCAGGGACGTGCCACAAGGGGGGGGGGAGGGGGAAGTTGTTGTTGTCCTTGCACGTGGCATGTTTTAAGTTTCCCGCTAAAAGCATCGTAAAATAGCTGACAGCAGTTATTTCTTTATATTTTGTGGTAAGTTTGGCATGTTGCAAGTTCCGTTGATGCTGCATGCCGCATGTTGCATGTTGCATGCACCATTAAATGACACATGCGGCGTCTCATTGCCGTCGTCAATAGATTCCATTTTTTTTTTGTCAATTTATTTTTTTGGCAAATGTTGCAAATGTTGACCTCAAGTGTTGCAAGTGGCCTCACGTGGCACGTTGACAACAACGTAGCGCCACGTTGACTCGACGTGCAGCAACCGCAGCAGCAAAAACATCGCGATTTTCTTCTTAACTGAAATTAGGGACGAGCCAAAATTGATTATGGCCAATGCCAATTGAATTGCGGCAGCGGCAGCGTCAAAGTTGCAACCGAACAGTGCCACAAATCGTTGCAAGCGATAAACAATAATTGCCAGTGAGTGAGTGAGAGAGTCGAGTGGCTTGTGGCAAGCAACTGTCTCTGATGTTGCAACCAAGGCATCGTAAACTTTTGTTAGCCAAGAGTTTAGAAGCAAAAAAAAAAAACAAAAAACAAGTCATAAAATTGCCAAGATATAGAAAATATTATGACTCCCCTAAGGTGGAAAATATTGGGATAAGGGGTAAAGGGAGGCGAGTGGGGAATGTTCAACAGTGGCAAATCAAAATTTATGGCAAACAATTAAGTGTACAGAGGGGTGAGGGGGGGGGGAGAATAAAGTGAGAGATTATCTTTGGTTTGTTCTTGTTGCTGGAACCTTCGTATCGTTGATGGGGCAGCAGAGGAAATGGCAAATCCAACAAACATGCAACATGCAACATGCGGCATGCAACATGCAGCGTACAGGAAACATAACGGGAAATTGCAACAAATAGTTGGCAGTCAAATTATTGTCGCACTCAGACTTTCTGACTTGCAGAGACAACAGCTAAAAAGAAAGCGGGAAAAGTTGGAGAATTTTTAGCGACATTTTTGGCTATAAACTGATTTTATGAATATGTCAGAGGAGTTGAGATTTGTCTGAAATTTTATTTCTCTATTTTTTCTAATATCGTAATGACTTCAAAGTATTTTAGTTTTGGCTAGAACTTTTAGCTTTGATTTTTTTGTTGGTTTGTTTTTTTTTTTTTGTGCTCAAAGTTTGACAATTAAATTATCTGATTTATATTTATTTATATTTTAGAATCGAGTGGAATTTAAAAAGAGTAGAAAAACAATTGAATTTAACATTATTTAAGACGCTTTTTGTTTTTGCTGCAGAAATAGAGAACTTTTACTATTTTTAGTTTTATCTATTTTCATCTCTAAGTCCAATACTTTTCCCAGTTTTGATAACAAGTTTTTATTATTTTGATTTGTTTTATTGGTTCGTTTTGTGTGCCAAAAGTTTCACAATTAAGTTATTTTTTAAGTTGAGTGAAATTTATATAGAAATAGCATAACAATTGAGTTTCGAACTTTATTCAAGAAGCATTTTGAGTTTGAATCCGAAGTAGAGAATTTTAATTTTAGCTCTGTGTAAAAATACATTTTTCAAAATTGCATTGAGTTTCCGTGACAAATCTTTAAATTTGGTTTATTTTGTTAGTTCGTTTTCTGCTCTAAAAGTATTTAAGTTATTTAAGAATCAAGTGAGATCTTTAAATTATAAACAAACAATTGAATTGCTGTTTATTTAACAATCTTTTTAAATAAGCTTACAGCAAAAGTATGTCATTTTACTTAAGTAAACAATATCACTACTTCATCTGTTTTAGTTTTGGTAACAAAAAAATTACACTTTGGTTTGTTTCTCTTGTCCGTTTTTTGCGCTGAAAGTTTCACTACTTTTCAATTAAAAAGACTGAAGGTATTTGGGAATTGACTGTGAATCCAAAAGAGTAGAAAAGCAATTTAATTCATACTTTATTTAAGAATTAAATTTGGTGTCACTAGCTCTTATAGTCACTGAGAAATAGGTGCTTATAGAGACGGACAGATAGACGGACAGACAGACGGACGATCAGGCGGATGGACGGACAGGTGGCCGGACAGACAGGCGGACGGAAGAACAGGCAGACGGACGGACAGACATACGGACGGACGGACAGACGGACGGACGGACGGATGGACAGACGGACGGATGGACGGACAGATGGACGGACAGACGGACGGACGGATGGACAGACGGACGGATGGACGGACAGATGGACGGACAGACAGACGGACAGACGGACGGACAGACGGACGGATGGACGAATAGACGGACGAATGGACGGACAAACGGACGGATGGACGAATAGACGGACGGACATGGCTATATCGACTCGACTGTTGATGCTGATCAAGAATATATACTTTATAGGGTCTACCAGACTTCCTTAGACCATAAACTTTCTTTCCATTTTCTTATATAAAACATTCTTATTTTAATATATTCCAAATTTGGATTAAATTTATTGCACTCTATCTCCGTTAAACTTATATTTCTAGCGTATAGAGAAAAACTGTTTTACTAAAGGGAAATTATAATCATGAAATTATACAAATAAGCGAATAATATTTCCAACATTCCTACAAACCTTTAGAATTCAATTCTGAAAAAGGAAAATTCGATTTCTCTATCAGTTTTTAATTGAGCTCATAGAATGACAACGCATTGAATTCAATGATCAATTGGAATGCCTTTCAAAATTGTAATTTCATTTGGATTTTCTTTTTTTTTTGTGTGTTTTGGTTGAAAAGAATACATTTTCCTATGCTCTCTCGGATATTGTACACATATCTGGAAAATATGTATTTTTTTTCTTTTGCTTTTCTAAAGAATGTCAAAGTTGTTTTCTATTTGAAGTAGAAGCGAGAGAAAAAAAAACAAATCAATAGCCAATATATTCTATTGCCATTGCCAATTATCTCAAGTTTGGATTTCGTTTTTCCCACTCTCTCTAGTTCTCTCTCTCTCTCGCTCTTTCTCTCTGTCTTTTTGTGTTGCTCTGTCTCTATCTTCGCTTGCTGTATTCAGAAATATTCGTGTCCATTCATCTGAGTCGACTTCACGGTCGCTTTTTGTTTGTCAGTCTTTTAATTTGTTGCGATTTTTGCACGCTCCCATGCCTTTCTACACGCACAGTTTCTGGGGTGGATGTAGCAGGGATGGAAAGGAGGAAAGGGTGGCGAGGGCGGTGGCGGGGTCTAGGCTATGCCATGCCCACATTTTGGCGCCTCTGTTGGCCGACTTTACGCTCGACTTAATTTGTTTACTGTTGGTTTGGTGGCCTTTTGCCGTCGTGTTGTCGACGCTGCGCGCCAAATCAAAAATAATGGATGCCCCCCATTCTCAGAAACCTGCCGCTGAAAAAGGAACCACCCCATAAGTCCACCCCACCACCCTCTTATAACCTGCTTTACCCTACTGTGTGTGTGTGTGTGTGTGTTGCATGCAGAGCTCTGTTCGCTTTCCTACTAGTGTCGCATATTTGAGCTGTTGCAATATTTATACAGCCCGAATCCGAACTCGGCCTCGCCGCCCCTACACAGACCCGACAACACCCCCTGCCGAACATCTCACTACCCTCTGACCCTGCCCCCCAGCCCAACCAATCGTTCGTTTGCCCTTTCCCCGTACCTCATACATACATATGTGTGTGTGTGTGTGTGTGTGTCTCTGCGATTTTCACATTTGTTTTTATGACACTGGCGACCTGACCTGCATATGCTGTCCATTTAACCGCTCGACCGTTTTGTCTGCTCCTCCCTGGTCCCTGGTCCCTATCCCATCATCATCCCTCCTCCTACTTCCTCTTCTCACTCACTCTCCCCCCGCTGTCGCCTAATAAATTGCAAGGACTGGCGATTGTCCTTTTTTTTTGGGCGCTCTGCCATTGTATTGTGTCCGTTTTTATCTTTAATTGTGCGTTAATAGCGTAAACATTTCCCCAGCATTGTTTTTATACGCGTGCTCTTCCTCTTCTTTATACTCTTTTTCCACTGCCTTTGACTCCGCGTAATTGTGCGCCTCATAAAAAATGGGTCCTTGGTGCGCATTTGGCATGCATTAAACTCATTGCGTCCACCACTTTCCCCCTTTGCCCCTTTTCCACTCCCTTGCTTTTTTCAGCCTACCTCCTCTTCTCTGGCCTTGGCTTCTGTTATTGAAAGCTCGCGGCGTCACTGATTGTTGTTTTAATGCAAAAATATCCCAAACTTGCGGGTTATTCATACAGCTGCAAGAGCGACAGAGAAGCAAAACAGCAAGAGAAGGCCGATGAGAGCGAGAGAGCGGGAGGGAGAGAGAGTATGTGGGAAAATTAACCAATGATAAAAAAGCGAGTTGCATATGGGCATTCTTCTTTATTTTATTTCCATATATTTCGGCACATTCTTGCATTTATTTTTACTACTCATTATACATACTCTTTTCTCGCTCTTGTCACTTCTCTTCTTTGTTACCACTTTTAATTCGTCTGCATTTTTGGCTTCGCTTTGGTTTTTTTCATTTGAGCTGCACTTTTGTTTGCTTCTTTTGCGAAGTTCTTCAAATTCTGCAGAACAATTATGTCTCTCATTTTCTGTTTGCTGATTTCCTTAATCTTAATTATTACCCAAAGGATAGTCAGGTAGCTGCTGGGCAGGCCTACAGAGTATTTACATATATTCCCATATACTATTTAACTAAGGCTGATGTCAGAGTGCGCGCAAGAATCAAAAAGCGAAACGAAACCAAATAATAGCTTGCAAAAACACACACAACAACAAATTAGGTTTATTTCAGAATTTTACCACGCCTCCCTCCCCTTCCATTGCAATCGACAGAGAAGAAAGGCAGTTTAAGAGGCGGAGAGAACTGCGCCAGAAAATCACGGTTCGAATCCAGCTGTCGTCAATATACACACATTTTTAGTCTGTATTTGTTTTTTTAAGGGATTTTATTTGAATTTGTTGTATTTATTATTACATATAGTATAGTATATGTTTTATGGTTTGTAAGTGTATTTAAACTAATATGTTATAATTATTTGCTTTAAGTTGTTTTTAATTTGAATATGACCGACCAATATTGATTCCTTAGTAACACCTACACAGCGGGGTTTGAACCCACGCCGCCCCGCTAGTGAAAAAGCCGCGCACACTACCTGATACTACTAAAGAGCCTGTTTAAAGTCAGTCGCCAAATTGCAGTTTTGTATAGTGTCGCCATTTCGCTATATTAAGAAAAATGTCATAGCTGTTTGCTACGGTATTCATAATTGTATATATATATACATATATTTTAATTTATGTTTGTTACTGCATAAAAGATATAAGTTGTGGGCATAAACAGTCGAACACATTCAACTGTAGCCTTTCCCATTGGCTTTTGGACTATTTAATTGATTTCCTTTACTTCAATTGTGGCGTGTATCTCACAGTTGAGTTCACTCAATTTGACGCTCGTACACGATATTTGTCCAAAGTGCAAATCCTTTAATTAATATATTATTGTATATGTTTCTGTGCTATATCAAATCTTTCTATACACTCTCCAACTTGTTCTTAAATGTATTCTAATTCGTTGCTCTCTTTGAATCATTTTCAGTTATAATGTTCTTCAGCTTTTCTCACTTTGTTTCTCATTTCAATAAACATTTATACGCTCATTTTCATTCAACGTACTTCTCGCTTTAGCTTTAATTTCATTCTACACTTCTCTTTTAAATGCTCCTGTCTCTGTTGTCTCTCCCCTTGCTTCTCTGTTTCCCTCTTGTTGGGACCACTTGAAGCTCTGTCTACTCACAAGGCAATCAATCAGGCAATCGTAATATTTTCATGGAGTTTCACTTCGTTATATTAACGATTATTAGCTTGAAAAGGTTCGCCAAGCAAAATCCTGATAGAGTGAGTTTTTTTTTATTTTGTGCATAATCTCGAAAGTGAGCAACCAAATGCACTGACTGGCTAATATGCTGGCTAAAGGGCTTAGCCAACTTGTTCCTTCAACGGCAGCTAGTACATTGCGTTATCTTTCAATGAATGAATGAATGAATGAGTGAGTGACTGTCATCAATTTGTGCTATTTCTATGCCATTTTGCTTAAAGCGATGCCAAACCGTAAACCAGAAACGACCGACAACCACAACCACAAGAAGAAGAAGGAGAAGAAGAAGCAAAAGACGTTGGGGGAGAAGAAGAAGAAGAAGAAGAAGCAGCAGCAGCACGTTGAGTACGAAATGCAACCAAGTTGACAAGTACTTGAGTGCGCATTAGTTGCAATGGTAAACAGCTATCTACAATCTTTCCCATTTTTTCCCTTCGTGCAACAAAAGCAGTCAACAGGCAGGCTCTTTACACCCGCTATTTAATGTCTGTAATGGTATAACTTTGTGAAAGTATATGTAACAGACAGAAGGAGTATCACAACGATCCTACATAAACAGTCGAGTCGATTTAGTTGTGTCAGAGACTAGAGGAGCTGGAGGATTCAAGTTGGGAGGATAAATATTGAATAAATATATAGAATAAAAAGATAAAACAACAACAGAAAAATAATATAATGAAACTAGGATAATGAAATAATTAATATGTGACTAAGATATGATAAAGATACAATAAGGATACGTTAAAGATACGATAGGGTACGATAGGGATAAGGTACGAGGTACAATAAATATACGATAGGGATACGATACAGATACGATAATGATACGGTAAGGATACAGATAGAAATGGATAGACAAATGATGGAATAAAGAAAGGATAAGCATACGAAAAAGATACGATAAATATCAAATATAGATACGATAAAGATACGTAAATTATACGAAATCGATATTACAAAGATACGATAAAGATCGAATATAGATACGATAGAGATACAATAGCGATACGATAGAGATACGATAAAGATACGACAAAGATACGATAATGATAGGAAAGGATAGGAAAGGATATAATAATGATTGGATAAAGATAGGATAAGGATACGATAAAGATACGATAAAAATACGATAAAGATAGGATAAAGCTACAATAAATGTACGATAAAGATAGGTTAATGAAACGATAAAGATACGAAAAATAAAGGATAAAGATACGATTAATGCGAAAAGGATATGATAAAGATACGATAAAGATGCGATAAGGATATGATAAAAATACAATAAAGATACGGTAAATATACGATAACGATATTACAAAGATACAATAAAGCTACGATAGGAATACGATAAAGATATGATAAAGATACGAAAAAGATACAATAAAAATACGATAAAGATAGGATAAATATATATCATAAAGGTACGATAAAGATAGGTTAATGATAGGTTAATGACACAATAAAGATACGATAGAGATACAATAAAGATACGATAGGAATACGATAAAGATACGACAGGGATACGATAAAGATACATTAAAATAGGATAAAGATAGAATAAATATACGATAAGGATAGAATAAATAAAGGTTGAATAATGGATTAAAATACATCAAAGATACGAAAAGTATAGGATATAGCTCTAGAGTTCCTAAGAACTGAACTATTTATTTCGTTGCCTTTAATTCGCTTGCAACAATTCGATTTACGTGCCGACTATACACAAAGGCTGAGTATCACACTGTCGAGCACTGAGTTCTTATTTGATTTTGCCATGTGCATTTGCTCATTTATGGTTTGCATCCTTAACTTTAAACGATTGTCACTGATTGGAACTTTTGGACTCGTGCACGTGGTTTGAGCGCATCTCGATTCTGGTCATTTTGCTGAACTGCATAACCCTGGGCATGTATCAGCCCTGCGTGGACGACACCTGCCTGAAGCCGCGCTGCAGGATACTGCAGGTAAGTAACATAATATCTATCTCCCATCGGGGGCACCCCCCCCCCCCTTTCACCTGCTCCACTCCGCTGCTTCCCCTACTCCTGTCACCGCTGGCGTCACATTAACTGTCATTTATTTAAGCAATTTTTTGGCTCACTTCCTGTCTGCCTTGCTGATGACATCAAACAGGCACTTCGGCTCATTAGGCAGCCAACGTACACGGGATGAGGTGTAGTGACTGGTTGGTCGTTCGAAGGGGGGGGGGAGGAGGAGGGGACGAGGAGGGTTTTGAGGCAATTACAGAGCGACAGCGTATAGAAAATGTGAAGCGCAACGTGCGAAAATGTTTGTAAATGATATGGAAGGCAGACATTTTGGCCGCAGCCATGTGTAAAGACCATAGCTGGGCTAAGAGAGACAGCGCCAAATTGGCAACAGGAACGGCACGAGGCCAAAATGACAACGAGTGGAAAAATGGGACAGAGGGAGGGAGGGTGGAAGCATAAGAATGAGAATGCGAACGACAAGGACATAAGTGGCGCCCAAATTGCTGAGAGTTGTTTGAGCATCGCCTCCCCTTCTGTCCCCCCCGTCCTCCACCACTCCTATACTCGGCAAAAACAGATACTACTAACAGTTATGTGTGTCAGTATATGCACGAGGTCTTACACATTGTTTGCTCGATGGCTCTGTGAACGTACGTAGCATGTTGTAGCAACACGTAGTGTTAGCCAAAGTGAACTAGGAGCACAGAGAGCTCATTTTGACAACTGTCATCTACACTTTTCTTTAAGCCCTAAGTGAGTTTCCACTTTCGACAGTCAGTTTAGTTTAACAGTGATTGAAAGTGGGGTGGGGGGCAGTGGGGAGACAACAGTGTTAAAGAGACTGAGAGATGCCGTAGAATTAGTTAAATGCGCTGGAAAAAGTGTTGGTGTATCATAGGGCAAAGGGAATTTACAAGTTAGTTAGAGTCGAAATAATGTGACCATGGAGGATATGCTTCACAAATAAATGCAATAAAACTCATTGTTGGAGTTAAAGGCATTAAGTGATGATATATCATCAATAAGGACTTAAACACTTAAATCGATTCAAAGAGAACATGAATAATTTCCATTGAAATATATTTATCGACCTTTTTACTCCGTGAATTTTAAAATATTGCATTTTCTTAAACTGTTCTTTTTTCTCGAACTTATCTCAAATTGTTTTTCTCTCGTTTTTCACCTTTGTGTCTTCTCTTCTTGATTTATCTCACACAGATCTTCGATGACATCATCTTTGCCTTCTTCGCCCTGGAGATGACCATAAAAATGGTTGCCATGGGCATGTGTGGCAAGAACACATATCTGGCCGACTCCTGGAACCGTTTGGACTTCTTCATTGTGCTCGCCGGACTCTTGGAGTACGTGATGCATGTGGAGAATCTCAACTTGACAGCCATAAGGACAATTCGTGTCCTGCGACCACTGAGAGCTATCAATCGCATACCCAGTAAGTTGAAAACTCGAATCTAAGCCGAAATCCGTGATGCATATCAGCAGTAAACAGATACAGATACAGATACAGATACACATTTACTTTCGTATTTGGAATACAAATGTGTAATGTTGTAACTCGATCATATTTGTATATGTTTCCCAAATAAAGCAAGCCGATCAATCGAGCGAGCGCGACAGTTGAAAGCTCTGTGCAGGTCTTCAAAGACAAGTATTTTCATTATAGTGGGATTTAGATATATCGTTTGAAGTAGATTTTGCTTGCATCGAGTGTAGGTAGCTTGCGATAGTCCGGCAACACTGGACTGTGGCTGTTGATTGTTTATGTTTAGCGCCACTGCGGCCGAAAGGCAAATCAATCGTCGCCGCGGCCCGGTCGACTGCGCTGCTACTGCGCTGCGACTGCGCTGCGACGCATCTGCTGCGCTGCATAAATTTGTTTCTTGTATAACTTCTGAGTTCAATATCCGATCATACTGAAATTTGTTGCACACATTGAGAGTAGGATACTTATTATGTGTGCCAAATCTCAAGTCTCTAGCTATAAAACTGCTCTTGTTATCAGTTTTTTCGCGTTATGAGCGAAGGGGGCGTGGCATCGCGATGAAATTTTCAGGACACATTAAGCCCATGCTTTTTATCATGTGTGCCAAATCTCAAATCTCTAGCTTTAACATTGCTTATGTTATGGTGATTTTTCTAATTTTAAAACCAACGGGACTTGATATCGAAAATTGAAAATAAACTTGATCTGCGTATGGTATTCAGGAACCTACATTCCAAATTTGAAGTCTCTAGCTCTTAAAGTTGCTGAGATCCACGCGTTCATACAGACGGACGGACAGACGGACGGACAGACGGACGGACAGACGGACGGACAGACGGACGGACGGACAGACGGACGGACAGACGGACGGACGGACGGACAGACAGACGGACGGACAGACGGACGGACAGACAAACGGACAGACAGAGGGACAGGTGTCAATCGATTTGGCTATTGATACTGATCCAAAATATATGTACTTTATAGGGTCAGAGTTTCCTCCTTCTGCCAGTTACATACATTCGCACAAATTCATTATACTCTTTTTTGCCCCTTTTTAATGGGCACAGGGTATAAAAGTAACTAAGAATAATTGTATTAGATCTTATTTGTAATCAATTTTGTATCTAATTACCCTATTCCACAGATCACACAAATGCCTTTAAAAACATGTCAAAAGTTGCTTTCATCGCTATTTTCACATATCTGTTCTGATTTCTGATGTCTGTTTGGTCATTTCAAAGTATTTGTATCAATAAATATTAAAATAATATTACATGAATGTTACAAATAACGACTTGAAGCGTTTTTGGGGTCATCTTCAAAAACCAATTCGTTGAATAATAATTTGTGCATTTGTCCATCAACTGATTGTGGGGATTTTGTATTCTTGAATAACTTTGTTATTTTGAACTCTGGTCACACACTTTGAGTATGTTACAAATTATGTTACATTCTTTATTTCTCTGTCAAATTATGTACATATTTTCTCAGTGTAATATGGCTATTAAATGATGCAGAAATTCATGTTTTCATACCGATTAATCGCGTATCTTTAACGCTCTTCATGTAAATTAAATGACACTAGCTAATTTTGCCCTAATCAATTCAACATTTTCAGCATAAATCTTTAGAAATAAGCGTAATAAAAGTGTTTTCTTCTCCGCAACCAAAATTGAACAAAAAGTTATATAGCATACGAATTGAATGCAATTAAATATTTTCTTTCAGGTATGCGTATTTTGGTGATGCTCCTATTGGATACCCTGCCCATGTTGGGAAATGTGCTCTTGCTCTGCTTCTTTGTGTTCTTCATCTTTGGCATTATTGGAGTGCAGCTGTGGGAGGGAATATTGAGACAGCGCTGCACTTTGGAACGACCCGATGGCATGATTTATCCCATAACGTGAGTACAACACAACTCAGAACTGGGCGTGGTCAAATAGGGATTTATGTATAATAGTATGGGGAAGGGGGGACAATTTTGCACATGGGGCAACGGACGATCCACTGAGATGACAACGAGAATGTTACAAATGTGTTTGTCTGTAATGTCTGCAGGCAACTTTTTAATCATTTAATAATAAAAAAAACTCAATATATATGAAAATATTAGTTATATATACTCGTTATATATACACCATTATCGCATAGATATGTATATATATACATAAATATATAGTATATATATAATATATTGTATAATTTTTGGAAATTTTTATTGTTTCATGCTTTTTGTTGTATTTTGTTATTGATTTTTGGCTTTGATTTTTGATAGCTGCTTAGATCGTTTTTAAAGCTTTGAGCGTCCTACTCTCTCTCTCTCTCTCTCCCTCTATCTCTCTCGCTCTGTAATTATATCTGTCTCTTTCTATACCTATATATATCCCTCACTTCCCTCTCTATCTGTCTGGGCTGCCTGGCTGCTGATTCATATATTTTTTTTGCTTTTTGCGTTGGCTTTGCTTTTGGTTTTTGACCAATGCCACTGACAGCTTACAGCCTTATACTCACACACACACACACACACACTCACATACGCAGCACACACTCCCATACACACACACATACATACATATACTACATACAGATTTCGTTGCTGGTAATTTGCATAGGAAATGCAATGTTTGTCTGTCAATTTGTTGAAGTTGAAGTCTCGGTCTTGGACAGCTCAGTGGCAGCTGCCACAAGGACATTGCACGTCAAAATGTTGTACAAGTCGCCACATGCCACAATAAGTGACCATGGAGGACAGTTTCTGATTATGCTACACGGCCACTGTGGTAACTTCAGTGTCTGTCAGAAGCTGACAATTGTTTGGTTAACAATCTCATATGGAATGCTTTTGGTGTAGCCTGTTAAAACAGGACAATATTATATTTGTAATATTATTATATTATATAAAGTGACAATGGAGGTTTGTTAGGCACTTCTGTTGTTGAAAGACAGAGGCATTAGGAATGCTGTCACTTGTTTAAGAAACTGTTACTTGTGAAATTTTAAAAGCAACCATTGATTTCAAGTAGTGAAGTAAATCTAAACTGAACTTCGAGTTCAAAATCGAATATATATTTAACAAAAGCCGGAGAGTCGGGGCGGCAGTGACAGCAGGGTGTCCTGAGTCAGTCTTCTTTATTATTTTAGGTAAGCTAAAGATTTAATACCCTTGCAGAATTCTGATTCACTTTTCCACCGATCTTTCCTATGGCAGCTATATTATTTAGTGATC
>OY282582.1:45037156-45109927 GCA_958299025.2 Drosophila histrio
AAATAAACACAACAATTTAAACTTATTTTATTTTTTGCGCTCAAAAATCGTTTTTTATTGATTTTAAAGAGCCCTCAAAACTGCTGACGTTATAGGAAATTGTACATATTTATTATAGTATATATATATATATATATATATATATATACAACGTCTGCCTGTGCTGTGCCCAATTGTTTTTTGTTCCAACATTATTTGTGTGATCATATTATGAGCATATTACGTATACGTCACGTGTCCCGTTGTTATGTCTGTCTGAACTTCGCTACAGCTTGTTACAGCTGGCGCTTAAATAGATATATATTTGATTTAAAAGCATTTGAGCAATATATTCCATAGCAGCTAAAGGAAAAATCAATTCTAAATTGAGTTGTGTGAAAAACTTGTTTGTTTTTTTCGAGAGAAACTACAAAGAAAATCGGTGTAAAGCACAAGACTTACATTACACACTTCCGTAACTCAAGTGTGCCGTTATGTTAGGGTAAACTAAGCTTCGTTTATGGCCACGATAATGCGTCGCATTTCTATCTTCATTTTTATATATTCAACTCTTTAGTTTTCTCGCGAGTTTTTCGAACGCAGTTTTGCATTATTTTCCAGTATTTTTTGTAGCACACACATACACAAACATCCTCACACATACATCCTCTCACACACACACACACCTGTACAGAGACGTGCAACAGCTGTGGCAACAACAACTCGCGTATCATCCGCCCGTTTTGGCAACAATTTAACATAAAAGGGCAGGCGAGTTTTCTTCCTCTTTTTACTCTCTATAACTTACTTCTCCTTTTATTATTTACATATATTTTTTTTGTGTTATGATGTGCAGACAACAGACCAACAACAACAACAACAACAACAACCAACAACAACTAACAACAATATTACAAATATATATCAACTAAATATAAACTGCATATTTATACTACTACATACTATATATGAAAAATTCTATTTCCAGTTCTAGACAACAATCAATTTTCTTTCTTTATTTATTTTCTATTTTATTTTCATTATTTCGTTTTCCGTTTTTTGTTGTAGCTAACAAAGAAAAAAAAAACAAATCGGATAAGAAAAAAACGATTGAAATAACAATAAAATTAATACAATAAAAATTGGCAGCCGAGTGAAAGTTGACATGAAAAAAAAGCTCAAAAAAATACTCCAAAAACATCTCAAATTTCCTTTCAAACTATTTTCAGTTAATGTTTTCTTCTTCCGTATTGACTTTCAAAAATATATATTAAATTTGTTCTTATTCTGTTCTATCATCATTTTCCTTTTTTCTTCATTTACTGCCAATTGCAATTGCAATTAGCAAGTTAATATACAAAAACAAAAAAATAAGAAAAAAATACCAAACCAAAACAAAAATCATACCGCGAACAAATTTTTTGTTTACAGGGGACTACCTGAAGTGTACAGAGTTCGAGTCCGTGTTAACTCGTAAGATAAAATGATTTATTTTTCCCCCCTCTTAAATACTCTACCCTCTACCCACACACAAAAACAACAACAACAAAAACAACAACAAGAAAAATTATAAAAAAAATACCAGACAATTAATATCCACACAAAAAATACCAACACAAATAATTAAAAGTCAAATTTTGCTTAACAGAACACAACAATACACAGAAAAAAAAAAATACACAAATGAACCTTAGTCGTCTACTAGCTCTGTCTCTCTCTCTCTCACACACTCGCTCCCCTAGCGTATTCTTTCTCTCTCTCCCTCTTGCTAAGCTCTTGCGCTGGCCGCTCTCTTTTCTTTCCTCACACTATCTAACTCTCTATTTGTCCGTATTCTATCTCTTTTATAGCTGCTCCCTCTGCTCAATTATAAATGTTTAACATATACTATATTAACTTCAAATTGAATCTATCTTTCTATCTGAATATCTTTCTTTAACTCTATGTCTCTATCTAACTCTCGTACACCTTATAAGTAATATTTGCAGATATTTGGAATATACTAAAACTTAAATACTCACTTAATACTTTAAATACTACATTTATACTTATATATATATATATAGATATGTACTTAAACTATATATAGACAATATAAACTAGACCTTAACTATAACAACCGCAACAATAACAACAAGAACAATAACAACAGTTGTCCTACACAACACTTTGCAGCTATTGGCGTTAATCTACACGTTATGCAACACTGTAAACCAAACATAACCTCTACACACCTAAGTTGATGTCAGTGTGACCGCAGTGTTCGATGGAAAAGCTTAACAAAATCACATGGGAAATGTAACGACATTGTATCGAGAAGTGACATACACAAAAAGAGAAGCTAATGTGAGAAGTAAACCAATTAGGG
The DNA here is from genome assembly GCA_958299025.2 of Drosophila histrio. Classification (NCBI taxonomy): domain Eukaryota; kingdom Metazoa; phylum Arthropoda; class Insecta; order Diptera; family Drosophilidae; genus Drosophila; species Drosophila histrio. Next base: position 45,039,504 of record OY282582.1, read on the forward strand.
AAATATAAAGAAGTTTTGCTAAATGAGAAGCATAAATAATTAAGAAGTTACCGACATTATAGCAGGAAGCAATAAGAGAAGCTAAACGAAGTTGAAAAGTAGTAGTATACCAAGTAGGGAAACATAAAGAAGCTGTGCTAAATGAGAAGCAAGAATATTGAAGAAGTGACTGATAGAAAGAAGTGAAGTGAAGTGAGAAGAAGTGACAAGTGAAAGAAGTGAAGCAAAAAGAGAAGCCAAATAGGATTGCTTAACTTTTCGCTATACTTCCCATGCAGAGCTCGCAATAATTGGTCTCTCTCATGCTAGTTGTGTGTTTCAGCGGACACACGATGTGATGCTGTCCCGAAAGAACTCTCAAACTTCGTTCTATCTTGGCTCGCTCTTCGCTCGCTCGCCCAACCGACGATCGTTTCTGTTCGCTCGCTCGGCTCATGTGTTCACTTCGTAAGCACTCGGCAAACGTTCTTCTGAGCATGTGTGTGTATAGCGCGTGTGGATTGCTAAACATTTACAGCGAGTCTTCATGCATACGCATATGCACACAGATAAGCACTCTAGCCTCTTCTCTCTTACTCCTTAATGCTTAATGCCTGTGACGAAATATCTAAGACAACAACTTAAGGCGAACTCTTTGCTTGCTTGGCTCTGACTGACTGACTCTCAGTAGCTGAGCGACGAACGGTTCTGTTCGTCTCGAGCGGTCAGTAAGAAAGTCCGATTCGTGTCTTCGGCTCAACCCGAAACCCAGAGAGCGAAAACACGAACGAAACGAAAAAATGGGTTGCTGTTCAAGCAGTGAGCGATTCCTACTCATTTTTTCAGTCTTTAAGTGTGCAGACCGCGCAGAAAATTTTGGTTGAGCATACTTTGCGAGCTCTATCAAATATGTGAATCTAAAAACTGATTCTTGTTAGTTTGCATACTTTTCAAAATGCTTCGGTTGGTGTTAAAATTAACGAATGCTTCTCTCAACTCTTCATCCGTATCTAAGCATTGTCTTCTTGCCTCTAAATGCTTCTCTTATCTCTTCGCTTTGGCGCTCAACTCAAGAGATGCTTCTCTTAGAACTTCTCTGGTCGCCGTTCTAGCAGCAGACCGTTTTTTCACCGACCCTTTTTTTTAAGAAAAGAAGTCGGTATCGTGTGAACACTGAAAAATAAAAAGTGGCACCGATACAAATGGAATACGTCATATTTCTATTGGTGTTTGTCGGTTAAATGCTTGATTTTTGAATAAAATTGTTCAGAATGTGAACAGAATTGAAGTGAATAATGTGAATGGCAAATTCAGCGACGGTGAAAAAGTATCGGCTAAGAAGTGGACGTCATTCGGTTTTAAGTATTATAAAATATGCTTCTCCAAGCACTTCATTTGAGATCCATAAGAAAATATCTTTCTCTGAATACTTCTTTCGTTGCTTCTGACTGACTTTATTGAATCTGCTTTTTGTAAGTGTTTTCGAAATCACTTCAGATTCTGAACTTCAGAATAGTTCTCATAAGACGTCATACGATTTTAATTAAAAGAATGCTTCTCTAAACTCTTCACTCGAGATCAATAAAATGGATGATTATCTAAACACTTCTTCTTGCATTGCCTCAGATTTGAAATCACTTCTGATTACTTCTCTTAACACTTAAATAAGCATTAGGCAGCGAATGAAGATTATAGAGAAGCATCCATTTTGCTTCTCTATAGTCTTCATTCGCTGCCTCTGACTTTATTGATTATGCTTCTTAAGTTTCAGAAATCACATCTGATTTCTTCTCTAAGCACTCAACTCAGCATCAGCAAATATAATGCTTATCTATATTCTTCTCCCGTTGCCTTTAGGGATAAATAAATAGAGTTTGCTTCTCTAAACTCTTTACTCTTTAGCTCTGTGTCTTCATTGATTATGTTTCCCCTGACTTCACTAGGCGCTAGCTTAAGCAGTGCTTCTCTAAATTCCAAGCTTCTCTCAAAACTTCTCACTTAGTAGAGTATATGACTTAACTGAATAGTTCTCTCAATAGTTCATTTGTCACTGCTTCGTATAACTTCCTTAAATGCCATACAACGTTAATCCGAAGGAAGCTTCTCTGAATGCTTCTCACAGCACTTCTCTCATCCTGCAACGCTTCCTTACGACACTTCCTGCGGTCATGGGGACATCAAACTGATACAAATAAACGAATTTAATGCTCTAACCAAAAAAAAACAAAAGTACTACACACAATCTACACAAAGTTGCGCACCTGGTGAAATTCTAGTTACTCGTAATGTTTTTTAGCTGATGTGTCTGTGTCCTGTGTGTCCGTAGTGAATATACTTAAAAACTCGTGTCTCTTACCCCTTTAACCCCCCCTTTTACCACCCCCCCCCCCTTGTCTGTCGTATTCGTAAATGTTTTTAGCAACAGTTTTTTTCCCTTCCACTTGAAAAATATCTACACAAAAGTGTTTCATGTACTTTTTTTCTCTGTTTATTTTGTTTTTTTCTTTTATTTTCGTATTTTTGTTTTGATAGTTTTCAAATGTCTTTTTCTACACTTGTTTTGGTGTTGTCAAAGTGCATATTTCTGTGTGTGTGTGTGTGTGTGTAATTCTCTTGCTCTTTCTGTTTTTTACATTTTTGTTGTGCTTTCGTTTTTGTGTGTCAGTTTCTTGTGTTATTTTTGACCCCAAAGAAGCGTCACACATGGGCACAAAACTTAACAAGCACACCAATTAGCCACAATACACACACACACACACACACACACACATAGATACATGAACACATACACATAGATACACGCACACACGTATATAGTATAGTATGTAGTTTGTTATACACACGTATCTCTCCCTAGCAAACAAAAATGAAGCTCAAGCAGTTCCCTGGCAAGCAAATTTGTTGTGTTTGGTTATATACACACACACACAACCAACACACACACCAACTCTAACACACACACACACACACACACACACACAGCAGCACCCCACTTATGTATGTGTGTGTGTATTCTTTTGTAAGCTCAACTCTTTTTACAGGAAAAACCATCAGTTTCTATTGCAAAGGTATTTAAAGCTGCCCGTGTTCCTTTCCCACAAAATCCACAATCCACGTTCCACAAAAAAAAACCCTCAAGTACCCAGTCCACATTCCATGTTCCACTTTCCCCGTTCCCCGTTCCGTTGTTCCCCCATTCCACAAATGAAAGCTACAACAATAATCAAAATTAAACTCGCATTACATACTCCACACAGACACACACACACACACACACACATACACACGCTGTCACACTCACACACATACGCAGCTTCATAAAAAGTTTTGCATACTTTTAAGCGCGCGCGCGAATTGTTGCAAGAGTTTTTCTGTCTTTTTTTGTCTTTTTTCTTATTTTAATTTTACCTTTCGTTTTTCTTTTTTTTTTTGTGGATTTGTTGCCGGTGCGCGCACGTGCATATTAAACACATTTTATTGTCACACACACACACACACACACCCACACACACACACATTTACGTTGACATTTTTGTGGTGCCAAGCCGAACCGCCCCGCCCCTTGCCGCTTGGAGAGGCAACTCGGCGTCTATTTTGCGGCGCGTTTAATTTAAATTGTTTTGCCGTCTCTTCTTCTTATTCTGCTGTTGCTGCTGCTGCGCTTTTCTCATTTTTTTATTATTTATTTTGTTTCTTCTGCTTCTGTTGCTTTTGCGTATTGTTGTTGTTGCTGTTTATTCTTCTTAATTTCCTACGTATTACGGCTTAATTTTGTGGCTGCTTTCTTTTGAGTGCGCACACACACACACCTGGTTTTTATGAGTCACGTTCTTCGGCGGCTTAGTCGCCATTTTGTCTTCTATCTCGCTCTCGCTGTCGCTCTCACGCTTAATCTCTCTTTCGCACTCTGTTCGGTGTGTGGCATAGTTCAGTGCATTTAATGTGCTGTCGTTTCCTGTTGGAGCGAAAGCTCACCGATCTAAACTAAAGCTTCAGCTTTTTTTCACTCCCACTCTCTGTCTATCTCGCTCTAACTTCTGCTTTCTCTTGCTTGCTCTCAGAAAGCTTAGCTTTTTCACTTGCTCATGATTTTATCAACAGCTTAAAGCTTCAGTTGCGTATGCGTTAGGATCTGCCTTATAGCTTGATAAAAGCTTGGCGCTTGTTACATTTAAAAAGCTTACTAATGACAGCTTAAAGCTGTTGTTTTCCAGCTCAAAGCTTTCGTCACTCACAATAGATTGTAGCATATAAGCTGAAAAGCTTCACTTTCTTCACTAATATAAGCTCAAAGCTTAGCACTTATCACTTTTTAAGCTCAAGGCTTGCCTTTCAACACGGTTTTAAGCTAAAGGCTTTGCTTTCGTTACTAACTGAACCTTGCAGCTTAATACTTATCACTTCCAAGGTTAAAGCTTTGCTTTTATTACTAACTAAAGCTATGTTTGTTACTAATCCCCATACAAAGCTTACTTCTTGTTTTAAAGTATCAGCATCTCCAAAGTTTAAAACTTTGATTTTATCACTGGCTGCAACTCAAACTTTAATTCGATCATGCTTTCAAGCTTAAAGCTTAACTAAATCTCAAAGCTTTGCTTTGACTAGATTATTAACAGCAGAAGTTTGTCTTTAATTACAGTTTCAAGCTTAAGCTTTGCATTCGTTACTAATCGCCTGATAATATACACTGTCAAAATTAAAGCTCTGCTTTCGTTACTAACTAAAGCTCAAACTGTGGTACTAATCACTTCTTAAAGGTCAATGCTTTTCTTATCAGTCTATTCAAAACTCAAAGCCTAGATTTAAACAATGACTGACTGCAACTCAAAGCTTTATTTCGATCACACTTTCAAGCTTAGAGCCTGCTACGCTTCGTCTAAAAGCTCAAAGCTTTGCTTCTCTCACTTTCGCCTATCGCTTAAAGCTCACTCTCACTTACGCTCTCACGCTCGCTTTCAAACAAACTGTCTGTCATGCTCTCTTCTCGCTTTTGCTCACTATTCTTCATTGTCTCACTCCCTCAAACTCTTCTTTCTTATTGGCTATGCATTAGAACAACGTGTCTCACTCAGTCACATTCGATTATCGTTTATCGATTATTGGCAGTCTATATCGCATTCTCACTCACTCACTCACTCTATCTCTGTCTCACTCGTTCATTCGCTCTTTCTTTGTCTAATTAGTGGTATGGTCGCAAAGTGCGACAAAATTCAACTCGAACCAAAATTAAGCACCAAAATTTTCTCATTAAATGAAAAAAAAAAGTGACAAAATTTTTCTCATAGTTAAATTCACCGTACTCTATCTATCTATCTATCTCTTTCTCTCAAATTGTCCATGTATGTAAATGTTACAATATTCGTACGCATAATGGCATTTACTCTACGTATAAATAAAATATGATATTACTGAATATGAATATGGTTAATTTTAAAACAAAAAACTCTTTTTGTGCTCTCTCTCTTTCTTTCTCTCTCTCTCTCTCTCTCTCTCTCCTCACTTTCTATTCTCTGAACTTATTCTTATCTCTTTCTTACTATCAAATATATATATAAATATATCTCTCTGAATATCTGTCTGTCTGTCTGGTATTCAATCTGATCGTAACTTGATTTTAATCAAACACAACCCGAAAACATTCTCTTCTCGAACGTTATGTGTGTAAAATACAAAACAAAATCGCAGCCTCTCGCAATACTATGAATTCTCCAAGGATCAAGACTATATCTGCTCAACGCCCGAGGATTCGGGAATGCATCTGTGCGGCAATTTTCCACCTTATCGCATCGGCTCGCTCGTTTGCAACGGTAAGTGATGAAAATTCATAGCTCATAACTCCCAACTTACTACTTATGTATATAGACCAGAAACAACATTAAACTCAATCCGAAAACTTTGCTCACTTTTCAAGCTAAATGAAGTGCAAACGGCGCGTGTTAATCAAATTTTGATGGTACTTTTAATTACTTTTGCGCGCTGCTTGGACTTTCTAACTTAATTTCCCACCTTAAGTTTGTCCAGCTTTATTCGTTCTCTAAGTAAATTACAGTTCAGCTTCTTAAACACGAATTACTTTGAAAAAAAGCAATCACAAGCAATCACTATAGATAAGATAATTAATAAAGAAATACTTTTATTTGAAATTTTTGACATTAATCGAAGCTAATATATAATAAAACCAGTCGGTAAAAGGCTACAGTCGGAGTCGACTACGAGAGACCCTTTACCTATTCTTCAAAATGGAAATACGAGTAACACTAATAGTTCCCATAACGCGTTGTAGCATCAATATGCTCTTCTTCTTCCTTTGGTCCGACACTGAGTAATATTGAGTTTTGAATAACTTCCGAGATCATTATCCGATCGCGATGAAATTTCCAGGATACGTTAGGACCCTGATACCCGTCCTGTGTGCCAAAATTCAGGACTCTAGCCTTAATATTTCGTTTTATGGGATTTCAAAAATTTTCTTCTCGATCTACGGAGGCGTGTCAAAATTTGAAGATAAACTTGATCTGCTTAGCCCATAGACGAAGCATCATACCAAATTTGGTGACTCTAGCTCTTATAGTCTCTGAGATCTAGGCGCTCATACAGATAGACGGACAGACGGACATGGCTATATCGACTCGGCTGGTGATACTGATCAACAATATATATACTTTATGGGGTGTCTGCCAGACTTCCTTCGACCTGTTACGCACATTTTGACAAACTCAATATACCCTTTTACTTTTTTTTAAAGAGGTAAGAGAGGGGTCTAAACAAGTCGGACACAACAGGCTACATCCGAAGTCGACTACGAGTTAATAATTATTAAATTATATAAAATGAGTAATAATGAAAATTATGTTCCAATTAAAGAACAAATGGCTCCACGGGGCGTCGAACCCACGAACAGAAATGTCCTACGACAACTTAGCCGACACGGCCAAAGCGACACATAAGCTGCCGACGTCAAAACCGTTAGATGTACATACATATACCAGCACCATCTGATCTTCGCGTTCGTCGCTACGCATACAAGCAAACGTGCGCATGCACATACTTGGACACACACACAGAAACGAAATGCGAGAGCGAGCGTCACAGACGTGCGCATCGTTCTGGTGTCTGTCCAAGACTGAAATTGCTCTCATTATTTGCGCGTCGATCGCTCGCTCTGAGGCTCTTCAGGCCTTCGGCTATCAACGAAGTCAGGGCTGCACAACTTCGGCTATTCTGGAGTGTTAAGGCTGCAGCCATTTTTGCGCTCACAAAAATCGCTGTTAGACGCCTCTATATATTGTATGCTTAGTAATTTACCTCTGTGACTAGTGTATCAATATTTAAGGGAATTCTTGTAGCAGTAGAATATAAGATAAATTAAATTATATAGTTAAGATGAAATGACAAAGGTACGACTGTAACATCGACTGTAACTAATCTTCTGTTTTTTTGGCAGATGAGGCGAAGCTGCTGGACCTGAACGAACCGACGAACACGTCGTGCGTGAATTGGAATCAGTATTACACGACCTGCAGACAAAGTGGCGAGAATCCTTTTCAGGGCACGATATCCTTCGACAACATTGGCATGGCCTGGGTGGCCATATTTCTGGTGAGTTTCCCTGTCGCAGTTTACCAATTAGCCGCCAACTTTTGTTAAACAAATAACAATGACAACAAATTGACACGGACTCTCCGACGACTCGATTCAATGTGGCCCCTTGTCCAGTTGTCCAATTGTCCCCTTGTCCCCTTGTTCACTTGACCCCTTATTTCCTGCCCCCTGGCATGGTTGACACTCGGCCACAGTGACAGTGACAAAGTTGCATGTTAATTTGCCGCTCAGCTGCTGTCAACTGCGGTGGCATCTGCCACTTTTGGCATCGCTTTCATTAAAACAACAACTAGGAACAAACAGCTGCCAATTTGCATAGGGCAGCAGATTCTGACAGTACTCCACCGTCCACAGTCCACCGTCCCCCGTTAACCCCCGTTAACTCAAACACCCTTATGGACACCCCTCAGACAGACACTATGTGGCGTATGCGCAATGTCAGGCATTAGCCAGTGACATGTCGCCAGCAGCTTATTGGGCCAAACAACATTATTGATTGATTTAATCACTTTCAAAATTAAGAAACTATTTTCATATTCACAGCTTTATTTAATCACTTCCCTTAACCAAAGTTGACCCTTGTCATCTTAAATGGCAGCAAAATTGACACTAAGCAAGCTGGTCAAAGAATGATTACTGACTCTTCCCTCTTGCAGAGCCCTGTATAGAATGTTTCACTCAACATTCCTATAGTCGTAAAACAATACTCAATACACAAACTGTGAGTTTAGTTCAGAAATCCAGAGAGACAACAGAAATGTGCAGAGTCAACTTTAGTATTCATCCGATCTTTCCTATGGCAGCTATATAATATAGTTGTCCGATTCCAAACAAATTTTCTCAGAATGTTAAAGACAAGACAATCGTATATACAATTTGTGAGTTTTGTTGAGATATCTCAATAAACTACAATCATTTTCTTACTACACCTTAATCGTTTCTATGGCAGATATGATACTGTGGTCAGATTTGGGCAATATTTGATCGGGATGTATCAGATATGACCAAATGCATATTCTATGAGATTAGCAGAAGTACGTCGCTAAACAAAATTGTTTCTTATACTAAAGTTTGATTATTAACCGATAGTTTCTATGGCAGCTAGTATATGATAGTATAGTGGTTCGATCCGGCCGGTTTCGACTTATGTACTGCCTGCAGCAAAAAGACGGATGCGTAGGATGTTAAATACAGATAGCTTTAAAACTGAAAGAGTAATTTGCATAGAAACAGACAGTCGGACAGACAGACGGACAGACAGACAGACGGACAGACAGACGGACAGACCGACGGACAGACATATCTATATCCACTTGGCTGTTAATGCTGATCTAGAATACATATACTTTATTGGGTCGGAGATGTCTGCATTCATTCGTTACACATTTCGTGACAAAATTATAATACCCTCCACAAGGGCATAATAACAATAGGAAATGGAAAAATCAAGTCGACAATTCATAACAAGTTTTTGGATTTATTTAAGGAATTTATTCATAAGCAAATCTTCAGAACTCATTCAGATCTTTACTTGGTTTATGTTGCATTTTGGAAATAATTTATTTAACAGACAAATATAGGAAACAATAGTTGAAATAGTAATAGGTTAGTTAATAACTTAATAAATTAACGTTTATTACTAAATATTGAACAATGTGTACTAAGCACATTTTAATCCGCTATACGTAACTTAATTTATATATGTTATACGGGTTTCAAATTATAAGAAACTTACTTTGGCGTATTTAAAACTTATGAAAATATATAAAAATATTTTTCTATTTGCTTTGATGAATTTGTTAAATTTCTAAGAATTGTAAAGACACGGAATTTTCATGAAAATCAATCTAAATTACTTCATTCATAGATTAAATATAAATGGAGTTAAAATCCATTTAAATCGCTTAAAAATCCATTTATCGTTGTTTCGATGTTTCATGTGTCAGTGGAGAACAAGAACATGTACAATTAAAGTGCAGATAGAGGTGCAGAAAAAGAGCAAAATAACTTTTTATAGATTTTCTATATTTAAATGTTATCTATTTTTGTACTGTTAAGAAAGAGATATACATAATAGGGCCATTCAGCAGATAATTCAATCAGTAATCGCTTATTTATTTGTGATGAATACCTTTTTAATCAAATCAGTCTACTGCATGTTAACTTTTTATTAAATCAGCCTACTACATATTTTCAAGATTCGTTGTTTGTAACAAAATAATCAGTATCATTTATCACAATAATTAAGATTGTTAAAAACTTATAATCACGTATCATGATTGGTGATCAGAATTACCTGCTGATTGACCCCATAGAGAAAATAAGCTTTTAGTATGCGAATATGATCTGTATCTGCTTTGCCAATGAGCCTTAGTGCACACACAGCTCCACTACGTAGCTGCTTGATACGGTATTCACGACATTCTTTTCATTAATTTCTTTTGTTTCATTTGAATCAAATAAGCGAAACTAGTAACAATTGGAGAAATAAAAAGTAACAATTCAGCTTCAAACATTATTGACAACTGACGGTCGTTTTTTAGTGGGGAGAATTTCCTTTAAATCATGACGTACCCAAATATCGTATTCAAAATGTACTTATTTGGTTTTCTATTGTTGTATGTATGTGATATGTTAAGATTTTCATCAAAGTCTCCTGCTGAATGCCCCCAATGTTGTTCTTAATCTTGATGTTATTGTATACTCGTAGATTCTAAAAGATGTATATAAATACAAAATTAATTATAATACTATACAAAAAAATTGGCAGTTTCAAAAAGTTTCAGACACAAATGCTGATACAGATTTTAAGCTGAAGAAAAATATTGAAGAGCAAGACTTCGGATAGATTTGTCGATAAATTGCCGTTTTAAAAGGGAAATGTTTTTAATTTTCTTTATTGTATTTCATTTTTTTTTAAACAATGAAAGTCTGCAAAATTATTTTACAAAAAGATTCCTAACTTCTTAATGAAACAAGTCTTCAATCTTTTTTAAAATTTAAATTAGTTTTGCTTTTATCACAGTCTCATAAATAAAATTGTAGTTAGTGAAATAAAAAACATTTTAAAGTGATTTAATTATTCTAAAGAATATTTTTATAATTGGATTTGATTTGTGCTCGTGGAGTAGATAATTTTAAAAGGCTGTCGAAAATGTCATACGAACGAGATAGATACAGATGTAACATACAGATAAATGTATATGTAGATGCAGTTATGAATGCAATAAATTATACAAATACTTTAACAAATATGTATCTATATTTATATAAAGTTATTTAAACGAGATAAATAGGTATTTATAAACAAATGCAGCTAAGAATGCTAAGGAGAATAGTTATAATTACAATGAGAGATAAGAATGAAGATGCAGATATAAATACAGATGCTTTCATTAATTCACATATGCATATTAAGGAATTTAATCATTCGTACATATGTATGAAGAAGATACAGATACAGTAATAGATACGAATAAGAGCATAGCTTAATTACAGATGCTGAAACAGAGACGAGATTTTAAATTTAAATACATACGAATATCAATGTTTCATCCGCAGCTTAACTCAACTCCCCTCTCCGCAATCTCTTTCTCTTGTATCTGTAAGCATTTTGTGGTCGTCTTTGATTTCTGATTTTGATATGAACATTTGTTGTGTTGACTGGCCATTGGAACGAGTGAAGAGGCGTGGCAGGTCAAAGGCTGTGCAATTAAACACAAATCAAATACGCATTAAACCAGCTGCGACGCAGACTGGACAGACAGACAGACGGCAAAGTCATAACCGGCTGGACAAAGCAAAATATTACGCATACGTGACGTGATACGATACAATATTGTTGACCTTTAAGCCTGATTCGCTAATTACGCTGCTAAAAATGATTTTGATTACTTTTCCTCATTTTTTTTTCTTGCTTGATTTCAACCATTTCTTTTACCTATTGCAGGTCATCTCGCTGGAGGGCTGGACGGACATTATGTATTACGTGCAGGACGCACACAGTTTCTGGGATTGGATTTACTTTGTTCTACTAATTGTGGTGAGTGCGGAAATTACCCAAAATTCTCATCTTTCAACCAGTCGATTTTCTAGCTCAATTGAGCATTCCTTTTAAATTGCTGTGGTTTCTCAAATGCCCTACAATGTGGAGCATATTGATTATTTGGGGCAAGAGTAGAAAATAAATCGAGTGGCTAAAAGTATGCTATACTTTTTGAGCTGAGTTTTTATTTGAATTATATTTCTTTAATTACGTATACGTTATAGTATCTCTGAGTTAAACGTGGTGGATTGTTCGAGACAATCAAATCAAGACAAACTATTTTTTTATATGCTTACACATATTTATGATCAGTTTAAGTGATCATGTTGGGTACATTGATTATATGGGGCAAAAGTAGAAAATAAATCAAGTGGCTAAAAGTATGCTATACTTTTTGAACTTAGTTTTTATTTTAATTATATTTCTTTAATTACGTATACGTTATAGTATCTCTGAGTTAAACGTAGTGTTGTGGATTGTTCGAGACAATCAAATCAAGACAAACTATCTTTTTTATGCTTACACATATTTATGATCACTTTAAGTGAATTTATTGAACATTTCTAAGCCTTTAAGTATCCCAACGATTGACTAAAAAGAAAATTTAAAATAAAACTAAACTAATTGATAAATGCCCATATTACAGCAGCTGGAGAAATTAACAATGACAACAGACTTGAAACAAGTCGATTAATAATTTATATAATTTATATAAAAATTAAATAAATAACTATTGATATATTTTATACAATAAATAAATTAATTTATTAATTACAAATAGTTATTTTGACAATTAAAATGCCTGATAGATAATTTAAATTTCGTCTTAACCAATGCCAGAATCGCATACCACTTTGCTGCATTTGTTTTACTTATTTACTTGAGAGGTTCGTGGCAAGTTCGGTTGCATGCAGCAGCAATTTGCCAATGTAAATAAGTAAATTACTTTTCCAACTGTAATCACACACAACTGAATCTCCCCTATAACTACACTAGCAGCAGCAACAGCAGCAGCAGCAGCAACAGAATCATGCCACAAAAGTTTGTCTATTGAAAAATGCCATGTTGACTGTCTGCACTACTGACCATGCAACATGTTGCAATCTCAAGCTGCTGCTCAGCAACTGCTTTAGCTCAGCCCTCAGTTGTGTGTGTGTGTGTGTTGTCTTGGGAGTACCGAAAGGTGTCCTTGGACTAATTAAAAGGCTTATATGCAAACAGAGACACAGACTTACTGACATACACAGTGCGAAAAACTCAAGTAAATGAGTAAAAAGTAAAAAAAACAAGTAAAATAAAGTAAATCATATACTCAAATCCTTTTTACTAAAGTTTAAAATACTGAAGTGATTGATTTCTATCTTAGGTTCAAAAATTAAAGAAGCTACTTAAGTAAATAGTGCGTTCGTTCTTGCTTTAAGCACAATTCAAACTTGATTTCCACTAAAATGTAAATAACTTAAGTCAAGGTTTTTATTGTATTATATGTACGATTTCTTAAGTCCGATTATTAAAGTATTTAAGTAGTTTTGTATTTGGATAATAGAGTACAGTGCGGACTTGAAATAATTGATTTGTGCTTGATTTGAGCACGACTTAAAGTTATTTGAGTTATTTGTATCCGACTACAAGACACATTATTATACTTGATGATGAAAATGACGTCGATTTAAATGTTTTAATAAGTATTTGTAACCTTGATTCAGGTTATGATAAACTCACATTCTTTTCAAACTCTTCTGTAAGAAATCGCTGTCAAAAACATATTTAAAACTTTTGTATACTTACTTCTAGTGAATAAAGTATTTCTTGTTTCTAAAAATAGGTTTTCAGCGTCTCCAATATTTATTCTGAGGTCATTCGAACTTAATATTAGTTTGACTCTCTCTTTCTCTGTGTAGTATAAACACACTTATGGTACATTTGTCCTATGTGTCTACAATTTCCTTATTTATGTTTCAAGTTTTGGCTCACATGTCGCAAACTTTCTCTCTCTCATTCTCCCAACATATATCTCCTCTCTCTTTCTTTCTCACTCTCTTTCTAACTATCTCACTCTTTTGTTCTCCTGCTGTGCATTTGATGTGCAAAATGATTTTGGCTATTTCCCAACAACAACAACAACGAGAGGGAACAACTTTTGATATGCAAATTGCTTGCAGTCTGTCCATCTTTTCCCCTCTGCTTTTCTCCATTTATTCCTCTTAATCTACCACTCTCTCTCTCTCTCTCTCCCAGACACTCTTTATGTGCTCTATTGCTATCGAGAGTTTACCAAGGAAATTGCATATTTATGTTTTTAGTAGCATTTTGTGCTCGTCGTACACAAATACGAAATTAGAAACATTTTTCACATTTGTTGCTGTTGCTGTTGTTGTTGTTGAAATATGTTTTCAATTTAAAGTTGGCAAATTTGTTTTACCAGAAAGCTTTTAAAATGCAACAGCAGCTAATGGATACCACACACACACACACAGAGAAAGAGAAATAGAAAGAGACAGAGAAGAGAAATATAAACATAGAGAGAGAGAGAGAGAGACAGACTGTAGTAGCGAGTGAGGCAAATTGGCAGCTCAGCTAATTTGCAACAAAAGCCATTGAATGCAACGCTAACAAATCGAAAGTTTGCTTAACTGTGCCACAAGCTGAGACTTGGGCTAATTCAAGATTGTTGCCTGCTGCCTGTTGCTAGTTTCCTGTTGCCGTTGCTGCCGTTGTTGCAAGCAACGCAGCTGCATCAACTTGTCAATTGCCACGTAACTTTGCAGCGTCAATGCGAAAACTTTTCTCTTACTCTCGGTAATATCAATGTACAGCAGAGGGTAGGAAAATTCAGTATAAGTGTTTGCAATAGACAGAAAAAAGACATTAAAAATTATCACTGCGAATTGTTCGATCAGTTCAAGCAAAGATTATCGAACATAAAGATGAACCGCTGCCATACAAAAATGCGTACCAGGCAAATTTTATAATTGGGTTTTATTAAAACTCCCAGAAAAATGTGTATATAAGAAGTACTGAATTGGACGTATGTTTTCTAGTGATCGCTATGGCTCTTTTGCTTAAGATCAACTCTAAGTCTGTTTTGAGCGGAAGGTAACGAGTTCGAATCCTGGTGACTTCATTGATTTTTTAATTCTATAAGAGAATTTGGCTTCGTTCTCATGCTCGGCATTTGCTCGGCAAATTTAACGAGCTTTTGCCTGCGTCAACAGCTAGACGACATGGTATACATTAAGATAAGATGTACGGACTTAGACGTTCGTTTTCTAGCGATTGCAATGGTCCTTTTACTTAAGATGAGCTCTACGTCTGTTTTGAGCAGAGGGTAATGAGTTCGAATCCTGGCGATGTCATTGGTTTTTTAATTCTATAAGAGAATGTTGCCTCGTTCTCATGTTCGGCATTTGCTCGGCAACTAGACGACAAACGGTATACATTAAGTACAAAATCTTGGTTTGTTTTGTTTTCTATACTCTTCACTTCACTCCATTTCGTTTCTTTTCGCTTTTTTACTGCCAAATGTCAAATGCGTGTATGTTTGTATTTATGTAATTGTGACATTTATATTTGCTGGTAAATCCCAATCACAAATTTGCCTGTTACACTTTTTTGTATGACAGCGGTTCATCTTTATGTCCTATAGTCTTTGATTCAAGGTATATATCGAACAGTGCCTTTCTGTTCTAACTACGATACCTACCTACATTGGTAGGTAATTGTAATAACCCGATATTTTAGTATATTTTATAACTATGTTTAGACTCGCTGTGTTCCACGCCGTGATGTAGAATGAGCTATGTATATTTCTATATTCAGAAAACTAGTGAACGACTAGAATTCAACGCCTACTTAGTTGTTATTTCCGAACCCTGAACAGTAATTAACCATGAATCACGAAATATGGGGAAATATTAAACAATAAAAATTATAGAAGTTGAAACCGTTGGGACTATTTATTAAAATTGGGTTAACACGTCGATTGATAGTCATTCAAAAGATATTCACATGTCAAATTGTAAAATCCATCATCATAGTCGTGTTCATCATATAATCATTCTCAGTATCATTATCATATCCGCTTTCCTTACTATCATCCTTATTAAATCATCATTGTCAAAATAATTATTAACATAATCATTGTGTCATTATCAATCATAAGCATCCTAATCCTGTTCATAAATATTATCACAATAATCATAAGCATCATCGTTATCATAATCATAACAAAAACAATCAGTGTCATCATCAATCGTACTTATATTTTAATCCATCTTCGGCCTGAGTTTCAATCAATTTATCAATGATATATCCATCTGACTTGATGACAAATATTTTCATACTCTTCTTTAATAACTGAGTGTCTCTAGTGATTTCTTAAATGTTCTCCATATTTAAATTCCGTGTTCTTTCCATCAATAATTCGCTTGGCAAATCATATAATCATCTGTAGATCATTCGAATATCTACAAAATTCTCGATCCACTTTCAATCAGAAAAGTTTCCATGACTACATAAAAAACACGTATTGAATATTTGTGATCTTAAATATACTTAAAATATTAAAACATCGAACTTGTTAAGCTTTCTTATGTTTAGATAATGTGAATCAATTGCCAAAAGTTTCGTAAGAATGATTGTTCATAAAGTTCGTGTTAATTCCATACAATTGTTTCTATTCGCAGCCTTCTTCTTCTTAATGTAACCTGTATTAAAAACATTTTGATGTTAGAGATAGATTTAAATATTCGTAGATCGAAGTTCTTTTTCTTCGAAGCCAAATCAAAAATCAGAGATATCATAGCATATCCTCATTATCATCGTAATCATCAATCAGAGATATCATAGCATATCCTCATTATCATCATAAACACATTCGTCATCATCTATCATAAATAATCGTTGTTCTCATCAACTAAATGTTGAAATAAAGACAGTTGTCCTATGATTTTCTCAATCCCGCAAGTAGAGAGCAAGATGGTAGCTCTCTTTATATCCTTAAAAAAATAATAATAAACACAGAAGTTATTTAAGAAAATAGTTAACGTAACGCGTATTGAATTTACGCATATATGTAGTTATTAAATTGGGGGAATAAGTTATAATGTATTTGTGCAAATATATGTAAGCCATATGGAGGCATTTCCGGTCCTATAAAGTATACATTTATATTCGTGATCAGTAAGTATCTGTCCGTCTATCAGTCTGTATGTCCGTCTATCCGTCTGACCAGCTGTCTATCTGTCTATCCATCTGTCATTCTATCCGCCTATCTATCTGTCCATCTGTCTATCCATCTAAATGTCTGTCTGATCAGCTGTCCGTCTATCTGTCTATCTGTATGTCTGTCTGTCTGTCTGCCTGTCTGCCTGTCTGTCTGTCTGATCATCTGTCCGTCTGTCTGTCTATCTGTCTGTTTGTCTGTCTGTCCGTCTGTCTGTCCATCCGTTTGTCTGTCCGTCCGTCTGTCTGTCCGTCTGTCTATTCATCTGTCATTCTATCCGCCTATCTGTCTGTCCATCTGTCTATCCATCTATATGTCTGTCTGATCAGCTGTCCGTCTATCTGTCTACCTGTATGTCTGTCCGTCTATCTGTCTATCTGTCTGTTTGTCTGTCTGTGCGTCTGTCTGTTCATCCGTTTGTCTGTCCGTCCGTCTGTCTGTCCGTCTGTCTGTTCGTCTGTCCGTCTGACCATATGTCTATCTGTCTGTCCATCTGTCTGTCTATCCATCTATCTATCTGTCTGACCATCTGTCCGACTGTCTATCCGTCTGTCTATCCGTCTGTCTATCCGTCTGTCTATCCGTCTGTCTATCCGTCTGTCTATCCGTCTGTCTATCCGTCTGTCTATCCGTCTGTCTATCCGTCTGTCTATCCGTCTGTCTATCCGTCTGTCTATCCGTCTGTCTATCCGTCTGTCTATCCATCTGTCTATCCGTCTGTCTGACCATCTGTCCTTCTATCTGTCCTTCTATCTGTCTGTCCGTCTGTCTGTCCGTCTATCAGTCTGCATGTCTGTCCATCTGTGCGTCTATCTGTCTGTCTGTCCATATATCCGTCTGCCCATTTGTCTGTCCATCTGTCCGTCTGTCTGTCCATCCGTCTGTCTATCCATCTATCTGTCTGTTTGACCATGTGTCCGTCTGTCTGTTTAACTGTCTGTATCAATCGATCTTAGCGCACTATAATACTTAAGATACTTAAAATTGAGTATTTAGTTTTCTGAATATTATACACAGATATCAAATTTATATTTAATTGTTGATGCCACAATACCACCTACGCCACCAACTGAAATCAAACCCATAACCAGAGCAATTTTCAAGCTATAGACTTGAGTTTTGCCATACATATGTATTGTAGTCTTGTATTTAATTACGATCGGATAATAAACTCGGTAGAATAATAGAAATCTGACATTTGCCGCGTCTTTCTGTTCGTGTGTGTGTGCAATTGCGTGCTAGACAATCTAAAATCTCGTAGCTTACTTACTCTTCTAATCATACAATCTCTGATTTCTCTTTCACACACACACTCTCTTGCAGATTGGTTCGTTCTTCATGATCAACCTGTGCCTGGTCGTCATTGCCACACAGTTCTCGGAGACAAAGAAACGGGAGATGGAACGGATGCGGCAGGAGAGGGCACGATACACGTCCACCTCGACATTGGCGAGCAGCACCAACAACTCGGAGCCGGCAACTTGCTATGCGGAAATTGTCAAATACATAGCCCATCTGTGGCGACGCTTCAAGAGACGAATGTTAAAGAAGTACAGATTATATAAGTATGCTGCTTGTCCTTTTAATTTCATTCAATTACGTTTTATGTTCACCGTTTACTCGTTTTTCTCGTCTCGTCTCGTCTCGTCTCTCTTGTGTTTTTTTTTCTTTGTTGTTTCCTCTCACTCTTGTAAAAAAAAAGTCCCTTTGCCTTATAAAATGTACATTAAGTACTTAACATCTAAGTGCCTCGTACTCGTTACACAATTGCTTATGCTGTTAACAACAACTGCAACTGCCACTGCCACTGGCACTGCCACTGCCACAAAAGGCAAGCTTTAACTGGCATGCCACACAGCAGGTGGCGCCTCGCATCATCCTTTGACTTTTGCACATCAAAATTCAAGGACTAATCCACGCACAAATCCCTCGCACTCAAGATTGCCTCAAAAATCACTTGTTCTAATGAAACTCTAATCGATTCTGACTTCATTAGTAGCAAGCAACAAAGTTTACCTTCTTGTTTCTTGGACGCCACGTGGTTTTCTACTTAACTCTTGATTACTCTTAAGTATTCTGCACCTTCGAAGCAAACAAATTTGTTTTCTCCTCCTCCTCCTCCTCCTCAAAAAATTTATTATTCAAGTTGACGCATCTGCATTTTCAGCTGTTCTTTTCAAGTGTTTGAGAGACAAACACACAACTTGAAGGATGGCAGAGTGTTTATTAAAAAAAGTGTTTTCCAGTCTTTTGATGTTTATACAAGGGATTTGCTTGAATTTATAACTCTTTCATCTACTATTAAGTTAAAAGTTGAAAGATCTCAAATGGAAGTTACTAGTAATCAGTTGTTGTGGTTGTTGAGGGAAAAATGTATCTATTTATTGATGTTTTGTATATATTTATATATATATATATTGAAGTATATATATATATATACTCTTGAAGTCAGTTGGCATAGTTTAGCAGGAAGATCTTAAAGGGCTATATTTCTTGACCTTAAAGTGTGTTCTATTAGACCCTTTCGCGTTGTTTTGTTTTGTTTTGATAGACTATAATGAATTTACATTATTTTATTAGCGGTATTTCGCGAAAAAGTCAGCTACTTTTCTTTCTGTTAACATCAACTGTTAATATCGATAAACATTGTTTGTTTGTCTAACATTGGATTGAAAATGTTGGCTAACTGAAACTTTAGTCGAATTGTTAAAAAATGGCGTCAAGTGTGTCAACTGTTTAGCATTTGTATAAACGATACACAGAGCGAAAAAGTCAAGTATATCGTACTTAAAACGCCACATTTCAGAATTGATTTCTCACTAAGAATGAAATTACTGAAGTCAAGCATCTCGATCTTAATTTAAGTACGATTTCTTAAGTCCGAAAATTTAAGTATTCAGTTCTTTCAAACTTAAAAGTTAGTTCGAAGCATACTTGTACTTAAGTACATTCATTCTTGTTTTAAGTACAATTCACACTTGTTCTAGGTCCCTTAAATTCTGTAACTAAGTACACAAGTATCTAGATTGATTGTGCAAAATGTTCTTCAAATAATACCACACGCTGCCTAATAAAATTGTCGAATTTAAAGACTTTCACACAGTGTGAAAGTTGGCGAAGACTGACTACAGAAAATTGTCCTCTTGTCGAATATAGTCTTAACTTCTCGATGCCCATTGAAATGCTCCTTATAGCAGACAAGCTAGAACCATTTGCGAATTCGAAGCAAGAAATCGCAAAGATGATTTAAGTCTTATAAATCTTGATATAAGATGTCACAAACTTATTCAGAGGGTATTCGCTGTGATAATTTGTTTCGAGCCCGAGTTCCGAACTTATATCTAGAACTTTCATACTCATATCTAGTAAGCTCTGGAGTTCTACTTAAATCAAGTTTGTTTACTCTTATATCAAGAATATATGTGTACCTGATCTAAGAATTTGTTTCACTCATTTTCACTAATTCGTACTTGATTCAAGTATGGATTTTAAGAATATACTTAATTCGAGGTCATTCGTACTTATCTTTTATCTTTTATCTTTTAACTATATATTGTTAATAGATTCGCTTAAAAACAGTAAGAGTTATTGTCACACCTAGGTCAGTTTATTTTTATCTTCCCACTTCAGTCTAGAAGTGAGCAAGTTAATAGAACCTATAGATACTTTCGTGGTCTTAAGTCTTAGACTCCAGTTTGAGCTTCTATTCCATTTAATTCATATATTGGCCAATGTGTGTACGTAGTAGTTTTAACTATTATAAAATAGTTAAGTTAATCAGAGAAAGAAGGGAATCAACAGTTTTGATGTCAGACAATTGTAGAAACATATAATACATACATATATAAAAATATATGTAATGTACTTTTTTGCTGAAAATCTTTCCGCAACTTTAACTGTCAACGCCAAAAAAGTTTGTTTATTAACTACTTCTACACCTTGAGAAATACATAACAAACATAAAGTTTGTCTACGTAAAAAGTGTTCAGAAAGTCGATTTAAGCATTGCACCTTTTAGACATAAATATAAATATCAAATAATTGAATTTCTGCAAGTTAGTTACAAGTGACTTAACTCGGAAATTATACTTAGATTCTTTATAATTGTGTTGCTTAAAAATATAAAGAAGGATATTGATATTGTGGAGATCATAAGTCAACTGTGTCTTTATTTCTAATTCAAATGTTTTAATATATTTTTATATGCAAAACATATTTATTCGTACTCTATTAACTCTGAGCCATCGCGTGCCACAAAATGTGGCACCTCCCCCCCTTTTCTCTCTGCGTTGTCTTCGTCTTCTAACTGGTTATGGGTTTAACTCTTTATTGTTCTAGTATTTGATTTATTACAAATTCATTTAACATGCGTTCGCTTCTCACGTCCTGCGTTCGTGTTTGTATTTTTTCTTTCTTTCAATTTTTTTCAATTTTCTGTTTTAGTTTTTTTTGTTTTTTTTGTTTACAGTTGTCAACTTTTGGGTTTGCATTTTTTATGGCTTTTGCTATTCAATTATTTGCATCTGGTCGTGTATTGTTGTTATTGTTGTTATTGTTGTACAACACAAAATGGAACAACAATACATATAACATTGCATATACTATATATAGTTTAGTCCTAGCTGCATAGTCATGAATATCGATGTGAATAGTATGAATGTGAATACGAATACGAATATAGGTTACCGAAGTCTAGGATAGTTGGAAATTATTTTAGTTATAGACTTGTATATATTTATACTCGCTAGGATAGTTAGTTAGTTGGATAGTTGGTTAGTTGGTTAGTTTGCACAGTGATAGTTACAGAAATAAAAGTTGGAAATTCAGTTGAATTTAGGCATCTGAAAGGCGCATGAGAAACTTTAGAAGGAGGTTAAAAACCAAAACATATTTAAGAGTGGCATTTCAACATAATGATTAATTAAAAACAAATACAAATATATATATATAAAGGGTATATAAATAAAAAATAAACTTCTTTAAGCTTTTCTTTTTCATAAAGATTAAACTACAGTTCTTAATGGGGTTTCAAAGTGTATAAATGTGTATTTTTATGTATACACAATTCAAGCAATTCACATTATAACAATTTTTCGAAGATATTTGATATTATCAGACATTGTTTAAAAACTTTAAAGTTCCCGAAAGCTTTGCATATGCTTTTAAATGTTTCTTTTTTCCCTCGTCTATGCTTAATATTTATGGTTATAAGTGTGTCACATTGTATACAAACTGGCATATTCAGCATGCAAAAGCTTTTAAAGAGCTTTCGTTAGACATTCAAGTGCTTTCTGAGTTATTAAGTCATACTATAAGCTTTAAAGTACATTAATTAGCACAGGAATATACGGAGAGACAAAGCTTACACTTTGCTTACATTTTATGAAGTCATCAGTGCTGTACAATGTCACAATACTACTCAATACTACTTATTTATTGTTGCTGCTTTAAATTTGCTGTTTGATTTCAAATCCCCATGTTTAAATGCCACTTTAAGCCAGTGTGTCAAAAAGCGATTGCGCTTTGTCGGAAGTCGGAATTTGAATTTGAAGCCTGCCGTCTTTGCTTTGGAATGAGCTACAGCTCGTTTACAACACAGAAATGCATAATTAATATTTGTAACTCAGTGCTTATTATCCTGTCATGTTGTCTGCCCCCCCCCCTCCCCTATAATCCCCTTTTCTCCCCCCTCAACAGTCACCCTGCCAACCATTTTCAGCTATTCGAAATAAGCTGAGAAATGTGTTAATTATTTTAATTTGTATTCGTCTTGCTGCGAGGCTCGTTTCGTTCTGTGTGTGGTTGTTTGTGTCGTTGTTTTTGCTTATTTGCGTTGTTCATTTGATTGAATTATGTAATTGTTGTCTAATTGTTAAGCACACACACACACACACACACAAACGCACACGCACACCGGCACGCAGTAATGACACCAAAGAGACACGTTGCCCCAAACACACACACGTTCCACAAGCACACACAAGCATACAGAACCAGGGATGGGTATTGGCACAAAGAAAAGTATCGATATTGCAAAGGGGGGAAAATATCACATAGAATATTATAAATAATTCACACTGAAAAGCAAATGTATTTTAAATTTAAAGTATTCGATATACGATATTCGAAATACGATATTCGGTATACGATATTCAGTATATGATATTCGAAATACGCTATTCGGTAAACGATATTCGAAATCGGTATACGATATTCGATATACGATATTCGAAATACGATAATCGGTATACGGTATTCGAAATACGATATTTAAAATACGATATTCGAAATACGGTATTGGAAAATATCACATAGAATATTATAATTAATATTCAAATAACTATTGGCTCAATCGCACTGAAAATCAATCAGAATTCGATATGTATCGATGGGAATTGGCAAAAAGAAAAGTATCGATATAGACAACGGGGGAAAATACAAAAAAAAAAATTTAAAATAACTATTGTAGGCTCGTTTTCTAATTCCAATTGAGAGTGATTTTATTTATCTACTTAGTTAAACTTGAAAATTTTGTTGCCAACACTGAAGTGCAATATTTGAGTAAAAATGAATTAAAACTCATTATAAGCAATATAATTAAATAAATAAATAATGCAGATTATTGAGGAGTTGAATTTTGTATGTTCCATTCCATGGTACAAATTTTGTTAGCGCTGGTTTAAATTGAAATCTTTAGCTCAAAGGGTTGACTTGATATTTGGTTGCAAGGAATTTCTATAAGATCCTTGAGTATAATCTTATTTTTGCATAATTTATTGACAAATTTGACATATTGGAAAACTAAAATTTCTTTAATGAAACGATTATATTTTCCTACATATTGTATCATTTATTTTTACCAAAATTTAATCAGTTGTGCTTCTCTTGACTGTAGCTAAAATTACTTCTAAATAGGAAAAGTTTATGTGTTATATTTTCGAAAGATCGTAAATATATCGCATATTGGTATATTTTTTTTTAACTTAAATATCGTTTAACTGTAATGCTACAATATTGATATCACATCATATCGATACCCATCCCTACACAGAACCAACTTGAACTCACACTTTATATGTATTCACCTGCTCCCCCACAGATAATACAATGTTTTGTGTACATGAATATATTTATATATGTATGTGTGTGTGTGTGTGTGTGTATGTATGTATGTAATGTACCAACTGCCAGAAGCAATACACTAATCAAATGTTATTTTGTCCTTTGCCCTTTTCCCTGCTGCCGTCCTCGTTGTCTGCGTCGTCCTTCTCTCTGTCCCTACAGGTATCAACGACAACAACGTCGGGAAGGTTTGCTTCCCAATGCGGATAATTTGACATTTTCGCCATCGAGGATCAAATGCCATCATCCGAATTGTCCCAAGTACAGTAATCGCAAGCCGTCCAGCATACAGGATCAGATGATTACCGTAATGGTGCCCCTTAACTCCAATAATAACAATAATAACAACAACAATAGCAACAGCAACAATAACAGCAGCAGCAACAATGGCAACGGCGGCGGCGGTGTCGGTGGCAACAACAACCACAATCACACCACCGTTGCCCTTGTTAATGGCATTAATGGCAGCACTGCTAGCGTCACAATGGCCCAACACCACCAGCAACCACCGCCAACAGTTGCTGCCGCTGCTGCTGCTGCTGGCGGTGTAGGGGGTCAATTGTCGTCGTCGGACAACACGGAGCAATCGCTGGGCGATGGCAGCGGCTCAAGTGTGGCTCGACGCAGTTCATCGCTGAAGAAACCCACCGTCGGACACCACAATCACAATATGCAGCTAAAACCGGACGGTGGTGCAGCAGGTGAACAGAAGACAATTCTGCTCAAGTTGCCGCAACAGGTCATCGATTCGGAGCAATTGATTGTAAGTATTAGCGAAAAAGCAAATGAAAGTCTAACAAAATAAACAATTTTGCAACTCTTCAATGATATTCGATATAGTACAACAAATTGCAAGCCATAAACAACTGTCCAATAAGAAACTTGTAGGTCACAGAATTCGAAATTAAAACAAACAATTTGAAACTCTACAACTGCAAAATGATAAATTTTAAGTGTACATAACTCAACATTCCATATACGATATTCGGTAAACGACTCACATCTTAGGAAATTCCTTCACAGAAATGTATTTTAAATTTATAATATTCGAAATACGATATTCGGTTTACGATATTCAGTATATGATATTCAATATATGATATTCGAAATACGATATTCGAAATACGATATTCGAAATACGATATTCGAAATATGACATTTGAAAGACGATATTCGAAATACGATATTCTAATTACGATATTCGAAATACGATATTCGGGATACGATATTCGAAGTACGATTTTCGATATTCGATATACGATATTCAGGGTACGATATACCTTATACGATATTCAATAATTTATTGAGCTACTCACTACTTAATAAATTTACAAAATTTAAAGAAATTCGAAATAGTACGTTTAACAAACTTTGTATATTCTTACTATGATATGTATAAATAACAAATTCCCAGTTCTACAGCTGATTAAATTACATCGTATACAATCATAGCATATACGAAATACCACTGACGATATTCAAAAAACAACATGCTGAAAATTGTTGAACTATAAACCAAAATTTAAACCACTAATACATTTTAACTACTAGTTGAACATTATTATTCAGCATATAATATATACATACAACAAATTTTAATTATACAACAAAAAGGTACAACAAAAATGGATATTAGTACAATTGAAATTCCACTTTATTGGATATACATATTTGGCTGTAATAAATCCAAACCAATTCAAACGTTACCACAGATAATCGAAACTGAAATTAAATAAAAGTTCTTCCACAAACAGACAAATAACGATAACAATTAATCGATATGTATACCAACTCCAAAACTTTACAATATTATGTAATATAGCTAATAATGATTTTTCATATTTGTCATAAACGTTGCACATCTTGTAGCTGCAGTTGGGAAATTTAGGCAAGGTATTGCAAAATCTATAAAAAAATCTAACACAATACATATATCGAATCCTTAAACCAAAGAATACTATAAAATAAAAGAGTTTGAGAACAGAAATAACTTCGGTTAATCGAAGAAACCCAAGCAGAAATCTGTGAAATCTGATTTTAAAACAAATGCTATAAAGAAATTTGTTAAATTACAGCGAATTTGAAATTCAATTTACTAGCTTCTGTTGCATTTTCTGCTTGGGCTTTAACAATACTTTTTATAGCCCGTTTAGCAAAAATATGAAACAAATCATAATAACAAAGCAACAATAAGTCGATTATTGACAATTGAAACAATTAAAATAAACAAAAGCAGAAAACAAAACCATGTATTTATAAACATCCCCCTGATGCCTGTTTTGTATTGTTATAATCACTCATTGTTGAAATGTCAATTAAATATTTAAATACTTGTTTGATATTATTTGATATGTAAATAAATTGTTTAGGATATTCTTGTTTGGCAGCGAGCGAGAGAATGAGCCAGATGTGGTTATGAAAGAATGTATAGCATTTTTTTTTTCTTTATAGAAATATGAGAAATATGAAAACAATTCTCGCTCGGTAAGAAAATTTAATCAAAGTGCGAGCATGATGAAGAATACGAAAAGAAATATAAATATTAAATTATATTTAATCTATAGCCGCTTTTCACTACAATAATAAGTACGTACATTTTTCAAAATAATGTACAAACGTTTATGATGTAAAAACTCAAAGACCGTAAGTTGAGATTAGATCTATTCAAGATAGCAGATTTCCATCAAATGATATTTTCATATATGCTTTAATGTGAAATGAGTAACGTGTATAAAAAGTAGAAATACTTATTAACAAAATATGTTCAAATTAATTCTCGGATTCTGCATAAATGTCAGTAGAGATTAGACTATAAGAAGAAGATAGTAGAAAAGCCTCAATGTCAAAAATGTCTGCTTTAAATGTTGTTCTCTCCCCTCCTGCTCGAATATTCCTAAAGATATTATAACCAACAGATTCAATATTCATTTTTTAAGATAAGAAATTATATATATATACATATATGTCATGTAGTTGTTTTGACAAAATTCAAAGTTCATATAGTTCATTTTGTTGCTTGTGAATTAAAGAAAAATATTTTTTAAATCTAAAATACGTATATGTGATTCTTTTTATGCTGTCAAAACAATTGCCTGATCAAGTGTATTCGACTCGTATTAAGATCGTATTGTGCCCCTTTTCTCAGTGCCAGAGCCTTATAGCTTGAGTCCCCACTGTACATAGACCCATAGAGTTTTTAACGAATCTCGTGTTGATTCTCTGCCCTGAAATCAAATATGAAATACCTGAATTAATGCATAATTTCTACACGCTGAATCCTTTAGAGTCATCCCTGCACTTCGGGCTTCCTCAGTCCGCCCACCTCGGCCAGTCGAAGGCCCTCTGTGATGTTCAATGAATATGTGTTGTTGCACACACCGCCAGCATTGAGTGGCGAGCCAACAACAGTTGCCACTGTCGCAGCTGCAACGACAACAACAACAGCAGCAGCAGCAGCAGCAGCAACAACTGTGGCAACAAAAACAACAACAAACGGCAGCGGTGGCGGTGGCAGTGGAAGTAGCAACATTTTGGAGAAAAACAATATTCACTCGACTGAGAAAATGACACAAGCTGGCGATGGCAGCATTTGGCAGGTGAGTTCGTTCGCGAGGTGAAATTTGTGTATTGAAAATGAGAGTTTGAGATTGTCCATCTTAGAGACTATAAGACTATATTTAGTGAGTAATTACTTCTTGTTATTGATTAATTAAAATTTCGTTTGCAGGTTAATCTACCGCAGACAATTGGCACGATTGCCAATCCGTACGCAGATTGCTCTGAATTGGGTATACACGACGCGATGACATGTCAAGAGCTTTTAGCATTCTCTGTGGCCTTTTCAGCGGCTTTGCCGACCGGTCAGAGTACACTCGAATCATTTTACTCATCGCTGGCTCGCTGCGATCCCCACACCGTGGAGGCGCTCAAGCGTGCCACGGCGACAGGTGATGCGGCAACAGCAACAGCAGCAGCTGCAGCTGATGCAACAACAAATGCGGTTGCAAGTGCCACAGAAGCAGCAACATCTCTAACTGCAGCTACAACAGCAGCTGCACCAACAATGAGCTTAGAATTGTCGGCTGTCTCGGCGGCGGTGCCGCTGCCATTGCCCTTGCCCCTGCCACATGGTGAGGCACAGCACCAGCATCAGCACCAGCACCAGCACCATCACCAGCAGCAACAACAACAGCAGCTGCAGCGTGGACGCAAAGAACATCATCATCACCATCATAATATCAACAATAACAACAGTCACAGTCGCAACAACAATGGACATCGCGGTACACGCAGCAGCCACGCCCCCACCGGCAACTATATGGAGGATTATGCCTGCTGTTATGATCTATATCAGAATGCCCTGTCCCCACTCGATGAGCGTCGACGTCCGCGTTCGGGAGCACTGCGTCTTGTGATCGCCATCTATCGCTGCCTGATGCGTGTCTGCGGTTGGATCCGACGCTATATCAAACGTCTGGTCGAGCATAAATACTTTCAGCAGGGCATACTCTTGGCCATTTTGATTAACACCCTGTCGATGGGCATCGAGTATCACAATCAACCGGAGGAACTCACGGCCATTGTCGAAACCAGTAATGTTGTCTTCTCCGGCATCTTTGCTGTGGAAATGTTGCTCAAGGTGGTTGCCGAGGGACCATTTCGATATATTGCCAATGGCTTTAATGTCTTCGATGGCATTATTGTTATACTCAGGTAAACTAAAGTTATTATCTTCACTATGCAAACTTCTACACTGTTCTTTGTCTCCACACATTACTCTAACTTATTAAGGAAGTTGAAGCTAAAGGGACAACATTGATTACATAATTGATAATATTCACCCCGAAGTCTTTTGAGTACCAAGGGTCTATTGTTATTGTCTTGTATTTAATACACTTTGTTTTTATCGATGATACGGTATTCGAAATACGATAAAACTGCGATATTCGAATTGCAATTATCGAAATGCAATTTTCAAACTAAATCAAATTAATCTATTTATTAAGGAAGTTGAAGCTAAAGGGAAAAATTTATTACAAAATTGATAATTGATACCAAAGGTCTATTAAGATCGTTTTTTAATTAAATGCACGATTTTTTATCGCTAGTGCGATATTCGAAATACAATATTCAAAGACGAAATACGATAAAAAAAAAGTACGATATTCGAAAAACGATTTTAACAAATCGGTATTGTATATGCGATTATTGATATGCGTTACTCGAAATGAATGGAGTTAAATATATTCTAAAATACACTATATTTTATCGATAGTACGATATTCGAAGAAAAATATTTAATAACGAAATACGATAAACTAACGATATTCCAAATGCAATTATCGAAAATGTTCGAAATTAATTTAAATAAATAAAAATTTTTCAAGAACACATTTTTGTGTAATTACATCTTCCAAAATCATATTAATGTTTTACCGCTGAACTAAAATATAATCGTCAATATTAACAGACGATATAAGAAATACTTTTCAGTTTGAGAGAATGCCAAATTGACACTCATATTACTTACAAATTGATTGACATTTCAATCCATAGATATGTGAAAGAAATGGCGATGAATGTAAGACTAGTGGAAAGAGGATAATACCAGAGCTCGCAAAATATGTATATCCTGTATTTCTTATGATGTCTGCTCACTGAA
This sequence comes from Drosophila histrio, assembly GCA_958299025.2. Classification (NCBI taxonomy): domain Eukaryota; kingdom Metazoa; phylum Arthropoda; class Insecta; order Diptera; family Drosophilidae; genus Drosophila; species Drosophila histrio. The sequence continues at coordinate 45,069,138 of OY282582.1, forward strand.
ATAGAAGGGAAAAGAAATTAAGCAGACTCGCTCACTCTCTCAGCAGAACAGTTTGGTTTTGTTTCTCTCGTGTTTTCTGCTCTGTATGCTGATCGGCGAGAGAACACACGAAGCTCTCTTGCGACAACAGCTTGAAGAGGATATTGTCGTTCGGCGCTCAGCAACTAAGCATCGGCAACTCAGCCAAACGAGTCGGGTGGAAGCACAAAGTGTCTTCTTTGCTGTTGTTTCGTTAGGATTTTGTTGTTGCTTTATCTACTATTTCATCACAGGCAAAGTGTGAAAGATTGGGGGAGAAAGAGATAGACGCTAGCTGGGACGTTAGTACAGTAGTAATTATAATTGCTACAACAAGTAAAATAAAACTAGAAGTCAACAAAATTTAAATACGAAATAATAGAAAGATTTATATACTTAAAATTGTTTTCCAAATTTGTTTTCATATAAAACAAAAATAATAACAAAACCAGTAGGGTGCAGTGGTCAGTACTCTTTGTTATTTTTGGCACGCCAAAAATTTAATACCCTTGCAGAAGCCTGATGCACTTTTCAACCGATCGTTCCTATGGCAGCTATATGATATAGTGATCCGATTTAAACCAAATTTGTTCAGGATATTCAAGACAGGACCAAATGCATAATCTGTAAGTTTGGTTGAAGTCTGTCGAAAAATAAAAAAGTTTGCCATACAAAAGTATGATTTTCAGCCGATAGTTCCTATGGCAGCTATATGATATAGTGGTCCGATCCGGCCGGTTCTGACATATGTACTGCGTGCAGCAAAAAGACTGATCTGTTCCAAGTTACATCCAGATAGCTCAAAAACTGAGAGAATAGTATGCATAGAAACAGACGGACAAACGGACAGACGGACATGGCTATATCGACTCGGCTGTTGATGCTGATAAAGAATATACATACTTTATAGGGTCGGAGATGTCTGCTTTGATGCGTTACCCATTACGTGACAAAATTATAATACCCTCTGCAAGGGTATAAAAAATAAAAATATTTTAAAAAATTATTTTTTTTTGGCTTAAGTTAAGAATAAAGTTTAGCAATTAATATTGAGTTTAAAATAGAGTGCACTTTATCATTTATTTGACGACTCATGACGACCTAGTACACGTTATATAGAAATCAAAACACTGCGCAACACACATACATACAAGCGCAAACGTCACTCTCCCAGACTCTCAAGAGAGCAAGTGCATAAAGAGAGCGGCAAGAAGCTCTCACTGCTTGAGCAACTATAAGGCGCTGAGTAAAATCCGGATTGAAGTGGTTTTTCGATCCCGTTTTCAAGCGTGTCTGCGAGCAACAGTTTTTTTTTTTTTGTGACAGCCTGCAGAAAGGGAGCACTTCTTGCGAGCTCTGGACAATACCGATTCCAATTAATTTATAACTTTGTTTCCGTTTCCGTTTCGTTTTCCTTTGCCTTTTTTCTTAGTGCCATTGAGATCTGTCAAACGTTTGCGGGCAACGGCACCGGAGGTGGTGGCTCTGGTTTATCCGTACTTCGAACTTTCCGACTTCTACGCATTCTTAAGCTCGTTCGTTTTATGCCCAATTTGAGACGTCAGTTATTTGTCATGCTGCGCACCATGGACAATGTTGCTGTCTTCTTCTCCCTTCTCGTTCTCTTTATTTTTATATTCAGGTGAGTTCCACTGTTGCCACATTTCACATTTCTAGCAATCACAACAACTTATAGGAACAACAACAAACATACACACACACACACATACACACACACATACACCGACATACATACATACATCTTAACTTAAGACATGCACTTGTCTGTGTATAATAACAATAATTGCCTTGAGGTAAGCGCGTTGTGCGTTGGAAACGTTCCATGCACTATTAACAGAAACTAACCTCAATATCAAATATGTCATCTGCAATAATAAGAACAATAACAACAACAACAAAAATACAAATCAGCTGAAAACAAACAAGAAACATACTATTTGGGTGCCATAAATTTGCTGTCAAGCAAGCGAAAGGATCGAAAGGATTCAAATGGGAAATTAATAGTAGGAAATTCAAAATAAAAGAAATTCACTTGAGAACTATCTTAGTATTTATCATATGTGAGTAGCTAGACAAACAATCGAGCGAATCCGATTGTGAACGACTCTCTACTTATTCTTAAAGTTCTGGGCAAGACTACAGACTAAACACTGTGACTGGAGTTATTCTATAACTAAACTAAAGTCGAGAAATCCCGACTGTTAGATAACCAAGATTGCCCGACTGTACTCTTTCTTCTTTAAGAAACCCTGTAACTTTTCTGTTTCTAGTGGAAAGGAATATAATCGATAGATCCCGACTGAGGAAAAGTCTTGTTTACTGTTAATTTTGCCTGTAACGCCCACACCGACTTATTAGACGCTTTGTACATTTCTAGCAAGCCGATCAGTCGGTCACCCCAACCTTAATATACCCAGAATGCCGCTTGAATTCGCTTCCGATTGTGATCACCTGAGTTTCAGAGACTATAAGAGCTAGACACCACATTTGCTATGTGGATTCCTCTACAGGCGCGAAGCAGAAAAAGTTTGTGTTTAAATTAGGTCATGCCCCCTTCCGCATCTTTAAAATCCAAAACGAAAACGATCGCATTAATATAAGACACAATTAAGCTTAGTGTTGGGATTATATCGATATTCACCCAATATTTTTGTCTTGGACTATCGATAATATCGTAAATTTCGTCGTTTTTGAGCACAGATATAGAGCCCATCTAAAATTATAAAAACGTTAGACATTTTTCAAGAACTAAGCTTCGAAATCCCCAAATGGTATGACAAACTTAATAAAATTCAAGTTTTATCATATTTAAGTGTAAATACATTTCAGCTAAGAAAAACTTAAACAATATATTTCAGTTCTTCATATAACTTTAAAACAAAGTACAAAGTCAATTCTTATAACTATTAAATGAGATCAAATCATTCAATTCAGTTTATTATCCGATCGTGATGAAATTTTTAGGATACATTAGAACCCCGATGCTTGTTCTGTGTGCCAAAATTCAAGGATCCAGTTTTAAAATAATATTAAATAACTTCTGAGTTTATCATGGAATTTTTAGGATTCATTGGGACCCTGATGCTCGTCCTGTGTGCCAAAATTTAGGACTCTAGCTTTATTATTTTTCGTTTTAAGGGATTTTAAAAAATTGTCTTCGATTTACGGAGGCGGAAGGGGGTATGTCAAATTTTTAACATAAGCTTGATCTGCTTAGCCCATAGACGAACCACCATACCAAATTTGGTGACTCTAGCTCTTATAGTCTTTGAGATCTAGGCGCTAATACAGTTAGACGGACGGACGGACAGACGGACGGATAGACGGACGGACGGACAGACGGACGGACAGACGGACGGACGGACGGACGGACAGACGGACGGACAGACGGACGGACGGACAGACGGACGGACGGACAGACGGACGGACAGACGGACGGACGGACAGACGGACGGACAGACGGACGGACGGACAGACGGACGGACAGACGGACATCGCTATATCGACTCAGCTGTTGATGCTGATCAAGAATATATATACTTTATGGGGTCTGCCGGACTTCCTTCGACCTGTTACGCACATTTTGACAAACTGAGTAGACCCTATTTACCTTTTTAAAGTAAAGGGTCTAAAAATTACAGTTGGTCAAACAGGTTCGCGAGATTGTGAGAGACTCTGTACTGTAGTAGTGGCAAGGACGGCAATCGATAGAGCCCGACTGTGAGAGACCCTGTACATATTTCGTAACTGATGCGAAAAAATACAGTCGAGAAAACCGAGATAAACGGTATTTATTCTGTTACTCGTGGAGAAGACCACAATCGTGCTAACCTTGCTGTTATAGACCCTGTACTTACACTGTAGTTAGATATAGAGGGTAAGCAGGAAATCGAACGATGAAAATATTAAACATAAAGGCCTATAACCATAGAACAGTCTAAGCTAATTATTGGCCAAGTAAGACAGTGGTAAAGTCTTAAGATGGAAATTGGAGTAAGCATTAGAGGCAATATGGGAAAATATATTATAGTTCGAGAACAAAACTCTCTCAAAATGTATAGTTGGATCTAAAAAGATATATTTATAGATGTATACATTTTTCATACTCTAAGGGGATAGACTAAGGGGAAAACTACGCCAAACAATATTCTACGATTTAATAAAGAGTTAAGGTTAATTAATAGAAGTCTACTTGCATACGAAGGATACGAAAAGAAAGTTATTTTGCACCGAATCAATGCTATATTGATGAATGAGCAGAATAAACACATGAACCGACTTCAAAGATCGGACGGACAAGGAGGGTATACAAAGTGTTTGTTATAGTATATGAGGATCGTCGCTTTCGATGTAAGGACATAGCTTTATTAACCATCTTTTGAATACCATTTGACTTCTCGACATTCTTTTGTGGCGCCCAATGAAACAAAGAAGCTCTGAGCCAATTCAGTTAACAAAGAATACACAACAAAGCAGCCAAGTGAACCACTGACCCACTAAACAACCAATTTAAGAGTGTTTTTCTTAGCTGTCGACTATGACGATTGACACTTGAAACATTGAAACAGCTTTTAGTTCTTAGATCTTTGATATTATGTCTAGTTGCAATCCATGTTTAGAGTTGTGTAACACAGACAACAAAAAAGATCTCCCCAAGCGAAGATGAAGAACAATTAAACCTACAAAACAGAACAGATCGCCCGCTTAATTATCCATAACACAACATACAACAAACATAGACAGATACACATTTTTATTATATATATAGTAATGGTTTATAAAGATGTGTATCTGTATCTTATATCCTTCTCCTTTTCACTCTCTTATACTTATGAGAAATTGCTAAAACCCTGTTTCAATTTAATAGCGTAGGGATTCTCTCACATCTGTCATTGACGTTTTACAACACTAAGCACACTCGTTCAATATGATGGACTTACCTCTGAGTTATCTCTATGATCATTTATCAAATAGAACAGATCACTTTTCCAACTGTTCCCTCGTGTGACTACTCTTTAGACGATTTCCAACACTATTTATGCAGAGATTTACTTCTGAAAACATTCTTGCCCCCCTCTCTATCATATATCCTTTATCAGAATGCTGTCCACTTCTGCCCTTCCTCTGTTTGTAACCTTTTTCATTATTCCGCCAACTATTTAAGCGTTTTAGAACACTGAAGAATTTCTGTCCCAGCCACCAGCTGGGTCAGTTTTCTCTGCTTTAACACAGGAGACACGGCAGGTCACTTTTGAACACCTTTTCGTATGCTTTACAACACTTAACACTTGACCCCTCTAATTTTCTATATCTCTATGGGAAGATCTACTTCTAACCCCCTTTGCTTCCACCCCTCGCCCCACCCCACTGTTATACATAACGCTGTCTGTCCACTCTTTTCTCGCTCTTTCTATCTCACTCTTCCTCTATAACTTCTTATGCGTTATACAACACTGAACACTCGCCCCAAAACCAACCAAAAGCCCGTCAATAAGAAACCAACAAAAAAAAAAAATTATAATAATAATAGTAATAATAATAATTATATTGCCCTGGTAATAACTGTACTCGTTTTTATGCTCTAACACAAAATCCTGCGTACCATTTGAGTAAACGATTGCGTAAGACTTTCTCTCTTCACTGTCTCTGTAACTCTCTCTCTGTAACTCTCTCTCTCTCTAACTCTCTTACTCTTTATCGCTGTCTGATTTAACTTAAATGTACTCGTAATACAGAATCGTAGTTAGAGTTTTACAAATCAATTCGTACGTCCAGTTGAACAAATTTAATCTTTAATCTTTCAGCTCTTTTGCTACTATTGTCTACTCTCCCCTCCCCCCGCCAAACAAACCACCAAGCCTCTCGCTCTGTCTTTTTCTCTCGTCTCTCACTCACTCTTTCTTTCTTTCTTTCTTTCTTACTGATTCATTCTTTAACTTCTCTGTCTTCTTTATCTTACACAATCCTTTACTGCCGTAAGTTGTCGTACACTTTGACTCGCTCGCTCACTTTGCATTCAAATACTTTTAACACACACTCAAAAAAAAACACTGAAAAAAAACACACACACACAAATGTAACGTAATCGATTATAATCGAGTGATTTTCTTCCACTTGGTCTAATTCTATAACTTTTAAATTATTAAATTCAATTTAAATTCAAGCATACTTCAAGACCAAGTGTCAATCTCTTTCATTCGTTTGTTTATTAACTCTTTTTCTTTTTACTCGTCACTCGTTACTCGCTACTCGTTACTCGCTACTCGTCACTCGTTACCAAACCATTTTTCAATTTGTTTTCAATTGAACTAATTCAGTTTGCCTTGGTTTCACACAGACAACTTTCACAACAAGAACAACAACAACAACAACAGCTACAACAATTAGTTAGTTAGCCAAAAGCTTCATTCAATTAAATTAACTAAATGTGTGTCTTAGCTTTTTAGCGTTTACCAACACACAACATCACACACACACTCTAGAAATATCAATGTTCAAAATTCTCACACCAACACGAACTTTAATGAAAAAAAAACAAAAGCTCACACTAAGCTTTTATGCTTTTATACGATTAAACATCACACGATATATTTTTTTGTTTGAATACCATATCAGGAACTATCGAAACGAAAACAATCAGAACAATCAGAACAATCTGAACAACATGGACACTTAAAAAATACATTACAACAAAAGTACTTAAAAGTCGTACGCTTATTGTGTAGTTGCAGTCGCTGCAGTTTGATAAATACTCGTACTTATCATATACATATAAAATATATATCATATATATATAATTATACTCGTACTACATGCTCTCTATATATATATATAGTATATCTAACACTTGCTATAAATATTTGATTTATTCTTTTGATTTTATCAAAATACAAATAAATATAATACTAAATATACTATTTATAATATCAAAAAATAGAAAAACAAATACCACACACTAAAACAGCAACTACCTTAAAACTACCAGTTTAGTTAGATTAGTTGCTCTGTTCTTGAACTAAAGTCGTAAACGTAAACGTTTTTGTGTAGTTAATGTATACAAAATAAATATTTATATAAAAAAAAAAAAACAAAATACGCTACATTCACAATAAAAATTACACCCGACGTATACTACTTGAAGTCAGTGTCCCCACACACACACACACACACACTCACACACCCACACTTAACACACTCACACACAATAATAATTAAACGAAGAGCTTAACTAAAAAAGCTTACCAAAAATAATCAAACATTTAAAGTGTGTTTTTTCTAATTATCAAATTGAATAATACCAAATATTTTCTACAACTCCATTTTATAGGCGTCAGCTTAAAAAAAAAAAAAAAAAAAAAAAAAAAAAACTTCTTTCAGCTCTTGAGCGACGTTAGTTGTCTTTAATTTTTGTATTAATTTTTCTATATCGACTTTGCTTTAATTATTGCTATTGTATTGTCCGATTGTTGATGATCAAGCTGTGGGCGTGAGCTTTCAAAAGCTCTTTGTGAGCGATGTCTGTTTAAAAGCTCGTTAACGAATCCAAATTTCGTTTATGTTTGAAAGTCTATCGGGAATGTCTTTCAAATAAATATATATGACAATGCTTAAATTGCAAAAAGTATTTAATTTTAATTCAAGCGAATTTGATGCCGATATCGATTTCGATTTCGATAATATTATCGATTTGCTTTCATTCTTTGGCAAATCATCAGCTTTGTTTTTAGCATAAAAAAAAGGGAATTTTTATAGTTTTTCGCCCGCTTCTTGCTCACTCTTAAAGACACATGCTCTCTCCTTCTATCTTTGTCTATCTCTATCTCAACTCTTTTTCTTCCTTAACTATCTTTCTCTCTCTCTCTCTCTTTTGTCTCTCTATTTCTCTCTCTCTCTCTCTTTGATTACACAATTGCTATACTAATTAATTGTTAATACTAAAATAAAACTGATTCATAATCAAATTAACTAAATATAAAAAATTGTATGCTAAACACATCAAAAACAAAAAAACACAACTCAAAAAAAAAAACAAAAATACAAAAAATAATTATAATAATACATATATAATACAAATTTATAAGAATATTATATTATCGAAATATATATATGTATATCATATTATATATATATCAAAAATACCAAATACCATCACTTTAGTATACTCGGCATGAATCTGTTCGGATGTAAATTCTGCGAGAAAATTAACGGAGAGAAGATTTGCGATCGTAAGAATTTCGACAGCCTTCTTTGGGCGCTCGTCACAGTGTTTCAGGTAGACCCATTGCTATCAGCATTTACCAAACTTATATATTTATATATATATAACAAATATAAATAAACACTATTCAATATGCTTAAATATATAAATATATATATATATATAAATATTTATATATGTATATATATGCATATATACCACCTAATCTTATGCCTAATAATTTGCTAACACTAATTGTTAACAAAGAAACAAAAAATAGAAAATAATTACGAAATGTAAGCATTTTGTTTAAGTTGATTTTTGAATTTTCTGTTGGTTCGTTTGTTTGTTTGTGAACAATCAATAATGTGCTAGGCTTGCCATAACGATAACAATAACAAATTACGATAACAATTACGATTTCGATAACGATAACTTTGAATTATTATAATTGTTGTGCTTCTTTTGTGTTCCCCCACTCGCTCTGTCTCTCTCTCTCGCTCTCTCTTTCTTACTCTGCCTCTCACTGCCTCTGTCTTTGTCTTTGGCTTTGTCTCCGTCTGTCTGTCTGTGTTTTGCCTGCAAATGGACAAATCGCACTCTTTCTAATTCTGTAATCGATAACTTTGGTTTTTGGCTTCTTCTGCTTTTTGCGTTTATTGTTTTAGTTTCAAATTTCGATAGATATATCGATTGCTCACTCGCTCGCACTAATTTGTGGTGTGTTTAGTTTATACTTCGGTGTGGTATTTTCTTTTTCATTCTATTTCACATTCTATATCGTTTCGTTTCGTTACGTGTCACGTGTTTCAATATGCCTGCCGTTCCAAAAACATAACGAGAGAAGATACTATGTCAATAGCATGTAACGATTTAATCCGTTGAGTTTCGTAGCAAGCAGCGCGCATTCGCATGCAGTTCTTTTTTTTTTCGTAGTGTTCAGCTCTTATGCCGTTAACGTTATGTATGTAAATTATATCGAATAGTGTTGTTAGTTGCAAAAGGCAGAGATAATGATATTCATAATATTGCACAGGTAAGCATATCAGTTTGAAAATTCGCCCCAAATGAATAGCGAGTTTCTCTGGGAATATTTTAAACTTGCCTTGCATTTTGGATTTGCATGTTATCGATGATAAGCGATCACACATTGTACTAACACTTAATCTCTCTCGCTCGATCTCTCTCTCTCTCTACTCGTTACTCGTTACTCGCTACTTTAACTCGTTGTCTCTTTTTCTCTTTGATTTGCCAAACACACTCACACGCTCCCACACACACATTTACACTTACACACACACACACACTCACATTTTAGTCTATTTTATTATGTTTTAATGTACATATATATATATATATTATATTATTCAATCTCTAAGTATTTATATGTCTTTATACATATGTATGCTATTTCTAGTCTCTAAGTTGTTTAGTAGCCGATAAACCAATCCTCACAACAACCAACAGCACCACTACATATGTACATATGTAACTCTCCAATCTCCAGTCTCCACTCTCACACACGCATAACAAACTCTAAACTCTAAACTCTAACTGTAAGCTATGTTAACCACTAAACTCTGACCCTCTTAAACTTTTAACCACACACACATACACGGCCATATTACACATACACACATACATACAAATTAGTACAGTCTCTAGAGTTTGTCAGTTCACATTTCGAGGTTCCCCAGAAAACTCTGTAAAATAAAACAGTTTTCTTTTTTTTTGCTTTACTCTCAACTTTTTTAATAAACTATGAATAAAATTAATAATAATACATGAAGAACAACAATAACAATAACAACTACAACAACAATACGAATAATTATCATAATAGTAAAGATGATGATGATAAAAGTACCACCACCCCCCCAGTTCTCTATCCACACTGTACATAATGTATAATGAATAGATCAGACCCAACTAAAGAAATCAGCTTTGTTTACGTATTATAACAGAACTGTCTCTATACATACATATATACACGCACACACACACACACACACACACACATATATATATATATATATACACACATAATATAGTTTATATATGCCTATATATATATATATATATATATTTAATTTTATCAAAAGAGATCGAAGATCGAAAAGTATCGAAACTTACTACTTAATCGTTTATAAATACATATATACTTATTCTCGTATTCATTATCGAATCGCTTCTACATATATATATATATATATATATACTTACTTATATATATATATATATAAAAAAATATATATACTATACTATATCTTTATATATATATATATATACATACACCACAAATCCTTTAACTCTATATATATATATATATATCAGATATATATACACATATATAAAACATATATATACGTATAAACCTACAGCATACTCGGCATGTATCTGTTTGGCGGTAAGTTTTGTAAATTTTTGGACGAATCCGGACTCGAACGTGAATGCACGTGTCCCGAAATAATCAGCCGACATCCGCAATGTGAATGCGATCGCAAACACTTCAACAACATTTTGTGGGCCACTGTCACAGTTTTCCAAGTAAGAACAACAACAATCTCAAAAAAAAAAAAACAACTAAAAAAAAAAAAGAAAATATTTATTTATACCAAAACAAAAAAAAATACCTATCCAACTATATATCCCCAAAACTAAAACTATCAAAGTAACTCCCAAATAAAAAGTACAGCAAACGTCCAAAATGTATATCCAAAATGTTACAGAATGAAAGAACAAAAAAAAAAAAAAAAAAACATATACAAAAAGTGCAGCTCTTGCTCCTTATCTACTACTATATAACTCTAGTTTTTTGCGTACATTCCGTTTAGTTTTAGTTTAGTTTATCCTATATCCAATATACTTATTTTATTCACTCTCGTTCTTCTAGCGATTTATTTCTATATACATATGTTTTCTTAAGTTCTTAAAATACTGTCACTAGTTTTACTTTACTTTTTTACTTAGTTTCGATTACTTTTTCGATCAGCAAGTAGTATTAGATATCTTTTTAAACACATACACTCACACACGCACACACACACCCGCTCTTACATACCATATCATCAAATGAAACTAATTCAATTTGTCTAAAAATGGAACTACACTCTTCTCAGATTAACTTCAGCCAAGTTTACAGTCTCAATTGCTTATCATATCAATAGTATTCTTATCGATAACAAATTTTCAGTTTCAGTGTTTATAAACTGAAGCAACAAATATTCGATTCGATTTGCTTAGTGAAACTAAGCTTTATCTTTGAGCAAGCTCAACAGTTACCTCAAAAGAAGTGAACACTCGAAATGTGTTAAATATTATCGATAACAAATTTGATTACCATCGCTATAAGGTTTGAACACTACACATACAATACATAGAGGCGTCAAACAACGATTTTGCTAAGCAGCATGACGTCCTGAGAATACTTCGTTGATAGACGAAGTTGTACAGCCCCGACACTGCGTGGATAGCCGAAGTTGTACAGCCCCAGAGCGATCGGCCGGCGCGTAAAGAAAGCAAGAGCGCAGCAAGCAATTGCGTTGTTGCCATATTTCATAACGCACACGCAGACAAGCAAACAAAAACGAAATGCGAGCGCGAGCGACACAGACGTGCGCATCGTTCTGGTGTCTGTGCAAGACTGAAATCGTTTGCTGCGCTCGCGTTCTTTGCGCTCTCGGCCGATCGCTCTGGGGCTGTAGGACTTCGGCTATCAACGAAGTATTTTGGGGCGTCAGGCTGACAAAATTATTTGTGATCAGCAAAATCGCTGTTTAACGCCTCTACTATGTATTGTATGCTTAGTGGTTTGAGGTCCATATGTTATCGATACATACAAAATAAGTACTCTAGCGCTTACTCCAAAAAGTTTCATTCACAATTTCTTCACACTCTCTAGATCTTGTGTTTTCTTTCATTGCTCTCTCTTTCTCTTTCTCCCTCTCTCTTTCTCTCTCTCTCTCTCTCTTTCACACAAATCCACAGACAATATACACTCATTTGTAACATATAATCTCCTCATCATTTGTCTTGCATGATTTCAATTTGAATTCTTGCGTTTGTTATTATTTTTGTCATTTTTTTTTATGTGTTACTTTTGATTAATGATGTATGAAAAGCTTCAGTCCGTTACGTTTATATATAAACCTAACACAACTATATACATATACCAAATATATATATATATAAAAATATATAAAAAAAAAACCGATATATTCGATATATATAAGAAACTTATGTATAGGCATTGGAAAGCGCTTCGTTTGTTGGCTTTGTTTGGCTTGTTTCTTTCTTTCTTCAAAATATATATGCTGCTGCTTTATCTTCTTTCCGCGCGTTTCTTTTTATAAATATTTCTTCTGTTTGTTTAACACTTAGCTACAAGTTTCTTATTTGCTTTTTGCGCTTTGCCAAACACTAAAAAAACAAAAAGAAAAAAAACCAAGAAATGCATATAATTTATGTACAGCCACGCCCAAAAAAAAAGAAAACTATATATAATCGTTTGTTCAAATATATATATATATATATCAAAACATATAGCAACAACTATTTATTGGCACGTCGTGTAAAAAAAAAAACAAAAAAAAAAAAATTTTATTAGATTTGAATTTCTATGCAAGATTTTTGCGCGCTTTAAAAATTGATTTGATCCTATGTTTCTTGAAGTTTTGGAGTTACGTTCTTCAGTTTGAAGTTCCAGCGCTTTGTCTTGTTTTGAAGCGCTTCTCTTTCTTCTTTTTTCTTTGTTTTTTTTTTTTTTTTTTTTTTCAACCACACCACGAATTATCTACGAATTATGAGTATTTCTTTGGTTTATTTTCATTTCATAAACAACGTAGAACAATTTTTTAGTTAATTTACTTTTTTGTTTTCTTTTTCATTTGCCAACTGCTTTTAATGCGCTTTGGCAGCAATAATTATGTGTTCTTTTTCTTTTGAATGTTTTGAAAATATACTATAACTAACAGCCATATGAAGTGGATTTTGAATAGGATACAGACAATTTTGAAACATTTATTTATTATTTGCTTAATTCTAAAGAAGTTTCTTGAGGAAGAAGCGCATTAAGCTTTTTATTATTATTTTTGTTAAGCTACAAGAATAGTTGGTATGAGACAGATAAAAGCAATGACTAAAATTATATATTTAACCCATACATATATATATATATATATATATAAATATATATATATATATATATATCAAATTTACAATAATAATATTAATAATAATAATAATATCTAACACATTGTTTTTTTTTTGGCGTTTTGCTTCTCCAACATGATCTGTTTTCTTTGTGCTCTTTTTTCTTACTTTCATTCTTTTTATCCCACACAATATGTTTATTGGTATTTCTTCTTTTTTTTCGTGCTTCTTTCAATATATCCATATATATATATAAATATATATATCCCAAAATATATATATAACAATAAAATGCACCACGTTTGCCGCCCGCCACCTGCAACTGCAACCAATCAACCATCAATATCAACAACAACTACAACAACAACAACAACAACAACATCATCAACAACAACTACAACAACAATCATCGAAAAACAAAAAAAAAAAAAACAAAATAAATGTTTTTAGATACTAACGCAAGAGGATTGGAACGTGGTCTTATTTAATGGCATGGAAAAGACAAGTCATTGGGCCGCATTGTACTTTGTGGCTCTAATGACCTTCGGCAATTATGTGCTGTTTAATTTATTGGTCGCCATTTTGGTTGAGGGATTCAGTTCAGAGGTAGAGTTTTGCCAACACCCAACGAAATTCATAAAAAAAAACAAGTTAAAGCAAAGTCTTGGCCAGTTTTGAAAAATGTATCAATTTTGATAATAACAACGTTTTTCAAACCAAAAAAACTAATCAATTGGCAATTGAAAGATCAGACAAAACAATGTTTCAACTAGAAAAATCTATCGATCAACTTAACTTCAGAAACTTATTAGACTAAAGGAAACTTTACTGATCGACATATTATTATATATATATAATATTATATAAAATCAACTTCTAAACTAAACGATTAACGAATACTTAAGACAAACACATTTTCAATTGTTCGATAAACAATATTTAAAGAAAAAAACACAAAACGATCAAAAGCTGATCGATCAATTTGCCGTGTTCGATAAACGATAGTTGAAACATTGTATTTACAAATAGATCGCGATACTTCGGAGCCCCGACACGTTGACGAAAAAAGTCTAATTTTGAAATTTTGATTCCCTCAGCGAAATGAACGTCGCGAGCGCGAACAGCGTGAATTGGTTAAGAAACTGCGCGAAGAGACATTGGCCGAAAATTATAGCGATGGTATGTACGATGAATCACGCAGCGAAGCGGATTCATCGACCACTAACGATAGTTACTACGAGGTACGCAATCGATGGCGCAGTGCCGAGGATGTGCGCAAGGTAAGTGAAACAGAACGATTCCAACGATCCAGCAAAAGCACGACTCAAAATCCCACCACTGATTGAAAGAGTGTATGCGTATATATATGTGTGTGTGTGTGTGTGCCTGTGTGTGTGTGCGTGTGTGTGGAAAAGAGTCGTGTCACGGTATGTATCGTTCGTATGTAGTATCCACGTCTATCATCGCCTCAGCAGCTGCAGGACTCCGCCGAGCTAATCATTGAGGGCAAAAGCAACATGCATCGTCAGCGTCTCCTCCAGCCCATTCAAGATTATCAAATCAACGAGCTGCCCTCGCAAAGTGGCAGCACTGTCGCTCCCGGCACCTCAGGCTCTGGCACCGATAAGGATGGCAGCAGCAAACTGTTGACACACGATGACTCAAAGCCACCACGTGGCGGTCTCAAAAAGGTATGTATCAATTTGATTTCAACTCTCACACCCAAGACATTTTTTGTACGTTACCTGCACCACCCATATAGACATACTCGATTAAGGATCGACGCAGCGAGGCGCCACGCCTCTCCAAGATGCGACTCATCCGCGATCCGCCGCTGATTACAACGACGGCGGCAACGCCACAGGATTCACCGAGCACCACCATGGACTCGGGCATGACTTTCCGGCAGTGGGGTGAACTAGAGGTAAGTTTGAATACCCGTTTTTATTCTCTTTGGGCATTAACGTGCACAGCATCGTGCAGTGGTTCAAGCGCAACTAAGCCGAAGCTTGTTACACCCGAAGCCCAGGCGAAGTAAAAGCCGATCAGTCGAAGAACCAACCGAGTTGCGAAGTCGCAAAACGAACGACACGACAATGAAACGAAAATATGAGCAAGCTCAGACTGCCCACCACAGCAAGCTGAGAGGCGAGAACGATTGACCATCGTGGTGAAAAGAGTAGTTCTGATAGAGAGTCCGAGGTGAAATGGCTGCTCGAGTGAGACTCAAAATAAGTTGCGAAAAGACGCTCGCATTAGACTTATCAAACAAACATCTATTACTAAACTCAACACTGGAATTAATCAGTTTTATTCCTCTATTGTTGTTTGCTTCTAAACCCTGTACTTATTCTGTTAGTAGTGAGAAAAAAATACAGTCGAACGAGCCCGACTGTGAGATATCCTGTATTGATTATGCTGTTAATTGGAAGACTAAAGTCGTCCGAACTTGACTGTGAGAGACTCACTCAAAAATAGAGTCCAGATAAGTGCTACTTGTGTAAAATACTACAGTCGAGCACAACTGATTGTGAGAGACCCTGTACCTATTCTGTTACTAGTGGGAAAGTCTGTAATTGAGCGAACCCGACTGTGTGAGACCCTGTACTTACTCTATAGCTAGTGGGAAAGACAACAGACGAGCGAACACGACTTTGAGATATCCTTAACCTTTCTGTTACTAATGAGAAAGACTACAGTCGATAGAACCCGACTGTAAGAGACCCTGTAAGAACGCTGTAACCAGTGGAAAAACTACAGTCTGACAAACCTAATTGTGAGAGATCCTTTTTTATTACTAGGCAAACGAGCCCGACTGTGGAAGGCCCTACAAAGGTACAGAGTCTCACTACCGGCTCCGTTCATCTTTAGTTTCCCCCCTATAGATGAATGTAAGATAGACGGTCTCTCACAAACAGATCTTCCCGACTGTAGTCATTGAGAGACCCTGTACTTATTCTGTTACTAGTGGAAAAATACTGGTGAGAGAAACCAACAATTGAAAGACCTGCTCCTTCCTCTGTTACTGCTGGGTAGTCAGTGAGCAATTGTTTCTTAAATAAGTTTAGTTAAATAAGTCTGATCGTGATGAAATTTTTGGGATACATCAAGTGCCCGTTGATTATCATGTGTGCCAAAATTCAAGGCTCTAGTTCCAAAATTTTTCTTAAAGTCGATTTCTAAAAATTCACTATCGATTTTTGAAGTGCGAAGCGGCGTGGCAAAATTCTAAACCCAATTGGTGCTCTTTAGGATATAGAGAAACCTATACACCAACTTGGTGTCTCTAGGTCTTCGTCTCTGAGATCTAGGTGATCATACAGACGAACGTCTCTCCGGACAGACGGACATATCTATTTGCTGCCAGAATTCCATCTGCCTGTAATGTTCAGTTTTTACCAACTTAATACACCCTTGGTACTTTTGGGAAGAACAGAGTCTAGCAAGCCAAACAGTCGGTCACCCCACCGTAATATACCCTGTGTCAGCACAGGACGCCGTTCGAATTCGCTTACGATTGTAAAATTCAAATCGGTATTCAGGCATCTGACTGTCTGCCCGTCTGTCCGTCTGTCCTTCCGTGTGTGTGATCACCTAGATCTCAGAAACTATAAGAGCTAGAGACACCATATTTGGTATGTGGGTTTCCCTTATATTGAAGTCGCGATTTGTCCTAAAAGTTTCATTTCGTACGTATAAAAAACTCAAATTTTATTTAAAAACAATTTGGGTAAAGGAAACCATCAAACTCGCAATCTTTTTAGTCTTGTTTATCTTTCTAAATTACTTTTCTAAATTATATTTGATTACTGATGCCTTGGAATTAATGAAATCAATTATTTATGAATAACGAAAATAAAATAGGATACCCTGTTATTCTTTTGTCTCACCGCATTCCAGAAATCTTTAAAATCTTTGCATTATATCATCAGACATTACTAACTGCCAATTCTCTCACATTCTCAGCCTCCCAGCTCGCCATCGCCGTCGCTGCTGAAGCCGCCGAATATTTTCACCGGCGGCCAACGTACACTGGACGAGGGAATCCCCGCCATCGATCTCATACCGCCCTCGCCGGTGCTGGCCCACAAGCCGTTGAATATATTGAATGCCAGCCAGTTGCAGGGGCATGCCACATCCAGCGGCAGCATTGCCAGCGGTAGTAGCAATCAATTGAGCAGTCTCATACCCAGCGCATTGACCAGCAGCATGCATAGTGTGATCATCGATGATATCTCAAAGAATTCCAGTACAACGGCCGCTGCCACGCCCATTTATGTGCCAACCATTTCATCGACAGCGGCAACATTGCAACCGCCAACGGATAGTCACAGTCACAGTCACAGTCACAGTTTGAATCTGTCCGATTTGACAATGTCACTGACGGGTTCGGTGAGTTCAACGGTGGGAAGTGTAGGCGGAGGAGGTGGAGGAAGTGCCTCGACCAGCGGCAGTTCATCAAGTGAACGCTTGCCCTTGGCACCAGCGGGCAGTTTTAAGCAACGCTTTCGACGCAGCAGCTCCAAGAAGCGTCCACAGACTCTGAGACCCACTACTGCTGATGATAATAATATCAGTGCTCCCGACGAGGAGGAGCAACAATTGAATAATGGCAGCGATAACAGTTGCCTATTGAGGGGCAACATCGCTGGTGGCAGTGGCAGTGGTGGTGGCAGTGGTGGTGGCATTGGCAGTGGCGGTGGCGTCGAGACTCGCCACAAGGACACGAATCGCTTGAGTCCACAGAACTCCATTCGTCGTCTCTCCAACACACTGAGCATTGGCAGCGGACCGGGTAGTCGACGTGCCTCCGCCTGCATTTTCAACTCGCAGGTCTATCAGAATCTAAATCAACCGCCGAAATTGAAACCGGGTGCTGGACAGCGTAGAATGAGCTCAATTGAACTGGCATTCAGCAAGACATCGCATTTGAATCTACACAATCTGGAGGCGAATCGCAAGTCGCTGTCGTATACGAACTCCAAGATCGATTTGGATAAATGGCAGAAGTCCTACACGAATCTCAACGAACCGGATATGCTGCAACAATATATGGAAGCGCGGGATAAACGCAAGAATTCCATTAGTCACTACAACCTGAAGAAACGTCTCGAGGAGAAGGAGCTGCAACAGTTACAGCAACTGCATCAGCAGCAATTGCAACAACAGCAACAGCAAATGCAACTCGATCCACAATCGCACTCACAGTTGCCGCCACAGCAGCTGACCAAGGAGTTGCAACAGCTATCGATGCAACAGCAACAACATTCCATGGTGCCCTGTGGAGAGCACATGTCCAAGCTAAAGATACTCATCCAGAGGCTAACACCGAAGCACTTTACCATTGAACGTGAGTCGTACTCCATGTACGTCTTTCCGGAAGATAACAGGTGAGATCATCGAATTATCATTATTATCGTCTAAATTATGCAATTAATTTGCTATCTATTAAATAGTAGTAACCTCAATAACTTATGCAATTTCTGCATATATATTCGTAAGAATTACTATGTGCCAAAAATAATCATAAAAGTAAAGAAACTTGGGAAAAACAAAGTAAAAAGTAGGAAATTCAAAAAAAACATTCAGATTTAAAAGAATAAGCAAAAAATATAGAAACCATTAATACGAGAGTTGCATTCTCATGTATCAATATTGTTTTTTAAAATGTTCACAATTATGCTGAATATACTTTTATATATTCATACTTTTCCATGCGTATATCCCACTTTTGCCTCTCCACAAGTGTTACCCCTAAAGTAAGCTTCTAGAACTCTCGAACAGCCACTTCTGATGTCGGAAAACGTTAATCTCACCATTTGTATATGATTGTTGGGCACAAAAAGAAGTTATTAGGTGCCAAGACAGTGCTTAAAAGCGAATAATTCATTGATTAAACGTGTGATTTAGTGTCCAAGAACACCGTTGTTTGTTTCAATGTGTGAGAGCTGGCATTGTCGTGATTCGACGATTGTTTTTCCTCAATTCTCTAAAAACTTCTGGCAAGCAAATGGTTGTATATCATTCAAAATACATCGTTCTATGTTGATCTAACGGAACAGTTACTACATGTCGTTCGATTGCTTCAAAGTGCTGTGTTCGCGAACAACTTTTGTTGGGTTTGGTCTATTGCAGTTTTATTCGGGTTCATATCAATATATATGCAGAATTCGTCTTCTGTTACGATTTTATAGATGTCCTTTGGGGCGCCATAGTTGTAATTGTTTTAATCATTGCTTTACAACATGCAATGTTCATGCAATATTGCATATACGCTAGTGATATTAATGTCCATGGAGGCCCTAATCTCACGGAATGTCACATGACAATTTTGCTTTATCAATTTATGCATAGCGTTAATTGTTTGTGGTACAAAAACTGCTTTTGTCCAATCTTCTGGGATTATTTCCTGCAGCGAAGGACGGCCTCAAATGTAATCATTGCACCAGTTTTCCACAGTGACTAAGCTTGGTGCTTCATCGCCAAAAGTCAAACAATGTTTTCTGCCTTGATAATACAAGCCGAAAATTGTAATAGATAATCGCACGAAAACTTTGCACGGCTTAATTTGTATTTCATATCGAGATGAATTTTACAAGTTAATGTAAAAGATAAACAGAGTGACCATAAAACAAAATGTTTTATATTTAGAATTATGCTGCACAAAAATGAAACCTCTTACTACATTGCTACGCTTTAAGTGATTACTTAAAATCATACGTAGAATACACACAATAACCTCTAAACGAGGTAAAACTCTAGTGACGAAAGCATATATACGCCCCAAAATGTCTGATATAATATTTAGTGACAAACAATATTCAATTGAATATATAAACTATTTTAATATAATAATCTGCACACTGCGCAAAAAGGTCCAGCATTTGTGTAACTAAAAATAACTAACGTAGTTCGCAATCCACAGTAAATACTTTTTATACCCTGTATAATGGGTATAATGAATTTGTGTGAATGTATGTAACAGGCATAAGGAAGCATCTACGACCCTATAAAGTATATATATTCTTAATAAGTATCAATAGTCGAGTCGATTGACACCTGTCCGTCTGTCTGTCTGTCCGTCCGTCTGTATGAACGCGTGAATCTCAGCAACTATAAGAGCTAGAGACTTCAAATTTGGAATGTAGGTTCCGGAATACCATACGCAGATCAAGTTTATTTTCAATTTTCGATATCATGCTTCATTTGTTTTAAATTTAGAAAAATCACCATAACATAAGCAATGTTAAAGTTAGAGACTTGAGATGATAAGTATCCTACTCTCAATGTGTGCTACAAATTTCTGTACGATCGAATATTGAGCTCAGAAGTTATTCATATATTGTATTTAAATCCCATTATAATGAAAATACTTTTCATTGAAGACCTGCACAGGGTTTCCTACTGTCGCGCGCGCTCGACTAATTGGCATGTTTAAAAGTTCTAAGTTATTATAAAAGCTGATTTTCTATACCCTTTGAGAACAATATTCCAGCTTTTACCTAATTAAAAGCACTCATATAACCAAAGCAGTTAGCCAGATAAATGTATCTTAGAAATTAATCCTAAATTAGAATAGAATTATTGCCAGAGCAGCAAAAACCTTCTGGTTATTAGCCAAATTACTTCTGTTATATATTCAAAGGTTTTCTTACAAAAAAATAACGAATAAATTCGCCATGCTCGTAAAATACCAGTTATTATTCTCAATACGTGATTTGTGATGGATTTGAATTACAAATAGCCATAAAAGGATATTTTAACGATGCTCACAACTTTGTAACAAGACGTCTTGGCATTTTTACAGTTGATTCTCATTTTTTTTCATTTACAATTTTCGTATTTTAATTTGGTTTTTGATTCTGTAATTCAATTTCAACTTTGTTGCAATTGTCCACCCTCTCTTTCCATTTTCTATTCCTGCTACCTTTTTTTCCCCATTTACTATGTTAACTATTTTGTTCTGTTTTGACTCTTTTTTTTTTTCTTTACTGTTTACTGTCGACAGATTCCGGCAGATTTGCACGTGGTTTGTGAACCAGAAATGGTTCGACAATGTTGTCCTATTGTTCATAGCACTCAATTGCATCACTTTGGCTATGGAAAGACCAAACATCCCTCCAAGCAGCACCGAAAGATTGTTTCTGGCAACAGCCAATTACGTGTTCACCGTCGTCTTCACAGTCGAAATGTTCATTAAGGTAATAAAGTTAACGAAGTTTATACTCTTCAATTCATTCGTAATTCATTTATCTTGAATCCCTTTTACTCTTGTAGGTAGTTGCTACGGGAATGTTTTATGGCCCGGATGCATATTTCACATCCGGCTGGAATATCATGGATGGATCTTTGGTTACAATATCGATAATTGATTTGTTAATGTCATTGATTAGCGAATCGAGTCCGAGGATATTTGGGATTTTAAGGGTAAGTTTGGTCCAAATAATGACAAACAGGCAACATACACAGAAAAAAAAAAAAGAAAAGAAAAAATCGAAAGCATCGTGTGGCGGCGCAACTGGCAACTAACTAACCAACAACAGCGTCACAACCACCGTGTGAACCACTCTATCGACTCCACCACGAACCACGCATCACCAAAAAAAAAAAAAAAGAAAAAAAAAAAAACAATACTATAAAGAATGTATCAATATTGCTCACGTGGCTCGGCTGTAGCTATTGCTCGCTCGCTCGCTCGCTATTCGCTCGCTATTCGCTCTCTCTCTCTCTCTCTCTCTCTTACTCTCTTTCTTTAACTCTAGCTCTATCTCTGTCTAAATTGGCTATACTCTATCTATCTCGTTCACTTACAATGCTATCTGTTTCTTTCTTGTAACGCACACATCTCTCGTTATCATCGACAAAAACTGTACGCGATTTCGTCTTATAAAAAGCTCTCTGTCTCTCTTTCTTTCTGACACTCTGTTTCTGTCTCTGATTCTCTATCTCTCACTCTCTCTCTCTCGTTCTCTCTTGAATTTTATATATATATATATATATATTATATATTGTGTATGAATCGGGTATTTCATATTAACCATAACATTAAAACTAAACTAAAACTCAACCAAAACTTAACTAAAAACCAAACCGATCTGCAGGTAAATTCTCGTGCTATATCATTTTTAATGGCAAACAAATTACTCGTAACGCTTTTATCAATCTATCTAACTATATCTATATCCTTCAATCTCTGTAAATCTCACTCTGTGTGTGTGTGTGTGTATGTGTGTGTAGTCTTCCCCGTTTTGAAAGTGTTGAAAGTTTTACCAGGTACATCCAAAGTAAAATTGTTGTCTTACTCTCATATCGTTTGTATATATACATATATGTTATATATTATATATATTTGTATTAATCAGTAATTGCATATCTCACACACGCCCCATTCCTCATAATACTACTACTTATACTAATACTTATTATAGTATATTTATCGGATCTGCAAAACAAGTAATTAATTAATAGTCTTAGTAAACTTATGAGATGAGCGTTTCATTCGATTATCTTCACTGCTTGTGTTCCAATCAATTTATTTTTTAATTTTCATTAGTTCTGCATTCTTAGAACATGGTCTGCAAATCTTTAGGTATAACCAAAGCTTATATGAACATAAAACGTTTGAGGGTTATTTATTTATTTATGTATTAATTTATTTTGCAGTTGTATATAATTATCTATCTTGATTTTACTAATGTGGACTAGTATGTTATAATACTTGTTAATTTGGGTTTCAATTATAATCAGTTGGTGAATTTTCTTGCTTAATTCTAAATCTTAATGTTAAATCTAATAGCAGTTCCAATTCCAAATATCTAGGTTCTCTAGGTTACTTGTTAAGTGAATCGATTCCACACGTTATCCGACTTAAACTTCTTGATTCGATTGTTTAATTGGGGATACCGATTCCAGTTGTTCCACGAGCTTTTAGAATTCATTTAGTTGGGTTATTATGTATTCCAATTGCACGCGTTCCGCCAGCAACTCTATTTGACAAGAGTGACTAGTTGAGTATTCCGATTTCAAGCGTGCTCTTAAGTGTTCCGATTCAACACGTTTCACAAATTACTCCATTTAAATCAGGTTTCCAATTTTGTTAGTTCTGTGAGTTCCTTAATTAATTGGGGGGGGGGGACTATTCCATGTTGCGATTCAACTCCTGTTAGTTAATTAATTGATATTAATGGATTATTGTGTTCCGATTTCACGCGTTCCGCGAGCAACTCTATTTTACAAGGTTCAGTTATTGACTATTCCAATTCCAAGCGATCAGCGATAAATTATTAAGTGCTCCGATTCTACACGTTCCACAAATTATTCCTTTTAAGTCAGGCGTTCCCATTCAACTTGATCTGTGAGTTATTTAATTACGTGTTACGATTCAACTGCTACTGTTAGTTTATTTATTGATTTTTAAGAATTATTGTGTGTTCCGATTCCACTCGTTCCGCGGGCTATTCTAACGCTACTCGAAGACGCATGTAATCTAAATTAATTATTCATTTCGCGCTCATCTCTTTTTCTTACTCCCATTTAAAATTATTTGTACAGATCCAAAGTTTTGTAGGGTAACCACCACCCTAATGTATAAAAAATGTATGATCGTTTTGACCCCCCTTTAGAAATTAATAGCAGTACCGCTCTTTACCCCCCCCCCCCTCCGCTTACTTAATGCCTTTCTCATGCTCGCTCCACATACCACTTCATTCCCATGTTGCATTTCAAATTCCCATTGTTTCGATAACATTTTCGATTTTGACTTATTTGCTTAATATTGTCACGTGTTGCTGTGTTTAAATTTCAGTTTCAGTTTCAAGTTGTTTAAATTTCAGTTCCATCACTGGTGATTGTTGAGGCTATACTATATGTGTATCCATATATATATGTATAGTTATATATATATATATGATATCTAAGCAATTATAGTTGGAATACATTGACTGATTATACTTTGATTTGATATTTTGATTCGCAGGTGTTTCGTCTACTTCGTTCCCTGAGGCCGCTGCGTGTAATTAACCGCGCCCCGGGTCTGAAACTAGTCGTGCAAACGCTCTTATCGTCCCTGCGTCCCATTGGGAACATTGTGCTGATCTGTTGCACCTTCTTCATTATCTTTGGCATCCTCGGCGTGCAGCTGTTCAAGGGAACCTTCTTCTACTGTGAGGGCGAGAACATTAAGAATGTTCGCAATGCCGACGAATGTCGTCGGATACCCGGCAATGTCTGGACGAATCGCAAATACAATTTCGATGATCTTGGCAAGGCATTAATGTCCCTGTTCGTGTTAAGTTCCCGCGACGGTTGGGTTAACATTATGTATACGGGACTCGATGCTGTCGGTGTGGATCAACAGCCGATTGTCAACTACAATGAATGGCGATTGCTCTACTTTATTGCGTTTATATTGCTCGTTGGATTCTTTGTTCTGAACATGTTTGTCGGAGTTGTTGTCGAGAATTTCCATCGTTGTCGCGAGGAACAGGAAAAGGAGGAAAAGATACGGCGAGCGGCAAAGCGAGCCCTGCAAATGGAAAAGAAACGTCGAAGAATGCACGAACCACCGTATTATACAAATTATTCACCGACTCGAATGTTCGTACACAATGTCGTCACCTCAAAGTACTTTGATTTGGCGATCGCCGCTGTCATCGGACTAAATGTCGTGACCATGGCCATGGAATACTATATGATGCCCAAGGCACTGCAGTATGCATTGAAGATCTTTAACTACTTCTTTACGGCCGTCTTTATACTGGAGGCAAACATGAAACTTGTGGCATTGGGCTGGCGTTTGTATCTCAAGGATCGTTGGAATCAACTCGATGTCGGCATCGTATTGCTCTCAATTGTCGGCATTGTGCTGGAGGAGCTTGAGACAAACATAATACCAATAAATCCAACAATTATCCGTGTTATGCGTGTACTGAGAATTGCACGTGTACTGAAACTTTTGAAAATGGCCAAGGGCATACGGGCATTGTTGGATACAGTGATGCAGGCACTGCCACAGGTTGGCAATTTGGGTCTACTCTTCTTTCTGCTATTCTTCATATTTGCGGCACTGGGCGTGGAGCTTTTCGGTCGTCTCGAATGCTCCGACGAGATACCCTGCCAGGGTCTGGGCGAGCACGCGCACTTCGCCAACTTTGGCATGGCTTTCCTCACATTGTTTCGCGTAGCGACTGGCGACAATTGGAACGGCATCATGAAGGACACGCTGAGGGATAATTGCGATGACGCAGCCGATTGTGTGCGCAATTGTTGCGTCAGCTCGGTTATTGCTCCCATATTCTTTGTGATATTCGTTCTTATGGCGCAATTCGTTTTAGTGAACGTCGTCGTGGCTGTACTGATGAAACACCTCGAGGAGAGCCACAAGCAAATGGAAGATGAGCTCGATATGGAAGTTGAACTGGAGCGTGAGCTAGTACGTGAACAGGAATTTGCCCAGGAGCAAAAACTGTGCCAGCAGCTGGCGGAGGCGCAAAGTAAATTGCCAGCTCCACCGCGACCACTGGCCAAGGTCAAATCTCTGCCCAAGAATTTCATCTATAGCACACCGTCGTTGGATAAAAAGTTTCCAAGTGCTGCAACAAATTTAAATCAATCATCGGGATCGGGATCGGGAATGGGAATGACAACGGCAACGGGAACGGCAACGTCAACGGGAACTTCAGCTGGACGTCGTCAGACCATACAATATTTCAATCAACAAGGTCTTAGCCTGGCCGAAATGGGCAGCGCGTTAACGCCTGGAACGCTCAAGTCACGGCTGGGCGAACCCTTTAACATTGCCCCAGGGACGTCAGCGGCAAGTAGCAACATTGCCTTGCAACTGCCGCCACTGGGGCGACGTGGGCGTCGCGCCTCCGCCGCCGCCGGCTTCCGCAGACGTGGCGTGCTGTCCAAGGAGCGTTCTCTCGACGAACAGGCAATTCGGCGTCGCAATCTGGAGGCGAAACGCACCAGCTGCGATTCGCTGCCATGGGGCGGCGATGCTCTAGATTATAGACGTGGCACCATCTTCGAGAGCCTCGAATCGGATGGCGGTGGCAATAATAGTCCCTGCTCTAGCTATGATCTCGATATACGCAGCATACGAAGTGCGGAAATAATGACGCGTCCCTCCAAAATTGCGGATGATGATGATGATGATGATGCTGATCCTTGTGATCAGCTGACGGCAGCAGAACCACTGGCCGTGGTCAGTGCTCTCGTGCAGCCCACGCCCACGCCCACAGCCACGCCCATAGTCACAGCACTGGCCAACACGCCAACGTCGACACCAACGCCAACACCAACGCCAACGCCAACGATCACGCCCATCACCATGCCATTGCCCAATGTTCAAGCCAACCAACCGCGTCGTCCATTCGGCTGGTCCCAGTCCGTGGATCAGGGCTGCCTTTTGGGCGCCTCGGGACGTAGCAGCCTGCTGCTGTCCGTGCCACGTTGCATGCCACCGCGCAGCCGCAGCGGCAGCACCAAGCAGCTCTTCAAGCAGCAGGCACTCGACGAGGATGCCGATCTGGATGAGAATTCACTGCTATTGCCCACAACGCCAGCTCCGCCGCCGCCGCCGCCGTCGTCATCGTCGTCGTCGTCAGCCCATGTCAATCAATTAAATGGCGCTGCCTCTGGCTCTGCTTCGGCATCGGCTTCTGCTTCCGCCTCCGCATCCACTTCCGCTTCCGGCGACTGTCCAGTTGTGGGAAAATCCGATTCGGCGGACATAATGCGCATCATCAGCGAACGACGGCGCATGGATCAACGTGATCCATGCGGCAACGAGGACAGCGACTACAACGAGTTATTGCTCGTCAAATCGCCGCAATCGTCAACGGATTAAGCTTAAGTTTCCACTCACTCACACACACACACACACACACACGCAGATAACAGTCTGGCAAGCTTTATATTCATTACAGCGTTGCCAAAGTTCACTCTGTATACACTTATCGATTGCATTGCATTTGCTTCGCAACAGGCAACATTTATTTCCGTGCAACGTTGCCAAAATTCACACTCAATACACTTATCGATTGCGATGCATTTGCAACATTTATTTCCGTGCAGCGTTGCCAAAATTCACTCTGATTTATTTAACGCAGCAATCCTCTTAGTACAGTAGACTCTCGCAAATTAATTTCAACGCGTTTTGTGGCCAACATCCATTTGTAAAAGGAATATATCTTCTAAAATCTAATTTTTAACATCTGAAATACTTATATTGCCCTTTTAAATAATTAAAACCTTTTTATTATATAATTTTTAGTGTGTAATATATATTAGTTTACTTTAATTTGAAATTTTTGTAAATTCTTTCATCAATTCATTTGCTCGTTTGAATATTTCGTATTTTTATTTATCTGTTAAAATTGATTTAAAAAAAAAAAATTAAAACTCAATTTGTTTGTAGAAGTCTTTATTATGGAAATAAAATATAATATTTAAAATTGTGCGAATAATCAGAAAAATAAAAGTTATTTTTGTAATGCAGACAAGATTTTATTAAGAAACAATTGTTTTAATTTTATTGATTTTATCAATTGAATTTAATAATAATATTTGAACATTTGGCTTATTCTAAAGAAACGTTTAATAAAAATAAAACAGTATTATATAACATTTTTTAATAATCATTTAACAAATGCTATATATTTCAGACATATCGATATTTCCCAGGCTTTTGAACATGAATTATACTC
Organism: Drosophila histrio; assembly: GCA_958299025.2. NCBI lineage: Eukaryota > Metazoa > Arthropoda > Insecta > Diptera > Drosophilidae > Drosophila > Drosophila histrio. Next base: position 45,097,236 of record OY282582.1, read on the forward strand.
CCATAAAAAGTTATTATGAATCAAAACTCAAATTTAAAGATGCAGTCAAATTTGCAGTTAATTTCTGTAGAAGTCAAAGCTGTCAGAGTTCTAATTTATGAGTCTCTACTGTATATACTAGCCGTCTCTCTCGCTCTCTCTCTCTCTCTGTTTCACACACACACACAAACACACACACATGTAACTGTAACTGTAGCCTGTGCTAACTTTAGGGAATTTTCCAAGTGCTCAGTTTGAAGAAAGCAAAACTAAAATCGTTAGTAAATAGGCAAAATATATTGATATCGATAAACGATTAACGATTAACGATAACATTACTCACTAGCGTTAGGCGTTAACTGTAAACTGTAACTGTAAACTGTTAACTGTAACTGTAAACTATAACGATAAACGATAACGATAACTACTTAAATAGAGAGTTCTCTAACAAAGAAAGAAACAAAACATAATAATATTACAATTAATTGTCAACTGTTTTTAGTGCAATCTACGGTTTTCATAAGTTTAGCAAGAACAACAAAATATGCGAAATGGTATCAAACAAAACCCCCAAAAGAAAAAACCTATCGATAACAGAGAAAACATCGTTGTTTAGAGCGTTTCCGTTTCAAACCAAAATCGATAAAGGAAAAACAAAAAGAAAAAAACTATATACTTAAAAGCTGATTATTGATATGTATACAATAAAACAAGCGTGTTATATGCAATATATATATATAAATATACATAACATATACATATGCCAGGATTCAGTATATATGTATGTAGTATATACACTTATACACATATATATAGGAGAGTACATGCATACATGATGGAAATTGTGAACAAAAATCATCAACTCTGTGATTAGCTCTTAAAGTTTAAACATTTATATAAACTATACAAAAAAACCAAAAGATCAAAAATGAAGAAACAAAATACTTAACGTATGTACACCCCCTCTAGAGTATGTATATATATCTATATAGAGCATCTGAAATATGTATGTGTATTGCATTGTATTGTATTGTATTGGATCGTATTGTATTGTATTGTATTTTATGTAGTCTAGTGAAAAAGAAAAACAATTAAATTAAAGATGTCGCAGTATTCACACATTGATAAGCAATAACAATTTTAGCTCGTTAAGGTAAAAAAAAAATACTATATATAAAAAGAAAAAGAAAAATACCAAAATTATACCTAAAAGAAAACTGCATTGTTGCCACTTTTCATGAGAAAACAAAACAAAACAAAAAGAAAAGGAAATTTATGAAAACGAATTTACATAGTTACTTAACAGAGACACACACACACACACACACACTCTTCTCTTCGCTCGTCCTATCTCTGTCACACATGCTCCCTCCCTCTCTCTCACATACATACAACCAAATACTTTGCTCTTTGGACAATCCTTTGGCTTTTAACGCGCTCAATGTCTCGCTCATTTCAATACAATTGTGCCAAATACCAAACACAGACTCTTTCCATCTCTCTCGCTCTCGCTCTCTCTCTCGCTCTCTCTCTCCCTCACATACATAAACAGAAAGTAAGGGTAATTAGCATATGTTAACTTTTTTGCGTAGTTAAAATATAAAACAGAATATCTTAAAATGAAATGATTGAGAAAAAAAAGCGCCCCCCTTGAGAGGAGAAAAAGGATAAACGATAACCCAAAGGTTTATTTTTATATACCAAAAAAAAAGAAACTAACGGGCTAACGGGCAATTATCGGAAATACTAAAGTACATTCTAGTGTTAACTGTAGCATATACATATACAGAGATATATATACGTAGTAAAACTTTTAATGATAGTCGGAATATATATAGTATATACATAATTAGTCCTGCAATAGAAAAACTATCCCCCTACTTCCTCCGTGAGAGCTCTACAAATTCTCAGTATCCCGGAACAACTTGATGTCGTAGCATTTATATAAAAAAAAATAAATTAAAAATATATATAAAGAAAAAAGTATTAGAGAAATTTGTAAACTAAATTATAGATTATACTATATATATATATATAAATGTATATGTATATATGAAACTATCAACGAATTACAATAGCTAACCTAAGAGTCAGCACAAAGATGAAGAAGAAGAAGAAGAAGAAATTAGAAAAGATTAAGAAGTAGAAGAATAAGAATAAGAAGAACATAAACACTGTCAATTTCTCAACATGGTCTAAAGAAATTTCCAAAATGAAAGGCATTTTTTACACTCTTTGTAGATCAATAAAAAAAATGTATCGATAACGATAACGATAGCGATAAAGATTACATGCCCAAGTTTAGATAAACTTTTGAGACACAAAAACAAAACAAAACAAATAACAAGCAACAAATCGAACTTAGAAACTTTATTGCTACTTAATTAAGATCGGGGCCGATATCGGGCGTTACGCGTAACCGAACACATTTATACAACAGCAACAACAACAAGCAAACAAACAAACAAACAACAACAAAACAAATTTAATTATTATATAATAATTTCATCTGTGCCTTTCTCTACGAATATACGATCTATATATGTATATATAAATACAAATTACGATATATATATATACATATAGATATATACTTATGAACTACTTTATACTACTTCACATGTGCTCTTCTCTATACACACACGCACACATTTACACGTACACATTTATATGCTCTCCCTCTCTCATTCTCACTCTCACTACTCTCAAGCTCAGCTAAGTAAAACTGTAACTTATAATCGATCGTCACTTATCGACACTTTGCCGATCGTTTTGCCACCACAAAACAACACACACACACACACGTTAAACGTAACGTAAAGCAAGCAGCAGCCCCAGCCAGAGACAGTCAAGCAGTGCGCATTCAAGCAGTGCACTAACAACTACTATGTATGTATATCTCTCTCTCTCAAATCTAAAAGCATAACTGACAGAAATGTATAAATGGGCGCCCAACTCGAGGCAGATGTACTAAAACATAACTAAGTAAACACTTGACAAAACTACATACATAATAATAATAGTAATTAAATGAGATTTACTTAAGCCTACTAATAAATAAATACATAAAAAAACAACAAAAACCCAACACGTAATCAACAACAACACATCTTTATACTAGGTTAATGCGCTGGTAGTTTCGAATTGTTTTTTTTTTTTTTTTTTGTAATTTTTTAACCTAGCTGCTTGGATATGGAATACACGATTACACTTTTTTGAGAGCGTGCAAAAAGCCCCACACTAATAAAAATAACGATAAAATATATCAAAAAAAAAAAAGAAAAACAAAAAAAACACAAGTATAAAGTGCGTTTTTTTTCTTGTTGATTAATAATTAGGTAATTAAAGCAAAAATTAGACAAAAAATAAAGAACAAAAACAAAAACAATGTTGCCGCAGCTGCACGAAAACCGCAAAAGAAAAAAAATTATATAGCAATTTGAAGAAATAAAACATAAATTTTGCTTTTAGCCAAGAAAAAAAGATAACAATTATGTACGAAACATATTAATAATAATAAAGAAAAATAAAGAAAAAAAAACAACAATAACTATAACTGTAAGCGAAATTGAGCACGATTTCCAGCTGTCTCTAACTAGCTAACTAAAACCTAAAGCCACACATACTAACAGTACTTATATAAATCAAAACTAAACAATTATAAAAACAAAACAAAAACAAAAACAAAACGTTGTAAACATTTCGTTGCGTACCTTTTGCGTTCAAAGAAATGCATTAAATATATGTATGTAAATTGGTTTGAAACTACCACAGAAAACCGCTCTATGAATGCCCCAGATATTTATATATATACATATATCTATAAATATATATATATATATATATATATATATATATATATATATATATATATATATATGCATATGTATATACATAAATATATATATATATATATATATATATATATATATATATATATATGTTCGTATACTACAATATGTATATAAGCAAAACAAAGAGCATTATAAATTAAACAGAAATTTTGAAAAGAATTAAACGCGTCTTTTACTATGGCTTGCCGCGCGATTGCCAGCGTGCGTATGTCAAGAGTTGTGGGGGAGAACTGCATTATCAATATGATTATATCGCTGCCGAGATGCCACCAGATGGTGCAGTGACATGATCGCTAAATATTGTCGCAATTGAGGGTTATGATATGCTATTAGACCCTTTACTTAAAAAAAGTATAGGGGTCTATTAAGTTTGTCAGGTCAAAGGAAGTCTGGCAGACCTCATAAAGTACATATATTCTTGATCAGCATTAACATCCAAGTCGATATAGCCATGTCCGTCCGTCCGTCCGTCTGTAAAAGCCCCTAGATCTCAGAGACTATAAGAGCTAGAGACAGCAAATTTGGTATGGTGGTTCGTCTATGGGCAAAGCAGATCAAGTTTATGTTAAAATTTTGATACGCCCACTTCCGCCTCCGTAAATCGAAAAAAAAAACATTTTTGAAATCCCATAAAACGAAAAATATTTAAGCTAGAGTCCTGAATTTTGGCACACAGGTCGAGCATCGAGGTCCCAACGTATTTCATCGTGATCGGATATTAACCTCGGAAGTTATTCAAAACTCCATATTACTCAGTGTCGGGCCAAAGGAAGAAGAAGAGCATATTGCCGTTACAACGCGCTATGGGATACTATTAGTGTTACTCTTCTTTCCCTTTTGAAGAATAAGTAAAGGGTCTCTCATAGTCGACTTCGACTGTAGCCTTTCCGACTGGTTAGTACTACAATTACCTAAGACCGAACCACTCGTCTAGTCATCTAACAGAGTCTATCGAGTTAAGATCTATTCATTAAAAGCTTGGGTTTTTACCGATAGGCTTCCAGAACGTCAGAGTACCCCCTTGTTAGTGACGAAGACACAATTTTGTTAAGTATACTCGGGGTTTAGTCCGCAAAGCGCCCAAATTGTCTTAGTCACAAAGAAGACTGAAGACGTATGTGCGCATCCGACAGACTGACCCGCGCTCAAGGGGTCACGGCCCGGAGTGGCGTTACTGGCCCTTGCAACTCCGACGACAGGTCGAAAAACATCGTGGGCATCGGTACCACTGTCGACCGGGACTCCGACCAATGCCGGCGGCCCCGCCTTCTTGATCCCCGTGACTGGCCACACGAAGATGGTCGTGACCCAAGCCACTCCTAAGGCCGTAGGCGGGGGATAAGCCCCGCTACCACTACATTAGCTCTAGGACGTTCCTCAGCCGCGGCTGTCGGGTCTCCATTCACCGTGGGCAAATAGGCAGCATCGTGGGCGGCCTTTCCTTTGTCTGGACCCGGCTGCTCTTTGCCTTTATTGCTGCTGTTGCTGCAGTTGCTCTCTCTTGTTCTGTTCCAATGCAAAAATAGGCCGAATAGGTCGTTCCCTCTACATAGCCAGCCAGACGTTGTTAACACTCGCGCTTAATGGGTGAAGGTTGTCCCCACGGAACACATCCCTCTTTCGATGAATACCCTCTGCAGGGAGTCGCCACCAACATCCCCCACCGAGAGTGAGCTGTTTAAGGAAGCTGGTGAAAAATTTGGACTAATGGCAGACCGAACCGAAGACAGTCTTCGGAGAGATGAGAGACCCCGAGGACACTCTGCAGCCGTTGAACCCCAAGGGTTGTAGGGGCTTCCAGGATCACCCTACTGTAACGTACTTTATATGCTTTCTTTATATTTTTTTCAGCTGAAACTATTTATACAACAAAGTAGGCTTACGTGAAATTTAAAACATACCTAATATAATACAGATACAGATTTCGTCAGTCTCTAACGTTTACTACAACAATAAACACATTCGTTTTTAACAAGTTGTGGGCCTAAGACGAAATAAATATTTTTGTTTTCTATTACGTAAAATTTAAAAAAAAAATAATGTAAAATGTATTGTTTCTCCTCGGGCTAACAAATAAATCTGCAATAAGTAACTCGATAATGGGAATTATAATTCCAGGTGCATACGGACAAATCGTGTGCTGATACATAGGCCACGATACAGACAGATGAGTATATCAATTAAATCAACAGGAAATGTTTACAATGTTGGATCAATATCCGGAAATATTTCGATTTAGTTGAAGTCACAAGAAATTGGAATTAAAATGTCTGGTGATTTTTCTAGATATTTTGCTGTTATCAAGCTTAACAGAAACATGATAGTTTCGTAATATATACTTGGGATAGTTTACCATCACTTTATTTACTATAGATAAAATTAATTGAAGACGGTAAGAACACGCTGTGGGTATAATTTTCTTGAAAAATCGAGTAAGCAAGAAACGATCACAGACCATGCAATTAAATGACGGAACGATATACGTAAATTATCAAATAATGGATACATCAGTTCAGTGAGAAGCCATGATGATCGAGTTCAGATACACTTAAGTCCCTTATAGTGATTTGATTGTGGAACTTTAACTACCCACCCATTTATGTTGTGTTTAATAATTATGGTGGCAGATGGCAATTTTATTAAACAGATAAACGCGATATTATGAGGTTGTACTGAATGGAATCCAATTATAATAGATTTGGGGTTAGCAATGAAAATGGAGAAGTTATTTTAGACACCAAGAGACGTAATGATTTAGTTCTCAACGAAGTCAAATTTAACACTAGATTTGATAATCAAAATTTGAGAAGAAATACATAAAGTCAACGTCTTTTGAAAGATCAAAGATGGGACTATAACTTGTGCCAAGTCAAAAATAAATGTTTGCGTCATGAAATCCAGGGATGAGATTCTTGTTGTTTAGTGCAATTCACGGGTTTTAGCATCAAGTGCTAGAGATACGAGTATCTCAGTAGATTGAATTGAGTTAAATGGTAACTGTACCATACAAAAGTGTGAATCTATTTGGGCAGAGGTCGTAAATACAGATGCATACCTCCGGAATATCAGTTCTACCGGACATCAGTGTTCGATTTGACGTGAAAAGTCAATATCAAGAAAAACAAAAGAAGCTAGAAAGAGGGTCCACCTGTCCTGGCCATACTTGATAAGACCGGTTGGACAGATCGGCCCCGTTGCATCGAAGTGCATCAATCCGGTGAACTGTCGGAACTCACATTTCACCCAAGCAAACCAATCTCTCGGCAGGGGATACCAGAACTAGTCAAGGGGTGAACTGCAACGGACCGTTAAGCGACTTTGACGTGACGAAGACACAGGAGAGGATGCAGCGGCTCGATGCATTTGCTGAAGTCGTGTCCCACCTGTGATCCCGATAGTTCTTCGACGATGCATCGCCAATGAAAAACCGGAATGGTTTTTTTAATTACGAAGGGCCAACGGGACGTGGCATCCAAAATGTATGAAAAACTTGATCTAAGCTCCATTCCTTCATACAGACGGGCGGATTGACATACCGACAGACAGACTGGGCTATATCGACTTGACTATTCCTTCTGATCCGTCAGTCCGTTTGGCTGTATGTATGTCGGTTTCTTTACATTCTAAGCAGAATTTGATTATTTTCGAATTTTGTCACGCCCCCGAAAAACATGACAAACATCGGGGACTCGATGCTGTTTGTATTGTGGCGGCCCAGTGGCGACCCCCATCGTCAATAATAGCAACTAAAGCAAGTAAAGAGGATATCGACGGGCAAACGGATATCGAACGCCAGCACCAATAAATATATATAAATATGAAACGACAATATGGAATGGTCATAGAAATGTAAAACTGGCAGCTTTTGCACAAATTCAGCACTTCGATAAGCAGTTAAATTCTTGGTGGCGTCATCTATGATCAGGTGGTTGCAACTGTAAGCGCGGCAACTGCTTGCGACTGCTTGCAATACGCTTACAAGCAACTGCTTGCTGTGCCAATTTCAAATATAAACAAGAAAACAGTTACAGATTTTGAAACAATTTCCTGACCAAAAACTGTCAAGTTAAACGCTGCAGTAAAGCTTATGTTTGTTAATGTTATGTTATCACGTTCGCATCACATCCGACTTGTGAACGTGCCGCAAGTCGTGCGCCACTTTTAATACCCTTGCAAAGGGTATTACAATTTTGTTATGAAATGTGTAACGCATTAAAAAATATAAATAATAAATTTTTTTATTCTAGATCACGCCGACGAGCTGAATGCATATTACTATATATTATTTTACAATAGAATGGAAATATAATAATAAAATATATTAGATAATTTGGAAAGCTAGTTTTTATATTAAATATTTTTGTTTAGGCTCAAGAAATATGTAAAAACAATTTATTAAATAAAATACTATTTTTGTGTATACAACCAATATTGACTTGACAGTTTTTGGTCAGGAAATTGTTTCAAAATCTGCAACTGTTTTCTTGTTTATATTTGAAATTGGCTCAGCAAGCAGTTGCATGTAAGCAAATTGCAAGCAGTTGCCGCGCCTACAGTTGCAACAACTTGATCATAGATGGCGCCATGAAGAATTTGACTATACCCTTCGATTTAGGCGTTCCCAACAGATCCCCGTATCGAACCATAAGTTTTTCTTTTGATGATTTTGAAGTTTTTTGAAATGCAAGAATATCAAATCTTCGACTTGCAGATGAAAAACTTTCTTTGCTCTTTTTGTTATTTTACAGCTGCCTTGGTTTATTATTAATATGTGTGGGTAAGTGACATTGCAGTTTTTTTTGTCAGCGCTTTGTCTTATTGTCAATTTTCACTTTGTTGCATAAGACAGTGCCTCACAACCCCCCCTTTCCCCTTCCCAGACTCACTGTGAACTTTGTTGCGAGGCCATTATAAAATGACATCCCGCCAAAGTCAAGTGAAAATATAATTTTTGGCGCCGCTTTTATAACAGAGCGCGCTCTGTGTGTTTATTCCCCCCTTTTTGATTGTCAAACCTTTCCCCGCTGACCTCAACGACCCTTCGACTATTGCACAGCTTCCACTTGATACTGAACTTGGTCTGGTCTGTAAGTTACCTTTAAACCCTCCTCAATCTCCCCCCCGCCCCCCATTATTACCCCCTTTTGTCGCATCATCATCGGGATTTGAAGCAATCTGCGCTCATTTGTTTCTGTTTCTGTTTCTCTGTTCGCGTTTGCGTTTTTAATTAACGGCGGTTTCTTCTATTGCTTCATGAAGATTGCAAATGAAGTAATTATCAAAAAAAAACTTAAAAAAAAACTATAATAATCATAAAAATCTGTTACGACGAAAGAAAAATCAACGGCATTTAGTTCAGTTTAAATTGCCTCTTTGTGGTTGTTGTTGTTGTAGTTATTATTAATGTTGTTGTTGTTGTTGTTGTTACATTGCAAAGCGTTTTTTCCTTGGCGTGAAATGCGTTCATGGTCAAAGTGTGAAAATGTGACGTAACGATTATGCGATGACCCCACAACGCACAACGCACAAAGCGCCTTGTACTTTGACCCGATCAAAAGCACAAAAAACTGGAGTCTAATGGAGTCTAATATAAAGTTGTCTATTGATAAAGTGCTTGATAACCAGCATGATGTTAGTTTCTATCACATCTCGAGGATCCAGAAGATCCACATTCGATAGATATCGGTTTTGTATAATTCGTTCAAATGAACGGGTCATTGAAATGAACGAATGAACTTATTCAATTCATTACTGAGCTATATCGCTTTTGTATAATTCGTTCAAATGAACGGGTCATTGAAATGAACGAATGAACTTATTCAATTCATTACTGAACTATATATCGCTCATTGTGTTCAGTTGGTCAGTTGAAACTTCTTTTTTTTTCTTAGAAATATTCTTATCGTTAGAAATACATTTAGAATACATTAAGTGCCATAGTAATATGAATTTCTTATTAAGTTGCATATTAAAATTTTAACATTTGCATATATTTTATATGATAGATATAGATATTAACTCAAACAAAAAAATAAATAAAACAAATTAAATTCAAATTTATTCCTAACGCCAAGCAGCAATTCTTGTATTAAAAATAATTAGTTTTTTTATGCAGAACAATTAAATAAATTGATTGAATTGAGGAAATAAATAGAAAGAACTATTCATCGTTTATGACCAACTAAAGAACTGAACAACTAACCAGCTGATGAACTGAATAATTGAACAAATGAACAACTGAACAACTAAACAACGGAACAACTGAAGAACTGAACAAATGAACTGCTGAAAAGCTAAACAAATGAACAACTGAACAACTGAACAGCTGAACAACTTAACAATTGAACAACTAAACAACGGAAAAAGTGAACAAATGAACTACTAAACAACGAAACAAGTGAACAACTGACCAGCTAAACAACGGAACAAGTGAACAACAGTTCATCGTTCATGACCAACTGAACTGCCGAAGAACTGAACAGCTGAACAACTGAACAGCTGATCAACTAAACAAGTGAACAACTGAAGAACTGACCAATTAATCAACTGAACAGCTGATCAACTAAACAAGTGAACAACCGAACAACTGACCAATTGAACAACTGAACAACCGAACAACTGAACAGCTGATCAAAATGACTGATTTAGTTCACGACTTAAAAATTAACCATTGAACTTATTCAGTGTATTGAACTAAAAATCATAACTCTACTTAATAAGTCAAGTGTAGAACAACATATTCAAGTTATCTTATTGATAAATTATTTGATAACTATGTATATAAATGCTCATATTCTATCCTTAAGGTCTTTTATCGAAGCGAAAAGTTGCCTTAACTCATCGTAATATAAGCTAATAAAGTTAATTAAGTGTCGACTACTAAAGCGATTGAATTTCGCTTCGATAAATAAATCCATAACTTTCCACAAGCTCCTCTCTGCTAAAGATCTACCAGAAATATGCGAGTTTATATCATAAGTGTATCTATTTTAAACTACTACATCGATAGATTAATTAATTATATTAATTTAGATATGAACATATATACATAAATTTCATATTTGTTAATTTTACTTTTGTCCCTATAAAGTATATATATATTCTTGATCAGCATCAACTGCCAATTCGGTGTAGCCATGTCCGTATGTCCGGCTGTTCGTCCGTCCGTCTGTCTGTCCATCCGTCCGTCTGTTCGTCCGTCCGTCTGTCTGTCCATCCGTCTGTCTGTCCGTCTGTCTGTCCATCCGTCTGTCTGTTCGTCCGTCCGTATGTCTGTCTGTCCGTCCGTCCGTCCGTCTGTCTGTCCGTCCGTCCGTCCGTCTGTCCGTCCGTCCGTCCGTCCTTCTGTCCGTCAGTCAGTCCGTCCGTCCTTCTGTCCGTCAGTCAGTCCGTCCGTCCTTCTGTCCGTCCGTCCGTCTGTCCGTCCGTCTGTCTGTCCGTCCGTCCGTCTAACTGTATTAGCGCCTAGATCTCAGAGACTATAAGAGCTAGAGTCACCAAATTTGGAATGGTGGTCCGTCTATGGGCTAAGCAGATCAAGTTGATGTTAAAATTTTGCCACGCCTCCTTCCGCCCACGTAAATCAAAAACGAAATTTTTGAAATCTTATAAAGCAACAATTATTCAAACTAGAGTCCTGAATTTTGACATACAGGACAAGCATAAGGGTCCCAATGTATCCTTGGATACATTATTAAAAAACAATTTGAAATCCCATACAATGAGCAACTTGAAAGCTAGAGCTTAGCACACAGGACAAACATTGTATGTCCTAATTTATCCTGAAAATTTCATCGCGATCGGATAATAAACTCGAAAGTTTTTCAAAACAAAGTGACAAGCCAAAGCAAGAAGAAGACAACACTGACGTTACAATGCACTATAGATAATTTGCCATTTTAGAAAACCCCAAGCTGAGATATTTGGATGTAGTTTTTAAAAATGAGCAAAAATGGGTATAATGAATTTGTGTAAATGTATGTAACAGGCAGAAGGAGGCATCTCCGACCCTATAAAGTATATATATTCTTGATCAGTATTGATAGCTGAGTCGATTGACACCAGTCCGTCTGTCTGTCCGTCTTTTTGTCTGTCTGTCTGTCCGTCTTTATGAACGCGTGGATATCAGCAACTATAAGAGCTAGAGACTTCAAATTTGGAATGTGGATTCCTGAATACCATACGCCGATCAAGTTTATTTTCGATATCAAGCCTCATTTGTTTTAAGATTAGAAAAATAACCATAACATAAGCAATGTTTAATCTAGAGACTTGAGATTTGGCACACATGATGAAAAACTTGGAAAAACCCAGAAAATTTCATTGCGATGCCACGCCCCCTTCGCCCACAATTGGAAAAAGCTGATAACAACAGCAGTTTTATAGCTAATTTTCTCAAAAATACGTTTGTTTTAAGACCTGCACAGGGTATTCAACTGTCGCGGCCGCTCGTTGGGCATTGGGCTTTTGTTTTCTAAATATAATATTCATATGCAAAAAAGCAATAGTATCTCATAGTAGACTGTAGCATATCGTTCCCTACTATCGCTACCGTCCCGACTCTCCGGCATGTTTTTTTTTATTTTATTTTTTTCACGCCGACAAATACATTTTGAATGTCATCGATACATGACCTTAAGCCTGCTTCTTTACAATCAATCTATAGCCCTTTAACTCTTATATAACTATGATGAATTCATTACAGATATATGATATAATCAAATACTTATGATGCGAATAGACAGAAGAACATAATGCAAATAATTAGTTAACCTTTTCTAACCTTAACCTTAAGCTTTCTTCTTTTTTTTTTAATTCCTCCACAACAATTCTTCTCCTCTACCTGCAATCTTTATGCTT
>OY282582.1:45110127-45242627 GCA_958299025.2 Drosophila histrio
TTGTGGGGGGAGAACTGCATTATCGATATGATTATATCGCTGCCGAGATGCCACCAGATGGTGCAGTGACATGATCGCTAAATATTGTCGCAATTGAGGGTTATGATATGCTCTTAGACCCTTTACTTTAAAAAAGTATAGGGGTCTATTAAGTTTGTCAGGTCAAAGGAAGTCTGGCAGACCTCATAAAGTATATATATATATATTCTGGATCAGCATTAATAGCCGAGTGGATAGAGCCATGTCCGTCCGTCTCTCTGCCTGTTTGAGAGCCTAGATATCTGAGACTATAAGAGCTAGAGACAGCAAATTTGGTATGGTGGTTCGTCTATGGGCTAAGCAGCTCCAGTTTATGTTAAAATTTTGACACGCCCCCTTCCGCCTCCGTAAATCGAAAACAAAAAATTTTTTGAAATCCCATTAAACGAAATATTAAAGATAGAGTCCTGAATTTTGGCACACAGGACGGGTTTCAGGGTCCTAACGTATCCTGTAAATTTCATAGCGATCGGATAATAACCTCGGAAGTTATTCAAAACTCCATATTACTCAGTGTCGGGCCAAAGGAAGAAGAAGAGCATATTGCCGTTATAACGCGCTATGGGAACTATTAGTGTCACTATTACTATTTCCTTTTTGAAGAATAAGTAAAGGGTCTCTCATAGTCGACTTCGACTGTAGCCTTTCCGACTGGTTAATACTACAATTACCTAAGACCGAACAACTCGTCAAGTCATCTAACAGAGTCTATCGAGTTAAGATCTATTCATTAAAAGCTTGGGTTTTTCCGATAGGCTTCCAGAACGTCAGAGTACCCCCTTGTTAGTGACGAAGACACAATTTTGCTAAGTATACTCGGGGTTTAGTCCGCAAAGCGCCCAAATTGTCTTAGTCACAAAGAAGACTGAAGACGTATGTGCGCATCCGACAGACTGACCCGCGCTCAAGGGGTCACGGCCCGGAGTGGCGTTACTGGCCCTTGCAACTCCAACGACATGTCGATAAACACCGTCGGCATCGGTACCGCTGTCGACCGGGACTCCGACCAATGCCGGCGGCCCCGCCTTCTTGATCCCCGTGACTGGCCACACGAAGATGGTAGTGACCCAAGCCACTCCTAAGGCCGTAGGCGGGGGATAAGCCCCGCTACCACTGCACCACAGCTCTAGGACGTTCCTCAGCCGCGGCTGTCGGGTCTCCATTCACCGTGGGCAAATAGGCAGCATCGTGGGCGGCCTTTCCTTTGTCTGGACCCGGCTGCTCTTTGCCTTTGTTGCTGCTGTTACCACGGTTGCTCTCTCTTGTTCTGCTCCAATGCAAAAATAGACCGAATGCATGAGCTCGTTCCCTCTACATAGCCAGCCAGACGTTGTTAACATCCGCGCTTAGTAGGTAAAGGTTGTCCCCACGGAACACATCCCTCTTTCGATGAATACCCTCTGCAGGGAGTCGCCACCAACATCCCCCACCGAGAGTGAGCTGTTTAAGGAAGTTGGTGAAAAATTTGGACTAATGGCAGACCGAACCGAAGACTGTCTTCGGAGAGATGAGAGACCCCAAGGACACTCTGCAGCCGTTTAACCCCAAGGGTTGTAGGGGCTTCCAGGATCACCCTACTGTATCGTACTTTATATGCTTTCTTTATATTTTTTTCAGCTCAAACTATTTTTACAACAAAGTAGGCTTACGTGAAATTTAAAACATACCTAATATAATACAGATACAAATTTCGTCAGTCTCTAACGTGTACTACAACAATAAACACATTCGTTTTTAACAAGTTGTGGGCCTAAGACGAAATAAATATTTTTGTTTTCTGTTACATAAAATTTAAAAAAAAAATAATGTAAAATGTATTGTTTCTCCTCGGACTAACAAATAAATCTGCAATCTATAAAAGTAACTCTATAATGGGAATTATAATTCCAGGTGCATACAAACAAATCGTGTGCTGATACATAGGCCACGATACAGACAGATGAGTATATCAATTAAATCAATTAAATCAACAGGAAATGTTTACAATGTTCGATCAATATCCGGAAATTTGAATTGATGATGATTTGGGGATTTTTTTAGATATTTTGCTGTTGTCAAGCTTAACAGAAACATGATAGTTTCGTAATATATACTTGGGATAGTTTACCATCACTTCATTTACTTTAGATACAATTAATTGAAGACGGTAAAAAAGACGCTGTGGGTATCATTTTTTTTAAAAATCGAGTAAGCAAGAAACAATCACAGACCATGCAATTAAATGACGGAAACATATACGTAAATTATCAAATAATGGATACATCAGTTCAGTGAGAAGCCATGATGATCGAGTGGGATAAGAAGTCACAATTGGTGTTCGGTTCAGATAAACTTAAGTCCCTTATAGTGATTTGATTGTGGAACTTCAACTACCTACCCATTTATGTTGTGTTTAATAATTATGGTGGCAGATGGCAATTTTATTAAACAGATAAACGCGGTATTGTGAGGTTGTACTGAATGGAATCCAATTATAATAGATTTGGGGTTAGCAATGAAAATGGAGAAGTTATTTTAGACACCAAGAAACGTAATGATTTAGTTCTCAACGAAGTCAAATTTAACACTAGATTTGATAATCAAAACTTGAGAAGCTTGCAGTAAATGATCAGAAGAAATACATAAAGTCAAAGATGGGACTATAACTTGGGCCAAGTCAAAAATAAATGTGATTATTGTAGATAAAACAAGGTATGTTTGCGTCATGAAATCCAGGGATGAGATTCTTGTTGTTTAGTGCAATTCACAAGTTTTAGCATCAAGTGCTAGAGATACGAGTATCTCAGTAGATTGAATTGAATTAAATGAAAACTGTGCCACACAAAAGTGTGAATCTATTTAGGCAGAGGTCATAAATACAGATGCATACCTCCGGAATATCAGTTCTACCGGACATCAGTGTTCGATTTGACGTGAAAAGTCAATATCAAGGAAAACAATAGAAGCTAGGAAGAGGGTCCACCTATCCTGGCCATACTTGATAAGACCGGTTGGACAGATCGGCCCCGTTGCATCGAAGTGCATCAATCCGGTGAACTGTCGGAACTCACATTTCACCCAAGCAAACCAATCTCTCGGCAGGGGATACCAGAACTAGCCAAGGGGTGAGCTGCAACGGACCGTAAAGCGACTTTGACGTGACGAAGACACAGGAGAGGATGCAGCGGCTCGATGCATTTGCTGAAGACGTGTCCCACTTGTGATCCCGATAGTTCTTCGACGATGCATCGTCGCGATTACGCGAAACCACAGCCTAGGGAACGGGCTTAAAATATTTGGGAGGTATATTAAAGGGGACGCCAATAAAAGACCGGAATGGTTGTTTCAGCGTTTTAATGGCAATAAGGAGCTGTTATGATCATATTAAGGCATGGAATATTGTAACACATGCTGGTAATATTACTAAATAATTCTACAAAATGTGAAACTAGCTATAAAATTTATTTTGTTACGAAGGGCCAACGGGACGTGGCATCCAAAATGTATAAAAAACTTGATCTAAGCTCCATTCCTTCATACAGACTGGCGGATTGACAGCCAGACAGACAGACAGACAGACTGGGCTATATCGACTTGACTATTCCTTCTGATCCGTCTGTCCGTTTGGCTGCATGTATGTCGGTTTATTTACATTCTAAGCAGAATTTGTTTATTTTCGAATTTTGTCACGCCCCCGAAAAACGAAAAGGAAATTTTAGAAATCTAAATGCAATAAAATAAAGTTAAACATGACAAACATCGGGGACTCGATGCTGTTTGTATTGTGGCGGCCCAGTGGCGACCCCCATCGTCATTAATAGTAACTAAAGCAAGTAAAGAGGATATCGACGGGCAAACGGATATCGAACGCCAGCATCAGCTGCGCGCTCTTTGGCAGCTTCGAAATAAGCCTTGAATTATAGACAATAAATATATATAAATATAAAACGACAATATGGAATGGTTCACGTAGCCATAGAAATGTAAAACTGGCAGCTTTTGCACAAATTCAACACTTCGATAAGCAGTCAAATTCTTGGTGGCGCCATCTATGATCAACTGGTTGCAACTGTAGACGCGGTAACTGCTTGCGAGCTGCTTGCAATTTGCTTCCAAACAACTGCTTGATGTGCCAATTTCAAATATAAAGAAGAAAACAGTTACAGATTTTGAAACAATTTCCTGACCAAAAACTGTCAAGTTAAACGCTGCAGTAAAGCTTATGTTTGTTAATGTTATGTTATCACGTTCGCATCACATCCGATTTGTGAACGTGCCGCAAGTCGTGCGCCACTTTTAATACCCTTGCAAAGGGTATTACAATTTTCTTATGAAATGTGTAACGCATTAAAAAATAAATATAATAAGTTTTTTTATTCTAGATCACGCCGACGAGCTGAATGCATATAACTATATATTATTTTACAATAGAATGGAAATATAATAATAAAATATATTAGATAATTTAAAAAGCTAGTTTTTATATAAAATATTTTTGTTTAGGCTCAAGAAATATGTAAAAACAATTTCTGAAATAAAATACTATTTTTGTGTATACAACCAATATTGACTTGACAGTTTTTGGTCAGGAAATTGTTTCAAAATCTGCAACTGTTTTCTTGTTTATATTTGAAATTGGCACAGCAAGCAGTTGCTTGTAAGCAAATTGCAAGCAGTTGCCGCGCCTACAGTTGCAACCACTTGATTATAGATGGCGCCATGAAGAATTTGACTGTACCCTTCTATTTAGGCGTTCCCAACAGATCCGCCAATCGAACCATAAGTTTTTCTTTTGATGATTTTGAAGTTTTTTAAAATGCAAGAATATCAAATCTTCGACTTGCAGATGAACAACTTTCTTTGCTCTTTTTGTTATTTTACAGCTGCCTTGGTTTATTATTAATATGTGTGGGTAAGTGACATTGCAGTTTTTTTGTCAGCGCTTTGTCTTATTGTCAATTTTCACTTTGTTGCATAAGACAGTGCCTCACCCCCCCCCCCTTCCATCTTCACGGACTCACTGTGAACTTTGTTGCGAGGCCATTATAAAATGACATCCCGCCAAAGTCAAGTGAAAATATAATTTTTGGCGCCGCTTTTATAACAGAGCGCGCTCTGTGTTTATTCCCCCCTTTTTGATTGTCAAACCTTTCCCCGCTGACCTCAACGACCCATCGACTATTGCACAGCTTCCACTTGATACTGAACTTGGTCTGGTCTGTAAGTTACCTTTAAACCCTCCTCAATCTCCCTCCCCCCCGCCCCCATTATTACCCCCTTTTGTCGCATCATCAGCGGGATTTGAAGCAATCTGTGCTCATTTGTTTCTGTTTCTGTTTCTCTGTTCGCGTTTGCGTTTTTAATTAACGGCGGTTTCTTCTATTGCTTCATGAAGATTGCAA
Organism: Drosophila histrio; assembly: GCA_958299025.2. NCBI lineage: Eukaryota > Metazoa > Arthropoda > Insecta > Diptera > Drosophilidae > Drosophila > Drosophila histrio. Next base: position 45,115,548 of record OY282582.1, read on the forward strand.
ATGAAGTAATTATCAAAAAAAAACTTAAAAAAAACTATAATAATCATAAAAATCTGTTACGACGATAGAAAAATCAACGGCATTTAGTTCAGTTTAACTTGCCTCTTTGTGGTTGTTGTAGTTATTATTAATGTTGTTGTTGTTGTTGTTGTTGTTACATTGCAAAGCGTTTTTTCCTTGGCGTGAAATGCGTTCATGGTCAAAGTGTGAAAATGTGACGTAACGATTATGCGATGACCCCACAACGCACAACGCACAAAGCGCCTTGTACTTTGACCTGATCAAAAGCACAAGAAACTGGAGTCTAATGGAGTCTAATATAAAGTTGTCTATTGATAAAGTGTTCGATAACCAGCATGATGTTAGTTTCTATCACATCTCGAGGATCCAGAAGATCCACATTCGATAGATATTGGGTTTGTGTAATTCGTTCAAATGAACGGGTCATTGAAATGAACGAATGAACTTATTCAATTCATTACTGAACTATATCGCTTTTGTGTAATTCGTTCAAATGAACGGGTCATTGAAATGAACGAATGAACTTATTCAATTCATTACTGAACTATATCGCTCATTGTGTTCAGTTGGTCAGTTGAAACTTCTTTTTTTTCTTAGAAATTTTCTTATCGTTAGAAATACATTTAGAATACATTAAGTGCCATAGTAATATGAATTTCTTATTAAGTTGCATATTAAAATTTTAACATTTGCATACATTTTATATGATAGACTCAAACCAAAAAATAAATAAAACAAATTAAATTCAAATTAATTCTTAACGCCAAGCAGCAATTCTTGTATTAAAAATAATTAGTTTTTTTATGCAGAACAATTAAATAAATTGATTGAATTGAGGAAATAAATAGAAAGAACTATTCATCGTTTATGACCAACTAAAGAACTGAACAACTAAACAGCTGATGAACTGAATAATTGAACAAATGGACAACTGAACAACTAAACAACGGAACAACTGAACAAATGAACTGCTGAAAAGCTAAACAAATGAACAAATGAACAAGTGAACAGCTGAACAACTTAACAGGTGAACAACTAAAAACAACGGAAAAAGTGAACAACTGACCTACTAAACAACGGAACAAGTGAACAGCCGAACAAATGAACAACTGAACAACTGAACAGCTGAACAACTTAGCAAGTGAACAACTAAACAACGGAAAAAGTGAACAAATGAACTACTAAACAACGGAACAAGTGAACAACTGACCAGCTAAACAACGGAAGAAGTGAACAGCAGTTCATGGTTCCTGACCAACTGAACACCCGAAGAACTGACCAATTGAACAAATGAATAACTGACCAACTGACCAATTGAACAAATGAACAACTGACCAACTGAACAACTGAACAGCTAAACTACTGTTCATCGTTCATGACCAACTGAACAACTGAACAGCCGAAGAACTGAACAGCTGAACAACTAAACAAGTGAACAACTGACCAACTCAACAACGGAACAAGTGAACAACTGTTCATCGTTCATGACCAACTGAACTGCCGAAGAACTGAACAGCTGAACAACTGAACAGCTGATCAACTAAACAAGTGAACAACTGAAGAACTGACCAATTAATCAACTGAACAGCTGATCAACTAAACAAGTGAACAAGTGAACAACTGAACAACTGACCAACTGACCAATTGAACAAGTGAACAACCGAACAACTGAACAGCTGATTAAAATAACTGATTTAGTTAACGACTTAAAAATTAACCGTTGAACTTATTCAGTGTATTGAACTAAAAATCATAACTCTACAACATATTCAAGTTATCTTATTGATAAATTATTTGATAACTATATAAATGCTCATATTCTATCCTTAAGGTCTTTTATCGAAGCGAAAAGTTGCCTTAACTCATCGTAATATAAGCTAATAAAGTTAGTTAAGTGTCGACTACTAAAGCGATTGAATTTCGCTTCGATAAATAAATCCATAACTTTCCACAAGCTCCTCTCTGCTAAAGATCTACCAGAATAATGCGAGCTTATATCATAAGTGTATCTTTTTTAAACTACTACATCGATAGATTTATTAATTATATTAATTTAGATATGTACATATAAACATACATTTCATATTTGTATACCCTTGCAGAGGGAATTTTACTTTTGTCCCTATAGAGTATATATATATTCTTGATCAGCATCATCTGCCAATTCGGTGTAGCCATGTCCGTATGTCCGGCTGTTCGTCCGTCCGTCTGTCTGTCCATCCGTCCGTCTGTTCGTCCGTCCGTCTGTCTGTCCATCCGTCTGTCTGTCCGTCGGTCCGTCTGTCTGTCCATCCGTCTGTCTGTCCGTCCGTCCGTATGTCTGTCTGTCCGTCCGTCCGTCTGTCTGTCCGTCCGTCCGTATGTCTGTCTGTCCGTCCGTCCGTCTGTCTGTCCGTCCGTCCGTCTGTCCGTCCTTCTGTCCGTCAGTCAGTCCGTCCGTCCTTCTGTCCGTCCGTCCGTCTGTCCGTCCGTCTGTCCGTCCGTCCGTCTATCCTTTCGTCTGTCTGTCCGTCCGTCCGTCTAACTGTATTAGCGCCTAGATCTCAGAGACTATAAGAGCTAGAGTCACCAAATTTGGTATGGTGGTCCGTTTATGGGCTAAGCAGATCAAGTTTATGATAAAATTTTGCCACGCCCCCTTCCGCCCACGTAAATCAAAAACGAAATATTTTAAATCTTATAAAGCGACAGTTATTCAAACTAGAGTCCTGAATTTTGACATACAGGACAAGCATAAGGGTCCCAATGTATCCTTGGATATATTATTAAAAAACAATTTGAAATCCCATATAATGAGCAATTTTAAAGCTAGAGCTTAGCACGCAGGACAAACATTGTATGTCCTAATTTATCCTGAAAATTTCATCGCGATCGGATAATAAACTCGAAAGTTTTTCAAATCAAAGTGACAAGCCAAAGCAAGAAGAAGACAACACTGACGTTACAACGCACTATAGATAATTTGCCATTTTAGGGAACCCCAAGAACTGAACTGAGATATTTGGATGTAGTTTTTAAAAATGAGCAAAAATGGGTATAATGAATTTGTGTGAATGTGTGTAACAGGCAGAAGGAGGCATCTCCGACCATATAAAGTATATCTATTCTTGATCAGTATTGATAGCTGAGTCGATTGACACTTGTCCGTCTGTCTGTCCGTCTTTTTGTCCGTCTGTCTGTCCGTCTGTATGAACGCGTGGATTTCAGCAACTATAAGAGCTAGAGACTTCAAATTTGGAATGTAGGTTCCTGAATACCATACGTCGATCAAGTTTATTTTCGATATCAAGCCTCATTTGTTTTAAGATTAGAAAAATAACCATAACATAAGCAATGTTAAAGCTAGAGACTTGAGATTTGGCACACATGATGAAAAACTTGGACGCTCGTTGGGCATTGGGCTTTTGTTTTCTTAATATAATATTCATATGCAAAAAAGCAATAGTCTGTCATAGTCGACTGTAGCATATCGTTCCCTACTATCGCTACCGTCCCGACTCTCCGGCTTGTTTGTTTTTTTTTATTTTATTTATTTCACGCCGACAAATACATTTTTAATGTCATCGATACATGACCTTAAGCCTTCTTCTTTACAATCAATCTATAGCCCTCTTATATAACTATGATGAATTCATTACAGATATATGATATAATCAAATAAAATCAATGCGAATAGACAGAAGAACATAATACAGATAATTAGTCAACCTTTTCTAACCTTAACCTTAAGCTTTCTTCTTTTTGTTAATTCCTCCACAATAATTCTTCTCCTCTACCTTCAATCTTTATGCTTCTCATATCTCAGTTCTGAATCATGCAAATCATCATGAATCGGCCTGATCGTATTTCATTCATAAAAGTAAAAAAAACATTCGATAATCTAAAGAAAGATGAAGAAATACAAATACAAATTAAGTATGTAATATTTAAATAAAATACAAAAATTTCTCTTCTCTTTGCGAAGCTTGAAGATAAAAGCAAAGTAAACGTTAAGTTCGCCTAAAAGAGACAACTTGAAGATATGTAAAAATATATAATTGGAATTATATAACTAAAGTTGAGCTTGATAATAGTATAACCTATATGACAATGATGAAATTAAAATGAGAGAGATCTTATAACTAAATACTTATGATAGACAGAAGAACATACACAGAATTTGATAAAGAGATGGAAATATATTTTCTAAGTTCGTTAAGTAATATTCAACTTATTCGTTCTAGAAAATTGCACTTATCTTACTTTTAAATCTTGCTAGATGCTGTGAAACTCAAGGCGCAAAGCTTTTAGTGGAAGCTGCTTAAAGCTTCAATTGAATTGGAATTTTATAAATTATCTAACATTAAAATTGAATCTATCAAATTCCGAAGTGGCCTGCATTTGCCAAATTCTAAATACAGTGTTGTAAAACAGTGAAAAAAACACTGACACACTTTCAAAAATCGATTTGCAAGCAAAGTGCTGAAGATTTTAAGTTGTCATTTACACCAACAAATTCCGATTCGCTCATCTGGATGAGTGTTGATATGAGTATATATATATATATATATATATATATATATATATATTCGTAATCTTATTCGTCTTTGCATCTTTAATAGCACTTTATTATTTATTCACTTTTAAGTTGAATATTTGTTGTAGTTTTTAGTTGTCGTTGTCAACTTTTGCCTTGCTTTTTTCTTGACACTTTCACTTTTCTCATTAAAATATGAGACCGGGCCCAAGTCGACCCAGACGACGACAGGTTTGCCGCTGACAGCACAATACAATACGAGTATACGACGAATATACGAAAATGAATACGAATAGTATTCATAGTAGTATGACATGACAGTCCGTGAACCGTCCGACATCGTGCTCTAACCTTAAAAATGCTTTTCAATTCATTTGCATCTCTTCATTCACATCACTCACCCAACTCTTCTCTTCTTCTCACCTTCTTTCTTATTCTTCTTCTTGCCAGCCAGCTATTGAATAACTTACCGTTACCTTTGTTGTCACAGTCTTCCATCTCTCTCTCTCCCTCTCTCTCTCGCTCGTCTGTAGCTTTGACTTCATCTCTGTTATGCATTCAGCAATTGGTTCAGTTTTTGAATGCAGCAATTGTAAGTAGAATGAATGTAGTCTCCAAGTTCTTCTGAATAGTAAACGAATCCGTCGAAGAATTTAAACAAATAACACTGAAAAAAAAAACATTAAATAAGTAACATTTCAATGCGGAAATACAAATAATAAAAATAATATAAGGTAATATTTTATTATGATATTAAAATATGAAAAAATGTTAATTGGAATAAGGAAACATTTTGCTTTTATTAAATATTTTTATTATATTTGTATTATATTATTTAATTTGGAAATTACACTTGCAATGTATTGTTTTCAACAAATCTCAAAAAATATGAAATTATTCATTTTGATTATAGAAATTAAATAAAATGTAAATGGGAAATTAAAATTAGAGAATATGTTATTAGGGAATTAAATTTGGGAAAAAATCGATTATACCATTTTTAATATGAAAACCGGAAAAATTATATAAAAGAATTCCCAAGTGAAATATATTTATATAAATAGTTAAGAAAAATATTCATATAAAAAGTTACTTTCCAAAATTAGAATTATTTTATTTTATATGTTATATTATATTTTATATTTTTAGACCCTGTAGTTTAGAAAAGTATATGGGCTTATAAAGTTTTTTTTTTTAAAAAAAATTTCGTAACAGGTTTAAGGCAGCCTGACAGACCCCATACAGTATACATATTCTTGATTAGCATCAACAGCCGAGTCGCTATAGCCATGTCCGTCCGTCTGTCCGTCCACCCACCGGTCCATCCACCTGTGCATCTATCTGTCCGTCCATCTGTCCGTCCGTCTGTCCTTCCATCTGTCCGTCCGTCTGTCCGTCCATCTGTCCGTCCGTCTGTCCATCCGTCTATCCATCCGTCTGTCTGCCCATCCGTCTGTCCGTCCGTCTGTCTGTCCATCTGTCCTTCCGTCCGTCCGTCCGTCTGTCTGTCCGTCTGTCCATCCGTCTGTCCGTCCGTCTGTCTGTCCATCTGTCCTTCTGTCCGTCCGTCTGTCCGTCCATCTGTCCATCCATCTGTCCGTCTGTCTGTCTGTCCATCTGTCCTTCCGTCCGTCAGTCTGTCCTTCCGTCCGTCCGTCCGTCTGTCTGTCCGTCCGTCTGTCCACCTGTCCATCAATAAGTTCGTCCATCTGTCCGTCCATCTGTCCATCCACCTGTCCGTCCGTCTGTCCGTCCGCTCGTCTGTCCGTCCGTCCATCTATCCACCTGTCCGCCCATCTCTCCATCCACCTGTCCATCCCTCAGTCTGTCCGTCTGTCTGTCCGTCCGTCTGTATGAGCGCCGAGATCTTAGAAACTACACGAGCTAGAGACACTGAATATGGTACATTGATCCGTTTAAGGGCTAAGCAGAACCAGTTTGTATAAAACTTTTGCCACGCATCCTTCCGCCCCCGTAAATCGAAAGCGAATTTTGTGGAATCCAATACGACGAGAACTCAATATTGGCATACAGGACAATCGCTGGAGTCTCAATGTATTCTGATCGGACAACTATAGCCTACAGCTGTCATAAGAATAGTCTTGAGTCTTACAGAATATTTAAAGGGTCATTCATAGTCGACTTCGATTGCCGGGTTTGGAACCCTGATTCTTATCGTGTGTGTTAAAATTCAGGACTCTAGCTTTAATCTTTTTTGTTTTATGGGATTTCCAAAAAATTTGTTAGAAACCAAAATAAGGTAATACCTTTTTTCCATAATTCTTTTGTATAAAATCAGTTGCTTTTATTCTTTGTTATTCAATCAATAAGAGTTGTAAGTTGTACATATAACGATATTGTAGGGTAAACAACAACTTTAGTATAGTATTCATCCTTATCTCAGAAATTTCCCCCTCTATAATTAAGTATTCAATGTAAACCAGTTTCGAATCTGTTTCCAGTTCACGATCCGCATTCTGTGTTTTCGAATTGTTTCTGCTTCTGGTAACATCTTTCAAAAAGATAAAAAAAAAAAAAAAAAAATGCACATTGCTTGCCCTTTACAAACACATACACCCAATATACATATGAATACACTCACGTACACACTCAAACACTCACACTTGGCTCGTTTTTTGGAGAATTCCAGCATTCATGCTGCACTTTTTGGCAGTTTTTGGTTGTTGTTGAGTTTTGTTTTTGTTTTTGTATTTTTTTTGTTGAGATCTTAAGAACTGGTTTTTATCGCAAGCGACAAACTGCCACAAAGCTAACAGAGTTAACGGTAAAGTGTTGCACAGTTGCATGTGCCATGATGGATTTCCCCCCCCCCCTTCCCACTAACTTTTCGTGTAATTTGGAAAATTGAAAAAGCATTGCACGACATTTGGCGATTTTGTTTTTCTCTCTCTCTCTTTCTATCGATAAATTACACAATGTCTTTAAATAGGGAAAAAGAGAGAGGGAGGAGTGTGCGAGAGAGACAGAATATGAGAGAGAGAGAGTGAGATGGAGAGAGGAACAACAACAATAAGTGATATGACAACTTTGTCATTGTTTAATTTGTTGTTTGTTGTCGTTGTTTACAACTCGACTCGAATTGGGAACTGGGATTCAAGCTTGCAACTTGCAGCAAGCTGACACACAGGTGTGTGTATGCCTGTGTCTGTGTCTGTGTGTGTGTGTGTGTAAACAGGTCAACAGTAACAACAACAACAACAACAACAACAACAACAGCAACAAGCCCAACAGTTGCCACATTTTGTTGACTTTTCTCGTTCCTCGCACTGAATGTTTCGCTTAACCGCAAATGAATGCATTAATTCATTCAAAAAAAAAGCAACAACAACTAAATTAATTATGAAAATCTTACAGCGGCATAATAGTATTAGATTAATGATCTTAACGGTGTGTTAAGCACGTTAATTAAGAGTTCATTCATTTGTCACACTATTGAGCGCCGCTTTAGGCCATGATTGATGCGATCGCTTCGTTTTATTCATTAAACTCGTCTAATCTTTATTCCCTTGAGTGAATAAAGTTCAGTTATTCAATTTCTTTTATCGTAATTGTTTCAAATACAAGCACTGTACTCACATTTTAACCATTCTTGAGGTGATTTGATTAGTGCTTCATTTTATATACACTTCCAATCACTGTATTATGATTATGCAAATGTTTATCCAATATCCGATTGATAAGTTTTCCGGGTTTATTCATTTTACACAGTTCATTTCTGGTAGGGAGTGCATCTCTTTTCACTTTGTCGTTTTTTCTTACCATTCTTTGTTTACAATTTTGTAGATTCTTTTGGTTTTTTTATTTATTCACTTTTTAAGGAATTTAATATTTAAGCAGCAGTCAAAGTGTTGAAAATGTAACTCATTCGAACATTTAAACTAAGGCTACTTTGTTCCTTTGAGAAATTCGACCTATACGTATTTTAACTAAGCTTGCTGAGTTAAATATTTTTTAAATTAATTTATTCACAGAATTAAGAGAGGGAGAGAAGATAGAGAGAGTGTGAGGGAGAGAGAGACAAGAGAGAGAAGAGCGAGAGAGAGAGAAAGAAGAGAGAGAGTCTGGCACAGAACCCATAAAGTATATACTTTATTGATGAGCATCAACAATCGAATCGATATAGTCATGTTCATTTCTTTGTCAGCCCGTCTGTTTGACTTTCCGTCCCTCCGTCTGTCTGCCCGTCTGTCCGTCCGTCTATATGAACGCGTGGATCTCAGAAACTATAAGAGCTAGAGACTTCAAATTTGGAATGTAGGTTCCTGAATACCATACGCAGATCAAGTTTATTTTCAATTTTCGATATCAAGTCCCGTTTGTTTCAAAATAAGAAAAATCACCATAACATATGCAATGTTAAAGCTAGAGACTTGAGATTTGGCACACATGATAAAAAGCTTGGGCTTAATGTTTCCTGAAAATTTCATTGCGATGCCACGCCCCCTTCGCCCACAATTGGAAAAAGCTGATAACAAGAGCAGCTTTGTAGCTAGAGACTTGACATTTGCCACACATGGTAAGTATCCCACTCCCAATGTGTGCTACAAGTTTCAGTACGATCGGATATTGAACTCAGAAGTTACTCAAGAAACAAATTTATGCAGCGCAGCAGATGCGTCGCAGCGCAGTAGCAGCGCAGTCGCTGCGCCGCGGCGACGATATAACGAACTAAACATAAACAATCAACAGCTGCAGTCCAGTGTTGCCAGACTATCGCAAGCTACCTACACTCGATACAAGCAAAATCGACATCAAGCGATATATTTAAATCCCATTGTAATGAAAATACTTTTCTTTGAAGACCTGCACAGGGTTTTCTACTGTCGCGCACGCTCGACTGATCGGCTTGTCTTAAATTAACTTAATAACCTTTACTCACTTTTCTCTTAAATACTTTAGATATTCATTCCAGCAATAAACTGATTCATTGTGTCAGATTTTATTACGACTAATTAGTGTATTTTTTCTTAAACTTGCGAAATTTCTCCATTCATTAATTTCACTTATTTATTTACTTGTTTATCTGTTTAACTGAAAAACAATAAATATACATATTTATATACATAGTACACACAGATTGTCACTCATTCGAATATTTGAGCAAAGCCTACTTAGTTTCCTTGGTATATTTTAACTTTTCATTTTTTTCTTGTAGCCAATACATAAGTAATTAATGCTGTCTTATTTATTTTCTTAGTGGATAGAGGAGTGTGAAGAGGACTCGGCGGTCGAGGAGCCTCTTGTAGACATTCTTAAATTCGGCAAAATTGACTAAAATCAGTCGGAAAGGCTACAGTCGAATTCGACTATGAGAGACCCTTTACTTATTCTTCAGAATGGAATTAATAGTAATAAACTCAGATAATTATATATAAACCTTTAGGTTTTAATTAATTCACAAAATGGGCACTAAAATGGTCGTCAATGTGCTCTTCTTCTTCCTTTGACCCGACACTGATTAATATTGAGTTTTGAATAAATAAAAAAGGGTCTATTAAGTTTGTCAAAATGTGCGTAACAGGTCGAAGGAAGTCTGGCAGACCCCATAAAGTATATATATTCTTGATCAGCATCAACAGCCGAGTCGATATAGCCATGTCCGTCTGTCTGTCCGTCCGTCTGTCTGTCTGTCCGTCCGTCCGTTAGTCCGTCCGTCCGTCCGTCAGTCTGTCCGTCCGTCCGTCCGTCCGTCTGTCCGTCCGTCTGTCTGTATGAGCGCCTAGATCTCAGAGACTATAGGAGTTAGAGTCACCAAATTTTGTATGGTGGTTCGTCTATGGGCTAAGCAGATCAAGTTTTTGAAATCCCATAAATACGAAAAACACAGGACAAGCATCAGGGTCCCAATGTATCCTGAAAATTTCATCGCGATCGTATAATAAACTCGGAAGTTATTCAAGACTCAATATTACTCAGTGTCGGGCCAAAGGAAGAAGAAGAGCACATTGACGTCCATTTTAGTGCCCATTTTGTGAATTAATTAAAACCTGAAGGTTTATATATAAGTATCTGACTTTATTACTATTAATTCCATTCTGAAGAATAAGTAAAGGGTCTCTCATAGTCGACTTCGACTGTAGCCTTTCCGACTGGTTCTAACTGGGGTTCCCTAAACCCTAAGTTGAATGAGATTGTTTTAGAATTTGGTCACATACCCGAATATTTAAACATCTATGTAATTAGTAGAGCAATTTTAAAGCTAGATCCGGCTCACATGACATAAAAAAAAAGGTGGACTCCACATGTCCTGAGAATATCATCGCTTTCGGATAATAAACTCGAAAGTTACTCAAGAAACAATTTTGCGCATCATCTGGCCAAAGTTAGAAAAGACAATACTGACATTAGAACAAAAATAATGCTTGCCGTTTGTGTATTGCTTCGACAGAACAAGCACAGGGTCTCTTACAGCCGGTCTGGACTGTAGCGTGACATGTAATTACATACATACATATACTCGAATGTGTGGGCATGACGGCTAGCACAGGGTACCATACTGTCCCTTGTGCCCGATTCACTTACTATATTTAATTCAATAAAATACGAGTACTGTACTCACAATTTATCCACAATTTTTAGTCATTCATTTAATAAACACTTTATAAACTGTAATATCATGAGCACTCAAATCTTTATCCAAAATCAGATTGATTAGTTTCCCGATTTTATATTCGTATTTCACTGCTTACGTATTCCCATCGTCTTTCTCTCTTAACACTCCTTTAATTTCATCAATTGCAATTTTAAAGATTACTCTGATCTATATTACTTTATTCACTTTTGAGAAATTTAATATTTTTAAGTAGCAGTCAAAAAACTGAAAATGTTTTACATTGTAACCCATTTAAATATATATGAAAACTAAGGCTACTCCTCTGAGTATTTTGACATATTTTGACTTAGCTTGCTGAGTTAACTAATTATTTTTATTAATTGTTTCACCTCTTCTCACTTTTCACTTAAAGTAAATACTTGAGATATATTCATTCAGCTATAAACTGATTTATCTTATCAGACTTTATTACCATTAATTAGCGTATTTTTCTTAAGCTTGCTTAGTTTCTCCATTCATCCATTTAATTTATTTATTCTGTTGTTCTTCTGTTTTACTGAAGGTGAATAAATACTTTTGTTATCACACAGTCGGCAAAATCATTTAATTATTATTTTTACAGCAGTTAACTTACAGGAAATAAATAGTATGCACAGTTTGTAAGTTGTTAATTATTTGTTTTTTTATTTTATTCTGATCACGCATTTAATTATCATTTTATTCAATATTCCATAAATTGAGTATTTATTATACATACGTCCTATTACAATTCAATATCACTCATTTCAGTTCCTTATTGAAGTTCACTCACTTTGCTCTCTTCATTTTGCTGAAACTCACTCACATATCGAAAATTTCACTCAATTGTTAACTCACTTTTGGTCGGCTCTTTTCTTTCTTACTTTCGCGGCTATTAATTTTTTTTTTTTTTTGCCCACACTTTTGCAATACTCATACTACAGTCGCATAACATCAAACATCAAAATAGCAACAATAGCAACAACGACATTCGTTTAACAAAAATGTTCGGTTATTACAACATCGCCGATGACGCAGGGATTTTTTGCTTGAACTGGACAAGCAGTGCTGTCATTTTAGCTATTTTATAGCTAAGCTTAAAATTTTTAAGAAATTATATTAGCTGGATATCTGACTGTATTAAATAATAATTTGAGAACTTTGCAGATTGCCAAATCACTTCAATGTAAATACTTGAACAACATATCAATTTATTCTCTGTTGAAAATATATTAAAGGCAAACAAAGAGAGTAAATTTCAAGTATTGGAATGAAGAAAATATTCGGGAAATTAATAAATAATTAATGCCATTTATGATTTGGAAAACTTATACTCATACTTCGAAATATTGAGCATTGCTTATAAAAAAAACAAGCCGATCAGTCGAGCGGGCGCGACTGTAGGATACCCTGTGCAGGTCTTAAAACAGAAGTATTTTAAGAAAACTAGCTATAAAACTGCTCTTGTTATCAGCTTTTCCATCGCGATGCAATTTTTTGGGCAGATTAAGCCCAAGTTTCTCATCATGTGTGCCAAATCTCAAGTATCTAGCTTAGACATTGCTTATGCTATGGTGATTTATCTAATTTTTAAACAAACGGGGCTTGATATCGAAAATTGAAAATAAACTTGATCTGCGTATGCTATTCAGGAACTTACATTCCAAATTTGAAGTCTCTAGCTCTTATAGTTGCTGAGATCCACGCGTTCATACAGACAGACGGACGGACAGACGGAGAAGTGTCAAGTGTGTCGGAGATGCCTCCTGCTGCCTGTTACATACATTCACAAAAATTCATTATATCCTTTTTTGCCCATATTTAATGGGCACAGGGTATAAGAAAGTGTAATATGTTGCTTTACGTAATTAAATTGTTTAAAAATGATTTTAAAATACGAAAAATACTAAAGATACTTTCTATAATGACATTGATAACGACAAAACATCGCTAGTATTATTATTACGAAAAAAGCTAAGAAAACGCATAAATATTCTATTTTAGTTCCTAACTCATATACTTATGTATTTTATAAGCATTTAAAATTATTTAAAAAAAAAAAACTATAAACTCAATTAGCAGTTGGGCTAATTGTTTAGCCATTTCTAGCTACTTTTTCTGATCAAATTAGCTTTCTCAGCCCTTGGAATTCTTGAAAAATACTGTTCCATTCAACTTTTATAAAATTATGCAACAGATTCGCATTTTTAACAAGTTTTGATATTTTATTTTAGCTATTTGTAGCTAATTTCTTTGATCAGCAGCTTAGCTTAGCTATTTTAGCCCTTGCGAACACTGATCCATTAAGTTAGTATTATAAAACTATGCAACAAATTTGCATTTCTTTTTAAAGCAGTTTTGATTAGTTTTATTAGTTTTTTTTAGCTACTTTCTTTAATTAGTTTAACTTTTTCTGGCATTTGCAACATCTGGCAACACTGATCCATTAAACTATTATAAAACTATACAACAATTTGCATTTTTCAAAGCAGTTTTTATAGTTTTTTTTTTATTTTATTTTTTTATTCTCTGATTTTGATCAGCTTAGCTTATTTAATCGCACGTTATTCTGGCAAAACTATTATAAAATCATTTGCATTTTTTAAACCATTTTTGAAACAGTTTTGATCATATCCTTTTAGCTAGCTTTTTTTAAGCAAGTTAGCTATTTAAGCATTTGACATTATAGTTAGCAACACAGTTTGATTAAATTATTAAACTATACAAAAAATGTACAATTGTAGGCAATTTTGATAACTTTTTAGTTAATTCTAGCTACTTTTTTTATCAGCTTAGCTTTTTCAGCACTCGCAATTTGTGACATCACTGTTCTAATAAACTAATACTAGAAAACTATGCAACAAATTTGCGTTTCTTTAGGCAATTTGAATCTGCTTCTTAACTACTTTCTTTAATATTTTGACAACACTGTTCCTTAACACAACAATTATAACACTATACAACAAATTTGCATTTCATTACTTTTTTTTCTTCGCTACATTCTAGCTACTTTCTTTGATCAGTTTAGCTTTTTTATACCTTATTATTCTGACAACACTGTTTTATTTAACTATTAATTAAGCTATGCATCAAATTTGCATTTCTTTAAGCAGTGTTGATTTTTTGCTTAGCTATTTCTAGCTACTTTTTTTATCAGCTAAGATTTTTTTTTAGTCTTCGCAATTGTTACAATACTGTTTTTGATTATTCTATTCTAAAACTGTGCAACATATTATCATATCTTTAAACATATATAATCTATTTTTTTTTTTGATTTATTTGATACTTTGACAACACTGTTCCACTAAACTAATAGAAATCTACGCAAAAAAATTTGCATTACTTTAGGTCTTCATATTATTTAGCGTAATTCTAGCTACTTTCTTTGATATTTTGACAATACTTTTCCATTTAACTACTATCGTTTTCTTAAACAGATTGATCACTTTTTTTTAGCTACTTCTAGCTACTTTCTTTGATATATTGACAACACTGTTACATATAACAATTATAACACTACTCAACAAATTTGCATTACTTTAGGTCTTCATAGTATTTTGCCTATTTCTAGCTACTTTCTTTGATATTTTAACTTTTATCGTTTCCTTAAACAGATATGATCTTTTTTTCTTTTTTAGCTACTTCTAGCTACTTTCTTTGATATATTGACAACACTGTTACATTTAACAATTATAACACTACTCAACAAATTTGCATTACCTTAGGTCATCATAGTATTTTGCCTATTTCTAGCTACTTTCTTTGATATTTTGACATCACTGCTCTGCACTGCTGCACTTGCTCGCTAGCTCGCTCACTCACTCTCACTCTCACTCACTCATTTCGGCTCTCTTTGCTTACTTTCGTCGGTTCAAATTTTGCACTGTCGTTCACTGTTGTATCTCTCTCACTTGCGCTTTCATGCTCGCGCTGAGCTTGAGCTTACAGCAGCCCTCTGTTGCTCAGTTGCTGCGACGCGACGCCGAACGAGCGTGTGCAGAGATTTGTATGTATGTATGTATATGTGTCTCTTGCTGCTCGCTGCGTCGCGTCGCTGCTCGATTTTCGGCTGCGTTTTTGAAATTGTTAGCATATTTTTACAGCTGGCCAAGACGCGCAAGCCGCAATTCGTTGACGTGCGTTCATGCCAAGCGGTCGTCGCTTGTCGCAGCTCCCAGCAAAACCAAAATACGGCTTCCCCCTCATTTTTCCCCGCCCCGCGAACGAAAGTAAAAGTGACGAAAAAAAAACAAAATAAAATATCGAAAAAAAAGAAAAATTTCAAAAATTATTTCGAAAAAAAAAACAACTGAGAAAGAAATTCTAACGGTTTATTACACAACCGCTAAAAGCGAAGCAGAGAAGAGTTTTTTATTGAGTGTGTGATAATTATTTATTTTTTTTTCGCTGTAAAAATGATTTAAACAACAAACAAAACATAAAAAGGAAATACGAGACGACATACTTTGGATTTTTTTTTTTTTGTTAACATATTTTTGGAATTTTTTATATAGTTTGTTGTTGTTTTTTATATATACATATATATATATTTTTTTTTTGGTGTGAATTTTTGTGGCTTTTTGAGTGAAAGTGAAGTTACGAACGTGTCCGGGCAATTTGTGGGATATATTTCGCTGCTGTCGCTGCTCTGCTCTTGGAATTGAGATTATGCGCTTGCGTCAAGTGCTGCCGCTGCCGCGGCTGCTGCTGCTGCTGCTGCTGGCGCTGACGTTCGCCGAGGCAGCAATCGACAAGGACAACAAGTCCTCTGCCTCCATTAATCCCTCGCTCATACGTGACGTCAATCAGCACAATGTCATCAATTTGCGTCTGCATACGGAAATTAACAACAACAACAACAACAGCAGCGACGTCGACATCAATTTTGATCTGTCGCAAACGCAGCGACTGCGCGATTCACTCAACTTTTTCGATCTGTCGCTGCTAGCAGCGCAATGGCAGCGCGTCGAGGCCGCACGTTCGTTGAGCATCAATTGTACGAAGGACATGCGCAGTTATCTGCGCGGACTGCGCGACGCCAAAATGTGGGCAGTGAAGAGTAAGTACAGTTAGCACATCGATTGCGAATGAAAACATGGAAAGGAAAGTCGAAGCAGCAAAAAGCTTGTGGCTGTTTCTTTCTCTCTTTGGTCGCATTACACTTGTGAGGCGAGAGCAGTCTTGTAGTTACATCACTTAGCGAACTATTAAACCATACTAACTATACGAACTCAGCTTCTAGGGCAGCTATAAAGTTGAAACTTGGCACAGCTGCTACTTGTTATTATAGCTAATACATATCTTAAAATCAATCAGATTGGCGCACTACATCCTATAGTTGTCGTAGGAAAAATCAGTTGAATATTCTGTTTTTGTATAGAATTGCAAATGTTTCTTGCTCCTTTTATCTCATTTATATATTCACAGCTTTAATTCCAGTTTTATTTTCAATTACATTATATAGCGAACTATCTATCCATACTAACTATGCGAACTCAGCTTCTGGCAAAGCTATCCAGTTGAAACTCGGCACAGCTGATACTTATTATTAGAGCTAATACATATCTTAAAATCAATCAGATTGGCGCACTACATCTCATAGTTGTCGTTGGAAAAATCCTGATATTAATTCCGTTTTTGCATGAAAATTTTTTGTCTCTAAGGGAACTCTAGTAATTGTTAGGAGTTATTGTTTTAATTGATATTTATTCTAAAATAAATCTTAATAAACAGCTTCAATTCGAGTTTTATTTATAGTTACATTATAGAGCGAACTATTAAACCATACTTCATATGCGAACTCAGCTTCTAAGGTATCTATTAAGTTGAAATTTGGCACAACTACTAATTATTCTTATAGCTAATACATATCTCAAATTCAATCAGATCGGCACACTACATCTCATAGTTTTCATAGTCATAATCTGTTTAAAAATTCAGTTTTTCTATAGAAACTTTCTTATCTCTTTGCACTTCCTAAGCAAAATTTTGATAATGCTGCTACTTTTTGCTATAGCTGATATCGTATACAAGAGTGTTGAAATCCATCAGATCAAGTCACAATTTCTTATAGCTGTCTTAGAAAAAATCAGTTGATTTTAGTTTAGTTTTCACAATGACAATGTTATTGTCTCTTTAAACTTCCCAAGGGAATTCAGCTCGTAGAAAAGTTATGTAGCTGAAACTTTACTCAAATGCTTCTTAACAATATAGCTAATGAGTATATTTTAATCAATTATGATTGATTCTTATAGTATTTTATAGTAATAATAGAAATAATCCGTTGAAAATGCAATTTTTGCATGGAAAACTTTAATATCTTCATTGCCAACGCAATCAAAACTCATGCGGTAATAATATTTAGTTAATACAAATGGATTGCATGCATATTTGTAATATACATGAAAGGATTATGCAAAAAGCGACCAAAACAAGTTTTCAAAAATATAAAAATATAACTAACAGAAGCAAATTAAATGCGAATTCTATAGAATATCATTGGCTACTGATATAAATTACATTTGGCCCAAAGGTAGCTAACATTTATAGGTCCATTTATAGTAAGTATTACTTCTTATCTCTCAAAGTGCCCACAGACAGAAATTACTTGACATTTATTGGGTAATCTGTTGGCTATTATTAATTTCATATTTAACTCAAACAACATCGTTTTCGATTAAGAATTATGCATTGATAGGTTTTCATGTTTTCATGTTTGGTTTTTTTTTCGTTTTTGGGTTGTTTTTGTTGCTGTTGCTGTTGCTGATGGTGTTGCATGGTTTTTGTGCTGCATGTGAACGTGCCGTTTTCTGTGGGCTGCTTAAACCGGCGCATTCTCAAGATTTCGAGTCGACAATCTACATAAATGCATGCGCCGTTCATAGTACGCTATAGAGACCCAAGGTCGCAATTAGTTCTTGCCAGACCACAACAACTTGCAACAACAACAACAGCAGCAGCAACAACAACAAAGTGCAACAGCTCAATTGTAATTTTGGATTTTGATTTCTAGCTCAGTCAGTCAAAAGGCATGCACATGTATTGTGTGTGTAATGTGTGTGTGTTCAGCTTTTGGCAAATTGTTCGGTCATTATGTCAGCGCCCATGTCAGTTTCAACAATGCATTGTTGTTGTTGTCAAAAGACAAAAAAAACATACCAAATGTGGTATTACAACAGAAAAGCCTCAAAAACCATAAAAACAAATTAAATTTTACATTAAAATGTCCAGTTCAAAAATTAATGGGGGGCGCTATGTGCGGGCGTAACAAGTTGAAACTCTGTTTAATTATACCCCAACTTTATTTAGTTCAAGACAAAATAGTAGGAATTTTACTAGTTATTTAGATCATTTACTTTATTAGGTTTGTCTTAAATAAAAATGTTCTTGATCAGCAACAACAGCCGAGTTGTTATAGCCCTGTCCGCCTGTCCATCTGTCCGTCCGTCTGTATAAGAGCCTAGATCTCAGAGACTATAAGAGCTAGAGACACCAAATTTGGTATGTTTGTCCGTCTATAAGCTAAGCAGAACCAGTTTGTGTTCAACTTTTTCCACACGCCGTAAATCTAAAACGAATTTCTTGAAATCGCGTAAAACGAGAAATATTTAGGCTAGAGTCTTGAGTTTTGGCATACAGAACAAGCGTTAGAATCTTAATATATTCTGAAAATTTCATGGCAATCGGACAATAAACTGCAAAGTTATTCAAAACAAAATATTATGCAGTGTCAAACCAAAGGAAGAAGGAGAGAACACTGACACTTGCTCAATTTTAGGGAACTAAATAAAACCTCAAGAACTAAACAAGATATTTGTATCCAGTTTTTGGCATTGGGCTTATACTATTATCAATAGAAAATGGGGCTTAAAGAAAACTACTAAAGCAATTAGCTGCTATAGGAATCGTATCCAGTTTTATAGAATAAGTAAAGGGTCTCTCATAGTCGGCTTGGACTGTAGACAATCGCTCCCGCCCCTACTATCACACCCACGCCAACTCTTCGGCTTGTTCTTTATTGCAATTGTGGTTTAAATCTTGAATCAGGCAGATTTACATTGAAATATATCAATTTGCCAGCAGAGACAATTATAATTGTTATACAATATGAGTATACTGCCTAAATCGTATATCATCCATCTTAAATACCATATAGCAGTTTATATGTTAAAACTTTCAAGATTTTCCAAGTCTTATCTTAACTTGTTCAGTTTATACTTAAATGAAAGTAATGGGAGAAAAACATTTCCTTAAAATTGACTGCATTCAGTCTAAACAAACTAAAATATAGTAAAGTTTCTCTATAAGAAATATACGAAAATCAATATGAAAAGTTTCCAATCGTTGGCATCGCTTTTAGAGCTTCCTCTGAGAAAATGAAAACAACTGTAATGGGATATGGTATAAATATCGTATACAATATGATTTTTGCACTGCTTGTTGCTTGGTGCAAAACTGCTTGCTGGGAACGGCTAAAATTCAACTTGCACCAGCTGCAAACAGGCAACAACAACAACAACAACAAAAATTATGAATAAATGTTGTGCGACGAGTTTTTAGTTTCAGTTTTTTGTCTTGAGTTTGGGTTTTTGGGTTTGGGTTTTCGATTTGAGTTTGAGTTTGAGTTTGGTTCGGTTGCGCCAGCGTGTAAAGAGCACGCCCCCTTTTGGCCAACTGCCAGCCCCACTGACCAACTGACTGACTGACTGACTAACTAAATGACTGACTGACTGGATGGATGGATGACTGACTGACTGACTGACTGACTGATTGAGTAAATGAGTGTCCAAGTGAGTTGTTGTCGCTGTCTCGGGCTGCCACTCTTTGTGACGGTTATGCAATCAATTAACACACCAAATGCCGTCAAGACGAAACGATACGAAACGCAACAGCAGCAATTCCAAAGAAGAAACCAACAAAATTTTATTTCTTTTCTTTTTTTTTCGTTTTCGTTGGTCTCTTTCCAAAAGTTTCACTTAAACGCACCGCAAAAAGCAGAAGAAGAAAACAAAAAAAACTTTTAAATAATTCGATGCAAAAAGCAACTTGTATTCTAGTATTAGTTACTCGTAGTACATACTTACCTACAATTGCCATTCATCCGTTTGTTCAATAGCTATTCGTTATTCATCTTCCATTCATTTTTTTTTTTGTTTTATCGCTTTGCTCATAACTTTTAACACAACTCTTTTGGCACCGAAGTCCGAGAATTTCAGCTCGAGATACTATTTATTGTTGTAGACCAGACTCTGATGGCCAAGATCAATGACTAAATGATTTGGCCGCATTAGCTTTACTTTAAAGTCTTCAAATCTACTAAATATTGTAAGAACTTTGTGAAGTTATGTAATTTATGTATTTCTGTAAAAGAAAAGACAATGTCAGATCTGATGACAGCTAAAAATCATGATAGTTTGATGATATTTTATTGACTGCTGAAACTTAGAATAAGATTATCATATAAACATTGAAAAGAATGCTTTCATTTGTATATTTATCTGCATATTTGCTGGTAATTGTAATTATTAATTCGCATACTAATGAAATCCTTTTTAGCAGCAATTTGCATAATTGATTTCAATCTAAAAAGTTTATAAAACTCTACGAAATCCAGTCTAGTATTTATTATTAAATAAACAAAAATAAAATTCAATGATTAACTTGCTTGAACTCTATTTAAATTAATTGATGCCTTAATTGTGCCTTTAAATTATTTGTAGTATTTTTCAATAAAATAAACCTAGATTAACATGACAAGATTAGTAAAACAGCAAGATGGAATAATAAATAAACGCTAAAAAATAACACATGTTTAACAATCAAATTAAGAAATCAACAAAAGTTTCATTTTCGAACGATTACTTCTTTATATATATATATCGAGTTTATATTAAATGTGTGTAATATAGCATGATAAATGGGCAATATACGACTTGTATGCCCTACAAATATTCGCTGATATAGATAAATATCGGATAATATGAATATATATATATATATATTTGACCAGTCGGAAAGGCTACAGTCGAAGTCGACTATGAGAGACCCTTTACTTACTCTTCAAAATGGAAATAAGATTAACACTAATAGTACCCCATAGCGCCAATATGCTCTTCTTCTTCCTTTGGCCCGAAACTGATTAGTATTGAGTTTTGAATAACTTCCGAGATTATTATCCGATCGCGATGAAATTTTCAGGATACGTTGGGATACCTGATACTCGTCCTATGTGCCAATATTCAGGACCCTAGCTTTAATATTTTTCGTTTTATAGAATTTCAAAAATTTTGTTTTCGATTTACGCAGGCGGAAGGGGGCGTGTCAAAGTTTTAACATAAACTTGATCTGCTTAGCCCATAGACGAACCTACATACCAAATTTGGTGACTCTAGCTCTTATAGTCTCTGAGATCTAGGCGCTCATACAGACAGACGGACAGACGGACAGACGGACGGACGGACGGACGGACGGACGTGGCTACATAGACTCAGCTGTTGATGCTGATCAAGAATATATATACTTTATGGGGTCTGCCGGACTTCCTTCGACCTATTACGGACATTTTGACAAACTTAATAGACCCGTTTTTACTTTTTTTTTAAGTAAAGGGTCTAAAATCAGTTTAAAGCGAAGAATATATAAATATTTTAATGAAACAATTGTCTACACATTTTTGTTGAGGATGCAAGTTTCTAATCAGTAATAAACAATGTGGTGACAAAATTTATAAACGTATTTTATGGTAAATTTAAAATTTGTAAAGACAAACTGAGATGAAACATAAGATAAATTAAATGCATAATCAGTTATGTTAAATTTACGGAGTATCTTTAGCTTAAAGTATGGTGAAAGAACAATTAGCAGTTGGATTTGAGTTATCAACAACTAAATTTATAGCCATAATAGAAGAACTATAAATTTGTTAATTTGTAAAATTATTAATTTAGCATGACTTCTCACTATCTACCAGTTGTATATATTTTTTATATCTTTATAAATATAGTTAAATATGTATATATATAAATTATTCTGTTTCTTTATGTATATATTCTTTTATTTATTTCTTTTGTTTTCATATCATTAAGTTGCTTATAAAATAAAAATATAAAAAATGTAATCTATTGCTTTTAAGCATTTTTTAAATATTAAATGTTAATTTTCTTTATTATATCAATTACTTCACAAACTGCACTAATAAATTCCCAACAATATCTTTAGCTATCAGCTATTAAACCTGAGTCCTACTTTATTTTAGACAGGTATTTCGTTCAGGTATTTGGCGAGTTGGTTAAACTTCAGTTTAGACTTGATTCTTATTATGTTTTTACGTGTTGTTTGCTTTGCTTGGTTGCTTTGCTTGATTGTTCAAATCGATTTCGGCTGGCCACCAAGTGCAACTGCAGTTGTTGTTTATCCACCCAACCCCCCCCCCCCTCCCAACCGCCCTCTGCCCCCTACTGCGACAACTTCCCTCGCCACGACCCCACCCGTAATTAGCCAAGAGTCTGTTGCTGTTGCATTTAAGAGCCGTTCAAAAAAAATTGGCTTAAATGAAGGCCAAAGTTTCAATCCGTTCAAAAAGCTAGACTTTGACTTGTCTTGGCTTGGCATGGCTGATTCTGGTTCTGGGCCATGGCATGTGTAGAAATCCTGACAATGAATTGAAATGGCTGTAAACGGTAAATAAGAAAAACATTTTGTTGATTTTGTTGATTTTCTTGTTCGTTCGTTTGTTTGTTTGTTTGTTTGTTTGGCTTTCGTCAGCATTGCGACCGCAAACAACAAAAGCGGTCACCAAAAAATAAAAAATAAAAGAGGAAATGCAAATGTTTGCCGATAATGATGATGATGATGATGATCGATCATGGCTTTTAGCCATGTCTCGCTCTGTCTGTAACTGTGGGTTGTGTAAACTTCCTAGTGGCGCTTTCACAGATCTCAAATTCACTTTCCAGGAAACATCGCGCAATGACCTCGCCACAATTGCAAATTTTGCACAGCAATTGTTTTTGACCTCGTCGCTTCCATTTCACCTGTTGGCCAAGAAAGAAAAACCAAAGTAACAATAACAATAAAAGCTAATCAAAAGCTTTCAACGTTGTCCGTTGACCAACTGACAACAAATTGCCAACACAAAACAATTCGTGCCTGTTGTGGCCTCTTTTTTGTTCAGCTCTATATATAGTATACATATATATCCAAATATCCAGTTATATATATATATATATATATTATTTTTGGTTGGTCATTAGCTACAATTTTTAGGCCAATATACTTAGCCGACTTTTGTGTGATTGTTAGGCAGCGGGGAGGCGGGTTGGGACAACCAATTACAGTCTTTGTGCAAAATGAAACGTCACGCAACATAATTTCTACTGCTTTCCCAGTTGTTGTTATTGTTGTTGTTGCTGTTGTAAATAGCAATAATAAAGCAATAAGAAAATGAAGAAGCAGACTTACACACACACACACACACACACACAAAATTGCACAACAAATAAACACGCCAAGTCAGCGCATGTAAAGACAACAACCAACAACCAACAACAACAACAGATAAGCGCCGTCTGCCAGCTGCTGGCCAGACAACTAACGTCGACGTCGACGTCGACGCCAACGCCGCTGCCAACTTATGTAATTTAACTTTAATTTGATTGTTGCAATGTCTTGCAGTTTTTGAGCTCTCTCTCTCGCTCTCTCTCCTCCCTCTCTCTTTCTTTATCATTCTCTCTTCGTTTTTGTTGCTTTGGCGAAATCGAAATTATGGCCAGGCCTTGTCTGCTGTTGTTAACCATATATAACGGCCAGTTTTTAAGTTTTAGCCATATGTAAAACACTTTCAACTTTGACCGACATTTTTTCTACAATTTTTTCCGTTCATTTTCTCGTTGTTTTTCACCCAACAAAACAAAAGACTTAGGCAACGAACTTGGCCGGTCAACTCAACTATTGTACGTAATTTATATAGTACTACTATTATTCAACTTTTGCACTTGATCGTGATTTAAGATTCCATTGGATCAAAAATGGGGGAATTCCCCAAAGGGAATCGTCGTATATGCAAAAGTTGTGATTGGAACTGTAAAAGGGATTGTAATAAAGATATAAATGCTCTATTGTTATGTCATCAAACAGGACCTCAAGATACTTGATAGGATTAATTTCATGTTGCTTACATTCTAGTTTCAATCAAATTTTAAAATAGAAAACAATAACTGCATGATAATATGATGTGATGACAGCAAACATATTATATTTACTTTTCATTAAGAAAATTTACCATAATATGATTATGCAACAGAAACTGTAACTGAAAGTTTCGAGACTAAAGAAAATGCTTTCATATAAAATATTTTAAAAATTATAATCTCAGATAACAAAAAACAAACTAATTGTTATTCGAAATTGAAATTAAATCAAACTATTCCCGAAATGCTTTAATATCTTGCAGAATATTAAAATATATTCAAAATCGACAGAACACTTATTAAACATATTTCATTTAAAGCGTACACTGTTAATTAATATTATTATATGTATTTATATATTTATATATAAATATATATTTATATATTCATAGATATTTATATTAATTTACACTTATTACACTTTTTTTAAATTTTTAACTTAAACTTTCAATTAACAATTTTATGTTTAATTGTTTAATTTATTGTATCAACTGCCTATAGTTTGACAATAAATAAATATTACAAGACAGTTTTACACTCAGAAATATTTAGCAGCACAATCTTTAATACAAATGTATCATATATTAAGATAATAATATCATAATTTTTTATATGTCAATTGAGTACGTAAGTTTTCTATACCCATAAATGTAGTGAACTGAAATTCCCAACGATAAATTCAGATTTATCTGAGTGTCAAATTCATTTAAAATATTTTTTTGAAATACAATAAATTTGTTGACTCTTAACTATAATACTTAAATAATTCTCTATTCATGCATATGCCAGTTTTAAAAGTATTTTTTGTTTCTTTACTTCTCTTGCAATAAAGTCAATCACATTGATTTACCACCTATTCAAATAAAAACCAAATCTAATCCCTTTCCAATCTTTAGTCTAGTTAGTGCAACTTCCACTCTCAATTTCAGCACAATTTGTGTATTGAGTGTAGATCAGTTTCTACATCATGGGATTGCACATAACCTCACTTAATGAATGCCATGCACTCATGCAATTACAATATTTGCACTTGACTTGCACTTTTGGGCCTGGCCCTGTTGAATCGACCATTTGGCAGACGATCAAAATGCTAGAAATGACGACTTAATATTTGTGATTCCGTCAGTTGACGGAATTGTTGACGTTGTTTTGCATAAAAAAAATGAAATAAAAATATCAAGTATAGAGTAACGAGTGACGAGTAACGAGTGACGAGTACACTGAGTAACAAGCAACGAGCATTGATTAACGAGTAGTGTGTGCCAAATTTCAAGACCTATTTCTCATCATGAGACATGAGACATCATATCGTACTTATTTATTTTGTTTGGCATGTTCACATAATCCATTCCAATTGCAGTTGTAATTGTTATCGTTATCGTTATCGCAATCGAATTGTCTGTGTGTGTGTGTTCAAGTTTAATGCGGCAATTGGTCTTGGCTGTTGGATTTTAATCAAACGATTTCTATTGCTCGCCCGTTGCATTCATGCCGAAGGTAATGCCCCTCCCTTGGCAAATAGTTTGTGCCGTCCCCCATCTTATAGACTCCGCCTAACCTCAGATACCATCTCTACTAGTTTGAACCAGGGAACATAACGATTATGATTTTAATAAAATTAAAGTTATTTGCTTAATTTTGTAATATTCTTATGCATTAATCTAAATAAAATAATATTTAATTAATAGTAAAAGTTATTTTTTAATTATTAAAATAAATATAAAAACAATGCTAAATATTTACCAAACAATTTAAATACAATTTTTATATTTTCTATGATTTTTTGGAATTTTTTAATATTTTTAAATATTACCAAAAAATTTAAAATAGTATTTTTTTTAATAAAAATATTTCTAAAAATACAAATAAATTTTTAAAAAATTTAATTTTAGTATTTTTGATATTGTTTGTATATTAAAATATAAATTATAACCAAAAGTTAAATTTAAATTAAATAGTTTCTTTAATTTAGATCATAAATATAAAGTTAATAATTTAATTGGCAAATTAAAATTAATAAAAATAATGTATTCTGTTTCCGGGTTAATTCATTCAAGATTTTCGCAGTCATTTAATTAATTTTGTATTTAATTTGTTTTTCTTTTAACTCATAACTCATAACTTTTAATGTATTACGATTGCATTCCCAGGAATCATCATCAATAAAGTATTTGGCGTGCCCCCATTTGGATTTGACACTGAGACACTGTCTGTCTGTCTGTCTGTCTGTCTGTGTGTGTAAAAGTCCGTGCCAAAACCATTTCCGTTAGGTAAAAGTCTCTATTTTAAAAATAAAATAGATATAACGTGCCTTGCATTGGAAATTGATTATGAAATTGATTTCAACAAAAACAAAAAAAAAAATTTGCATGCCCCTCGATTTGGGGTTATTGACCATAATTGCATCGGATTGGCCATTATTGATTATTGCGCACTTGTCAAACATTTTAGGGCAATCAAATGGGCTTTAGTTCAAATGATGGGGATGCGCACATAGGGGCGTGGCAGCTTATACAACAAATGCGTAAATGCAAATAAGTAACATCAAAAAGCAGGAGAAATATTTGCCGACAACAATTAATTAAGCTTTGTTTTAGTTAATAATATGTACGAAACAATTTTGACCAATTTTTTTGAGTAATCGTTATGTTCAAGTATATAATAAAATGCACAATGCTATAAATAATACGACTGTTTTTCAAAAAGAAACCTAAGTTAAACCATTTGAGACAAAGTAACTAAGTAGAAGTAAAAGAATTTCCTAGAAAGCAACAAGCATTTGAAAAGAATCGAAATATACATTAATCTCTTAAAAGGTTTAGAATCTACTGCTGGGTTCTCACTGGGTCACACTGTGACACTGTTGTCTGTGACTCTTTATGACGCTCTGTGACACAAGTCAAAAGTGTTCACATTGGCGTCATAGCTCTGTGACCGGCCAAATGACAGCCCTATATGTGAACACCATTTGCCATTATCACAGAGCGTCAAAAACTTTGACAGAGCGTCAAAAGGTTCACAGAAAGTGATTATTGAACAAGCTCATGAGCGATTAGCAAGTTCCACAAAAAGAATAAGAACAAAGGCTGGTGGCAAAAGAATGCTTTGACTGTTCAACTGTCAATTTTTTTAGTTGTGTGCTGGTCAAATGTAGTTTTTATTGTTATGGGGAATACTTCACAGCTTCCCACTCAGCTTAGCACACATGCCTTCTTCCTTCCGTGTTAAGTTCAATTTGTCGACCCAAGAACTGGGCTTTGCCTTGGGCTCATCATCATCTTCATCCAGCAGCCACAGCCCAATCGCAGACAATGCCACTAGTTCTACCACATCTTTAGAATCCATTTCTTTCTCCAAAGCATAAAATTAATTAAAATACACGCGAACACAAAAAAGAAGCACATTTACCTATTTTAACAAATTTTGCTAAAGTTTTCTCAAGGTTTCTATTTTTCTCGATAAATCGAGAAACAAAACCAAACAACTTGTCAAAATGTGAAGAGAACCAACTTGCTAGTTCTGCCCGTCACAGATAGAATGGGTTTATTTTGAGCTACTTCAACAGAAACAGCTGTTCCAATAATTTGGGTCACAAACGTGACAGCCTCTGTCACAAAAAATATGTGACACAAAATGAGACACTGGTGTTCACATTGAAGTGTCACATTTTTGTGACACAAAATTGTAGTGTCACAGCCCTTGACGTTCACACTATTTGGTGACGCTGTGACACTGCTTTGTGACGCTGTGACACTGCTTTGTGACGCTGTGACACTGCCTTGTGACGCTGTGACACTGCCTTGTGACGATCTATAACCCAATGTGAACCCAGCATACCATGATCGTAACTGTTATAGAAATGCACAGAGTTAGAGGTTTAATAGTTTAGATCATCTCAAGAAACTAAAACTCTTAAAATATCATTGTAAAAAAGGAAAAAATATACAAAATGTTTATATCCAATAGAAAATGTAATACGATAAAGAATTACAAACTTTCAAAGTAACAATTGATAACAATTTACTTGAATCAAAACTTTATTTAAGAATATACAAATACCAACAACAAATAGACACTTCAGATTGCCGTAGACAAATGTTAAATTCTCGCCCAAAATCAATGCTTAAATTCATTTTAAAATCTCTAATTACAAGATTAGCAAAAAGTTCTTTTAACCAGCTGCAAAAAATGTTGTAAAAAAATTGAATTGAAATTCCCAACTATTAGATAGTTCTAAAATATCATTAAGATATATTCTCTAAAACAGAAGCTAGCTTAGTTAATGATTGTGGTATGCCATGGGAATGAAACCAAAGTCATTTATCAATTGATTAGCCCAAGATGAATCAGTTAAATAAAAATAAATAGTCAATACGTAATCTGAAACTATAGCTAGATACAATATATCGATTGCATGGATTGGAGTACGCCCAAAAAACCCATTTCGATAATGAATGATGAATAAACTGTGAGTATTGTGATTTAGAAACCTGCAAAATGATGACAACTTGGCCAAGATTATCATTTTGTGATCATTTTCATGATGACATTTGGCATTCTCCACTGTAAATTTTGTGGGTTTCATCAGTTACAAGTTCATCAAGATTGTGATTTGGATGCTTGGCTAATTATATATGTAGACACTTTGTCATTGCAAACTCGATTAGCGATTGCAGTAGCAATAGTGTTAATAGTGTTATTAATAGCAACTTCAACTACTGCTAAACTGACTGACTCATTGGCCTGACTTATATACTATATGCAAAATGCAGCCCTGAGAAAATGTTTGGTCTCTCTGTGTGTGTGCTTTGATTCAATCTGGCCCGACGCATATTACGCAAATACTCAAAACTGGCCATTGCCACGTGTCAGTGAGGCTGTGAGGCAGTGAGTCTGAGCCACATTTGGTTCAAAAACATTCGGAGGGGGCCACGTCGGTTTAGGCCAGGTGAAATACCAGTTAGTCACCACTTGGCCAAGCCACAAAACGGGTCGCACAATGGCAATGGCGTTGCCGATGGCGGCGTTCACAAAACTGAAATTGAAACTGAAGCTGTATCTTAAGCTGTAGTTGGTAGTTGGCTGAAGATGCAGCCGACCTTGTGCTGAATCTCTGTAGAAAGATATATGAACCGAAAGAAAAAAAAAACGAAAAACGAAATACGTAAATTGAAGCGAAAGATTCGAAACAAACAAACAAACCAAAATCAAAATAAAACCCACAAAAAGGGAAAAACTCCAATCGTACACGGATTCAATTTGGGATGTGTGAGTTTAGGCTTTGGTTAGACATGATTGCGTGATACGATCACAAAAACAACTAATAATAATTAAGTATAGATAAATAAAGAGAAAATAATTATGTAATTTTCTGTGGTATTTAATTTACTATAGTTTTTCTATGATCATACAAAGAAGAGTTGGTTTTGACACGACCAGGAAAGAAAATAATGTTTAAATGCAGATAAATACTTAAGAATAGTTTAACTAAATATCTTTCTAATTATATTATATAACATAATAGTGTTGGCTATGTCTAGAGATGGACACGTGACACGAACACGACACAAACTACAATTAAAGTTAATGTGAACAAATTGTTAGAATAGAATATAAAATGAATTAACTCTTCAATAGTTTATTGTATTTGGTATAGTTTTTCAAAAAGGAATAGTCTGGAATGCCTAGAGATGGGCGCGTGACACGTGCCAGATGAATATAGAATAAGTGATAATAATAGAATATAATAAGTGCATAAGAAATATACTAAAGAAATATGCAGTTTGTTGTTGCTTTATCAATTCTTAGTCTAGTCTAATAATTTCCGATATTCCTACGATTGTTAAATTTTTAGTGTCGAATTACGAGTAACATTTTGGCGTGTAGACTCTTTGCTATAAATAAATAACGCAAGGCACAAAAAACGAACAAAAGTATGAAACATTAAAAATTACTCAATGCCGATATTAAAATTAATAATTAACAAAATAATATTAAATTTGTAACTAATTAGTATTTATAGATACAAATAATTTTAAATTTATTTGAAATTATTTTGTATTTCTCTCATTTGTCTCACTGTTTTTAGTAGATGTAATAGTTATTTAATATTTATTACAGATGGACGTAGAATAAAAGACTTGCCTCGCTCTGGGGAAACTTTATCTCGATCTTATACTATAAATATGTATATTATGCTACAAATATTTTCAAAATTCCTTTTAAGTTTAGTTTAGTATAATAAACATCCAGAAAAGTATGAAGTATATCCATATGTATTCTTGATCAGACGATATAGCCATGTCTTTCCGTCTGTCCGTCTATCTGTCTATTCGTCTGTTTGTCTGTCTGTCCGCTTGTCTGTCCGTCTGTCTGTATTTCTCTCCGTCCGTTTGTCCATCCGTCTGTCCTTCTGTCCGTCCGTCCTTCTGTCTGTCCACCCGTCTAACTGTCCATCTGCCTGTCCGCCCGTCTATCTGTACGTCAATCTGTCCTTCTGTCCGTCCGTCCTTCTGTCTGTCCACCCGTCTAACTGTTCGTCTGCCTGTCCGCCCGTCTATCTGTACGTCAATCTGTCCTTCTGTCCGTCCGTCCTTCTGTCTGTCCGCCCGTCTATCTGTCCGTCTGTCTGTTCGTATGTCTGTCTGCCCGTCCGCCTATCTGTCCGTCTATCTGTCCATCTGTCTGTCCACCCGTCTGTCTGTCCGTCCGACTATCTTTCCGTCCATATGTCTGTCGACTGTTTGCCTGTCTGCTCATATGTCCGTCTATCTGTCCGTCTATCTATCCATCCGTCTGTCAGTTCGTCTCTCTGTTCGTCCGTCTGTCTGTCCTTCCATATGTCTGTCTATCCGTCTGTCGATCTGCCTGTCTGTTAGTATGTCTGTCTTTCCGCCCGTCTCTCTGTCTCTATGTTAACCAATCGCTCAGTTTTAGAGCTATCTGAATGAAAATTGGTACAGACACATCTTTTTGCTACAGGCAATTCATATGTCGAAACCAGCCGGATCGGATCACTATATCATATAGCTGCCATAGGAAATATCGATTTAAAAAATCTACTTTAGTATGACAAAATATTTGGTTTTTCAAACATACCTCAACCAAACTCACAGATGATGCATTTCTTATACATTCTGATCAAATTTGGTTTAAATCGGATCACTATATTATATAGCTGCCATAGGATCGCAGATAGCCGATGGAAAAGTGCATCAAGGGTAAAAAAAAAACTTTTGGCTTGCCAAAAACAACAAAGAAGACTGACCCAGGGCACTCTGTACTGTCACCCCGCCCTCGACTCTCTGGCTTGCTTAAAAATCTTTATAGATTTTCTTGGTATTTCAAAGAAATTAAAATTATACCTGAGTTTTATGGATATAGTTACATAAAATCTACAAAGCAAGGGCGTGCCGAATTTTATCTTTCTTAATTTTTGTTTTTTTTGTTCCCTTTGATCTTTCTCTGTCTTCCGTCCAACTCTTTCCTTCTTTCTTTCCCACTCTTTATGTCTGTGCCACATTATGCAAAGTGGAGCACAAATTGCTGTCAATGCTCGAAACCAAGCGGCGAAAGTGCCAACGGCAAAACACAATGTAAATTGTTGTTGTTGCTGTCGTTGTTGTTGCTCTTGTTGTTGCTGTCGTTGTTACTCTTGTTGTTATTGTTGTTGTTATGGTTTGATGATGACAGCGTCAGTCAATTGTCAATTGTTTGCAAAACGATTTCAATGTCGTCAGGGAACTAAACTGCGAATTGCTTGTGGGCGACACAGCAGCAACTATTGCACTTGAACCCCAGCAGCAGCAGCAGCAACTACAACTACAACAACAACAACAACAACAGCATGCAGAGCAACAACATTGACATTGAAATTGTCGCCAAAGCAACTTTGACGATATCTCTGCCAAGACCTGAATAACAATTGTCAGTCAACCAAACAAATTGTTGCTCTTATTCAGGAAATATTGCTGTTTACCGCTCAGCAACATCTACAGATTGAAGATGGAAAGATTTGAAGCTTTGGGGCTTTAATGCAGCCAGGCGAGAAGGCGAATGTTGTACTATCAAGGCTCTAACGATCTTAAGGTGCGTCTTCAAGCATTAAATTGGCTTTAAAATGCGTGCTTTGTTTTCGATGCGACTCAATTAGGCAACAATCAACAACAACAACAACAGCAACAACTGGCGATGACAACAACAACAATTATCATTCATAAATATGAATTGTGCTTGAGATGAATGTGTTGAGATACATATGTATTTCAACAATTCAACTGTTAAGTTTAGTTCATAAACTTGATCAACCGTCAACAGTTTATGCCCTTATGAAATTTGGCAACTGTTTATGGCCGAAATAATAAGGCAAGTTGGTTAACAAACAGTCATGTTTCATTATGATGAAATACTCTATGAAATACATGTGTGTTTCTTTGTTGAGTTTTGTAATTAAATTTCTCGTTTGGTAATCTATTTTGTTTTTGGTCCTTCGAGCTCAATATTTATATATAGGCAACAACAAGTTTAAATATAAATTTGTATATGAATTATAGTATAAAACAAATAAGTTGACTAATAAACTAAAATAAACTCAAAACAATTAACAAAATTGTGTTTTCTGCCAGCTCTAAAAATTTTACAGTATTACGAGAAAATAACTAAATAATCTTGTCCCTAATTCCATTCGAGTGGAGTTGTAAAATACACTAAAAATAAACTCTTGCTAAATATCAAGTTTATAATATTGCGATTGTGTTTTGAAACAGTTTTGAGTACTTTTGTTTATGCTTGAATACTAGAACAAATTATAATTTTCAGTCAATTTCATACGAAACATAAAGAAAATTTATTTTTTTTTATTAAAACGATCTATGTATCTATCTCTATGTCCTCCATCTCCATTTGTATAATATCTATTTATATCTTTATTTCCATTTCGCTTTATAAAAGCTGTTCTAGAAATCTTAAGCTATCCTAAAATCAATCAACTAGTGTTGTCAAATGTCAAAATATTTGTTGTTAGATTTCATGAAAATTTAAAATTTTACAACTTGAATTAAATTCATTTTTCAATTGATAACTGTGGCATAAAAATTATTTTAAATGAATTTATTTATTGTAGTTTAAAAATACAGTTTTGGTTTTTTATTTTTGTGAATCCAAAATATGGGGGCGTAAGGGGGCGTGGCATCGTTATGAAATTTTCTGGACACATCGACCCCAAGATACTCATCATGTGTACCAAATCGCAAGTCTCTAGCTACAAAACTACTTTCGATTTGACATTTTTTTTTGATTTGTAGGCGAAGGGGGCGTGGCATCCGAAATTAAAGATAAACTTGATCTTCCTGCAAATATTAGCAGTACTGGGAGACCAAGTTCAAGCTTTTAGCTCTTACCATCTCTGAGATTCTTTCGTTCATACGGACGGACAAACAGACGGACGGACGGACAGACAGACGGACACGACTATATCGACTCGACTTCTCATGCTGATCAAGACTATAGATACTTTTTGATGTCGGCCACGCTTCCTTCCTTCTGCCCGTTACATACTTTTTAACTTTAACTTTAACTTTAATATACCCCCCACAGGGTATATAAATACATTTTTGACCACAATAAAGCACACAGTTCACAACGTACGTCTATAGAAACGACTATTTTCACAAAGTACTTTCAATGACACTAAAAACAAACTGTCTAAAGATTGCAATTAGAGAATCACTTAAGATTTTTAAAACAAAAGCGCGTTACCGAAAATTATGAACTAATGATTTGACATTTGCCACAGCATGTTTCCAGGTAGTTAACACTGATGTTAACAATGTTAGAATGTTAGACACATTAGTACTTATACTATACTTCTCAGTTATGGGATAAAAAAAACAACAACAACGCGTGTTCAGCTTCAAATAAAGTTGTGTTATTGTCTTGATGTTTAAAATTCCATAAGGTTATAAAAGTAGAACGATATGCAAGTACGTGACATCGAGTATTAAGCGATGTAAAAATATGTATACAAATACAAATACAAAGATAAAGTATCAATAATCTTAACTAGTCAATCAATTGAAGCAGCAATGGAGAAGCAGCAAAGTAAATATACACTAGAGAATCAATCAAAAGCAAAAAATATATAGAGAATCGTTCGTAATCAGAGAATCAATTAGAACTGAATGAAGCTGCGATCACAGTATATTAACTTACTTGATAAAAACTATAATGTTTGCGTACTTAATCATCTCAAAAGTGTCAACAGTTAAGTTATCCAAGGTGTTGGCCATAAACTATATGAAATATTTGTACAACTAGTCAACAAAATGACAAAATGCTATAAATATCAAGTAAACTAATATGAGCAGAAGACAATGAATCAAATGTGTCTATTTAAATGGGTCTAAATCGATATACATATCATATCTCTTTAAACCTATTTAAACAGACATATTTGATTCATAGACATAGACATTCTCAGACTATTTTAACATATTTTTTTATGACTTTTAGTTTAATTTATGACTTCAAGTCATGTCAAGCTAAAATACGGTTCTCTGGAGTTTATATTAACTTGAATATCTTTAAGAATTTTAAAAAATTCTTGTCTGTCAATTTCATAGAAATTCTCTGAAGAAGAAATTTATTTGCGATTTGTTGGAAGTTAAAATACAAATAGGATCTTTTGACACCTTTAGTTAGGTTCACTTCTTTTGTTGACTTTCTGCAAATTTGTTACCAATAAACAAATATGATTACTGCAATATTTTTAACACCTTTTGACAAAGAGTTTTTGGTTCTTAAACTTCCTCTTTAAGATTTCCGATAGATTTGTTAGTTTCCAATATGAATACTCGAATATTTTCAC
This sequence comes from Drosophila histrio, assembly GCA_958299025.2. Lineage (NCBI taxonomy): Eukaryota > Metazoa > Arthropoda > Insecta > Diptera > Drosophilidae > Drosophila > Drosophila histrio. Next base: position 45,150,728 of record OY282582.1, read on the forward strand.
ACCTTTTGGGTTTGTGTTTCTTGATTCATGATTGGATAATTCTGAAAAGAACTCTTTAAACAATTGCGTTGACAAATTGTTTGTAAATCGCATTGGAATCTCTAGAAACTTTGTTTGGCTTCTATCACAGACTGTAGAACATAAAGATGAAACGCTGCTGATGAAACAAAAAAGTGTACCAAAAAAATTTGTGATTGGGATTTAGCAGCAAATATAAATGTCACAATTACATAAATACATACATACACGCATTTGACAGTGAAAAAGAGAAAAGAAAGGAGTGAAGAGTATAGAAAATAAAACAAACCAAGATTTTTTACTTACATATGTGTACTCGTATACCATTTTCTGTCGTCTAGCTGTTGACGCAGGCAAAAGCTCGTTAAATTTTCCCTGCAAATGCTGAAAACGAAGCAAATTTCTCTTACAGAATTAAAAAAATCAATGACAACGCCAGGGTTCGAACTCATAACCCTCCGCTCAAAACAGACGTAGAGTTCGTCTCAAGCAAAAGGACCATTGCGATCGCTAGGAAACGAACGTCTAAGTCCGTACATCTTTTAACTTATATGTATACCATGTCGTCTAGCTGTTGACGCCAGGCAAGCTCGTCGCTAAATTTGCCGAGCAAATGCCGAACATGAGAACGAAGCAAAATTCTCTTATAGAATTAAAAAATCAATGACATCGCCAGGATTCGAACTCGTTACCTTCCGCTTCAAAGGGACGTAGAGTTCATCTTAAGCAAAATGACCATTGCGATCGCTGGAAAGCGATCAAAAATATGCCTGGTACACTTTTATTTGTATGGCAGCGGTTAATCTTTATGTTCTACAGTCTTTGCTTCTATTGATTTTATTAATTTGAACTACGCAATTGATTGTCGGCAACAACGACGAGCAAATCATATTTGGATATGTTAGAAGTGTTTTGTGGTTTTTTTATTGTTTTTTTTTTTTACTATATGTACCTAATGCCACGCCCTCTTGGCATGGCGCCCTTCCGTAAACACACACGTAAAACCCATTAAACACAATCGATGGAGAGACAGAAATATAAGAGACATGTAAACGATTTTTTATTAATTTTTGGTTAACAAATTGACAAATTGATATTGCAAATTTGTAAAAAAAAAAAAAAATATTAAATAATTTATTTTAATGGTTCTGACGCACGTTTGTTGTGGCTTTAATTGTACTGTTTAAATTTAAAGCGCGTAGCAAAACAAAATAAAAAACAATAAGAAAAACCGAAAACAAAAATCAAAACAAAATGTATTATTTTTGTTTTATTTTTGCTTTGACTTTTTTTTTTATCTTTTATTTTTGCAAGTCTTTCGCAACTCTGAAAATAAGTACAATACAACTATTTGTTATTGTTGCACATTATTTATGATTATTTGTGCCCAACGTTTCATCAATCAAACAAAATTTCAACACTTTTTTTTCTCTTCACTCTCTCTTCATTTTTTTTTTTTTTCATTTTACGTCAGCCCTCGGGCCAGGGGTGTGTCCCCCTTTGAACGTTGTTGTTGTTGCTATTGCTGTTGCTGTTGCCGTGTTGTGCTGTAATCGGTTTTAGTGTTAACACCTTTGTTTGTCCCCTCTCTAGATAAACCCAAAGACCCAAAAAATGCGACTCGTTTTGGGCCCAACCTCCACAAATGTCTGCAACAACCTCCAAGCTAAATCCACTTACCCTCCCTTGAAAATCCACTCCTTTCCCCTCCTCCAATACACTCCAACTCACTGACAATTCACTGATTGTTTTCAAGAGCGCAATTGGCGATTCCATTGACACTCAAGTGGCAATGACAAAAAACAGAAACAGAAGAAAAAAAAAAACAAATACATATATAAATAAATACAGATAATAATCGGCCATCAACAGGTAGCAAAAACCCCGACAAATCAATGGACCGTATCTATAAGTCAGCGTCTGAGACTTTAAAGTGTAACCAACTAGACATATTGGTCTTGTCTATTGGCTTCCTATGGACAGTATTGATTCTCAGCTAGTTGAGAATTATTTAGCTACATAATCGTTAGCTTCTTTGGCATGAGGCACGCTTAAAGAGTAGAGTATAGCGTATTTGGCTACTATAATTATGTGACTACGTAGGTAACACAGTGAACATTTCTCACTGAGTCGGCAAAGATCAGATTTCTATATACTTGTCTATTTTTACTTATACCTCAAACTCTACTTCTTTTTGGAGTTTTTACTTTAAAAAAGTATAGTTTGTCAAAAAAAAAAAAAAAATGTGCGTAACAGGTCGTAGGAAGTCTGGCAGACCCCATAAAGTATATATATTCTTGATCAGCATCAACAGCCGAGTCGATATAGCCATGTCCGTCTGTCCGTCCATCCGTCCGTCTGTGCGTCCGTCTGTCCGTCCGTCTGTCGGTCCGTCTGTCCTGCTGTATGAACACCTAGATCTCAGAGACTATAAGAGCTAGAGTCACCAAATTTGGTGACAATACTTCTGAGGCCTTCACAAAGGTCAAGTTTGCTATAGAATAACGCCACGCCATTTTCTGCTCCTAAAAATCGGAAAAATGCGAATAACACGAGTAATTTAAAAGATACAATAAACATTTGAGATTTGAACTAAATAAATTTTCGAATATATAAAGGTTGGAGGCAGCAATGATTGCATTGGCACAATGGTTAGAGTGTCGAACTCTTGCGGTGTGGTTCTGGAGTTCGAAACCTACCAGAGGCACACATTTTTTTTTACGTTATTATTATTTTTAAAACTTATTTATTATTTACAAAATTTGTTTATGTTTTTTTACTATTATTTTCTTTAAGCAGAATAAGTATTGATTGTATAAGATTGATTTTTATCATATTATTATATATTTTATACGTAAAGTTATGTTGCTGAAACTTGGTACAGTTGTTTCTTATTATTATATATTTATATTTATATGTATACATACATACTATACATCTTAACTTGTCATAGTAAAAGAAGATTGCATATTAATTTTTGTAACTAAATCATTTTAATTTATAGCCTGGACTTTAACAAAGTTTGACGACTTTAGCCACAGCTAATTTAAACAATATTTAACAGAAACAGTTCCAAGAAAAAAATGAGATATATTTTAAAATAAAATATGTAAAATCAACTACTTGACTACTTGCCACTCATAATTTGTTAACTCCACTAAATTAATAGTATTTAGTAATTTTTCAGCAGTAGCTGCTAAACATATAGAATTAAAATCTCAAAATATAGATATTTTCCCAATTTAGCTTGTCTAAGATCCATATGAAATCCTTAATAATATTCAATAGGTCGGTTTAGTCTTAAGAACTAAAGACTGTCAAGTGTATATCTTTAATTGCCAAGCATTTTTAGGTAATTTAATAGATAAACTTCTAAGCATATAGAAATAAAATTAAATAAAATAAATAAATATTAAATTAAATAAAAATATAAAATTAACTAGACTTTATACTAAATAATAATAATAATTTAATACCCAACCTTGCTTCTCTAAAATCTGTATATATTATTTAATATTATTCGAAAAGACGATTCAAAGTAAGTCTAAAAAACTTTCAAGTGCAATAATCTTCAATTCATTAATTATAAAATTAAATAATAATATATAGTTTAAAAATAAAAGTTTTTCTTCAACTTTCTTTCCCCAAAATCTATATAAAATATTTAATAATATTTGAAAAGACGATTCAAAGTTAGTCTAAAGAACTGTCAAGTGCAAAAATCTTCAATTCTTCATTGCTACGCGATTTGCAGTAATTTTACAACAATATTAAAATTAATTAGAAATATTATTTGAAGAAAACACTTATTTTCCCTGCCTTGCTTCACTAAAATCTACATAAATTCACTAATAATATTTAAATATTCGATCCAAAGCTAGTCTTTAGAAGTAAAGGCTGTCAAGTGCATATTTTCAAACTTTCAGCACGATCTTGCCCCCTTGTAACCCTGATTTGGACTTTTTTGTAGACTCGTCTGCAGTGAGACGACCTTGTGAGAAGACAAGACAAGAATTGATATGGGTATGAAGTAAAGTGAGCGAGAAAAACAAGTGTGTTAAGATTTGTTTAAACGGCGGTAGCCAAGTTCACTACAGATCGGGGACTGGGCTAACACTACCTGGTTTTGCATCCAAAAAGAGACAAGGGGGGAGGGGGGACCAGATGAGGTTATCTTTCCGGCATTGTCATGTACACAGTAGTACGTTTGTAGAGTTACCTTGATGGAGCTCTCGGGGTCTGTTTCATCAGTATATAGTATTAATAAACATATATATATAAATATATATATACTTATATTTGTAGACTAGCATTTACAACAAAATTGTGGATCGTGGCGATGCTATTGTCTCGTTTTTTGCCCCCCCCCCCCTCTGCTGCCGTCTTCCGCTTTTGAAGACGTTAAACGCTTGAATGACACGTTCAATTGAACATGAGACATCAGAAATGATGAACAAATAAAGCATAACACAAAGTTATGCTGAAATTCGACTGTCACTATAGAGAGAGACAGAGAGAGAGAGAGAGAGATAGCGACATAATCATCAGCTGTTACCCAAAATATAAGTTGGCCCAGCAATTACATAAAAAAAAAAAGAAACGCTCAACACAAAGCAAATCAAATGACCTCAATCGCAAATTAAATTGAAAACATGTTTAAATATTACAGCGGCACCGATAGAGAGAGAGAGAGAGCAAGGGAGAGAGAGCGAGACAGCAAGACGGCAAGCAAGGGAGAAAGAGAGAGAGTTCTGCGAAAATGGGTCAAAACTTTAGTGTAGCATTTAATTGGCTTAATTAATTAATAATATTGGCTAATGATGCGCTGCAATGCAATTACCAAGGCGCTAAGTGTTTAGCCAAGTTAACAAAATATAAAGCCAAGCTTTTGCCCTGTTTTCTCCCCCCACCCCAAACGTAGTTCGACATGCCAAAAACCTGCTCATGGTCAGGGCCATTTATGTTGCACGCAACAAGACACTTAATAAACTGCCAAACAACAACAACAACAACAATTCCTTCTTGCCACATTTCCATAGTTGTCCTCCATTTAAAAGCGCTCATAACTCTTTTGACTTGGTCAAGGCAATTTGACGTTTTGGTCTACGAGGAAACTGAAGACATGTGTTCATGCAAAAATTGTCAACCAAAAGTGTCAAAATGTCTGCAACAACAGCAGCAACAAAGTGTTGCGTAGTCGCTTCCACACAAGGCAACAAGTAAAAGACAATATAGCCGCAGCTTCAACAGCTGAGCCATGTCCGTCTGTCTGTCTGTCCGTTGCTCTGTCTGTCCGTCTGTCTGTCAGTTTGTATGCAAACTAGGCGCTTAGTTGTAGAGCTAACTGGATGAAACTTGGTACAGCTCCGTCTTTTTACTGTAGGCAGTTCATATGTCGAAATCAGCCGGATCGGTTTACTATACCATATAGTAGCTGCCATAGAAAATATCGATCTAAAAAATCATACTTTAGTATGACAAACTATTTTGTTTTTCAAAACATACCTCAACCAAACTTACAGATTATGCATTTAGATGTTTCATATACATCCTGATCAAATTTGGTTTAAATCAGATCACTATATCATATAGCTGCCATAGGAAAGATCGCAGATTGAAAAGTGCATCAAGGGTTCAGGAAGGGTGTGATCAGGGTAACCAACCTCTGCCGCCCCAACTCTCCGGCTCCTTTTTTTTATATACATTTATTTACTATAGAATATCTAAGTTAGTTAACGAATCTATTACTTATAATACTTAAATGAAGCTATTTTTGCAAAATTAGTTCTTAGTTCAAAAGTGTGTTCAATAATTTTTTAAATTCGACTTTTACACAAAAATTTACTATATTAATTCCTTTTAGCAGAATAGGTAAAGTGTCTCTCATAGTCGACTTCGACTGTAGCCTTTCGGACTGGTTTATACATCTACTTGTAAATGTACTATAAATATCGACCAAAACGTCAATGAGACAAATAAATGTTCGAACAATAATTGATGGTCTATTGAATTACCTACAATTTGATATGAAAATGGTAAAAATCTTTTAAGTACAAACAGATATATTTGCAATTGTTGGAATTTGTCTAGCAAAACAAATCGCAGTTATGCAAAACAGTACAAAGTGTTTTTAATGGAAATTAATACAGAGTTCATTATTCAATAGATTTTGCATACTTTCTTCTTATCTTGTGAATGCGATTTGACTGAATAGACTTACCAAGTATAGAGAAATTTTAATAAGGATACCAAGATCAATTCATGTTTTGCTTGTTACTTTGCCAATAAGCTAAATTATATATAAAATCAAACCAATCACTGTTTAATGTTATACTATGTTTATACAGAGTATTGCATTAAGTCATAAATTTACAAAATTAAAATTGTCACCTCTTTTGACAACGCAGCACAAACTTTTCAATTAATAAAAGTAACTAAAATCAAGAACCGTAATAGTAATATAAAATCAAAATATCATCAAATATCAAAGAGCATATGGGATCTGCCGGACTTCCATCGACCTGTTACGCACTTTTGACAAACTTAATAGACCCTTTTTTAATTTAATATAATGTATACGCTTCTTAGTGACTCTGATGCATATTTCAGCTACTTTTTTCCCCCATTGTCTGAGTTTATAAATAATATAACTTTTTTTTTAAAACATGTTAAACTCTCTGCTATTAATTTAAAAGCACGTAAGAAATATTCGTTTTTTTTTTTACCAACCTCAATGAAATGCAGAGAACACAACCTAAAACAAGTGCCCATTTCTAAAACGCTTTTTCTTTATTTCCTTGACCACTAAAAAAAAAAAAAAAAACAAATAAAAAATTAAAAACAAACTAAACTTAAAGAGTCAACGGGCAAACATAAAAAGTAAATAACATAAAATAAAGAGAAACATTTACAATAAACAAGTAGTTTACAAATAAAAAACAAAACAAATTAAAATAAAATGAAAATGATTAAATAAAATTATATATTAAAAAAAAGATAAAAACCACAAAAGGCGTACTAGAAATAATTGAAAGCAATAACAAATAAATTTATTGACTGAAAAACTTTGACGAGTATTTTAAAAGAGAGAGAAAAAAACAAACAAAATATATTTTTCAGCATTTTTTTTGTATTTTTGCTGTAAAAAGCCCATTTTCAATGAGCATTAAAAACCTGTTGCCGTTGCCACTTCCAGCAACAACTGGTTGCAGCAACAACAACAACAACAACAACAACAACAACAATGCTGAGGCAGAAGAGCAACAACTTGTGCAAACTGGACGCAAATACTTACAGCGACTGACACACAACCAACAGTTGTGGCAACATGTTGCAAGCGGGGCAGCAACATTATATAATAATGCCAAGCTGCAGCTTTTTATGTGCCACACACAAACACACACACACACACACACACTTAGTCAGTCATAAAAGCAAAGTGAAAGAAAGCGAAAGAGTTTTAGATTCGCAGATTCGAGGCATTATTAACGGGGGCATGCCACATGCATGCTGCACAGTTGTTTTCATATATTACCACACACAGCAGTTCCCACATTAAATGGCCCTTCTCTTTTCTCACCTCTCTCTCTCTCTCTGTCTCTCTCTTACTCTGTTTTACAGTGGACGATGCTTCCGGTCATTATGCATCCGGTTTCTTCTATGGCAACAATTATTGGATGGGTTCGTTGGCCCTTTGCGATGCCATCTACGATGGTGCCACCAACAACAACAACAACAACAACAGCAGTAATAACAAGGACAATGGCAAGGACACTGGATTGCCATTTACCGAGGCATTCTCTCGTTCTTACAGCAGTGTCAACAATGAGTTGCCTCCATTTCAGCCGGGATTCTATGTGCTGAAGTTGCAGCTGAACGAGACGGTGCCAACGCAGGTGGTAAGTGTGTGGCAATCACGGATAAAGTGGTTAGCTAAAGCGAGAAGCGATTAGAGTAGTCATTCAACAAGTGAGCAGTGATTAGAGAAGCAAAAACATATGATTTAACTTTAGGCAAGAGAGGGAGAAACGTTTAGAGAAGCAAAGCAAAGATAATTATTAAACATATTAGATAAGTAACGAACATTTAAGGAAGAAACTATTTAGACTGCAGAGGAAGAAGAGGGATTAGAGAAGCAAACCCACAGTATTGAATTAGACAACATATATTCGAGATACATTTAAGTAAGGAATAATTTATTAGACTTAAGAGAGACAAGCGATTGAAGAAGCAAAACAATGATGATTATTTAAACAACAGAAAATATTATTAAGACTTTAGAGGAAGAAGCGTTTAGAGAAGCAAATCAACTATATTAAATTAGACAACATATATGATAGATACATTTAAGGAAGGAGCAATTTATTAGATTTTAGTGAGGAAAGAGATTAGAGAAGCAAAGCTACATATGTTAATTATTTAAACAACAGAAAAGGAAAAAGCGATTAGAGAAGTAAAACAATGTAAATTATTTAAACAACGAGAAAATATAGAAAAGGGAGAAAATATTATTTAGACATTAGAAGGGAGGAGCGATTAGAGAAGCAAAGGAACGATAATAACTTAAACAAAAGCAAAGGAAGAAACATATAGAGGAAGAACAATTTATAGGACTTTAGAGGGAGAAGCGATTAGAGAAGCAAAGTAATGATAATAATTAAAGCATCATAAAAGGTATAAGAATTTAAAAATGAACAATTTATTAGACCTTAAAGAGAGAAGCGGTTAGAGAAGCAAAGTTATGATAATTATTTAATCAACAGACAACTAAGAAAATATTATTTAGACTTAAGAGGAAGAAGCGATTAGAGAAGCAAAGCAATGATAATTATTTAACAAAATTTATAAGGAAGGTTCCTCCTAAGAAAGAAAATATTATTTAGACTGTAGAGGAAGAAGCGATTAGAGAAGCAAAACAACAATTATAAATTAGACAACATATATGATAGATACATTTAAAGAAGGAGCAATTTATAAGTCTTTAGGGAGAGAAGCGGTTAGAGAAGCAAAGCAACAATAATTATTTAAACAACAGAAAAGGAAGAAGCGATTAGAGAAGCAAAACAATGATAATTATTTAAGCAACAGAATCAGAAGAAAAAATATTATTTAGACTTTAGGGGGGAATGCGATTAGAGAAGTAAAACAACGATAATAAATTATAGAACATTTATGGAAGAAGCAATTAGAGAAGGAACAATATATAGGACTTTAGGAGGAGAAGCGATTAGAAAAGAAAAGTAATGATAATAATTAAAGTAACAGAAATGGCAGAAGCATTTAAAATTAGAACAATTTATTTTAGAAGCGACTAGAGAAGCAAATCAACGAAAATAATTCAAGCAACAGAAAAGCGAGAAACATTTAGAGAAGAAACAATTTAATAGACACTAGACGGTTAAGCGATTAGAGAAGCAAAACAACGATAATAATTTTAAGAAGAGACAAGGAAGAACCAATTGGAGAATATATATAAGACTTTAGAGGAAGAAGCCATTAAAGAAGCAAAAAAAGCAACATTAATAATTTAAACAACATATTATAAAGACACATTTAGGGATATAATCAATTTATAAGACTTTGAGCAATAGACGAGAAATATGCGTTCAGAAAAGGGAAAATTATGAAAAAAAGAACAAAAAGAAATAAAAGAAGCAAGCAAAGAATAGAAAGAAACATTTTGAGTAGGGAAAATTTTATTGGAATAAATAAAAGCGATTAGAAAATTGATGAGAGAAGCAATACAATGATTGGAGCTAAAACATTTGAGTTTAATTGAACAAGAAATGTTGAAAGAAGCAAAAAAAAGGATTAGTTGAAAAGAAAGAAGATAAGCGAAGTGATTAGAGAAGTAAAATAATGAATAAACAAAAGATTACAAGTGAGTAAAGAGTGAATTAAGCAATTGGAGAGGAAAATGATGAGTTATGTAGATAAATGTGAAATGGTTATAATGGATGGCAGTAAGGACTACAGAAAGAAGAGAAGAACAATTAGAGAAGTTAAGCAACATGAAGAAGAAACATTTGGAGAAGTAGAAATCCATTAGAACTGGTAGAAGCAATAAAAATATTAATAAGAGAAGTAAAACAATGATAAAAACTTAAACATTTAAATGTTTTGGGAAAAAATGGTTCAGAGAAGCAAAGTAAATTTATAAGAGAAAAGAGAAGCAAAGCAACGCTTAGAATATAAGCAGAAAACGAATAAAATGAAAACAGAAGACGGAAGAAACGTAAACATGGATTGTATTTACATTTAAAAGGAAACTAATGATTACAGAGAAGTTAAAATGTGATTAGCATAGAAAATGAGTTATTAGAGAAGTAAGTAATGAATTGAGTAGTAGATAAATGTGTGCGGATAATAATAGAAAATTCTATTTCAACTAGTAGTATGATTGTCAATCATCTCTCACTTCACTTCTTTCCCACTTATTTTTACTAATTCTTCCCAGCTGCGCACCATTTACACTGGCACGTGTCTACCCTCGAGTTGCAGCATTGGCGATGTGGAAAAGATGACTTCCTACGCACGCTTGGAACTTCCCAGTCGGGAGGTGAGTGTGCTAGACATACGTGTGCCCACCGATAAGGAGTTCAACATTTGGTCGGACAAGACTTTCTGCCTGCTGATGTGAGTAGAGGTCTACTTAATTCACTTTCAAAAGCTAAAAATTATATTGAAAACCAATACGAATACGACTTGCTAATGATCTGAATAAACAGTGACCCTTAACGGGTTTACCGGGTACACGGGTGTCGGTAACTATACCACCCCCCCCCCACCACCCGGTAAAGCCAATGGATCCATCTTATAGTTGGCTTTTACCATTAGCAGTCGAAATCGTGTGAAATGTGTCCAAAAAAAAGCGAAACTATTCAAAAGGGGCCACGCCTTCTTTGAGTTTGTACAGTTAATTAACAATACATTCTACACAGAGCGAAAAAATCAAGTATTTTGTATATAAATCTCAGAATTTTAAATTTAATTATTTAAATTATCGAAGTTAAGGTTCTCAATTGTATTTTAAGTTGGATTTCTAAAGTCCGAGCATTAAAGTATTTTATTATTTTTAAATATTAATAAACATAAGACTGTACACTGTTAAAAACAAAAGTTTTGCTCTTAGTTTTATCAAGAATATATAAATGTTATTTATTATTATTTATTTCATTTACTTTATGTATTAATTTTTAGCCCAAAAACGTTTTTAGACCAATTTTTTTTGATTTTAGAATGTGAAAAATCTTTAAAGAACCAATTTGAAATTTATATATCTTGATTTAAGATTTCAGAAATCTTGTTTGAAGGTTTTAACAACTTATTTTGTTAAAGTAAGCTTTGGAGCCCAAGTTCCGAACTTATTTAAAGTATTTTCGTACTCATTTCCGTTAAATCTAAAGTCTTACTTGCTTCAATTTCCTTTCTCTTACATAAAGATTATGTGTACTTTCTTATAGAATTTTCATGATTATTTTCAGTAAGACGTAATTGTTTATAGCTTAGTTTTTTAGAATGCCAAATACTTAATTTAAAATAATTCGCATTACATTTTAGTTCACCATTTTTTCTTCCTGTGTCTGAATAACATATGTAAAGTAAGCAAACAAGCGGTTGATTATCTTGATTTCAGACATCAAAATACTTGATTTAAGTTTTTACGAACAAGTGTTGTAAATGTATTCGATGTGAAAAAAACACTTTTAAAGTTAAATATAGAATTTTTCGCACTTATTTTTGGTATATCCAGAGTGTTACCTAATTCAAGATTCTGCATTCTTAAATAAAGATTGTATGTACTTAGTTTAGGAATTTGTATGCTCATTTTCAGTAAGTTGTAGTTACATAAATTATGTATTTTAAGCATGCCAAATACTTAACTTAAAATTAGTCGAATTATATTTTTTTTCGACTTAATTTAAGTTATTAAAAAACTTGATTTAAGATTTAACTTGTTTTGTTAATAGAAGCTGTGAAAAAACAATTTCGCAACCGGTCTTCGAAGTTCAAAAAAGCATTTTCGTACTGATTTCTGGTAAAGCTTGATTGTTACTTAATTCAAGATTCTTTACACTTAAATGAAGAGTACTTATTTTCAAGAATATGAATGCTTATTTGAAGTAATTCATTTGTATGTTAAGTGTGGAAGTTAAGAATCGTAAATACTTTATTTCAAGTCATGCAAACTTAATTTTAAGCTTAAGTTTCTAGTTTTTTTCTGTGTATGTGTAACATCAATAAAAGAGCATATTAAAAATTTTAAATATTGATTTCATATGCTTAAAATCTTGATTTTATAATTTAGAAACTTTTTATGGCTATTCGAACCCGTCAAATACAGAAATTTCGTTCTAGTTTCTGATAAAACTAGAGTTATACTTAAATTAAGATTCTTCGATCTTATATAGAGATTGTGTATACTTAGTTAAAGAATTATTATGCTCATATAGAGCAATGTAAACTTACATAAAGTATATATACAATTTAAGTAACGCAAGTACTTAAATTGGGATTAGTTCATATATTATTATATATTTTAGTAGGTTCTTTTTCTCACTGTATACCTCGATTTTAACTTCTCTCTCTCTCTCTCTCTCTGCACTTCTTTCTCCTCCTTTCTTAGTGCGGTTTCTGGCATTGTGTTGTGCTTGATTTGCTGTGGCACACTCTACGAGATCTATTTGACACGTCAACTGCAGGAGGCACTGCGTCAACAGGACAAGGAGATGATGAACAATAGCGAGACGAGTTCGGGAATTGGATGTGCCTCCTCGGATTATTCCGACACGATGACCGCACACGATGAGGCATTGAAGCAATCGAATCAATCGGATTCACTGAAGCAACTCAATCAGCTTGTGCTGAATTTGCCACCGACTCTGACAGGGGACAATGATAGCGGCAATGGGCTACATCACGAACATCACGAGCATCACGAACATCACGAACATCACGATCACGAACGGATGACGCACATAGAACATCATCGTGGTGGCAGCAATGGCGGCGGTAGCAACAGCAGTCACAGTAGTCGCATTCGCAGTGGCAACAACAACATCAACAACAACAGCAACTCCGATGAACATCTTGAGGGTCATCTCCATGAGCCGGAGAAACTTAGCATCTATTCGGAATTGCTGCTTTCGTTCTCGGGCATCACGAACTTTAATGCGATATGTGATCGAAATGTCGGTGCCGATACGATACCCTGTATTCATGGCTTGCGTGCCTTTAGCATGGCTTGGGTTATACTCGGACACACATGCATTGTGGTCTTTAAATATTCGGATAACATGGAGATGCGCAAGAAAGTCGAACAGAATTTCTTCTTTCAAGCGATTACGAATGGACCATTTAGCGTCGATACGTTCTTCTTTATCAGCGGCTTTCTCATCTCTTATCTGTATTTCCGCACAAATGCCAAGGGAAAGTTGAACAAGTTGAGCAAAGGAGCCAATGAATTCACCGCTGGCACCGCACACTTTTTTGGCCTGGTCGCCTATCGTTTCATGAGACTGACGGCTCCCTATCTATTTGTGCTTGGCGTTGTCCAGGTCACCATGAAATATCTGGCTGCCTATTCCATCTTTGATCCACCGACAATGGATCATGTTACATGCCCCGATTACTGGTGGCGCAACATACTCTATATCAACACGCTATTTCCCGTTGATGAGATGGTAAGTTCATCGTTAGATTCTACTGATTTTTAATATGGTATCTTGCTTTTGTCACTCAGTTTGTTACTCTTCCCAAAAGGGTAAACGAACTTTTAATTTTGAATAGAGTTGAGTTGTTTTGTTCTGCATAAGTTCAATTGAATGAAGCCTTAAAATGAACCAATGAACCTATTCAGTTCTTTATAGTTCATAAATCGTTCAATTTGTTCAGTTAGCAAGACTTATTCACAGAGCTCGCAATAATTGGTCTCTCTCGTGCTAGTTGTCAGAAAATAACCACTCGTCCACTGACACGATGCGATGCTGTCCCGAAAGAACTCTCAAACTTCGTTCTTTCTCGGCTTGCTCTTCGCACAACCGACGATCGTTTCTGTTCGCTTGCTCGGCTCATGTGTTCACTTCGTAAACACTCGGCAAACGGTCTGCTGAGCATGTATGTGTGTGTGTTGCGCGTGTGGATTGCTAAACATTTACAGCGAGTCTTCATGCATACGCATATGCACACAGATGAGCACTCCATCCTCTTCTCTCTTACTCCTTGATGATTAATGCCTGTGACGAAATATCTAAGACAACATAAGGCAAACGCAACAACAAAGATAAAGACTCTTTGACTGACTCTCAGTAGCTGAGGGACGAACGGTTCTGTTCGTATCGAGCGGTCAGTAAGAGAGTCCGATTCGTGTCGTACGCTCAACCCGAAACCCGAGAGCGAGAACACGAACGAAACGAAATCCAGTCGGAAAGGCAACATTCGAAGTCGACTATGAGCGACCCTTTACTTATTCTTCAAAAAGGAAATAAGAGTGACACTTATAGTACCCCATAGCGCGTTGTAACGTCAATATGCTCTTCTTCTTCCTTTAGCCCGACACTGAGTAATATTGTGTTTTGAATAGCTTTCGAGTTTCCGATCGCAATGAAATTTCCAGGATGCATTGAGGGACCCCAGTGCTTGGCGTGTATGCCCAAAATTCAAGGCTCTAGCCTTACAATTTCTCGTTTTATAGTATTTCAAACAAATTGCTGACGATTTTTGGGGCCGGAAGCGGGCGTGTCAATAATCTAAAACAAATTTGATCTTTGTAAAGCCCTCAGAGTATTGTCACCAATTGTAGTGACTCTAGCTCTTACGGTCTCTGAGAAACTCACTTACACAGGGACTAAAAATCGATGTAGAGTAATAAATTCTTCGGCATATCGAAGATAACTTTTTTTCTTCCTTTTTTTAAATCTAATTGTTATCACTTTTCCCCATTGTACTTGCAGTGCATGTTGTGGAGCTGGTATCTGGCGAATGATACACAGTTCTATATGATCGGTGCCATCATTTTGATCGTGGGCGTGCGTCACTTTAAACTGTCGGCGATTACGACTCTGGTATTCCTGGTGCTGTCGTGGATAACGACAGCCGTCGTTGCCTTTACGAACAATCATCGGCCGAACACCGACGATCCATTGGCACTGTTCGACAAGATCTACGACAAGCCGTGGACACGATTGGGACCATATTTGATTGGCATGGCCGTTGGCTGGATATTGTTCCGCAGCAATTGCAAGATTCGTTTGCCCAAATTGACGGTGGCCACCGCCTGGACGTTGGCAATGTTGAATCTGTTCGTTTTGGTCTTTGGACTGTATCAGACGGACTTATCACAATTCACGGCAGCCGCTTACAGTTCGTTGAGTCATTCGGCTTGGGCGTTATCACTGGCCTGGATAACGATTGCATGTTCGACGGGCTATGGCGGTTATATAAATTCCCTGCTATCCGCACCGTGTCTATATCCCTTCTCCCGTGTCACCTATTGTGCCTATTTGGTGCATCCCATTGTTATACGCTCCATGGCGCTAAATTCGGATGCGCCGCTGCATTTGGGAGGTGATTTAATGGTAAGTGTGTGTGTGTGTAAGGGAGGGGGGGAGGGGGGTCAGTAATCAGAACAGATGAAATCATTAGACTAATGTTTTTTTTCTTTTTCTTCAGGTCGTCATGTTCTTTGGTCTGACGGTCGCTTCATATTTCCTGGCCTTTGTCGTCTCGATGTCGTTTGAGGCGCCCGTTGTCACAATGCTGAAAATCTTGTCACCTAGTCGAAAAAAGCGTCTCGCCTAAGCCGACACGTTGTTTCTCTAACCATTCCTGTCGTCTATTTATAAACGAAACCATTCCATGTCATCATTATATCATCGAACTATTCCTTTCTTCAATTTCAATTTCTATACTTAATTCAATTCGTTTTCGCACTCTCATTCGTATTATGTACCATGCAAACAATGTCCACATATTTATACATACATACATACATTGATCGTTCATAACTGCTGTCTCCCCTTTTCTTTCTCTCTTTCTTTCTTTCTTTCCGTTTTGTCTTTCTCCATTTGAATTGTTTGTTAATATTCCACACATTTTGTATTTGTTTCATCAACTTTTTATGCAAAAAGCCTATTTTTTTGTTTCGTAATGTGTACATTTTAGTCGTTTAATTTATTCCAAAGGTTTGGAAATTTTGTGCGTGACGAAAAGTAATAGTACTTAATAGTAATAATTATATATATACATAATTAAAACATAAAACCAACTTTAGTTATTAATTTTACAAATTCATGTTGTATATATGTATACTATATATGTAATATGTATAAACTTTTAAATAAAACTGCTACCAAATAAAAACATCGTTAAACTTTCATTTGAATTCACGGAGATGGCAAGAAAAAACGTGGCGCCATCTGTTGTCTGCTTGTGAATTGACAATCTATAGAACATTTCGGGCTCTATCGATAGCGTAAAACGACAAAGAATAATCCATATATCGATAGCGCCATCGATAGGTCAAACATTGTGGCGCACAGCTTAAATAATAAATTACAATATTTAACAACTGTTTAATGTTGCTAGATAGTATATTATATAAGGGTGATAATTTTAGGGAAACATTGATGTTCGATAGCATTCGGGGGGTTGAGACTCATTAATTAATTCTAATAAAGAATTATAGTTTCAACAAAACTATAAAACCGAAATGTGCAAAATTTGCAGTTTAGTCGCTTAATCGTATCATTTATTAAAAAGGTAGTACTGCAGTCAAATAAAACCAGCGTTGACATCAAATTTTCTTCACTAACATGGCAAATATAATGTGGCGCCACCTGTTGTCTGTCTGTGAAACATGAATGCGTCACCTATGGTTTTGTTATGAAAGTAGATTCTTTCGACAATCATCCCTGTCAGTGCTGCCAACTTTTGAGAAGCAAAATGAACTATTTTAGCGAGTTGAAGAACGAAAGAAAGCTAATTTATAGATTTTCTAAAAAGCCAACTTGAAATGAAAAAACTGTTCTAGCAACACTGATCACTGCACCAAGAGGGTCACTCAATTCACAGTGTGGATACACTGGTTGCCCTTACAGCTGTTCATCGTAGTTCAATTGAAGTTTAAGCTTCAGACAATCAATTTTCAATTAACAAAGTTCGTTTTGTTCGTTCGTTTAGTTCCAATTTAGCTCGTTCGCTTGTTCACTTTAATGAGTAGTTCATACGAACTTATTCTGAACGATTCAATGCAACACTATTATCTGTGCATTTGACTTCAATTGTAAACATCAAGTTTTGCGGTTAAAATCTCATTTTGTTGGACCAAAATAAAGCGTTGTTGCGCGTCTTTTCAAAAGCTTTTAAGTGAACACAGTGGAAAATGTCGATGAGCAGCGAGCAGCCAACAACCGGCGGCGGCATTAGCGAGAGCAATTCAACAAACATTGAAGAAAGCAGCAGCATCAGCAATATCAACGTCGAGGTTTGTGGAATTTTGTTGCCGTTGTAGTACCCTGTAGCAGCGCATATATAAACTTTGTGCAAGCATATTTCTACAGTCTGTAGAAATATTTATATTATTGATTAGCAATAACAGCGTCGAGGGTTATAGAAATTTGTTGCCGTTGCACTATATAGTATTATACCCTGTACCAGCGCATATATTAACTTTGCACAAACGTATGTAACAGGTAGCTGATATATTAGGTTGAAGAAAGAGTAATCCATTATTTTTTTATATGTCGCCATTGGTATGTTTTGATTTGTAAACTGTTGGTCACACTGATTTACGCTTGTTGGAAAGGTGGGATTCCCATTAGTAGTCCGTTTTTTGTTAAACATGGAGACCAAGAAAGCCAAATTGCAAGCAGGGCGACGGAAATTGTGAACGATGTTTATGGCTTTGATACTGTCTCGGCTAATAATGCGTAATTTTAGATTCGAAGGATTCTATCTGGAAACAACTCGGGCCCGTAGACCCGTCGTCGAAACTTCTGATAAGATCGTTTAGATTACTAAAGCAGACCGACATGTCAGCAGCCGAAACATCGTCCAAGAGCTTCACATTGAACACAAAACAGTTTTAAGCCTTTTACCAAAAGCTGGATTAAGAATTAAACTAGATGTATGGGTGCCTCACGAATTGTTCAAAGAAAACACTAGTATGAATAAAACTTCCATCTCCGAATCCTTGGTCAAACGTAATGAAATCGACCCATTTCTTGAAACGAATGGTGACTGGTGATGAATGGGTCACATACCACAATGTTGTGAGAAAACGATCCTGGTTAATTAGCTCAAACGGTAGACAAACCAGGACTAACAGCCAGGAAGACTATGTTGTGCGTTTGGTGGAATTAGAAGGGAATCATCAACCATGAGCTGATGCCATAAGAACAAACACTCAACTTGGACCTCTATTGTCAACAATTAGAACGTTTGAAGATTGCAATTGACCAGAAATGGCCAATAGGAAAGGTATTGTGCTCCATCAGGACAGCGCTAGACCACACACATCAATAATGAAGTTTTAATGCATCCACCGTATAGTCCGGATCTAGCACCAAGCGATTATCATCATCTTTTGTCCTTGTAAAATATTTTTAAAGACAAAGAAATAAATTCAATTGAGGACTGCGAAACTATATTGGTCGAGTATTTTAACAGCAAGGATCAGAGCTTTTTTCAGAATGGAATTTTAAAATTATCCACAATCGTTTGGTGAAAAGTGTAAAAATTGTTAAGGATAGACTTAGCTAATGGATATTGGATAAAGGTTGGAGGGGAATACGATGAAGGAGGTGCCCTTTGAGAGGGGTCAGTTCGTGTGTCCATTTCGACAAGACTCCCAGTACTGAAATTGAGAGCACCCTCTTCTCTCTGATAGCATGAGTCTGCCTCTCGCCAAATCTTATACAGTCCGAGAGAACCAGAAGCAGGGGAGATTGGAGCTTACAGGTAGTGTATAGGCAGTTATAGGCAGAGATGGATATATAAATAGGTAGACAATTTGGCATATAATTGTATGGTTTGTATATTTTAAACTGTAATAGCAGTTAAACGTAATTCAATACGCGAGTGCTATTCATACCGAATGGTCTCAAAGGTTGTTTGGCATAACCTACGGTACCACATAGACAGTGGAAGACCATAGTAACATTGGTTTGTAATTTAAAAGGACATCAACAATACATATTTTCAATGCATTAGTTGACATCCAAGTCCAAAATACATTTTATAGACACTAATACAGGGTATCGACTATTTGTTTGTTTATAATTTTCAAATTACTTTCAGATAAAGAAACTCGACACGCAGGCGTCGAACAAAGTAATATCGCATTTGAACAGCGAGAGAAGTTTCAAGGAGGAGACCAACGACAGTCATTTGAGTCGACTGCAGTGTTTGCGCAACGAGTTAAACTACATCAATGAGACGGACTGGATGTACGAGAGTCTAGATAAAAAGCCACAGCAATAAAAAATAAGCAGAAATCGTAATCAACATGTTTTCTTTCATAAACCAACTGATACAGACTGACGAGAAGGAGCAACAGTTGAGGAAACAAATACGAAAGATGCCTAATGAATTCAGCGGGAATAATAACAACAATATCCATAATAAAAACAGCGATACCGCATCGGACATTTCTGATATTAAAGGGATTTTCACTGCCAAGATAGTTAGATGTATAGAACATTATTGGGAAGAAGCAGTAATAAGGTAAGTCTAATACATATAGTAATCAATGAATATTAATCAGAAATACTTATCCTTTTAGACGCACAAAATACTGGAATCATTGAAAATCGAGCAGTACACACACAGAATCGCAAAATTTCTGGCTTTATCAAGTAGCGTCTAGTTTCTTTCATTGAAGTTTAAACTCACCTTGGCGATGGTGAACGTAAAGCTGAACAATTTTAAATTGAGTTGATATTAAATTGAGTTTGCATGGAGCATTATTTTGACAATCGCATTGAGATACTGGAAGTATTGTTGATTAAAACCAATCAAAGTTGTGTCGTCAACGGTGTATTCGAATAAGAAAAGAGAGACTTTGAGCTCATTTCGGATGCTTATGTAATTAAGGATGATATGCCTAGCAAGATAGATTTAGTACATCTGGAAGATATTGTAAAACAATCGAATTCTACTATAATTAACATACTAAAGTGAAGAAAATAAAATTAAAGAAGATCTTTTTATTAATGGCTTTGATCTACAAATGATAAGAAACTTGGGCTTAATGTGCCCAGAAAATTTCATCGCGATGCCACGCCCCCTTCGCCACAACAGTTATAAGTATTCATAAAATACTTTCGTTTTAAGACTTGCACAGGGTATCCTACTGTCGCGCCCGCTCGACTGATCGGCTTGTTAACAAATATTTTTGGGAAAAATTCATTGATTAAAGATATATTTAAGATTGGAACTAAAACACATACTTGTCTGTATAAATAATTACTATGGCGCTAAAATTGTAATATTTTTAGGAGAAATTTCATTAAAATGTTAAGTGCTTGCAGCAATATTTGAAATATTAAAGATATAGATGAGTTTCACACTTATACACATACGTGCATGAATAGCTTGATTTTGAAAATATATCGGTAACGTTTTTTCCCGGCTAAGGTTCGATAGAATGCAGCTGATTTGTTATCGATAATTTTAAAACAGACTCGCTGTTAACTAAGTTCTGTTATTTTCTTTACTGGTTTAGTAACAGCTGGCAACTTAAAACTCTGAGACTAAAATAGAACAAAAAAAAATGGGCAAAGACAAAGATAATAAAAGAAAACTTAACGAAAACCTGTAAAACGCGTGTGTGTGTGTGAACAACAACAAATTGCCAATTTGCAAATTGCAAAACTGAGCAGCACTGAACAGCTTATGCCGAGTGGCGTTTTGCAACACTGCAGCGCAGTACTAACACATTTGTAAGATACGCCGGCAGTTTTTTTTTTTTGTATTATCGCACAGCTACTATGTGTATTAATTACGAATTTTATTAGTTTCACATTTGCCGCCGCATCAGCAGTAATTTTAGTTCAATAATTTCTGCATTTCAACGTCATGGCAAGGCCGTCGATCTCAACGCTGGTGGGCGTGGCGTTTGTAGCCTACATTCTGCATTCCATCTATCAAATGTCGCAGATATTCACAACGCTGCAGTGCAGCGACGCCCCCTGCTATACATCCTTCCTGGCGGAGCGGCCCCGAATGCAATTGGCGCTATTCAGTTCGCTGACACGCAGTCCGATTGCCTCCGAGGTACAGGATTTGTATAAGTCGAAACGTTTCGATTATTCCAAGGCATTCGATCATGACTTTGGTCTGGATGTGCCGCTAAAGACGCGACGCAATGGAACTATGTATCTGCATGTTGTCTTGGCCCTGGAAGGCGAACCACTCGATTGGCGTACACTACGACGTGATGGTCCCACCGTCGTGCATACGCTTAGTCTATGCGATTATATGGTGCCGCGTGCGGAGGCCTTTAATCTGCTTGGCGAGAAATCGGATGGTGAAGGCACTGCCAAGTCGGTTAAGTCAGTTAAGGGACAAAAAACTATTGCCACCGGACAGCCCAGTACACATATACGCTCCAATGTGTATGTTACACTGCTCACAGATCTCTTTTCGCTGTCGCAGGCGGATGTGCCGCCGGAGATGGCACAGTTGATACGCGTCAATCGTAATCAACAAATTCTGCCCATTCTGCAGACAGACACGTTCAATACCCGGCTAAAGGATCTCGTGCCTGTTACGAAGAATACCACCGAATTTACCTTTACCTTCCACTATAATCCCGTCGGTGTTGGCAAGTTGCGTCTGCAACTACTCATGGAACATGCCACACAGGCTCTGCTCCTGATCGGCTTTGCCACCAAGGACATTGACGAGGTCAAGGGCATCTTCTCCGACACGAATGTGTATCTGCTCTGTGGCACCATCTTTATCTCCAGCGTGCATGTAAGTAAGCCAAGAATTTAAGTTATATATTGTTGATCTACTCGTAGAGTCGGGGCGGGAACGATAGTCGGGGCGGGAGCGATAGTAGGGGGACGGGAGCGATAGTCGCGGCGGGAGCGATAGTCGCGGCGGGAGCGATAGTCGGGGCTGGACGGAAGCGATAGTAGTTAACGATATTCTACAGTCAATGCCGTCTATGAGAGACCCTTTACTTATTCTGTAAAAATCTTGTTCTGCTTAGCCCATAGACAGACCGACATTCCAATTTTGGTGTGTCTAGCTCTTATATTCTATGAGATCTGGGCTCTCATACAGACGGACGGTCATCAGGACAGACGGACATGGCTATATCGACGCTTCTGTTGATGCCAAGAATATATACACTCTATGGAATCTGCCAGAATGTAAAGGTTTAATTGAAATTACATTTGGTTTTCATAAGAATTTAGACCATATAAATGGCATGGGAAATATTATATTTAACAAATATGTTTGCTATAGTCTATGTATGTTTTTTTTATATTTTAATTTATATATATAAATAAATTTTTATATTTTATTTATTTATTAAACGGCAATTAAAATTATTTTAAACATTAAAAAGCCATTAGAAAATAAGATTTAACATTAGCCATTATTAATAAATATTATTTTAAATTAAAACAGAAAGGAAAATATTTTAAAAAGGTCTGGGTGTTCTTAAAATTATGATTTGTAATGATCCAGCATCTGTTGCAAAGATGGACGATAATCCCAATTAGTTAAATAAGTATTAGTGTAACAATTAATTTTGATATAAGCTTATATATCAATTAATTCATGTGAAATATATAAGTTCTATATTGTTTTATTTATTTACACTTTTTTGAACTACTCGTTACTTTTTCCCACTTATTAAAACATGTAAATATATAAATAAAATAAAAAAAAATGTATAAGTTTAATTGGATTAATACAAATGATTTGGAAACTCTAAATATGTATTTCAAGTATTAATTGACATATATTTAAATTTATTTACTTAACGTCGCTTAAAAACATTTAACAAGAAATGTTTGAAAGTTTGAAAACAAGATTTAGAATTTGCAATTCAATTAATATGTATTATTTAAAATTAAAATTTAAAGGAAAATAATTTAAAAAGTTGTACACGCTAAAAATTGCTGAATACGGCCAGAATTTGCAACTTTTCTTAAATTTAAATTTAAAATTATATGTGAAATATTTTAATTGTCAGCTAAAATTGTATTCCTCAATTTTATTTTTAATTTTAAATATGTATACTGTCTGATTTTAGTTTCCGTTTAATAAATATATAAACACACATCACTTACTGAGTAGACGAAAGAAAAACATCTTCAATCCATTAAAGCATATTATTGATCTTGTTTAAAAGCTATATCGTCTATTTATAAGAGCTAGACCTACCAGACTTGGTGACATTACTCTTTTTAGAGTGTATAGGAATCAAGTTTGTTTTTGAAGTAATAACAATATGATTTAATAGCTATAATTTTATATATTTATATCTTCTATCTTGTATTATATATATCTTCTTCTATAGCTTCTATTTCGTAACAGGGTATTTTAACTTAGTGACATTGTATGCCAGAGACTTAAAGCAAACATCTTTAATCCTCTAAAACGTATTCTTGCAACTTCTTATTCTTTATTATTGATTATACTTGATTGTCATCAACAGCTGAATCGATTCATTCATTTCCGTCTGTTTATAATAGCTAGACCTACCAAATTTGGCGACAATTATCTTCATTATTTACTATTAAATGAAATATTCTCTCAAATATTATTTTAGTTTAAGTTTTATTAATTTTAAATTAAACAATTAATTTAAATCCATATTTATTAAGATTTTATTTTATACTATTTACTTAAACATGTAATTTCAATTGTATTATATATATTTATATATATATTAATTAAATTAGAAATTATTTAAGGCAATGTTTTAATTGTTACAAATCACTTTCAATTTGACGTAAGTTGTATTTTGAATGGGAATATAAATTAAATGATGATTCATTCTTTCTTACAGATGCTCTTCGATTTCCTGAGCTTCAAGAATGATGTGTCCTTCTGGATGAAGAAGAAGTCCTATGAGGGACTTTCGACGCGCACAATACTCTGGCGCGCCTTCTCGCAGTTCATCATCTTTCTGTATCTGCTGGACGAGGACACATCCTACCTGGTGCTGATTCCCGTAGGACTCGGCACACTCATCGAAGTCTGGAAGTGCAAGAAGATACTGCGCCTCGAGTTGAGTTTCAGCGGCTTCATTAGTCGGAAACTGGAACAGGTGGATCAACGGAATGGAGCGAATGCAAGTCAAGCAGCTGGACAGCTGGCCGAACAGCAAACTCAGCAATATGATCGCGAGGGAATGCGTTATCTAAGTTATTTACTGTATCCCCTGTGTCTGGGCGGCGCTGTCTATTCGCTGCTGTATCAACCGCATCGTTCCTGGTATTCCTGGACATTGAACTCTCTGGTTAATGGAGTTTATGCTTTTGGTTTTCTCTTCATGCTGCCCCAGCTCTTTGTCAATTATAAACTCAAGTCTGTGGCGGCATTGCCATGGCGAGCATTTATGTACAAGGCATTCAATACGTTTATTGACGATTTCTTTGCCTTCATTATTACCATGCCGACGGCCCATCGTGTCGCCTGTCTGCGGGATGACATTGTCTTTGTTATCTATCTATATCAACGTTGGCTCTATCCCGTGGATCAAACACGTGTCGATACGGGCGTTACCATTGCTGAGACGCCAGCAGCGGGAACTGTTGCTTCGGCACGCAAAAAGCGCGATTAAAGGATTGGAAACCAGAGGAGGAGGAACAACAATACTAACAATTGTGCAGAGAGCTGCACACATTCCGTCGATTTGTTTAGCAATTAGTCTCAAGCCTAGGCTGTAATTTAATTTCCCCAATTTATGTAATTGTAATTGTTTATTGTACTACGAGTAGCAAATGCAAGAGATTCCCCCAATTCACAAAGTGCATAGCATTGTTTTCTTTAAGTGGAAAATTTCCCCCATCTGCACCTATAGATCTTTCAAGCATGTTGTTGGAAATTATCTTCAAAACGCAGTTCAAAAAGGTTGCTTAACCTTTGGCCTAGCTTAAATTGGTCACAGAGCTTACAGTGGAACTTCTATTATGACGAAAATTGGGCTGCGAATTTGTTTGATTTAACTAAAGTTTACTTTTTCCCAAATATTTGAAATTATTATGATTAGATAGTTTGATTTTTAAGCATTTTAAATATTGTCATATTGAATTTTATTAATTATTAGTGTTTTATTTATCGTAACATTGTCAAAACTGAATTTATCTGCAGAATATTTAGTTTAAATTGAATAATTTAGAAAAAATTAACTTATGTTCTTTCAAAAATCATGCAGAAATATGAATTTTTATGAAAATGATTGTAATTTCAATTATTGTAACTTTGTCACAACTGTAGAACCTTTGCTCTCTCTTTCTCTCTCTCTCTCTCTCTCTCTCTCTCTCAAGCAAATTTAATTTAAATTAATTGACTTATTTGTATATGGAAATCTTCTACGATATTCTTAGAATTCGTTATAAACATATTCGACAGTATTTATATATATATTGATAGATCAATAGTCATTAGTGAGAAGTAAGAGAAGAAAGAAAGAAGATTTTATACCCTTTCGGAGTCTTCAATAAAATGTTCGCCTATATGATATAGTAGTCCGATTTTAAGAACATTTGTTCAGCATGTGAGATTGAATGAAATACCTCAAAAAACAAAAGTTTTTCATACATAAGATTGATATCCCACCAATCGCTGTCATAGCAGCTATGTTATATGATGATCCGATCTGACTATGTCCGTTTTATCAAGAGAGTTTCAAAACTGAAAGAAGTTTACAAAAAAAATAGATCTTTCTTTACAGACGAATATCTTTAAACTTGAATGTCACGCCTACGTTAATGCGTTACACATTTCTGGCCAACATTTGAATGCACTTTTCAAAAGATATGACAAAACAATAGTCATTTGAAATTTGTTGCGGTTGTAAAAGTTGTTGTGGATACGATATTGGCAATAGGTTGATTTATGATGAATATCAGAAATGTGATTGGCCAGCTCCTAACGTTCAAACTAGGTATGTAAATTTGGATGAAAACCTCGATGTCGATTTTTCAAATCAACCTCAATATTGCACGATATATTTTGCGCAAATTTGCAATGCTTCGATGTTTTCAAAGCTGTTGTATCTTATTAAAAAAACAACTAAATTTTACATTATTTTGAGCGCCAGCTTATTTAACAAACATGTATCATTAAAAATGAGCAAAATTACGAATCAAGATATTGCTTTTAAAGCATCAGAACACTTAAAATAACAAGATGACGATTATGCTTTAAAATCAATAATTTAAAGCTTCACCGTGTGAAAACGGACGAAGTTTCTGGTAGATCAACTAGTTTCTTCGTTCGTTTGAGTCCCAATATCATTCGGCAATTCGATAAAATAATTATCCACTCAACTGAACTAGTCAGTTACGGGAACTACAACAACACACAAGCCGAGCTCAACTTTAATGCGTTTTTTCTAAGTTGCGCCCTTAGAAATCTCAACTGGTTCTAACAGCACAACATAGAGAACAAGCTTGGATCTAGTGTTGGGTCAACACTGCTCATTTCGGTGAACATGCTCAGTTGTTCTTTTTTGCCGAGAAGATTCAACTCGCTCTTATTGCTCACTTACTCACTTGCTCAGTTACTCACTTGCTCAGTTACTCACTTGCTCAGTTGCTCACTTCTTCAGTGATAATAAACAACTCAGTCAACTACTATACTTCTATATCG
This sequence comes from Drosophila histrio, assembly GCA_958299025.2. Classification (NCBI taxonomy): domain Eukaryota; kingdom Metazoa; phylum Arthropoda; class Insecta; order Diptera; family Drosophilidae; genus Drosophila; species Drosophila histrio. Next base: position 45,177,587 of record OY282582.1, read on the forward strand.
ACTCGGCAATTAATACTTATCAAGAATATAAATACTTGGGGTTGACCACGCTTCCTTCTGCTTGCTATATACTTTTAACAAATCTAATATACCCGCCCACATGGTATAAAAATGAGAAAGAATGCAATGAATGTTCTAAGAATTTACGCAAAATGCCGTAAACATAGAGATAGATCACAGTAAAAGTGCACAAAAATGAGCAAAAGGACCAATTGAGCAAAACTGAACAACTGAGCAAAAGTGAGCAAAAACCAGTCGGAAAGGCTACAGTCGAAGTCGACTATGAGAGACCCTTTACTTATTCTTCTAAACGGAAATAAGAGTGACACTAATAGATAGTACCTCATAGCGCGTTGTTACGTCAACATGCTCTTCTTCTTCCTTTGGTCCGACACTCAGTAATATTGGGTTTTGAATAACTCCCGAGTTTATTGTCCGATCGTAATGAAACTTTCAGGATACATTAGGACCCCGATGCTTGTCCTGTGTGCCAAAATTCAAGGCTCCAGTTTTAAAATTGACCATTATATGGGATTTTAAGATTTTTTTGAATATCTTCCGAGATAACTATCCGAGCACAATGAAATTTTCAGGATACGTTAGGACCCGGATACCCGTCCTGTGTGCCAAAATTCAGGACTCTAGCTTTAAGATTTTTTGTTTAATGGGCTTTCAAAAATTTTGTTCTCGATTTATGGAGGCGGAAGGGGGCGTGGCAAAATTCTAAAACAAACTTGACCTTTGTGCAGCCCTTAGGAGTATTGTCACCAAATTTGGTCACCCTAGCTCTTATAGTCTCTGAGATCTAGGCGCTCATACGCCAGCACAGACGGACAGACGGACAGCAGGACAGACGGACAGACGGACAGACGGACATGGCTATATCGACTCGGCTGTTGATACTGATCAAGAATATATATACTTTATGGGGTCTGCCGGACTTCCTTCGACCTGTTACGCACATTTTTTTTTTGACAAACTTAATAGACCCGTTTTACTTTTTTAAAGTAAAGGGTCTAAAAAGTAATTGAACAAAAAGGAGTAAGTGAACAAAAAAGAGTAAGTGAGCAAAAAAGAGCAATAGGGAAGGAACATGTTCACTTGCTCAGTTTAGTGAAGAACTCATTTTTGTTCACTCACTCATGGGCAACTAGTGATGTAAGAAATCATCGATGCATCGAGCATCGATTGTTTTTGCGATATGTTCTGTGATGTTTTCCGATGTTTATCGATGCATCGATGTTTGTTTGGCACTGATAGTTCGGGTTTTTCGTTCGATGCATCGTAGTTTCTGTTCAATGTTTAACACAACATCGACTTCTCACTTTGTAAACATCGACATCGAATTTTCGACTCAGATTTACAACACTATGAGCAACCCAACACTAATTTTTACGATTAACTTGCATTTGGCTGGAAAACTAGAGCGTAGTTAGACAACTTTACATATTAATTGGCTTCCCCATTTGTAACACAAACTGTGGTCATGAAAATGACAATATAATATAAGTTTAGTGAATACTGCAATGCGATCTATTAGACCGAAAGCTATTTAATAGTTTCGACCTGTATCTCTTTGCATTAGTTAGTTAGTATATAAGTACAAATAATGCATACATATGTAGATTGAAAATTTCTTTCCCTTTTGTAAAACTTGTAGCCCTGAAAAGGGCTGTGATAAATCAAAACAAATTCCATAATTTTGAAATTTGTGGACTATACGCTTGGACAGTGGCTCTTACTTCTTGGCAGCAGCTGCTGTCTTTGCTTTTGGCAGCTTCTTGGCAGCAGGAGCAGCAGCTTTCTTTGGCGATGATGCGGATGACGCTGCTTTTTTGGGCTTAGCACTTGTGGTCGTCGTCTTGGGCTTTGGTGCTTTCGGCTTAGCAGCGCTCGATTTGGCCTTGGCGGTTGTGGGTTTAGCAGCCTTAATGGTACCAGTTTTCTTGGCATCCTTAGCCTTTGCTTTATCTGCCTTCTTTTTCTCAGCGGTCTTCTTGGTTGCTACAACAGCTTTTGATGGTTTCTTATCAGCGGACCCTGCTGCTTTCTTAACACTGGAAGCTTTCTTTTTAGCTGCTGCTGCTGATGCAGTCGATTTAGCTACCACTTTCTTACTAGTTTTCTTCTCCACAGAGCTTTTGGCAACTTTTGGCTTGGGCTCTTTTTTGGCAGATGCAGACAATTTAAACGAACCAGATGCACCCTTGCCTTTAGCTTGAATCAGTTTGCCATTGGCAACCGCAGTTTTCAAGTACTTTTTGATGAATGGTGCCAATTTCTGGGCATCGCATTTGTATGTGGCACTGATATATTTCTTAATTGCCATTAGCGATGAACCACCGCGTTCCTTTAAGTTCAGAATCGAAGCGTCCACCATTTGCTGAGTCGGCGGATGAGTTGCTGGCGTTGCCGTCTTCTTTGCTTTCGATGCTGCTGGGGCGGCCGCCGCTTTTTTGATGGCCACCTTCTTCTCTGCTGCGGCTGGTGGGGCTGCCACGGGGGATGCGGATGTTGCAACTGCGGATTCAGACATCTTTCACTTCACTTTTTCACAATAAAACACAACTTGGGATTGATATTGATACACCAGACGGCGCAATTTAAGGCACACGAAAAAATGAGAATCGAGTAGAAGGGCTGTAGCTGAATATTTAAGGCATACGAAATTATGAGAATCGAGTAGAAGAGCTGTAGCAGAATGTTTACAGCATTGAACGTTTGCTTCGCATAAGTTTATCATGAACCTATTATTAATTTGACATTTTAAATAGTTTATAGTACGATAATTAAGCAATAGTAAATTTTATTATTTTGTTAAATATTCGAACAATAAAATATAATATATTTCATTTTATTCTTATCACACAGAAGGCTCAAATAATCAGCTGAAAACTGACCATGTTACATCACAAAACAAATTATCGCATTAAAATACAATTATTAAATATAAATAGTGTTAAACAATAAATTTGTTGTTTAACAGTATATTAATTAAGCAATTCTCTTTCAGAAAATAGTCATTAATTCTCGGATGATTAACGTTTTGTATTTTTAAATATGCTCCAAACTTGCCCGTCTACTGTCAAAAATCAATGCAACTCCGAGTGCATGTAGACAGTAGAGTCCGGAAAAATGCGTCGCAAAAATATTAATTATTATAAAACAGTCGGTTTTTCTTATAACATTATCCATAACATGTATTTTCTCTTTAAATACCATTGATTTTCTTTAAGATGTACATTAAAATTAATAATAAAACTAGCATTTGGGTAAACGGTTTGTACGTACCAGGTCAACATGTCGATTGGTAGCGACATTCAAGCAATTCTGATGTTGCAGGGTAAAATATAAAGATGCAATCAATAAACAGGATATTAAAACAATTATCTTACAAAAAAAACAATGTGTTTATTAAACTTTAAGTACATTTATAATGGTTTTCAATTAAGAATTAGCGTAGACCATTCAGTATGCTTCAATATTAAGTTAAAGCAGATGAAACACTCAATACGAATTAAAGCGCAACAGAAATTGTATTTTAATAAATAATAATATTTTATTAAATGTACAGATAATGCATTTACACATTAATAATGATTATCCTATTGTTAGTCAGTTCATAACCATTTAACATTGCTTGAATAATTGTGATATTTCATTTACTTACTCACAAATTAGTTGAACGATCAGAGACTTTATATATGCATTAACTAATTTCTATTGTTTCGTATTTATTTAATAATAAAATAGCTTATTAAATTAAATTTTTGATATCATAACTTTTATATTTATATTTCACGTTGTACCCAAAATAAAACAACTTTCATTTTGTTTGTTAGGTAGCAATAAATTTAATAATATTTAGATGCCTTAATGTATCAACGCATCAACATTACTAAAAAATTTGTTTAATTCGCTTTTTTCTTAAACTATTCAATGCAATTTTGTAAAATTTTTAAATGTTTAACTATTTTAATGAACAGTCTTTTTATTCAACGTCCTTCCACTAATTGTTAGGTACTTTTAAATCTTGTTCCAACTGTACTTTTTCAATAGAACTCAACAGCATATCTTGTAGTAAAATACGACTCCATTTTTTTTTAAATTTAAATACGAAAATGTAAATCTTCTTTGAAAAATAAATTTGTGGTCCTGAAAAGGACCGATTTATTTTTATTTTTTATGCTTCAACTTAAGCGCGTTCGCCACGAATGCGTCTGGCCAATTGAATGTCTTTTGGCATGATTGTGACACGCTTGGCATGGATGGCACACAAGTTTGTGTCCTCGAAGAGGCCAACCAGATAGGCTTCACTAGCTTCCTGCAAAGCCATTACAGCTGAGCTTTGGAAACGTAAATCGGTCTTGAAGTCCTGAGCAATTTCACGTACCAAACGCTGGAACGGCAGCTTGCGAATGAGCAACTCGGTGCTCTTCTGGTAGCGACGGATTTCACGCAGAGCAACAGTTCCGGGGCGATAACGATGTGGCTTCTTCACACCACCGGTGGCTGGAGCACTTTTTCGTGCCGCCTTTGTAGCCAGCTGCTTGCGAGGCGCCTTGCCTCCGGTCGATTTACGAGCTGTCTGCTTAGTACGAGCCATTTTTCACTCACAATTTTTTAGTTTACACAGTCACAGTGTTGAAAACACAATAAACGGGCGAGTGGCTTGCTGCCTTGTTTATATAGAAAAAGCGACAGTGGTGGTGGTGGTGGGTTAGAAAGAGAACGAAACATTTGCTGGTCGTTTGTGAGAGAGTCGTGTGCGAGCAGTATGTACATATGTAAGTATCGCTAACTCACTCTGGTTTTCGTCATTTTTCGTATAAATAGATGTGCCTGACGCCTGACCAAGCATTAGTGTCTTCGTGACTTTTGTGCAGTGTAAACAGTAAACTAAAAGAAATTCAAGTGAAAAATGACTGGTCGTGGTAAAGGTGGCAAAGGCTTGGGTAAAGGCGGCGCTAAGCGTCATCGCAAAGTGTTGCGTGATAACATCCAGGGCATCACGAAGCCAGCTATCCGCCGTTTGGCTCGCCGTGGCGGTGTGAAGCGCATCTCTGGCCTCATTTATGAAGAAACTCGTGGTGTGCTAAAGGTTTTCTTGGAAAATGTTATCCGTGATGCGGTCACCTATACCGAACATGCCAAGCGGAAGACAGTCACAGCCATGGATGTTGTCTATGCTCTGAAGAGACAAGGCCGCACTCTGTACGGTTTTGGCGGCTAAGAACACATTTGTGTACAAAATACAAACATATCCATACCAATCGGTCCTTTTCAGGACCACAAAAACATTCTTCAAAAGAGAACAAAAATTATTTCATTTGCATTTAATCAAAATAAAAAGTCAAATTTGAATTAAAAAACAATTAATAAAATAAATTAAACAAGTCAACAAACACGCGGTGTTCCCAAGCGGTCCCCTCATCTAAGTACTAACCGCGCCCGACGCTGCTTAATTTCGGTGATCGGACGAGAACCGATTCATTCAGCGTGGCATGGTCGTTGGCGATGTCAATGCGTCTAAAGGTACATTTTCTTAAGCTCGTACCAAAGACTATAAAACATAAAGATGAACCGCTGTCATACAAAAAAGTGTACCAGGCAAATTTGTGATTGGGAATTATTAAGACTCCCAGAAAAATGAATACATAAGATGTACGGACTTAGACGTCCGTTTTCCAGCGATCGCAATGGTCTTTTTGCTTAAGATGAACTCTACGTCTGTTTTGAGCGGGAGGTACCGAGTTTGAATCCTGGCGATGTCATTGATTTTTTAATTCTATAAGAGAATTTTGCTTCGTTCTCATGTTCGGCATTTGCTCGGCAAATTTAACGACGAGCTTGCCTGCGTCAACAGTTAGACGACATGGTATACATAAGTACAACATTTTGGTTTGTTTCGTTTTCTATACTCTTCACTCCTTTTCGTTTCTTTTCGCTTTTTCACTGCTAAATGTCAAATGCGTATGTATGTATATAATTGTGACATTTATATTTGCTGCTAAATGCCAATCACAAATTTTCTTGCTTTTTTTTTTTGCCCATACACAAGCACAAATGTATGTATCCCTGTGTGATGCCAGTAAAGGCCACGCTTAACTGTACTTTTATTTGAATTCAATTTACGTCTATCGTCTAGCATCGAATATGAAATGGAAACGCCCTTGCAATCGATATTATTACTAAACTAAATATATACATATGTAATTAAAAAATTATAAACTCTTTTGTGAAAATTTGGTCGTCCTGAAAAGGACGTTTGGGGTTTTGGTTGATTTCCATATGTACACGCTGATAATTTATGCCTTCTTTTCGGTCTTCTTGGGCAAAAGTACTGCCTGGATGTTAGGCAAAACACCGCCCTGTGCAATTGTGACGCCTGAAAGTAGTTTGTTTAACTCCTCATCGTTGCGAATGGCCAGTTGCAGATGACGGGGAATAATTCTAGTTTTCTTATTATCACGTGCTGCGTTACCAGCCAACTCCAAGACTTCAGCGGCCAAGTATTCCATAACGGCAGCCAAGTAGACAGGAGCGCCAGCACCAACACGTTCAGCATAGTTGCCCTTACGAAGCAGACGATGAATACGTCCAACGGGAAACTGAAGACCAGCACGATTGGAACGTGACTTTGCCTTTCCCTTCACTTTTCCACCCTTACCACGACCAGACATTTTTCTATATGTACTTTTATTTCACTGTTTCACTTCAAATAACGAATGTTGCTGCCAGCCGACTGGATTGCCATTATACTTATACTTTTTCCAGCTACCAACTTCTTCATTTAAGGGATGACAAACCAGTCTTGATAAGTAGGGAGTTTAACATGAACGCGTTGCTATAACAAAAGTATAAATGTGATGCATTTCGGCATGTATGTTATACATTTGTGAAGTGAATTTAAAGTGAATACTACTACTATTTGTGAAAATGCCTCCTAAGACTAGTGGAAAGGCAGCCAAAAAGGCTGGCAAGGCTCAGAAGAACATCACCAAGACCGATAAGAAGAAGAAGCGCAAGCGGAAGGAAAGCTATGCCATCTATATTTACAAAGTGCTGAAGCAAGTCCATCCCGACACTGGCATCTCATCCAAGGCAATGAGCATAATGAACAGCTTTGTGAACGACATTTTTGAGCGTATTGCTGCCGAGGCCTCTCGTTTGGCCCACTACAACAAGCGCTCGACGATCACCAGTCGGGAAATCCAAACCGCTGTCCGTCTTTTGCTGCCCGGAGAATTGGCCAAGCACGCCGTCAGTGAGGGTACCAAGGCTGTCACTAAGTATACAAGCTCAAAGTAAATTGAAGCTTGATTGACATTGTACTACCCAAAGCAAACTAAAGTAAAAGGCCCTTTTTAGGGCCACAAATTTATATTCCAAAGAATTGAAGTTTTTAATATTTACTTAAAATAAATAAATGAGTGAAGAAAACATTGTTGCCTCCTGAAATGAGTGAGTAAACATGTTCTTTCATAGAAAGTTACAATTTTTACTAGTATTGGGTAAACACTGCTCATTTCGGTGAACATGCTCACTTGTTCTTTTTTGCCGAGAAGAGTCATCTCGATATTTCTCACTTGCTCAGTTGCTCACTTCTTCAGTGATAATAAACAACTCAGTCAACTACTATACTTCTATACAGTGTTGCCAATTCAGCTATTTTCCCGTCAGTTCTGGCGGCTTACGAATGCTAATCGCGGGAAAAATTGTGAAATAGCGGCTAGCGGGAGCTCTAGCTATATTGACAATTTATATTGTTTTATTTTTACTTTCACTAAACTCTGGCAACATCTTAATATTCTATATATTACTTTTCATCAATCGATATTTCTTCGGAATCTACAACTATTATACTTTTCCATCACCACCAGTGTATTTCAGTGTATGTATGTTTGTTCTCAGAAAGAAATGATGCCTGGATGCGAGATGCTATATCTATTGATTGACTTTCTATTGACCCAGGCGATGAATCAAAATACTATTGCAAATATTGCAATATGTATCATTAATGCTAAAGAGTGCTTCGAGTTGTTTTGCTTATGAGATTAATCAAAGTATAAATACTAATTATTAATTATACATTTTTATACCCTGTGGGGGTATATTAAGTTTGTTAAAAATATGTAACGGGCAGAAGGAAGCATGGCCGACCCAATAAAGTATATATATTCTTGATCAGCATCAATAGCCGAGTCGATATAGCCATGTCCGTCTGTCTGTCGGTCTGTCGGTCCGTCGGTCCGTCCGTATGAACGAAAGGATCTCAGAGATGGTAAGAGCTAGAAGCTTGAACTTGGTGTCCCAGCACTGGAAATTTTTGCAGGCAGATCAAGTTTATCTTTTTTTTTGGATGCCACGCCCTCTTTGCCCACAAATTAAGTAAAAGCTTATAAAGCAAGCAGTTTTGTAGCTCAAAAACCTCAAAAACAAGAGTAGTTTTGTAGCTAGAGACTTGAGATTTGACACATATGATAAATATTTTGTGGTCAATGTGTTCAGAAAATTTAATCGCGATGCCACGCCCCCTTCGCCCTCAAATTAATGAAAAGCTCATAAAGCAAGCAGTTTTCTAGCTCAAAAACCTCATAACAAGGGCAGTTTTGTAGCTAGAGACTTGAGATATTGCACACATGATGAGTATCTTGAGGTCGATTTGTCCAGAAAATTTTATCACGATACCACGCCCCCTTCGCCCACAAATTAAAAAATAACGAATTACTAGAGAATTTCATCTGGAGTGAATTTGAGCGGGTTCCTGTAGACCCACAGGGTATATTACGGTCGGGGTCCCGACTGTTCGGCTTGTTCTATCTATATTTATAGATTTGGATTGCGTATGGCAAATAATTGCCATACTTTAAATGACTTTAAAGTATTTAAAATACATTGGTGCAAACCTATCGTACAAATCGAAGGGAGAAGAATGCTATGTTGAGCTTGACAATTGCCTATTTTTGCTTTATGCTGCATTTAGACTAGTTGACGAATCGTCAATTCTGGCGATATCAACAATTGGCGTCCGAGCTCAACACATTACTTGTGTTTACATTAGTTGACTGAGTTGACAAAAAAACCGGTTTGCCAACTAATTTTTGAGTTGAGCAACTCGCAAGATGACAACGCGTTGAAGATGAAGTTGACAGTAATTTAAACTAGTTGATATGCACATTCGTTGATGTTCACGTTGCTGATGCATTTATTGTTGACGTCGATATTGTGTGTGTATCGAGAGTGATATTCATCGATATTGTATATTGTTTATGTTTCGAAGCAGGGGTAAGTAGGCATGCATATATATTTTAAAACTAATAAATTTGAAATTTGTTTGCTATAATATAAAATGAGTACAATGGCATCAGCAAATAAAAGGAAAATGGCTACAGCGATGGTTTTGATGATAACTCGAGGAGGAAGAAGAAGTAAAAATACGTAAACGAAATATGGGTTCACGATCTGTATTTAGATCGGCCATTTAAATAGCGGTCAAATGTCGATATTCCATGTGCGAAAGCTATCGCCCGCAACCGTAGCACGTATACTTTCGATATTTAGGGATCGTTAAATAAAAATGTACATTGTACATAAATAAATTAAAATATTTTTTTAAAGTGGTTTTTATTAATAATTATTGTTTTTTTTAAACGGCACTGTTAAGACAAACAGACAATATTAGTTATATGGGATGTCTAATCGAAGTGTTGACACCTCTAATATGTACATAAAGTTTGCCAACACAAAACAAACAAATGAACATGAAGTCAACTTAATTTTGGGTTGTCAACGCCCCAATAGTGACTTCAACTGTTGACAGAAAGCATTCACACTATGTTCACACTCGTAAGGTCAACTGACTTTTTTCGCACTGTCAATCTACAGGCAACGCAACAGTTGATCAAGTTGATAGCTGTTTACACTAGGATTGATTAAGTTGATATCAACATTGACTTCTTTGTCAACTAGTTTAAATGCAGCATTACAGATAACAAAAACAATAATAAAACTAAAATAGCTTTAAGTCTGTCTATTTGAAATTTTATTTAGCTTTTTCTAGCTATTTTGAAAAGTTGATTTAGCTTTCCTGGGCCGTGAAGAGTTGGCAACACTGCTTCTATATCGACTCGGCTATTAATGCTTATCAAGAATATATATACTTTATGGTGTTGGCCAAGCTTCCTTCTGTTTGTAATAAACTTTTAACAAATGTAATATACCCCCACAGGGTATACAAATGAGAAAGAATGCAAAGAATGTTCTAAGAATTTACGCAAAATGCCCTAAACATAGAGATAGATCACAGTAAAAGTGCACAAAAATAAGCAAAAGGAACAATTGAGCAAAGCTGAACAACTGAGCAAAAGTGAGAAAAAAGAGTAATTGAACAAAAAGGAGTAGGTGAACAAAAAAGAGTAAGTGAGCAAAAATGAGCAATTGGAACTGAACATGTTCACTTGCTCAGTTTAGTGAACAACTCATTTTTGTTTACTCACACATGAGCAACCCAACAGTACTTGGATCTTTGGGTAAGCTAGCTCAAATGCTACTGATGAGCGAGAAAGAGCTGTATACCAAACCTAGCTCCTTGCCTATTGGCAAGTATTTTTGTGTTTTGATGTTTTTGTCATATCGACAATAAATTCACCTCGAGTCGGCTAGCAATTCAAGAAGTAAAACGGTCGCTAAATAAAACAGAAATACTCAATTTTTATAATGGAAATTACTTTTTTTCTAATTTTTTAGACCCTTTACTTAAAAAAAGTAAAAAGGGTCTATTAAGTTTGTCAAAATGGGCGTAACAGGTCGAAGGAAGTCTGGCAGACCCCATAATGTGTATGTATTCTTGATCAGCATCACCAGCCGAGACGATATAGCCATGTCCGTCTGTCTGTATAAGCGCCTAGATCTCAGAGACTATAAGAGCTAGAGCCACAAAATTTGGCATGTAGGTTCGTCTATGAGCTAAGCAGATCAGTGTCAGGCCAAAGGAAGAAGAAGAGAAGACTGACTATTAGTGTCACTCTTATTTCCTTTTTGAAGAATAAGTAATGGGTCTCGCATAGTCGACTTCGACTTTCCGAATGGTTATCTTTATAAAGATTTATTGAACTAATATAAGTAAAGGTCTCAAAATGCAAACATTTTTAAATATCATTTGCAATTATCGATCGTTAATAAAATAGTGTTACTAATATAATTTAGGGCTCACTTTAACTTACGTACTTACCCAAAAAAAAGTGTTTATACCAATCCAAAGACAAAGTAAATCGCATTCTAGACACTGGGAACGTTTGGATGTCATTCATCAATTCACAATCATATAATAATTCCAGAAAACTTTTCTATTTGTATGATAATTTTAATTTTTGCAGCTGAAGCTGATTTTTGTTGTTGTCTGTGTTTTGTTTTAGTTTTAGTTTTTTTTTCTTTGTTGTTGGCAAAAAAAGTTTATATAATTATGTATATATATAGCATTAGAGCTTAAACTAAACTGCCGAAGGAAAAAAGTTTGCCGTGCACACGAACGTTATTGACGGAAGGAGGGAGGGGGAGTTAAAGGAGGAGAATCCACGCCGGAATAAACAGCAGCAGGAGGAGTGCAGGAGGATCATTAGCCATTGCGTATGCCGAGCGCTTGCTCCAATTCGGCACGCTTCTGGTTGACCTTGGTGAAGAAGTAGCGGGAGACGGCCTCATGCGTCCAGGGCTGATAATAGAACTCGGCACGACGCTCCTCCTCCGGATTGCCAACCACGTCGGTCATTAACTGCAAAAGAAAGAAAAAAAGACGGTGAAATGAGAAACAGTCAACAAGTATTCGGGTGGGCAAGAAATTCATGTGGGATTTTTATATTCCATTTTAAGCTGATTTTTATTGCATATAGAATAAACTTTGATCAATTATGCAGAGAAAATTTTTATTTGGGATGGGCGGAAAAATTAAATCCGTTGATTTTTGACACCCTCAACCGAATCGAATGCTTAAAACATTCAAAGAACTTTGAAAAGTTAAAGTAACATTTTATAAACTGATAGACAAAGTTGGAGACTATACGTCGAATGTTAAATTACTTTCCAATTCAGCTAAGATTGATTTTGACGAGTGACCAAAGGTTAATTGCGTCGTTTTATAGCAAAGGAATCAAAGCCTAACCGTTAACCGGTATTAACCGATTCAAATTGGTAACCCTAACAGAAAAACATATTTTCTTTATAATTAAACGGAAAAATCTAAATTCTCTAAATTGAAATAACCGCTTAGTAACCGATTTATGGTTAACTTTTAGTTTCGGTTCATTCACAGTTGTTAATTGAATTAAATATGTTTCTTACTAAATTACTAAAGTCAAGTCGATTGTTGAGTCGTGTGAAAGGGAAACAATTTCACAGATAGTCTAAAGTTTTTAATATTTTAGCACCTCTTTCATATTGAACCGAAATCATACCGGTTTTTTAAAACCCTCAACATAAAAAACCCGGTAACCGAAACTAAACGATTTTGCCCAAACAGTAAACTAATGGCGAATCAATCTGAAATCGATACTGAAACCGATTGAAGGCACTCAGCAGGATTCTTTAATCGGTAATCGCTTCTTTATTTGTAATGGATCAGTATTCAGTATGTGCTGAATAACATGTTACCTTTTACCACATATTACCTTTTTTTATTATGTTAGCCTACTAAGTTTTTTACAAGTTTGTAAAGAATGTATGCTCGTTGAATATAAAAAGCAATCAGTATAAAGTATTACCGACATCAGAATTTGACGTTTATGACTGTTGACAATATTCTGCTGAATGCAGAGTTTAATAATTCAGGTATTATGATTGGTGATCAGAATTACCTGCTGAATGCCCGCATATATTCGATACGATTTGATTTATAATCATAAATGTTGAGCATAGGGAATAAACTCAGAAAACACGGTGAGTTCTCTTCTAATTTCGAACTTTTTTACTTATTTTAGTTTCCCTTTTTGCATTTCAACTGCTCTTTCCCATATACGTCTTGCTGAGAGCTTGAATCACGTTCTTTCCTTTTCGATAGAAAACTAGAATAAGCGGAAATGACTCACTTTTCTATACATACTTCACTTGCCGTGGCTTTTGACTTATCTTAACGAATGCAGATCAATTTCTTATTCCAGATAGTAACTAAGTTTCTAAGCAATCAAACTAAAAAATTGACACATAAAATCCGACATGGCCTTCCCAACAACCAACAATCAATATATTAATTGCATTTACCTTAAGATCCCTGGTCTGACTGATGATCCAGCGATGTATAAACATTTGCGGATCCTTGGCAAAGCTGAGAAAGAACTCGCGATTTGTCTTCATTTGATTGATCGTATCAACGGTCTCATGGATCTTCGTATCCAAGCCCTGAATCTCCTGCTGACTGGCGGTGCTCATCAGAAAGTTGTTCATTTGATTTTTGAGCGTGTCATCCACCTCAACATCGATGTCATAGCAGGCGGTCTGCTTATTTTCCGCACCGCTTTCAATAAAATGATTGATAACAATCGGATCTGGCGGATGGAGCAATGGATTTAATCGTTGCGGTATTTCTGCAAATTTCATGCGTTGACAGCTAAATATTTGCTCCAAATACTTGTCGCAATTAATATATTCCCTCTCGTGGGCATCCTGCAGTTTATGCGTCTTAATGTATTGCCACAATGCTGAAATGATCACCGGCCGTGTCTGTGTGTGAACGCCCAGCAAACGGGCTAGACGAGGATCCAGTTTGAACTGCAGCGGCTGATAGTCGAGCAGCAACAGGATGGTGCAGCGGACATTGCGATCTCCGGGTCGCTTCACCTGGAAATGGGCATAAAAATGTTAATTGCAACATTGATTTGCGTTTTCTAATTAATATACGATGCATCAATGCTTAAAAAGTTTTCAAATATGTTGGTTTTTAATAAAAATCACATAGGAAAAACTTCTACACAAGGTAAAAGTCTAGTGACGAAAGCATGTTCAGGACCAAAAAATTTTGGAATTCAATTATTGTAAAGAAATATATTCAATTTAATATCTGAACTATTCTAAAATAAAAGGAGTATAAAGATAGTTTGGCTTTTCGCACATTGCGCAAAATTGTACAATATACAAACTAACTTTTCATCTCAATTTGGAAAAGGCAACGAAAAATTTCAAATGTTTATAATCTTTTAAACGAGTAATCGTATTGAAATGATTGAGATATTAATTGACGCGTTATTTGGATTATTGTGCATTAAAAGTTGTTACTAAAAACGGTTCCAACGGTTCCATCTGCTGTTATTCCTTTAATTTTGCGGCACTCTCTTCACCATGGTCTACATGAGTTACCAGTAGTCTTGATATGCAATTTAGATAAAAGAATACCTATCGATCAATATATAACTCAATCTCATTGGACAATCGTAGCAAATTTTCCAAATTTTCTGTATATATTGGCTGAGAACTATCGTGCATCAATTTTACTAAAACCCGCAACGATCATATCTGCTGCTATTCTGTTAATTTGGTGTAACCTACTGCTATTCCTTTAATTTGGTGTAACCTAGTTTCACTTCTATATTTTATAAAAGTTTTGGATATCGGAAAATCCTAACAAATCTTCCATTATTCCTATCTTACTAGTCGCTTATGGAACTCATCGTGATGCTTCATCACTAGTAGAAGTCCAGGTTTTAAAAACAAGTAAAAAGAGCTTTAAGCAAGAGTGCTCGACTACAAAATACCTTGGTCCAGTCTCTGAGCTACCCTAACTCGTATATGCACTAATATTCATAAAAAAAGGACATTAAAACGCATACATACACAAACATACACGCCGCAAGCTTTTTACATTGTTGTGTCAGTGCTTTCTCGACTCGGTAAAAACATTTTCTATAATAACTTCAATTTATAATTCGATCATTATGACATTTTCTAATCACTTCGACTCCAACTTACATATCAAGTGTGCCAAGTTCTACTTCTATAGCTTTAACATTTTTGTTAGAATTATTTATTTTATTTTGATTTGCGGATGTGACATTAAAAATTTGAAATAAACTTAAAATGCCTGCACATTTAAGAAGTCTTTATGCCAAATTTGGTTCTTCTACATGGCTGTAACAACGGTTGATTATGATCACGAATATATATGTATATATGCTTATATAATTTATGTGGTCTGCCACGCCTTCATAAAGCCGCTGACATACTTTGCACAAGCCTTAGATGCCTTCGACCACAGTATAATAATAGGCAGACAACAATAATGATTGTACAGTGTAATAACGAATTAAGTTCCTGATTTTGGCTCTTCGTTCGTTTGAGTATTATTAATGGATTTAATAACTGCTCGATTAATCCTTCAATTTAATTGCTATAAAGGGTTCTATCTGCAATTATATATACACTCTACTTATACGGAACTCATTACGCGAAATCATTGTGTATAGACACCATTTCATGTATTAGGAGATGATTTCAAATGAAACTTCAATTCCTGAACCCAATTAATATTGGTTATCAACGCTGAAATTAAAAATCGGCTGTGCAGATCTCAAAGTATCTACTTGCAAAGTTATCAAAATTAACAATATTGGCTCCCACCTCCTTGTATCCTCAGCTAATATAAATAAGGTACGTGGCAGGTAAGACTACAACCTGTAGCTCTTTCTTTAATTGAAGCTAAGCACTGTGTTGTTCCACAGTAAGATCTTTGTCACCTTTTCGTAAGTAAAACTGAAGTTCAAATCCACTTGCTGTGATTTAAGTATTTTAGTAACTTGTCTATTTTGATATGACCCACATCAGTAAGAGATGTTAACTGCTGTTTTTCCAAAAATCTGAGCCTGCCTTTACTTCGTGCAGGGCAGTGACAAAGCAGGTTGTTGTTCTTGTTCTTGCAGCTTCTGCAGAACGGATTGTGGGACACATCCATTCTCATGGCATATTTTCCGATATGCCAGTGACCTGTAACGGTAGCTGTTATCCTAGTTATGTACCTCCTAGAGTAGCTGCTCAGTGCGTTTCTTGTTGTACGTTAAATAAAATTCATGATGTGCGAGAGTAAAATGATCTTTGGTATTTGATTGAGAATTGTTTCAAGTTTCTAAAAATTGAACTTTCTTTTAAATTGAGACTATTCGTTTTGGCGGTATACATGATCGAAGTCGAGTCTTTTCCGCAAGTAAAATGTATCTCTACGATTGAATTTCATACAAATCTTGTAATTTAGCGGCTTATATTGAAATTAATGGCAATTTTTAAAAGGTGTGATACCAAAATATTGTTAACTCACATTTCATAAGATTGTAATAAAAATAAATTAAAAAAATAATGTTTTTTTGGTTAGTTCTTTAGCTTAAGGAAATGAAAACTCGGCCTACTTCGATCGGTGACTATAACTACGTGATTCTTGAGTTATTTCTGATGTAATGCTTATTCAAGCTTTGGCAATATCTTATTTAGATCAGAAATTATGATTTTGACAACGAATAAAGTCAGATTCAGCCACTGTGCGTCGTGAGCTGCATAAACAGAGTTCAATTTAGATTCTGCGAACTTTAGATTACATGAAATTGTCCGTGTAAACAGAGTAATTGAAGTAATCCATGTTTTGGCCATACATCGATGCAGTTGTAAACATCGTATTGAAAAGTAATCGATACTCGATGGATGCATGTTTTTATACCCTTGCAAAAGGATATTATAGTGTAGGTAGTTATACTTTTAAACAGGTTTAGCGGTGGAGTTTCTCGCACACCCTCTGAGGCTGAAGGAGTAGACAATTGAAAGATCTTTGATTCAATCTTGGAATCACCCGTCTTCCCGCTAAGTCTCTGGCTAAACGGTTACAGTGTCGCTGTAAACGTTTGTTATAGCGATTGGCAAACGCAACGACTTGAGAGTCTATGGTCTCCATACTGAGATCATTGTGGAAGGTAGAGTTTCGGACGTACCAGTATGGCTTAAGATGATAATCTTTGTTGTTTCTCAAGATTTCTCTATCCAAACTAACAGATTGTGTGTTTGGAATTCTCTTTTACATACTGACTGAGTTAGAATCTGACTGCTATATCGTATAGTGCCCAATTGTTGCTTCAATCCAATGCCTTACCTGAAAACCATCCGTCTCCTGTGTGGTGTGTGTGCGATGCCATTCCACGAGATGATTATCCGGACCATACAGCTCCTTGTCCAGCTCAATGACCAGAGACTTGAAGAACGACGAGAACTTGCGCTTGATCTTCGTGTTGGGATCCCCCTTGCCATCCTCTAGCAAACGTCCCTCGACGCGCAGTTCCCAGGAGGCGACAGCGCCCTCGTCGCCATCATTGCTGGGCTCCTTGCTCGGATAGAATGTATTCGAAATGAAGATGCGCAGTTTACGCTTCTGTTTCATGGGTCGCTTCAATGCCTCCTGAATGTCCAGACGTTTGCGCATTATGGTTGCGTCCAGTTTCCGTTCAAACGTCAACAGATCCATATATGCCTGCGATTCTGGCACCAAATCTCGTACTTTTTGTGGCAATATTTTATCCGCCAGCTTTTTCTTCTTCTTGGCGCCGGGCACAAAGTCTCCTTTGTTATTGGGTCCACTGTTAATGCCACGCGATTCAGCTGAACGCTTGCTACCGCCACCGCCACCTCCACCGCCTGCCGAGCCGCTGCCCCGCAGTCCGGTCTGAAAAGTGGGCTGAGAGGCGCGTTGCAGCAAGGAGGGGCCGGGACCAACGGGCGGGGCGGCGCTGCCGGGTACTGGCTGCGTTGTGTTCGGATGTAGCGGAAAGCCGCGTGGCTGCAAGCATACACACACACACACAATAAGCAAATCGTTTAATTAATCTCATTGATATTTCAACATTTCAACACTTTCCACTTACCGGGAAACTGGTGCCGGTGCCTGGCGGGTAGGGACGCATGCCGGGAGCTTGTGGGGGCGGCTGGTAGCGCGATTGCACTGGCGCTTGGCCAGGCGCAAAGCGTTGCGACATGCTCACTTCTGTCTGAATCGAGTTGGCCTGCAGTTTGCTGCCAATCTATGAAAATTACAAATTTTTTTTTGATTACAACAACGCTGCGTCACAAATAAAAAAAAGTGCTCTGTAAAATGGCGTCGCACTTAGGGTTGTAACAAATAGAGTTGCATTGAATCGTTCAGAATTTGTTCAATTGAACTACTCATCGAAGTGAATCAACGAACTACGTCCCTGATTGTCATTCAGTTCTTTTGTTCAGCAGTGCTGCCATTTTAGCTAATTTATTGCTAGTTGTTTAATAAAATTTTAAATTAAAGAAAAACACCAATATCGCAAAATATGCCGTTTTTTGGTTGCATTTAAGCTTTGATTGTTGATTGATTGTTATTTATATTTAAATATTAAATAAACAAAACAAACAATGTAATTCATAATTTTATGAAAATCATTGCACTATTATGATACTCCAAAGATATCAAAAACAAAATTGTAAATAAAAAAAAATTATGTTTCATATGAACAAAACTTTTAAGCGTGTGAACTATATAACCGATTTGTTCGTTCATTGAGCGACTTAACTTATTCCTTCAATTGAACTACGATATACAACTCTAGTTACAAAAATACATCGTCGCTATCGATATGTCGCTAATGCAAATCGAGGCTGTTAAAACTACAACATTTTAACGTTACCTTAACAGCTGATAGTATACTCGAAACTTAGACTCTGAACGTGGCAGGCTGTAATCAGGACCCACACATCTATGAAAAAATAAAAATAATGTTTTTCCATCACAACTATCGATATGCTGCTAATTCAAAACATTGTCTGTTAAATACCATAGTATTTTAACATTACCTTAACAGCTGTTGTGCGCATTTTTCGCCTCGGTCACACTGAACGTGACAGGCAGTTATCGGCAGTCACACATTTATCGATACAGAATTTACCTGGCATTCTAGTGTTTTCATTTAATTCTCAGAGTATTTTTCAACATTTCTGAGTCAAACAATCAAGTGTGCAGGCAACGCGCAATGGAGGAGGAATGGTGGGAATCCAATTTGCAAGAACTGGAGACGGTGAACAAGCGCCAGGAGACACTCACCAATATGTACACGAAAATTAACAAACAATCGGCGCTACCGCGAAATATCACTGAGTATTTGTTGCGCGCGCCGGCGCTTTACGACTGTGCTGTGGTCGAGGATGCGGAAAAGGAGACAGTGGTGAATCTGGCCACCGATTTGATACGCAGCTGCCTGGAGCATCTGCAGCTGGACGTACAGGATGTCAAATTGCCGGAGCTTCTCAACGGAACGCTGACACATCGCAATCCCGCTGTACGTTCCCTAGCACTCGCCTGTATCCTCAAGAAACTGCGCGCTCGTACGAGTCCAGAGCCATTGCCCAGCAATGAACTGCTCTTCTATGTTCTGGACGAACTGAAGCAGACAGAGACACAGGCCAGTGTCGTGGCCATCGATATATTAAACATTGAACTGACCAATTGGCTAACAGATGCGGACATACAATCAAAACTTGTGCAGTTGCTGCAGCAGAACGAGACTGTCTGCTGTCGCGTTTACGAGCTGGCCGTAATGCTGGCCAAGCACAGTGCTGCCACATTGAGCTCCGTTGAGTTTATACTGGATGCGGCACTCAGTGAACTGGACAACGATGATGTTCTGCTCATGTCGAGTGTCATGGAGATTCTGGTGCCGCTCGCTGAACAGAATCATGGTCTTAGCTATATGGAACGTCGTCGTGTCCTGGACATTATCAGCAGTCGCGTTGAACGCATCGATGAGAATCCCTTGGATGCTTTAATCTTACCCAGCATTATGAAATTCTTTGGCAAAATTGCAGCTGTACAGCCGCAGAAAATCATTGTCGGCTATCCACAATTGTTGGCCTGTCTCTTTCAATTGTTGCAGTCGGACGACGAGGCGATGCTGCCAACGGCCCTGGACACTTTGGCCAATCTCACGAGCACTGTGCAGGGTAAGATCTTGATGCACAATCATTTCAAGTCTGTCATGGAGCAGTTGATGCGCAAGTATGCAGATTATGTCAAGAATCTGTCGCCTCCACTCAAAATACGTTTGCTCAACTCACTGGACGTGATCTACACGCTGGAGAGCGTTGCCAACAATGAACTCAAGTGAGCATCAATATAAAATACTTAAATACTATTATACTTATTATAATAAGTAGATTGACAGAGGTGGAAATTGTGATAACAATTTGCATAACATTTATTTGGTTATATTTATTAACTATCACTAAATTCGGCTGAAATTAGTTGACGGTTTATTACTATTGCAATTGATATTTAGTTGTTGTTTCTTTTTTGGGAATAGTGATTAATTATTATGATATTATGATTATTCGCCATTTTTCAAACATCACTAAACTCCGTCTAAAATTAGTTAACATTTAATCAGCACTATTTTTAAAATCAATTGATATTTTGTTGTTGAATGTTGGTAATATTATTTAATATTTAATTTATCTATTTATTTAGGCTTAGCATTTATTTAGTCATATTTTAAAACCATCACTAAATTCCTTTTAAAATTGGTTAAGATTTTATCACCACTTATTTTTAAATCAATTGCAATTTATTTGATTTTTCCACTAAATTTTAAAAATATCTGAATATTGGAAATCGAAATGGAAATAGAGGTAACATTTCATAAACAATAGATAAAAGAAGATATACAATAAGTTTTCTTTCGAATCCCGTTTTGCTTGTTGTTGTTTTCATTTCAGAATGGATCGTGGCGTACATTGTACCGATTTTGAAAGGAAACATATCCTTAATCTAAGAAATGAAGGCAACACAATGTCAGATATTGCCACAATTCTTAAATGTTAAGAAAAGTTTTCGGCGATTCACTTCAAGAAAGAACGAGAGACACGCAACATCGGAAAAGTTCGACAACCTCCTTGTCCGAAAGTCAAAAGAAAATCCCTCTTTGTCATCAAAAGATCTAAAAAATGTCTTAAACATCCACCTGTCAGTAGCCGCACTATATGAAATAGGCTGATTGAAGTTGGCTTAAAAGCAAACGGGTAAATTTCGTGAAGATGCATTTATTGCGTTCAAATTGGGAAAAAATGTGTTGTGGTCAGACGAAACAAAGATAAATTTGTTTGGAAAAGATGGGAAACAACATGTTAGGCGCCCTAAGAATACTGCCACGACCCAAGTTACTCCACTAAAACGGTTATGCATGGCAGGTGGAAACATCATGTTGTGGGAATGCTTTTCTCATTCGGGTGTTGGTCCAATACACATTGGATAAAGGAAAAAATGTTTGCTCCCCACTATGTCAATATACTTGACAGTATAATGCTACCCTGTGCTTAAGAGGAAATGCCATTAAAGTGGGAGTTCCAGCAGGATAATGATCCAAAGCTGGCTAAGAAATGGTTTCTTGACAACAAAGTTCCCTTGATGGAATGGCCTTCGCAGTCTACAGACCGTAATCCGATATAGCAACTTTGGGGGAACTTTAGAGAATAGGATTGGTGGCTATAGGCCCAAAAATAAGAATGATTTGTGGGAATAAGATAAGTCCGAATGGTACTCCACTGATCCATCAATTTGTGTCAAACTGGTAGACTCCATTATATTATATTTAAAAGTCATTTACAAGCCATTGTATTAATATCAATGGGTTGAGGGCAAAATAACAACGAAATTCGAACTCTAAAGTCCCTTTTATAGTGGTATTTTTTATCAACTGGTGCCCCAAATGTATCAGAGAAAGTTTATTTGGTAATGGTTTTGAAATTAGGCTAATAAAACTATCAACTAATACATTAATATTAAGGAAATGTTGAAATAAATAGTATTTAGTGTAGGAATTCTCAAAGCTTACATTACATTTTAAATCAATAAATGGAATAAAACAAACAACTAAATATCCATTTATTAAAATAATAGTAAAGATAACATTTTAAATAGATTCAGCAGAAGTATTAAGTAGTTGACAAGTTTGAGGCTTGCTTGATTAGAGAATTGAAACACTCTTTCCAGCTGTCTAAATTAAGCAATTACTAATTCTATTTCTTTATTTTTCTTTTAGCTCTATTTTGTTGAACTGGTACGAATGCTTCGCTGGCGGACAGCAGATCAATCATATTATGGAATTGCTGAATACACCATTTTCCGATCTGCAAATGGCCGCATTGGGATTGCTGAAGACAATCTGTCAATATGATTGGGGCATTAAGGCCGTGCAACAGACGGCTGGTGCCATTGAGTTTCTATTGTCACGTCAGCAGGACCTAAATAAGGATGTCAAGTATCTCAAGTGGCAGATCATGGAGATGTTATCGGTGAGCAGCGAGTTTACGCCCACCGAAATTGTCCGATTTACGGCGTACGTGAATGAGGGACCATTTCATCAGCAGACTATCGTTAATATTGCCACCGAGGGCCAGGGAAATTACTAGCGTTACGTTGATTTGGTCAAGCTCTTGCAACCGGAGCCACCGCCGCCAACATAATTTCCTTTTATTTTAAGGTTATGCTGTAAATGAACAGTTATTTAAATGAAATGAAATGAAATGAATGTTTTAGTGAGCTTAGTTGATGTTTGCCCCGTGGTTAAATTAAATGAATGTTATTTGTTGCAGTTGCAACAACTGCTGCAAAATATCCAGATATCTGTATTTACATCTGAATGTATATTAATATATAGTTATACACATATGAATATATATATATACATAGATATATATATATATGTATATACGTATAGAATTACAATAAAATTAACTATTTAGATCACATCACAGTCGCGTCTCAGACATCTCTCGTTGGCTGCCACAATCTACAGATAACTCATGTGCCGATGGGACATCTGTTTGCGTTGAGAACCACCGGCTGCCCCACCCAAATGGGCCAGGCTAACACTCAGTCCCGATTCATAGGCGGTTTGTGTCTGTGAACGCGTCTCGTTGTTGCCCAGCGAACAACTTGGCAATGTGTGGCAATAACGACTCAATTGTTGTTTAAATGCGGCCGTTGTCAGCGTGTACAGCACGGGATTGAGAGCGGAATTCACGGGCAGCACCAACACCGCCAGCCAGGCATATAGATTGGGTGAAATTGCACAACCTAGAAGAGTACGGCATGAGTTAGCAAAGAGAAAGAGATAGATATGGCGACAGTGTTGCCAGCAGTTTAACTACGAGTACCTTTAAATCTTATAGTTTCGAAACTGTTAAATAGTATATATCAACATAATTTAAATATAGTCTTTTTCAGCAATTATTCTATGTTTATTACGAGACTTCATTATAGTTGTATACCCTGTGGGGCTATAGTAAGTTGCTTAAAAGAATGTTAGTAAGTATGTATAAGTGTGGCCGACCCCACAAAGTATATATGTATATTCTTGATCAGCATCAATATATCCATGTCCCTCTGTCCTTGCATAAGAACAAAAGGATCTCAGAGATGGTAAGAGCTAGATGCTTGAACTTGGTCTTCCAACACTGGTAATATTTGCAGACTGATTAAGTTTATCTTTGTTATTTTGGATGTTACAAATTGAGAAAGCGAATTACCGACTTGTTGATTATTTCTATCATATAATCAGTTCTTTTATTTACTAAGCTATTTCTGGTTAACTTAATCCAAATGAAATTAGCTATATTTAGGTCTTGAAATTCTGGCAACACTACACTACGGAGAGTGTTAGAGAGATACTACATAGCTTACCTGATAGAGCCGCAATTTTGACCACAATAATGGGCAACCAACAGGCGCAATCGGTGGTCACAATGATGGCAAAACTGTTAATTGATTGTAAAATTGATTAAGAATCATCGATTTAATGTGGATTTCTTGTGGACTCACCGTGTTGCAACGACACTTTCACGTCCGCTGTGTGTGCTACGCATGCCACCGCCGGAGTCGCGTATTGCTTGCAACATGCGTACATAGGAGAAGAGTATGAAGATCAGCGACATCGTGTTAATGCAGATGAACAACAGCGCAGAGTATTCCCAGCCCTATGAAAATGGAATGATAACAGATCAATATAGCATATTATTATCATTATTATTATAGTTATTATCATATCATTACTGTTATAAGTCTTAAAACAAAATAATTGCTGTGTAATAATTATATTCAAATA
Source organism: Drosophila histrio (assembly GCA_958299025.2). Classification (NCBI taxonomy): domain Eukaryota; kingdom Metazoa; phylum Arthropoda; class Insecta; order Diptera; family Drosophilidae; genus Drosophila; species Drosophila histrio. The sequence continues at coordinate 45,201,721 of OY282582.1, forward strand.
GCTATTACTTGCTTAGAAAATAATGTCTTTAAAAAAGTATAAGAGTCTCTTAAGTTTGTACAAAAGAAATGTGCTTAACAATTCGAAGGAATATATTCTATATATGTAAAACTGGTTATAGAGAATAACTTCAGTTTATTATTAATAATGGGATAAAGTAAGTGATATGCTTAATAATTAAATACAACGACGACTGATGGTTTTAAATCAATAATGGAATCTCGCCACTGAATTCTGACGACGATCCGACCGGCTGATGCTGCGACTGTTGTACAACTGTTCTCAACTCTTACACGACTGTTCTCAACTCAGGCACGACTGTTCCCAACTCTTGTACGACTGTTATCGACTCTTTTACATATGGGCATTTCCACCAAAAGGTCCACCGAGACCAAAACATTCAAAGTGTTTAAAAACAACTTGTTTCATTATAAAAATAGGGTGTATAGTCGATATTTTAATAGGAAAACAATGAACCTTAACTAATGTAACAAAATTTCGTCTTTATTCATAACCCATTTCGAAATATTGGGATACAACGTCGAACAAGTGAAACTTTTCTCATTTGGGCATTTCTAGTGTACATTTTGTTTTGATACAAATTCTCAGAATAAGTTATTATGCATTGTCTTATGGAACTCCAAAACTTTGAAAAAGGTACAAAGAGTCAAAAAATAATGTATAAGAAAGTATGCGATTGCAAGTTACGATAATTTCGGCTTTGCATTATCGCATATTTCGGTGTCCCGTGCGACATGTCCCGTGCGACCGCGGCTTTATTTAATTTAAAAAAAAACTAGAAATCATATTTGAGCAACACTATAACCATTTTAAAGAGACATCAATGCATAACATTTATCAGAAATTTGCCCAAACTTTCGCTGAAATCTGAGATTAAATTGATCGCCAAAAAAACCACTTCTATTTTTGTCCCGTGCGAAGGCCTTGATTTTTTGTAAAAATCTACAACACGAATAGTTCCTCAAAATCGACCTTAGCTCAAATTATAGGGCTAATCAAGAACTACTTTTAATTGGAAAAATAATTTAGAAAATCCGTCTTACTTTGACCTTTTTACCACTTACAATGTGTACGATTGTCCCGTGCGACATCATGGAAATGCCCATATGTCGATAGATACATTACCTATCCACCTTCCACCACAGACCGATAACTTCTAGTAACGCCTATTACGTCCTTCTCTGTCACATATATATTCTTCATCAACAGCCGAGTCGATATAGCCATGTTCGACTGTCCATCTGTCCTGCTGTCCGTCTGTCCGTTCGTCTGTATGAGCGCCTAGATCTCAGAGACTTTAAGAGCTACTATACACACACCAAATTTGGTATGTTGATTCGTCTATAAGCTAAGCAGAACCACTCCCTTTCGCCTGCGTAAATCAACAACGGAATTTTTGAAATCCCATTATATTATTAATTAAAAAAGCTAGAGTCGTGAATTTTGGCAAACAGGACAATAATCATGGTCCCAATGTATCCTAAAAATTTCATTACGATCGAATAATAAACTCGGAAGTTATTCAAAACACAATATTACACAGTACCATTTTAGGGAATTAATTAAAACCTCAAGAACTAAACCAGATATTTCGATGCAGTTTTATTTTGTTTTTACAAATGCCAAAATAATAATTTAACTTTAAATTAATTTTTAAAAGACATAACATCATATAAAACTTCATTTGAATTTATTCATTAAAAATCATAAATAATTGTTATTTATTATTAAAATAGAAAATTAAGTAACTTTTATTTAAAAATAATAATTAAATATCAAATTGGATTTTTAAGGCCATAATTTAAGTGTTTTATCTTTAATTTATTCAATAGAAATGGAAAATAAAAGATATTTTTGATTGTTTTTTTTTTATTAAAGTTACATATGAGGTAACTTTTAATTTATAAATTTAAAGCATTACTTGTATTTAAATAGTTTTTAAATCGAGTGGTATATTAAAAAAATTTTTTAAATATCCCTGATTTGTGATTCTACACACTAAATTCTACTCTACTTGTTTACTCACCTTAGCGTAGGGATCGTGTATGTGGAGCAAGAGGCAGACGCCGTTGTTGCCATAGAAATGGTCCCCAAAATAATCGTTTGGCATTAGAGGCGCCGCAGCCAGTGCAAAACTTATGCCCCACACGAGCAGCAGCCGCAATACAATTCTGTCAGGGACAATTTAGAGATTATAGAGATTATAGATCTATGCTGGAATTGCTTAAACACTGAGCCTAGCTGAGAGTTACATATTTTCTTAAATATATTTGCACAAAAAAAGCCTTTACCCGAGGTAAAAGTCTAATGACGAAAGCATATTATATTATATAATATAATGGCATTCCGGACATTGCGCAAAAAGATACAGGAAAACCCAACCAAACCATATTATATTAGAATAGTTAATATATTAAATTTACTATCGTTCGTCACAAAATTTGATATAAGATATTTTGGTGTGCGAATATGCTTTCGTCCCTAGACTTTTACCTCGTGTAGAGGTTTTTTTTGTGGGATATCATAAATTTTGAAATTCCATATGCTCTTGAAATTTACTTTGTCAGGAGGTCTTTAATAACAATAATAAAATGTATTTAATAATTCATTAGACAGTTTTGGTAAATTGTTAAATGCGGTCCCACAAATTTCGGCTATGTCGTAACTAATATTGGTTTTTGAACGATCATTTAAAAATTAATGGTAGAACAAAAAATTCTTAAAATATAGAGAATCTTGTTTCTTTGATAATTTTTATACCCTTGCAGAGGATGTTATAATTTTATCGCGAAATGTGTAACGCATTAAAGACGGCATATATTCTTAATCAGCAACAACAGGAGAGTCGTCTGTCCGTCATTCTGTCAGTCCGCCTGTCTCTTTGTTTTTATGCAATCTACTCTCTCAGTTTTAGATCTATCTGGATGAAACTTGGTATAGATCCGTCTTTTTACTATATCATTTAGCTGCCATAGAAACTATCGTTTGAAAATCATACTTTAGTATTTTAAATAATTTAATTTTTGACATACCTCAACCAAACTCACAGATTATGCATTTGGTCGTGTATTATACATCCTAATCAATTTTGGTTTAAATCGGATCACTATATTATGTAGCTGCCATAGGAACGATAGGTTGAAACTTAAGGTTTCGTTGTTGTTTCTCAAGAGTTCTCAACCAAACCGACTAATTGTTTGTTAGGAATTGTCTCTTACATTCTGACAAAATTTGGTTAGAAACGGACAAATATATCAAACAGTGACATAAGAAAATCCGGTTGATAACTGAATACAGGATTCTGCAAGGGTATGAAATCTTTGGTATGAAATCTATTAAAGAAGTCTGGCTCTGAACCCCATTCTGTCACTCCCGGCCCAACTGACTGACTTGTTTTGTTGTTTTTATACCCTGTGCCCATTAAAAATGGGCAAAAAGGGTATAATGAATCTGTATTTGAATGTATGTAACAAGCAGAAGGAAGCATCTCCGACCCTATAAAGTATATATATTCTTGATCAGTATCAATAGCCGGGTCAATTGACACCTGTCCTTCTGTCTGTCTGTCCATCCGTCTCTATGAACGCGTGGATTACTGCAACTATAAGAGCTAGAGACTTCAAATTTGTAGTGTAGATTCCTGAATACCATACGCAGATCAAGATTATTTTCAATTTTCGATATCATGTCCCGTTTGTTTAAAAAATTAGAAAAATCACCATAACATAAGCAATGTTAAAGCTAGAGACTTGAGATTTGGCACACATGATAAGAAACTTGGGCTTAATGTGTCCTGATGTGTCATCACGATGCCACGCCCCCTTCGCCCACAATTAGAAAAAGCTGATAAGATTTATTGCTAGTTTTCTCAAAATACTTTTTTTTTAAAGACCTGGACAGGCTATCCTACTGTCGCGCCCGCTCGGCTGATCGGCTTGTTATTTCTTAAAGTTGTCTTACTTTTGAAAATAAAACGTAGGTTTCTTGATTTTAGAAACAGTTGTGTGTCTTAGCTTACCTAAGTTTCTCAGTATCACGTGGCTTTAGTGGCCGTGTAACCGACATGAGACGATCCCAGGTAACCAGCGTGAGGAGCAACGTCGACGACTGACAGCTAAAGGTGCTGAGAAAGCCTAGAAACAGATTTAATAAGCGGAAGGAGTAAAGTAAAGAAATTTAAGCTAAACACTTACCTGCAAAGGCGCAGAGGCTGCTGTGACGCCAGGATTCCTCATGCCGTATGTATTGTCCACGAAAGTTGATGTCCGCACAGGCGATAAGCGTCAGGTAGATGCCCATGAGAAAATCACTGGCCGCCAGGTGGCGCAAGTACAACGAATGCTCAACGTTGCTGCGCGACTTGTAAAAATAGCGACCCAAAAGGACGAGCAAATTGCCCACGACGGCAATGGAGGCCATGACCCAAACGCTGACGAGAAAGAAATGAAGAAACAAGTGAGAACGTTTTCGTTGACTTCCCAACTATAATATACCCGTTACTCAATATAAAACAAAACAGAGCAAATAAGAGTTATCAAAAATGAGTTTAAAACAAGTCGAAGAGTCCGGGGCTGGAGGGTGCCCTGAGCAAGTCTTTTTGGTTATTTTTGGCACGCCAAAGATTTCATAACCCTTGCAGAACTTTCTTTTATTTAACAACTACAACGGTGGCCAAAAGTATTTTGACATTAGAAAAATAAGATTGTTATGGCGATTTCTTATGACTCATTGAGTTTATAAATTTAAATAACTTTTAATTTTATTAGTAATATATTTAACTTCATAAAATACAAAAAATTTTAATATATAATATTACAGGTTCGAAAATAAAATTAATTTTTCATAATTGTTAGTGGACAAAAGTATTTTGACAATTCAATGCTGCTTAAGAAACTAAGAGAAAAAGTTAATATTGGTGGAACTAAGAAAAATATTAATAAAAAGTAAACCCTCCTTTTACATCAATAACCTTTTGTAAACGTCTAGGAATTGATTTGACCAAATTTTGCACCGTTTCCTTAAACTTCAGAAATTGTCTCCTCGCGCGTTCTGGTTAGATCTGAGCTGCGTTTTCTTTTTATGTAAGCCCACACATTTTCAATTATATTGAGATCGGGGCTTTGAGGTGGCCAATCTAATGTATTCACTTCCACATCTCTCAAAAATGAAGTAATCATTTGGGCCTTATGGCATGGAGCGTTGTCCTGCTGGAGTATAAATGATTGTCCAATGAGTCGGTCACCGGATGTGAATGCGTGGTCATTCAGGACACGTAAATATTTGTCCTTGTTCATAGACCCATCAATTGGGACCAAATCACCAACGCCATTGAAGCACACGCAACCCCAGAACATAACCGATCCTCCACCATGTGGTACCCGTTCGCGCACTGGTTTAATTATTTTGCGTGGATTCTTTGGCAACCTGCAATAAATCTTTTTCTTTGATCCATGGTATTCAAAGGTGCTTTCATCTGTCCATAGCACTTGTTCCCAAAACGATGGCGGCTTGTTTATGTAGGATTTGGCGAATGTTAACCGTTTTAGCTTATTTTTTGTTGAAATTGAAGGTATTGGACGAGCTGTATAAGTAGAAAAATCGGCCTCCTTTAGCCGTCTTTCGACAGTTTTTCTACTTATTGAGATTTCGTGGTGGTCTCTAAGCTCAATCGTCACTGCTTTTGGTGTAATCAGGACATCTTCTTTAAATTTTCTCAATATTAAGCTGTCCACTGTAGGATTTGTTTTACGTGGTCTTCCCGATCTGGCTTTATTTTTAAGTGAATTATTCTTCTTTTTTTTTTGTTTATTTGATAGTAAATTGTTTGTCTAGGTACTTTATATAATTCGCTAAGGTATTCTACAGAAATACCTGCATTATACTTGGTGACCATTTCATTTCTCACTAGTTCAGTTATTTCACGTGTTTTCACCATAATTCCAAAAAATACGCTATTGAACAGTGATTATTATTAATAAACTTAAGAAAAGTCACTTAAAAAATTAGTGCACGTGTTTTGTACCGCAATCGAATCAACGAAAATGAATATGAAAAGCAATGTCAAAATACTTTTGTCCAGGCAAAATATCATAACCTGCCATGCAGATAATCATAGAAAATAAATGCGTTACGTTATCAGTGCAATCTTTTGCTCTCTTAAAGCTCTTATTATAGTCTATCTCTTAAAAATTGAATGGATGCCGTTACTTCTCTCAGTTTGCTGGAAAAAGTGATTTGAGATATTGCAATGCGTTGTCAAAATACTTTTGTCCACCGTTGTATATGATATCGAATTTGAAGCAAATGTTAAAGGATTGTAAAAGTCATTCAGTTCCGATCAATCGTTCCAATGGGAGCTATATAATATTGTGGTCCGATTTATGTCAAATTTTGTCTGGATATATAAGTCATGACCAAATGCATAATCTCTGAGTTTGGTTAAGGTATGTCGAGAAACAAAATAGTTTGTCATAATAAAGTATGATTTTCAAACGATAGTTTCTATGGCAGCTATATGATATAGAGAACCGATCCGGCTGGTTCCGACATCTAAACTGCCTACAGCAAAAAGACGGGTCTGTACCAAGTTTCATCCAGATAACTCTAAAATTGAGAGACTAGCTTGCATAAAAACAAAGAGACAGGCGGACTGACAGAGCGACGGACAGACAGACAGTAAAGAAATTTAGTGTGCTAAGGATATTTGTTCTAATACGATCTACGTTTTGTATAAGATAGGGATATTCGATTATTGGAGAAAATGAGTAATAAATTTAAAAACGAGCGAGCGCGACAGTAGGATAGCCTGTGCAGGTCTTCAAAGAAAAGTATTTTCATTATAATGGGATTTAAATATATCGCTTGAAGTCGATTTTGCTTGCATCGAGAGTAGGTAGCTTGCGATAGTCTGGCAACACTGGACTGCGGCTGTTGATTGTTTATGTTTAGCGCCGAAAGGCAAATCAAACATATGTATGTATATAAACAAACGCGTCTTTTCGTTTGTTATATCGTCGCCGCGGCGCAGCGACTGCGCTGCTACTGCGCTGCAACGTATGTGCTGCGCTTCATAAATTTGTTTATTGAATAACTTCTGAGTTTAATATCCGATCGTACTAAAATTTGTAGAACACATTGAGAGTAGGATACTTATTATGTGTGCCAAATTTCAAGTCTCTAGCTGTAAAACTGCTCTTGTTATCAGCTTTTCCGAGTTATGGGCGAAGGGGGAGTGGCATCGCGATGAAATTTTCAGGACACATTAATCCCAAGCTTTTTATCATGTGTGCCAAATCTCAAGTCTCTAGCTTTAACATTGCTTATGTTATGGTGATTTTCCTCATTTTAAAACCAACGGGACATGATATCGAAAATTGAAAATAAACTTGATCTGCGTATGGTATTCAGGAACCTACATTCCAAATTTGAAGTCTCTAGCTCTTATAGTTGCTGAGATCCACGCGTTCATACAGACGGACGGACGGACGGACGGACGGACGGACGGACGGACGGACGGACAGACGGACAGACGGACAGACAGACGGACAGGTGTCAATCGACACGGCTATTGATACTGATCAAGAATATATATACTTTATAGGGTCGGACATGCTTCCTTCTGCCTGTTACATACATTCACACAAATTCATTATAGCCTTTTTTGCCCATTTTCAATGGGCACAGGCTATAAAAATGGTGGGATAGATTCAAATTTTTCGACATATCGACCCAAAAGATCCCCAAAACTCTAAATTCCGGAATGGATATGTTCCACAAACTTAAAGCTTGAAACATTCCAAGTAACTCTGCCGAAGAAATTTTCTCAAAAAATCCAACACCTTTCAAGTAAGAGACTGAAGAAAAATTGGCTTTTTCCTTAAAAGGGGCAAACTGGCTCAAAAATTTCTCGAAAAAAAGTTGTATGAAACCATCATTATAACTGACAAAATTAATGATGCAGTATGATTTCTAGGACACCAAATAGGGAGAAACCGTTGAGTCCTGTCATGTCTTTTTTTTCGACTTGCACAGTGCTATTAGTTTTATATAAATAATAAGAAATAATAATTAAGTTTCAGTATTAATTTCAAAATCATAGCATAACTTTTATTTTAACTCTTTATAAATTCTCATACTAAAAATACAAAATACATAAGATACGATATTATATAAATTAAAAAAGACTTTTTTTTCATTATTATAATACAAATTTAACTTTTATTCTAAATTCTTATAATAAAAATTAATTATAAGAGATATGCTTTAATTTTGAATTAAAGTTCAAAGATTGCAATTTCAATACTATTTTATAATTGTAAATATACAAAATATGAGTTGTATTGCAGTTATGTATATTTTAAAAATTATTCTGCTTTCGGTTTTTGATTCAATGAATTTTAAGCATCAACGGCAAACCAATTAAAGCATACATTTAGGCGCTCACCTTGCTTAAAATCTTAAAATAGCCATAACTACTGTAATATTTGATCAAATTTGATGCGATTAATTGAAATAAATATTGATAAATGGATATAAAAAAGTTGTATGTTGTGGTAGAGTTTCTCGATTTGCTTGACCATTAAAAGGTAAACACTGTGATGCCTGTGGGCATGATACGCGACTGTCCACTAAGTTTAGAGGCTCTAGCTCTTATAGTGTAATTATTAGATATATTTTTTTAATCAACTGCGGTCGACATTAGATCTTCGAGAATGTTAAACAAACTTGTAATATGGTAGAAGTCCGTATGTCAGGCTCTAGCTCTTAAAGCTTCTATAGTCCCTTGTAGTCTACAAATGACGGGTATGAAGAGAACAAAGATAGACAGAGAGTCTGAAATCATTGTCTATGCATATGGAATATCAATTGGCATAAATTCGTGCAATTAAAGCAAATGTTAGTTCCCAACTCCTCTCCAAAGCCAAGCTCCGCCCCTCCCTTTTCCCTTGGCATTGGCCAATTAGGTGCAAACAAAGCGAAGCCTTTGTGCCAAGTGTGTGCCCTAGAATGTATTTAGTGTGTGTGTGTGTGTGTGTGTGTGTGTGGCATACAATTGTCAATTGCCTGCTTGCCTCATTATTGCAGTCGCTGTTGTTGTTGTTCGAATTATGATTCGGTTGCCAGGAAACGGCATCGTGCCACAATTGTCGTTGCTTCCCATTTCTCTCTACTTATGATGATTGCCCTGTTCATAGAGTGTGTGTGTGTGTCTGTGTGTGTGTGTGTTTGTTTGAACTATAATTTATGAGAACTTCAAGTGTGTGCTACAATCTATTAATTTGCTTTACGCGCATTTCCTTCCACTTACAAAATGTAAATATCAAAATAAACACGTACACGTTGTGAAGGTCGCAGGACAAAAAAAATTGAGTGTGAGTTAGAATAATGTGAATTATGATTAAACTTATGGCCCTTCAACTAGAGCTTTAATTTAAGTTCAGAACTACAGCATTGGTTAGAGTGAGAGCACTGTATTCTCAGCTGCAAATGAGCTTTTAAAGAAGCTTCATGAACTAATCGTATTCGTAAAAATGAGATCAAAGTAGTTGAAAGCTATTAGCTTTATAAAACTAAACTTTTAACGAAGCTTACAGATCTACAGAGCAAAGTTGTTGAAAACTATGAACTGTAAGTTTTAAGTAAGCTTTCAGCTTTCAAAACAAATCTTCTAAAACAACAGCTGAGACTTGAGCGAGAGCAAAGTAGGTTTATCTCTCAGTGAGCTTTCTGATAAGCTTTATGAACTAATTATAGTATTTTCGATTAATCAAAGCTCTTATAGTAACTTTACAAGCTTTACACATTTTTAAGAGCGAGAGTAGACACGTTAAATCTTTTGAGCTTTCCATTTTAAGTTGGCTGTCTGTATGACTATGAGCTCTTATAAGGTTTTTGCAAACTACCACCATGAACTTTCAATTGAATGCACAGCTTCAGCTTAAGCATAGCTTTTGCAGCAGCTTTATAAACTAAGCTCGAAGTTACGGAGCGAGTAGAGTAGCTGATAACTATGAACTTTGAATTTAATATTATCTGTAAGCTTCAAATGCGCTTTAAAGCTGATGAAAGTTTTCTAAACAACCACTTTCGGCCTCAACAGAGCTTTTCTACAATCTTACTGAAGTGTATAAGTCTCTGGAAGGAATAAATTTAGTGAAATATTACGCTGAAAATCAAGTTAGCTTTAAGAACAGCTTTATGAGCAGCTTTATGATCTATACAATTTCTTAAAGATATGGCTAATTTGTTGAAAACGATCTAATAATATATTTCAATTCTTTTAATAGATAATAATTACTTATATTTGACTATGTAATCAGCGATTGAACTTCCTATAAGCTGAACTTAAGCTTAGCAAGCTTTTACAACAAAGTAAAACGATTAAAAAAGCTTTGTGAACTTTACAAGAACGAAAGGAAATCAGCTTAAGAGTAGCATTAACTTTGAATTGAAATTCAATATGATACTACAATGTTGATGTGTGGAAAAACACTATTTGACTGTTAGACAACACTTTTTATTCGATATGCAGTTGGTGCTGAATTTTCACATGAATATGCAATGAATTGCGGAACTGATGACAGAGTAAAAGCATGAAGTTACGAAACTTTCTTGAAGTTCGATATGTTGAAAATGCAGATATATATAGGTGAATATGTATGCATGTGTGTGTTGATTGGAAAACTGTTAGAAACTTCCAAGTTGCCTCATCTTGTGGTTGAGCTTAAATATCACCAGAATTTAGAGAAAACTTTGACTAAAAACCTGGGTAGAAGACGGTTAATAAAAGCCAAAGAAAATGACAGAAAAGTGGGAGGAACTGGCGGAAATGCTGAGAATTTTGAGAACAACGAGAAAGTATTTAATTTTTATGAAAACGTCAACTAAAATGAATAAAATAATGCAGAGGCGGCAGCAGCAGCAACAGCAGCAACTTGCCACATGCCACGGCCCAACGTGCAAGCATTTGCCGGCTTGTTGTTGCCACACACACGTGGCCCACTCGATGTTTGCTTTGCGAATGAGTGTGTGATACTATGAGTATGAGTATATACTCAGAGCACACACACTCAAACTCACATTAGACAAGGAGTTGCAAGTTGCAAGTTGTATTTACCCAATGGGGAACTGTACAAACTGTAAACGGAAGCTGAAGCTGAGGCTCAGACAGCACGCAGAGCATGTATGTAAATGTAAGCAAACAAACAAACGACTGGGAACAACGTAATTTTCATTTTAATTTTCATGAAAATTCCATTGAAGGAGGAGAACTGAAAGAACTGCAGGCAAAAAGCATGCCGCAAGGAGGTTGCAACGTGGCAAGCAGTCAGATAATCACTCAGTTGTGTTAGCTGATGACAAGTGACTGACTCACTGACTCACTGACTCACTGCCTGACTGACTCACTGACTCACTGACTCACTGCCTGACTGACTCACTGCCTGCCTGGCACACTTTCTTGGCAAATGGAAAAGAGTTAACAAAACTTTCAGCTGCCTCAAGGTGCAAGTCTCGCCACAAAACGGATGCAACGCTTTCTCCATGAGCGGCTGTCGCCCAACACAGGGCAAGATAAGGGGAGCAGACTGTGTCTAAAATAGTTTATATGTAAATCTAAAATATATATATATATTAAATATAAGATTAGTTGCAAGCAATAAAACTATAATCTTTGATTTAATTATAGTTTTATTACCCAATATCCAAGTGATGCAAGGACATAACGTTTCAGAATGTTAAACAATTTGTTTATTTCTATTGATTAAGCTTTAATCATTTTTTAGACCCTTTACTTTAAAAAAGTAAAAAAGGGTCTATTAAGTTTGTCAAAATGTGCGTAGCAGGTCGAAGGAAGTCCGGCAGACCTCATAAAGTATATATACATATTCTTGATCAGCATCAACAGCCATCTACTCGGCTGTCATGTCCATGTGTCCGTCCGTCCGTCTGTCCTGCTGTATGAACGCCTAGATCTCAGAGACTATAAGATCTAGGGTCACCAAATTTAGTGACAATACTCCAGAGGCCTCCACAAAGGTCAAGTTTGTTTTAGAATTTTGCCACGCCCCCTTCCGCCTCCAAAAATCGGGAAAACCCGAATAACAAGAGTATTTTAAAAGATACAAGTTCCAAATTCGGCACACATAAAATTTACTTTACTTCCAATGTGTGTACAAAGTTTCAACGCAATCGGACAATAAACACCGGAGATTTAGAGCAAACAAATTTTCGATTAGTTGGGAATGGTTGCAGGCAGCAACTTGAGGCATTGAAACAATATTATTATTAATTGCAGTTCTGTAGAAAACTGGTATTTGCCAATCTATCGACAACGGCTTCGTTCTTTGGCACAATGTTTAGAGTGTCGTACTCTTGCGTTGTGGTCTGAAGATCGAAACCTACCTGAAGCACACTTTTTTTCTGTTAATATTATTTTTCAAAATTTATCAATACAGTAATAAAATCAAATAAATCAATAATTTTATTATTTTTATATTCAAATTCTACCATAAATGCCAATGTAATATATTCAATAATGTATGTTTGCATTACATAGGTACATGTATATTAACATAACATTTGTATGTTAAGATTAACATATGTATGTTAATGAATTATGTGTAATATAAATATGGGACTTGCACGTTCCGTTCTCGCTAACAGTGACTTTCCCTGGTTTGTATTAAGTCTAATACATTTGTATGTTATTTTGAAAAATACTTTCCATGGTCAGCTGCTATTTAATAAAGGATGAAGAACATATTATTTTAAGAACGCATAGTAAAGAATTCTATAAATTTATGTGATTTTGTACAATCTTTATTTTTATCTCTATTAAATTTGTTGGGTTTAAGTAGAACTTTATTGACAGCACTGCAATATGCACATACAAATATGTTATACTAGCTAACCATTGTAATTAAAGAAAATATTGCTGATTGCTTAAGAAATTTTATTTATTTTATTCCAATCAATTATTTGATTGTTTAATACAAAAACCATAGCTCAGTCCAAATTTTTTCTTTCGAGAATTAATTTGGAGTTGATATTGGGTTAGATGGGATTTTTATGTGAACATAATTTTATTTGTATGTATTAAGCTATTAATTAATTAGATTATGCACCTCTAAATTGATGTATTAAATTTAAGAACAATCAGCCAAGTCAAAACATAGAACGATCATAGAAACTTAGTGGGATTTTAATTTAAATTTTAAGTAGGCTAAAGCTAGAACTCAATTATATTTTTGTGATATACAGTCCTACAATATCTGTATATACTGTTGTACTCAAATCGTTAAAAAAAAAATAGTCAAAATTTTGAAATTTGCATAACTTTGTTTAGTGGTCGGCATGCATTTTGAGTATCAGCATCAGAATCCGGAGATTAGCTCAGCCGTGGACCTCGATCTGGTTGTACGTAATCGCGGTGGTGGAGTGCCATGTGTGAGTCGTAACGGTCTAATGGTCGAGCCAACGACAGCACCAGTGGTTGCAACTGGAGTTGCAACTGCACCACTGGGCAGCACTGATCATCAGCATCAGATGCGTCTTTTGGTGCTACGAGAGCGACTGCGTCGTGCCCTATACAACTGATGATAACGATGATAAGGATTAGGATGAGGATGGGAATAAGGATGCGGATGATGATGTAGCCCAATGAAGGTCCATCCGTTCAATGGGGAAAATACCGTCCATAAATAATAGACCCAACAAGCGTTTAATTTAACACACATTCAAAGCGAAAATATTAAAGACGTTGCCAATTACTTAATATTATGCATTTAATTTTGTCAATTTATCAATTTATTTTCGATTTTTAGTCAATTTATGCTTTAATATTGAAATTGAATAGTCTACAAAATTTTAGCAGAATTTATTGCGTTACCTGTTTTCTATCAACTCCGCTCCTGAACTCACTCACACTTCTCACTTCAAGTGCTTAGATAATTATACTTATTAACGCCTCGGCATGGAATTCTGTCTTCGACTTCGACTGTTGTGTTTGGCTTCCTGTTTAACTTCAGCACAATGCAATACAATTCTCAAGTGCCTTGCATTTGATACAATTGAGAACTAATTAATAGCTGAATACCTTTCTCCCATCACTAATTAGGGTTTGCAAATCACACACAGTTTAACTTTCCATTCCGTGGTTATGCAATTAGACATTGTCTTTGGGATACTTTCAATATCTGAAGTGGAATTTCTATTTAAATGCTGTTAATTAAAGCTGTATGTGAATTTTAGAATCTTCAGAAGATTTTTATATATATTTTTTTATACCCCGTGCCCATTAAAAATGGGCAAAAAAGGGTATAATGAATTTGTGTGAATGTATGAAACAGGCAGAAGGAAGCATCTCCGACCATATAATGTATATATATTCTGAATCAGTATCAATAGTCGAGTCGATTGACACCTGTCCGTCTGTCTGTCCGTGTGTAAAAACGCGTGGATCTCAGCAACTATAAAAGCTAGAGATTTCAAATTTGGAATGTAGGTTCCTGAATACCATACGCAGATCAAGTTTATTTTAAATTTTCGATATCAAGTCCCGTTTGTTTTAAAATTAGATAAATCACCATAACATAAGCAATGTTAAAGCTAGAGACTTGAGATTTGGCACACATGGTATATGATGGGATATTGAACTCAGAAGTTATTTAAGAAACAAATTTATGCAGTGCAGCAGATGCGTCGCCGCGTATCTAAGGACATCAAGATTTAATAAAAAAGAATGTTAAATGGGCAGTACTTTGAAAAAACTTCACAGCAGGCACCGTAACGATTATAATTTTTAAAATATATATTATAAAATAAAAATAATTTGTTGAATTTTGTTCGTTTGTCAAAAGAAATGTGCTTAACAGGCAGAAGGAATTGTGACAGACCTCAAAAAGTAAACACTTTTACTTAGTCCTGACCAGCATCAACAGTGGAGTCGATATTGCCATGATCGTCCGTCCGTCCGTCTGTATAAAACCTCACAACTCAGAGACTATAAAACTGGCTCTATATGTATTCTAAGCAGAACCATGTTTCTTTTAAAATCGAATTAAATGAGTTAATTAAATACAGACAGGAATACAGACAAGGCCGTCGGCATGGGGCGGGACAGGGGCACCAATTTACCGACAATTTTTTTTTTGGAGAAACCGTCGGTCTCGTGTGAACACCGATTCTCACAGATGAAAATACAACACGATTTTTTGTGCCGGTCAAATGCCTATTAGATTGACTAATTTTTCGACCCTTTACTTTAAAAAAGTAAAAAGGGTCTATTAAGTTTGTCAAAATGTGCGTAACAGGTCAAAGGAAGTCTGGCAGACCCCATTAAGTATATATATTCTTGATCAGCATCAACAGCTGAGTCGATATAGCCATGTCCGTCCGTCCGTCTGTCCGTCTGTCTGTATGAGCGCCTAGATCTCAGAGACTGTAAGAGCTAGAGTCACCAAATTTGTTAAGGGCTAAGCAGATCAAGTTTATCTTAAACTTTTGACACGCCCCCTTCCGACTCCGTTAATCAAAAACAAAATTTTTAAAATCCCGTAGAACGAAAAAGATTAAAGAGCCCTGAATTTTTGCACACAGGACGAGAATTAGAGTCGCAACGTATCTTCATCGTATATCATCGCGATCGAATTATAATCTCGGAAATTATTAATGAAAAACTTTAAGTCCTATATAATGGTCAATTTTAAAACTGGAGCATTGAATTTTGGCACACAAGATAAGAATCGGGGTTATAATGTATCCTGAAAATTTCGTCACGATCGGATAATAAACTCGGAAGTTATTCAAAACTCAATATTACTCAGTGTCGGGCCAAAGGAAGAAGAAGAACATATTGACGTTATGGGGTACTATTAGTGTTAATATTATTTCATTTTTGAAGAATAAGTAAAGGGTCTCTCATAGTCGACTTCGACTGTAGCCTTTCCGAATGGTTTTATTTTGATAAAGATCAAAATAATAATAGTTAAAATAAATTATTGTATAGTAAACATTGAAAAGTAAAGTTTATGTCGGTTGTCAGAATGCATTGCAAAAAAGAACATAAAAATAAACGTATACATAAACATAAAAGAAGACATCGTAAGTTGCATGCAGATTACTTGCAGCTTTCAGCAAACTAAAATGCTGTGGCAGTGGCACTTACCTGCCGCGCAGAAGTTGATTATCGAGTAAATGGAAGGTGCTGCTGATGCCATCACCGCGGGGATCACAAACGCGTACATGCAACGCGGCGCGGCACAAATGGAACCAGGAAAAGTAACTGCAAAGGTACAGAGATAAAGAGAGAAGGAAATGCAAATTACAAATGGAGTCTGAGAACCAGAAATTTCCAAAAAATATAGAAATCGTAGCAAACAATTCTTTATTTTTGAAACCGTTGTTTTCTTTTCTTATTTTTTTTATCAGTGTAGTGTCATTTTGAGGGACAGTCTTGGGGAGATTTATTTTATTGGGGATTTACTCACATAAAATCGAGACTGCTGAGGTTTTGCAGCACCGCCGGATCGAGGGTCTTAAAGCGATTTCCAGTTAAAAGCAAAGAGCTCAGATTCTCTAAGCAGTCGAAGGCGTGCAAATCGAATTTCTCAATGCGATTCTCATTCAAATGCCTAAAAAGAAATAACAAATTTAGTCTCTCTCTCTCTGTGTGCGTGTATGTGTGTGTGTTTGTGTGTGTGTGTGTGTGTGTATGTGTGTGGATGTTGCATGCATTAGCTCAAAGTTCACGCTGTTCCCATTTTTGCCTCCCATTAACATTTCCAAGTTGAAGTAAACTTTCCTCATTAAAGTTGCCATCGCACGTAATGTTTGACTGACGCAGCTGCTGCGGCAGCTTGCCACTGCCATTTGTTGCATGCCACAGCATGCAAATCAACTTTGCTGCTGCTCAATATGCATTATGGCAAGTTTGTTTTGCCCCTCAAAACTTGCCACGCCTCACAATTGATTAGTTTTCTCTTGTTTTCTTTTTTTTTCCATCCGAATTTTTAAGTTTTTCTCCTTTTCTTTGGTTTGTTTCTTTGGTTTCACATTCCGAACAAAAAGCGATGTCCCTTTTGTCGGGGCATTATTGATAAATGAAATTCCTCAAGTATAAGCTGCAGCCTAAACACCCAAAACTCAGTACCCACAACCCACAACCCTCAACCCTCAACCCACCACCCAGCAGCACCCCTAACTCTTCTGCGTCCTTGGGACTAAAGCCCAAACAAATTGAAAAACTCGCAGGACAACTAAGCCGCGACAGATTTTTATATGCCTATCAGACGCCTTGGGCGTATTTTGCTATACATACCCTGTTAAATACAGTTTGCAGGGTATACACGGCGTATACGCAACAAGTTATTGTGACTAAATTAATGCAATTACTTGTATGTGTATTCTTAGTGCAATCAATTACTTAAACTTAATATACTCATAATAAATACTCAAGTAATTCACTTAATTACTACTTCGAGTAATTTGGCAATTACTCAAGTAACTAACGATTCTTATGCAATTACTGTATAGTTTAAACTGTTCATTTACTATATGTTATATATTATTCTGTTATATCTATAGTTAATGGCAATTTAACAATTATTAGGTTAAACTAAAGAAAATATTTGAACAGCTTCTCTTTTTAGTTAAATTAGACAATTTTGTGAAATTAAATTCTACAGTAATTAATTATCTGCTTTCGTCACTAGCGTGGACTGCCGTCCACAGTGATTTACTTAAGTAATTTCAAAATTATAGTTCTTTTCAGTACAACCGTTCGTCTACGAACACTACGAGAATGTGGGGAGTGAGCAAACACTCTCAACAGCGTTTTCGCTCAACAGCTGTTCCTCTCAGAGCAAGACACTCTTTTTTTTTTGTTCTCTTTCGTCCAGTCTCTCGCTGACTACTTTGATCGGACATTTTCGGCAAGCCAGTCTCTTTGTATGCATGTATGTGTGCGTCTGTGTGACTTGTTCGTGCTTAAGTTTCGCTTCAGTCGTATTTTTCATATGAATTGATGAGGTTTGAACTTAGCTAATAAAATGGGTCGTGAGGAGAACAAAAAAGTGTACTTATTTCTCAAATTTGAAAATGGAAAATCCATTTGTAATGTGTGTGGAAAGCACATCACTAATCTTAAGCCTCATTTGTTCTCACATTTTTTTCTTTTCATACATAACATACATATGTACATATATGCACATTAATTGATCAGGCCTCTTCTTTTCCCTTTCTGGCATATAGCAAGATAAAACACTTTTTGGAGACACTCAAAGGTCTCCTTTCCCACTAGTATGTATGTAGTAAGAAACTTGTTCTAAACTTTTTAGAAACAAATTCTACATAACAATATTTACTTTTTGAAGTGAAACTTCTTTACGCGCGTCATGCATTTTCGACGACCGGAGTAAAACCGACTTAAGACCGAAACGAAAAACGGTGATCATGTACGGGACCCCCACCACCGCTCCCCGTTCACTGTCGTTCTCTCACCGCATCTGCTCACTGTGGTGAGGGAGCCACTGACGAACGTTCTCTCTTCTCTCTTTACCTCTCTCTAGTCAACGACGCCACGCCAAGCATCAGCTGCTTGGTTAGTGAACTGCGCCGTGAGTGTAGTAAATACAACGAGTGAAATACGGAATTGATTGTGGTTCATTCGATATGGAACAGAATCTTAGTGTCAAAAATGAATAGTGACGAAATAGAAGTGATAAGTTATGGTGTCAATTTATATCTCGCCAGGTAAATCGATTACAGATATCAAAGATTTTATCCACCATGTACTTTTGCCATACACACAGAGAGGGGGTGGTTCAAGGTTATTGAATAAGAATTATCACGATATTCCGATGATTATTTCGGGAGATTCTAATGTAAATTTCGCGAAGAATAAATCTGTAGAATTATTGAACTTTTTCCAAAACATCCTTAATTTGGATAGTGTTAATGATAGGAACATTAGTACGACTAGACACGGGACAACAATCGATGCAGTTTTTGCACGATTCATTAAGGATTTGAGTGCTAATGTATGTATATATCTCGCACTTTAGTTACGATAACCCAATTATCACGACATTAGGAAATAATATCCGTGAAAGTGACAATGAAAATGTCACATGATTGGTAAATTGTAATTGAAATTTTCAATTGTAATATTGTTGTTTATGTATGATTGAATAATTGTAAATAGTATTGGATAATTGTAAATAAATTGAAAATTTTTGGAATAAATTTTTGTATAAGGAAATATTAAATAGAGAAAATCTATGCTTCGTCGTTGAATTATTTAACCTACAATCTTCACACTAACCGAAGACAGACAAAAGGAGATGAAAGATTAAATGAAAAGAGAGAGAGAGAGAGGAATACTAGAAGTTTCACTTCCGTCGTGCGTCGGCTTGACACACTCATTTTTTCCCTTATTAAGCTGTTTGAGTTTTTCCCAATCATTGCAGCAATTGTTGGCTCAATTTAATAATTGTTTGAATATCCCCAGACTTAACTTAACTTAAATTATTGAAGCTTTCTTTTTTTTAATTTTCAATTCATAAATTAAAATTGCATAAAATATAATTTTATTGTTAATTTGCTAGTATTCTTTTCTTTTCCTGTTTTATATTTTAAATTGTTCTTCGTGTCGACTGTTATTAACTAAATATTTACTTTAATAAATATTGTAATAAATTGATAATAATTAGAAAAATGTTCTCTGATATCGACACGCATTGAGCACGACTACTGAAATAAATAAATACTTATATTTTACACAATTACAATAAGTATTTATTAATTATTTGCATATGTAATGCAAGTAATTAAACTGCTCATATAATAAAAACCCTTTATAAATCAATATCTGAGTTGTATTACTCTGCTAATTATGTTCACTCAAACTAATCAAGCGTATTACAGGGTATTTACATAGTCAGTCATTGCAGTTATTGTCTTGTTTTCGTTTTCGTTTCTGTTTCGCTTGTTGTTGTTGAAACTTACAATCCTTGGAGATAGCTGAGGTTGCAAAAGGTTCCATCGCGTATATGGGACAATTGATTGCCGGCCAGAAATCTGGGAAAAAAAAAGTTAACACAAAAAAAAAGAAGAAGAAATTTCGCTAGAATATGTAAACTATGCGTGCCCGTTGAAATGACACCCCCACCCCCATTTAAACACCACCCCTCACCCCTTTAATACTTACAAGTGTCGCAGATGCGGAAATGTGAATGTGTTGGCTGCTATGCTAACAATTTGGTTTTGGGCCAATGAAAGCGTATGAAGATGTTGCAAGTTGGTCGGAAACATGCCCGGTTGCAGCTGTTGCAAGCGATTCTCATTCAGGTAGCTAAACATGAGAATTGGGGGACGGACACAAAGATAAAGCGTCACCTGGTGGCAAGTTGAGCGTGATATATGGCATTTTACTTACAGCACCTCCAGGCTCTGTAGTTGGCCAAAAACGTTTGCTCCAAACTCAGCTATGAGATTGCTGCGTAGGTCGCTGTACCGAAAAAAAAGAAGAAAAAAACAGAAACAGTAACAGTAACAGCAATTATACAGTGGCGTAGGCTAAGAAGGGGGTGACCTAAAAGCTCAAAGAACCCCCCTTGGGAAATTTATGAATTGAATAATGAAAGTGAACAAATTTTCAATGAGAATTATATACAGAATATGGAATAGTAATTATTAAAGTTGCATTGAATCGTTCAGATTCAGTTCGATCGAACGACTCTTCAGAGTGAACGACTGAACTAAATCCCTGACTGTCGTTCATTCGAGTCAATTGAGTCCCAATCTCGTTCAATTCATTGTGGTTCAT
Organism: Drosophila histrio; assembly: GCA_958299025.2. Lineage (NCBI taxonomy): Eukaryota > Metazoa > Arthropoda > Insecta > Diptera > Drosophilidae > Drosophila > Drosophila histrio. The sequence goes on from OY282582.1 coordinate 45,222,566, forward strand.
TCGACCCATTTGAGTCCCATTCTCGATTCGTTTCCCAAAATGATTCTCTCGTTCCATTGACTCTTTCTATTAATTTAGCTCTTTTGCGGTATTATTAAGCGGTAAATTGAATGTTGCCCATAAATCACATTTCTTTTTTGTGCAATTAATAAAATTTCTTTAAATGTTAATAGAAAACGTTCCAGTGTGTGGAATCATTTCATTGTTACCGACGACAATAGGGAGGACATTAAAACACATTCTAATATTCCGAGTAAGTATAGTAAATAGCAGAAAAAATATGGATATAGAGATTAGAAGATACAAATGTACGATAAATATGATGAAATGACTCGTTTGAATGATTAGAGACTCTAATGACTACAGTGAATGATAATGAGCAAGAGTTAACGATAGTGAACGAGGGGTGATCGAGATCGAACTGGAGTGATCGAGAGTGAACGAGAGTGAATGAGAGTGAACGAGAGTGAACGAGAGTGGACGAGAGTGAACGAGAGTGGACGAGAGTGAACGAGAGTGGACGAGAGTGAACGAGAGTGGACGAGAGTGAACGAGAGTGAACGAGAGTGAAGTAGAGTGAACGAGAGTGAAGTAGAGTGAACGAGAGTGAACAAGAGTGAGCGAGAACGAACGGAAGACCCAAATGACTCAAATGAAAGATTAGTTCGTTCAGTAAAAAATGAACCACTGTACTAATTCAGTGAATTGAACTAGAAAGTACAACTTTAGTAATTATTAAAGACAGTGTCATCATAGGCTAATGGTCAAAAAATCCCTCAGAGATACTTTTTCAGATTGAAATAATAAATGTGAAATAAATAGATTTGTATGCAGGACAAATAATAGCAATTACTTGAGGCAGTGGCGTAGCGGCTTTTAAGGTCAAAATACCCGATGAGAAATTAAATAATTCAATCATTGAAGTAAACAGTTTTTTAAAGAGATTCATATACTGAATAAAGTACAGCAATTAACTTAATTCAGTGGTATAAATTAAGGGTGGGCTTAAAAGTAAATAATACCAACTATGAACTATATTACAGAAATATGAAAAATAATTAAAAGTAACACAATAATTATTGAAATGTTTTTTTTATACGGAAAAACTAGCAGTATTATATGAGACAGTGGCGTAGATCAAGGGGGCTGCTTGAAGGTAAACAAGGGATCCGCTCAAATTCACTCTCGATGCAATTCCCTTGTAATTAGTTTTTATACCCTGTGCCCATTAAAAATTGGCAATAAAGGGTATAATGAATTTGTGTGAATGTATTTAACAGGCATCTCCGACCCTATAAAGTATATATATTCTTGATCAGTATCAATAGCCGAGTCGATTGACACCTATCCGTCTGTCTGTCCGTCCGTCTGTCTGTCTGTATGAACGCGTGAATCTCAGCAACTATAAGAGCTAGAGACTTCAAATTTGGAATGTAGGTTTCTGAACACCATACGCAGATCAAGTTTATTTTCAATTTTCGATATCAAGCATCGTTTGTTTTAAATCGTGTCAGCGAACGAGTGGGTCTTTTCTGACAACAAGCACGAGAGAGACCAATTAAAAAATGACAGTGGCGTAAGCTAAGGGACGTTTTTAGTATGATAGTAAAAAAAACCCCTAATTAATACAAGAAAATAAAAGAATAATAAAAGTAAAAGAATTTATAAGTAGTTTTTTTTTGTAAATAACATAAATTAAATGTGCCGTCAAAGGGAAGATTTCAACCACAGATGTGTCTAAGAATTTTTGAAAAACATATAAATTAAAATGAATGGAATTTTCAAGTATTTAATTAACATGAAACTTTTGTCGATTCTTTTTCGGCACGGAATTAAAGTCTTCTTAAGTCTAAACCGTTAAAATTTTCCCTTTTCGCATCAATTTGACAACAACTAAAATGCAAAATTGCTAAGAAAAAAATCTATATGCTTAACTTCTCTTTCACTTTTTGTAAATTTAAAGTGAATCTAGAATTCAGAACACGCCTGCAAATAACCACAAAATGTATAAAAAATAAAAAGCTTGGGGAGCATCAATAATTAATTGGGTCATTTATTTGAAAGCGATCCCAAAAGTAATATTTCATTGCACGCCACTGGCTGCAAACGATGCAGAGATGTTCAACGGCGGGAAAGGGGAGGGGGGGGGGGAGGGGAATGTAGGGGTTTTTCTGGACTACTTACAGCTCCTCCAAACGTTGCAGATAACGGAAATCGCCAGCACTCAGGCTGCTCAGTCGATTGCGTGCCAAAATTCTGAAGGTAGAAAAAAATTATGAAATGAGAAATAAAAGACAAGAGAGAGAGGCAAAATTCACAACTTGCCACATTAGTCGTAATGTCATTTTAATGTGCCACACAACAATAGACACACAAACACACACACACACACAGCATTTTAATAAGCCATTAAATGCAATCTGCATGCCACCATGCCACCATGCCACATGCCACAAGTCAACAGTCAAGCATCTCAGACTCTACGATTCTCCGAGTCCGGCAAAATGTCAACAGAGCCTGCTGCAAAGTTGAAAAACCAAATCGCAGCTGCTTGTGCCGCCGGTGCGGCTTAGGCCCCCTCCCCCTCGTCCCGCCCACTGCCCCTTCCCTTATACAGAGAGAGAAAAAATCTCTAAGTATTTGCGATGCTTCAAATACATACATATACTTGATATAAATACTCGTATAAATGAATAAAACAAGTGCAACCAATTTGGTAACAGCCAAACTTACATTTACTGATTCAAATGGTACCTTAATAATTTTTATATGATGAGAAAAATACACTTTCAAATTATTTCTATGATAGAATGTTTATTAGACCCTTTACTTTAAACAAGCCGATCATTCGAGAGGGCGCGACAGTAGACTACCCTGTGCAGGTCTTAAAACAAAAGCATTTTGAGAAAACTAGCTATAAAACTGCTCTTGCTGTCAGCTTTTTCCAATTGTGGGCGAAGGGGGCGTGGCATCGCGATGAAATTTTCTGGGCACATTAAGCCCAAGTTTCCTATCATGTGTGCCAAATTGCCAAATTGCAATTCTCAAGCTTTAACATTTCTAATGTTATGGTGATTTTTCTAATTTTAAAACAAACGAGTCTTGATATCGAAAATTGAAAATAAACTTGATCTGCGTATGGTATTCAGGAACCTACATTCCAAATTTGAAGTCTCTAGCTCTTATAGTCTCTGAGATCTAGGCGCTCATGCAGACAGACGGACGGACGGACAGACGGACGGACGGACAGGCGGACGGACGGACAGACAGACAGACGGACGGACGGACGGACAGACGGACGGACAGACGGACATGACTATATCAACTCGGCTGGTGATGCTGATCAATAAAATATATACTTTATGGGGTCTGCCGAACTTCCTTCGACCTGTTACGCACATATTTTGTTAACAAACTTAATAGACCCGTATTACTTTTTAAAGTAAAGGGTCAAAAAATAAAAATAGAAGTTTGAATTGTACTTAAAACTAGAATAAATCAAGAATTCAAGTTTCAAAGGACTAACAATTGACATAGGGAAATAGAATACTCAAGAAATCATAGGTAAAATAAGATCAAAATCAGTCGCTTTAATAATTTCAATTTAAGTTAGTATTAATTTTTTTTAAGAATTCATTTCTATGACATTTTTTTCGCTCTGTGTATCTATGCCATTCCGCTTGCCTCAACGTGTAACTGAGTTGTTTATGTATGTGTTTTTGTTTTGCTTTTTCATCTCGTTGCTATTGTTGTTGCTGTTGTTGTTGTTGCTTCCGTTTTAGTTTTGTTGTCTGCTGCCGTCTGCTGTTGTCTTTGGGTCTCAAAACCGACACCGGAACAGCATGCAACCTTCATGCCACATCGACCTGCCCCTCATCTTTTTTGCCTGCACGAGAAACTTTTACATTTGGTCCTGCGTGTGCTAATATTTTTATTGTCGATTGAGCTGCAACCAAAGACTCGGAGAACCTCAACTTCTAACCTCGAACCTCTAAACTCAACCCTCAACCTTATGCTGTAATGCTGTTGAAGCTGGTTGAACCACAGTTGAGGACAAACAATGGGCCACTTTATGGCCCAAAATGCCATACGATGCGTATACGCAACAAAAGCACGACAGCTGCACAAAAGGATAGATAGAGAAAGACAGTGGGAGAATGGAATAGAGAGAGAGAGAGATAGAGAGACACACACACACATGATTATTATCAGTTGGAATTCATTGAGCACCCCTTGATCCCCTTTTAACTCGAACTGACAACCGCACACACTCAAACACCCACATGATGATGATACAATCAACAATTGCGAGTGCACATAACTGTCTCTGCTCCTGTGCGAAATGTCCTTACTAAATGTCCATGTGTGTGCATGTGTGTGTGTGTGTGTGTGTGTGTGTGTGTGTGCCATATCTGTTCGCATATATCTATAGTTATTGGCAATTACAGCATTTTTCATTGAATCCACCTCAGGCCAGACCCAAAACCCAGATAATAAGCTATTTTTTTCGGTCCATTCGTTGTGCCTAAAAGTTGACAACGATATTTTTTCATTTTTCCGAAAGTACAGTTGCGCACAAAACAAAAACAATGCATTGCAAACGAGCGAGATGACAATATATACTAGGTTACATTAATGTCAAAATTGAACTTAATTTTAATGCTTTTATTTAGGTTAACTTTAAATTGCAGTGTTGAAAAGCAGTGTTGAAAAGACAGCAAAGGAAAAAAACAAATTTATTGATATATTTTTATAAATTTCACAAAATTAACGATAAGTTAATTAAGATCAATATATTAATCCGTTTGAATCTGCATAAATTTTAATAAATTTTTATATTTTATAATCTAAAAACCAGTCGGAAAGGCTACAGTCGAAATCGACTATGAGAGACCCTTTACTTATTCTTCAAAAATGAAATAACAGTTACAAATATACAGACTTATATATAAACCTAAATAAATTTGACGCTGCTCAGATTAGCTTCCGATTAATTAAATATAATCTCTTATGTTACACTTGAATTATTAACACACAAATGTTAATCTTAACATACAAATGTTAATCCTAACATACAAATGTTAATCTTAGCATACAAATGTTAATCTTAACATACAAATGTTAATCTTAACATATCTGCACATTTCCTGCACATTTCATGTCATTGTACATTCGATAATTTGTTTGCTTCAAATCTCCGGTGTTTATTGTCCGATTTTGATGAAATTTTCAGTACGCATCGAAAGGAAAGTAAATTTTATGTATGCCGATTTTGGAACTTGTATCTTTTAAATTACTCGAATTATTCGGGGTTTTCCGATTTTTAGGGGCGGGAGGGGGCGTGGCAAAATTCTAAAACAAACTTGACCTTTTCGGGGGTCACAGGAGTATTGTCACCAAATTTTGTGACCCTAGCTCTTATAGTCCCTGAGATCTAGGCGTTCATACAGCAGGACAGCAGGACAGACGGACAGACGGACAGACGGACATGGCTATATCGACTCGGCTGGTGATGCTGATCAAGAATATATATACTTTATGGGGTCTGCCGGACTTCCTTCGACCTGTTACGCACATTTTTTTTTTGACAAACTTAATAGACCCTATTTACTTTTTTAAAGTAAAGGGTCTAATAAAAATAAAATAAAAGTTATTAGTTAAGAACTGAGATTATATGTCTCAATGTATGTAACAGGCAGAAGGAAGCATCTCCGACCCTATAAAGTATATACATGCTGAATCAGTATCCATAGTCAAGTCGATTGACACCTGTCCGTCTGTCTGTCTGTCTGTCTGTCTGTCCGTCCGTCCGTCCGTCCGTCCGTCCGTCTGTCTGTCTGTCTGTCCGTCTGTATGAACGCGTGAATCTCAGCAACTATATGAGCTAGAGACTTCAAATTTGGAATGTAGGTTCCTGAATACCAAACGCAGATCAAGTTTGTTTTTAATTTTCGATATCATGTCGCGTTGGTTTTAAAATTAGAAAAATCACCATAAAATTAGCAATGTTAAGGCTAGAGACTTGAGACTTGGCACACATGATAAGAAGCTTGGGCTTAATGTGTCCTACAAATTGCATCGCGATGCCACGCCCACTTCGTCCATAAATCGGAAAAGCTAATAACAAGATCAGTTTTATAGCTAGAGACTTGAGATTTGGCACACATGGTAAGTTTCCTACTCTCAATGTGTGCTAGTACGATCGGATATTGAACTCAGAAGTTGTTTAAGAAACAAATTTATGCAGCGCAGCAGATGCGTCGCAGCGCAGTAGCAGCGCAGTCGCTACGCCGCCCGACGATATAATGAACGAAAAGACGCGTTTGTTCAGGTATGTTTGATTTGCCTTTCGTCTGCTGTGGCGCTAAACATAAACAATCAATAGTCGCAGTCCAGTGTTGCCAGACTATCGCAAGCTACCTACTCTCGATGCAAGCTAAATCGACTTCAAGCGATATATTTAAATCCCATTATAATGAAAATACTTTTCTTTGAAGACCTGCACAGGCTATCCTACTGTCGCGCCCGCTCGACTGATCGGCTTGTTTTAAAATAAATTGAAATTAAATTTGCAAGTTCTTTGATTAAATTTTGGTAGCTGATATTCTAGGTAGAGTAACAGAATGCGTTTTGTAACTTGATAAGTTTCTTTGACAAAGAAATTGAGCACATCGGCATATACATAGTTGAAAGTAAAATTTTATAATAATACATTAACTAGTTCATAAATAAAAGATTATAGCTATAAACTTTTAAGCAAAGAAATCTAATTACTTTTGGAGTATTTATATTTTAGCTTAAACCGTTTTTAATTAAGTTCAATTCAATGAAAGTTGAATACTTATATTTCTATAAGCACTAAAATTCTGTTGCTTCCAAAATGTTCACCTATGATTATGTTAGTTTAATTATACTAAACTACCATTTTACATTCTACTATCTGTCGACTCTGTTAAACTCTCATTGACTTGCAATATTTATGTAGGGAATTTGCATACCGAAACTGCGGAAAAGTAAATAAAACGTTTGTATTTAGCATAATAACCTATGCTTATAATAAATTCTGTTTTAGTCACGTACTTAAATTGTCGATATTAATTGTATATTTATTGTAATTTTACTAGCAAGGCATCGCATAAATAGTTAATGCAGAATTATTTACAATATACAAAAAACCATGCGAATATTGAACTAAATTTCGTTTTATTGGCATTGCAAAATGGTAATCGCAATATTCATAGCTAATAAATAAGTCAAGCAGTAAATATCCTATGTGCAGATCTAATAAGTACAGCAGAGACAATGGCCTGCTGCACCTGAGTGTTATACTATGCGGCGTATACGCAATTTATGAGAGCACTTGGGAATAGGCAATGTCGAAAAGGAAATTAATAGTTGTTTCTAATTGTTAAATATAACAAATAATCTAAAATAAAATATATAATATAAAAAGAGTCTTAATTTAATGAACAAATTGATTTTGTTATAGGTAAAAGTAGTACTATTCTTAAAAATATTCCATTTTAACTATGTGAACTCAACACTCACTGAAGCTATGCTGATGAAACTAGGTACAGTTAGTTCTTATAGAGAAAACTAGTATATATGTTGAAATCAATCAGATTGGTTGACTTTATCATATAGCTGCCATATGAACTACGAGTTACAAATTAAGTTGTTATAAGCCAAATTGTTTTGATATAGTAAGTACATCAGTTAAGCTAATCAGTTTTTAGTTTTCTATATCTCTGACATAGCTGGAACAAGTCTCTTAAAAATTTTACCATTATATCATTTAAAAATTCAGTTTTTATATGAGAAATATATTATCAAATTAAATTTTTGTAGTAATATATAATATAACTGATGTATAAAAAACTATTTTAGAGCTTATTAAGTACATACAATTTATAAAATATTACAAGCACTCACTTTCTAAATTATGATCTAAATATTTGATCATAACACAACCTTTAAATATAAATTTACATATATCTAATTTGATGCTTGGCAACGACAGATTTTGCTTTCAATATTCTCTATCGATAAAGGTGCATTTAGTGTGACCAGAGTATCAATAAATCTCATGCATTTAACGGTCGTTGACTTAATTACAACGATAAGTTCAATAAGTAATACTTACAACAATCTCAATTGATTGCCCGGGGCAAAGAAATGCTCTGGTAGACGGGATAATTTATTATCGTCCATATAACTGAAAAAAAAAAAACAACAAGGACCAAGGCCAATTTCAACAACAAATAAATTAAGTGCACATAAATAATAAGACTTAATTATGAGTTATACCAAGAGCCCCAACATTCGCTCCCTCACCCCACCCAGCAATGTGTTTCTACTTACAGTGTCTTCAATGGAACTGCGGCCAGTCTATCGAATGCATGCGAGGCAATCTCACGGATTGAACAAAGCTTCAGTACACTGTGCGTAGGAAGATAAAGACACAGAAGATACAAATACAAATACAGAGAAGGATAAAAATACACGTACAAAAACAATGCATTTAACTTAATAAATATAAAATTCAATTGTCAAGTTTCGCTGCAAACAAAAAAAAGTTACTTCACATGCAAAAGTTGCTGTTGAAAGAATTTTTGTTTTTCTCCTCTGCGAACGTTGGGCGTTACTTGATGTGCTACTTTGTGGCATGTGAGAACGCAAGCTAACGGAACGCGCACAGATTCAACTGTATTCAATTTTCACAGCCCGCACATTCATAATGATACATTGCATTCAGTTTTCTACCACAATACTCGTATAGTTTCAGTCCGGAAATAGAACTTCTCCTTTGTACGTATACCTTGAGACCATAAAATGGTTAGTTGTGACAATCCACTCGTAAAATAGTATACACTATATTCATATTTGTATTTTGGCAGTTTAAAGTTCTGGTAAAATTCCTCATTTACTTTCTTGACTCAAATACTTCAATTGTTTTTATTGATTATGTGATCAGATCGAGTCGTACATCGATCGAAAGCTATTGTTTTAACTATGAAATTTGCAAGGCAAGTTTTTTTGCATATAAAATAAATAAAAGCGTAAATAGTTATTTTTAGTCACAAAAAAGCTATATCTTTTTACACCATGTGCAGGTGGCCAAACTATTTATTTGTTTCATTTTAAAATAGTTCATATTATAATTTGACATATTTCGACACAAAATTTTAATATCAGATATTTATATGCCTTGAATATTCTTTCGTCACTACAGTTTTACAATGTGCAGGTTGCCATATTATTTGTTTTATTTTAAAATAGTTCGTATATTAAATTTGACACAAAATTTTAGTATCAGAAATTTTGGGGCTTAAATATGCTTTTGGCACTACAGTTTTACAATGTGCAGGTTGCCATACTATTTGTTTTATTTTAAGATAGTTCGTATATTAAATTTGACACAAAATTTTAATATCAGAAATTTTGGGGATTGAATATGCTTTCGTCACTACAGTTTTACAATGCGCGGGTGGCCAATCTATTTGTTTCATTTGAAAATGGTTGAAATATATTGAATTTGACGTATTTCGACATAAAATTTTAATATCAGATATTTGTATGGCTTGAATATGCTTTCGTCACTACAGTTTTACAATGTGCAGGTTGCCATACTATTTGTTTCATTTTAAAATAGTTCGTATATTAAATTTGACACAAAATTTTAATATCAGAAATTTTGGGGCTTGAATATGCTTTTGGCACTACAGTCTTACAATGTGCGGGTGGCCAAACTATTTGTTTCATTTGAAAATAGTTCATATTTTAAATTTTACACAAAATTTTAATAACATAAATTTTGGGGCTTGAGTATGCTTTCGTCACTACAGTTTTACTTAGTGTAGGGGCTTTTTTCTTGGAAACTTAACACCAGAGTTAAGTAAGGTTGTTTTCTAGGTAATTTTTGGGGAAGATGTGAAATCTATTGTCATTAGTAGCAGAAAACGTTTTTCTTTAATTGTTTTTTTTGTTTCTCATTCTGTTTATTCTTTTTATACCAGTCTATAAGGAATATTTTACAAATCTCGAAGAACTCAACAGTAATGCAAATGTATTTGTTATTAAAATCAATTTGGGTTGCTTTGAAATATCAAAACAATTGTTGACAGATATTAGAGAATTTATGGAATACAATTTAAATAATTAACAATTAAATTGAAATAAAAGAACTGCAAAGAATATATTTGATAATCACTTTGTTTACATTTGAAATTAATGGCATTCCAATTTTGTGACTCCGAAAATATGTCCGAAAAATAAAATCCATTCTTTCCCCACTCTGTTTCAACATCTCTATTAATAGCAATATTTATTTCGATGGTTAAACTTATCTCCCACCTACACGATGACTTATCCACTCCATTTCCATCTCTATCTCGACTTCCGCCTTTCTCCCTGTGTCTTCTTTTCATTCTCCCACTTGCTTGGCGATTTTATCCACTCAAATTTTCATAGCTTTTCATTTATAACTGCCACGTTTTTCCGACCATTTCACTGACTGCCTGCGGTTAATTTAATTTTCACACATGTCCAACCAACTGCCTACGCACTTGACGCCCGGAATTGCGAGTGGAATTGGAAGCGTTATTGGAAGTGCGACTGGAATATCGCGCCATCTTTGTTTCCTTTGCGTTTCCAATATAATTAGGGTATGGCACAAATTTGTCAATTTCAAAAATGTTGACACGTAAACAAGATGGCCCCCAGAGAAGTTACCAAAAACACGTCGCAACACTTGACAGCAGCTTATGTGTGGCAGCTGGGGCAGGGGGGAGGACGAGGAGGAGTCTGTGCAGAGTCAGACACATGTGTGACCAGGCAGTGAAATGATGGATTTCCAAGTGCTTAGGCTTAAGCAACGTCCACCAATAGGCGATATACGAGTGCTCGTAACTATGGTCCGACAGTCCGACAGTCCGACATTCCCTGACCCAACAGATGAACCATTAACTACAAAGTGTGGCCACAGAGACGAGCATTGAATCAACGAGAACTACACTGCTAGAAACTGAACACTGTTAAGAAGTAGATTTCAAAGGGAAGCTACAAAATTTAAGTGTGATATAGGAAACATGCAATTGTAAAACTAAATTCACTTTACCCACATGCAGTTTTGGTCATTTTCAGTAAAACTTTACTTTCTGGTTGTAAACTAACCAACTTATTGCAAGCTAACGTATTTTCGGAGTCACAAATATCGCCTGACATAAATTTATTGTAAATTTCAATACAATTATTCTATAAAACTTTAAAGATTTAAATGATAATTCCTAAAAATGTGAGATTTCAGTTTTCGGACTTGTTTTCGGAGTTGCCAAAATCGGCTGTCATAAGTGACGATCGGCGAAGTAAATATATTAAAAAATGTCATTGAAATTATTCTACAAATCTTTGGAAATCTTGATGACACTTCCTAAATATGTGAGTTTTCATTTTTCGGACTTGTTTTAGGAGTTGCCAAAATCTGCTGTCATACGTGTATTTAGAATTTTACAAACATTATTCTACAAATCTCTAGATATTTAGATGATTATTACTTAAAATTTAAGATTTAAGTTTGTCGGACTGGATTTCGGAGTCGCATAAATTGGCTGACGTAAATGTATTAAAAATTTCATTGAAATTATTCTACAATTCTCTAGATAGATTTATGACAGTACCTGAAATGTGAGATGTTAGTTTCGAACTTGTTTTCGGAGTAACAAAATGCGGTTGCCAAAAGAGTATTTAAAATTTAATTTAATAAATTTTCTACATAACTCTAGAGATTTTTAGGATGTTTCGTGAAATTTCGGACATGTTTTAAGAGTCACAAAAATTGCCAAATATGTAAAAAAGTATATCAAGATTCAATAGAAATTTTCTACAAATCTCTAGAGATTTAAATGACATTTCCGGAAATGTCAAACATATTTTTGAACTCACAAAAATCGAATACCGTACATTTATTTTAAGTTTAACCAAAAAATTATACAAATATCTAGAGATTTTGATAACAATTCCCGAAATGTCATTCAATTCTAGAACATATATTCAAAGATATACATTTTTTAAATTTTTTAAAATTTTAATATTTTAAATCAGGAGCGTTCGACAAATCTATAAAGATTTTGATGACAATTGCTTTTGAAAACAACCAAGTGAAATGTCTGTATTCCTGAGTCAGAGATAATATTTTAGGAAAAATGTTAATAAATTACCTGAAGCTATCAAAGGTTATTTTGTCTTTTATTTTCAAACTTTACAACCATACCATCTCCCTTTTCCATTGAAAACAAAAACGAACTAATTTTACTGCCTTGAAACTCATACTTTACCCACCGTACACTCCAATTACGACCACTGTAGATGTTGCTACTTGCCGCATCTTATGACATTTTAAAGTTCTCTCAGTGTTCACTCGGACGTTCTGGTCGTATGTTAAAATACGTTTACGGCTTTTGCCTGAACGAGTGGGAGAATGTCCTTTTGGCACAGTGGCTCATAAACTGCAACCGGCTGCAAGACATAGTTACCAACACCTTCTGCTCCACCCCTCAGCACATTTCTGCCCTTAACTCTTGTCAAGTCTGTGTGTATAATTTGTATTGGGGGGGCCCAGCATGTGTCTGCTTAAAGGAAACACAGCATGACGTTAATATCTCTAGCTCTCTCTCCCTCTCCCTCTCTCTGTCTCTCTCTACCTCTTTCTATTGAGCTGCCATCTCTAAAATGTTAATATTTGCTATTGCTATTGCCGATTTTAATGAAGCTGGCATGGAACTTAAGAGCTCCATTTCCAGATGTCACTACTTACAGACTCTCCACATCGGGCAGGGCGCTGAAGAAGGTTTCGTTGATGATGTCAAAGCTGTTACCCGTGAGGTCTCTGAAAGGGAAGTCAATTAAAATATATTACAGCAAGTTCATTACAAACAATCAATAGTATGTCATGAGTTAAATATTCTCAGCGATAAATATAAAACAAAGCGATAAAATGTTTATTATACTATACATATGTAAGAGATAAGTCAACTAAAAGTGGATTGATAAAATAAGAAAACTTTTCAGTAAACAAATTAATTTGTAAAAAAATCATGCATATTTTTTAATATCTTAAGTTATAAATACATTAAAATTACATTAAAAAAATAAATATTTAATTATTATTTTAATAATTAGTACTTAATATTAGTTTGGGGAAAAAGTAATTCATTATTTTTGTGTGTGTCAACTTTGGTATGTTTTGATTTGTAAACTATTGGTCACACTGATTTACACTTGGGCTGCCTGGAAAGGTGGGATTCCCCTTTAAAATACACTGTCCTCCATTTTTTTAAACGATTCCGATTGAGAGATACATTTTGTTAAACATGGAGACCAACAATGAACGAGTTTGCTATATTTATATATATATATATATATACATACTCTTTTCTAAAATGGATAGAACTTCCATCGGCGAATCCTTAACCAAACGTAATGAAATCAACCAATTTCTTAAACGGATGTTGACTGGTGATAAAAAATGGGCCACAAACGCAGTGAATCAGCTCAAACGGTAGCCAAACCAGGACTAAAAGTCAGGAAGGCGTTTAGAATTGAAGGGGATTTATTTACCATGAGCTGCTTCCATATGGGCAAACACTCAACTCGAACTAGTGACTCTATTGACAGAATTCGCCAATAGGAAATGTATTGTGTTTCATCAGCTCAACAAATTAAGGGAGTTTGGATTGGAAGTTATAATGCATCCACCGTACAGTTCGTATCTGGCACAAAGCGATTATCATATATTTTTGTCCTTACAACAAATTTTTATCAACAAAAAAACTAATTCAAGTGAGCACCGCGAAACTATATTGTTTGAGTTTATTAACAGCAGGAATCAGAGCTTTTTTCAGAGTAGAATTTAAAGATTATTCTCAAAATGGCAAGAAGTCGTTGAACATATTTGACATAAATCGGACCACCCAAGCCGTAATAAATTAACTTTGAAAATAGGGTCAAAAATGGATTTCTTTTTCCCCATACTAATATTATATCTGATTTTAATTTTTAAGTTAATCTACTACTAATTGTTCTTAATACCCTTGCAGAAGGTATTAAAATCAACAAAGTGAACAGGGATGATAAATTAAGCTGAAGAATTAGAATTGAATAAGTTGAAAGATGAAATGAAAATTATAAAGTAGGTAAAGTGAACTTAATGAAAAAGGGAATGAGAGCAAATACAAGTGGCAAACAGACAGGCAAAATGAGAAAAAACAAGCCGATCAGTCGAGCGCGCGCGACAGTAGGAAACCCTGTGCAGGTCTTCAAAGAAAAGTATTTTCATTATAATGGGATTTAAATATATCGCTTGAAGTCGATTTTACTTGCATCGAGAGTAGGTAGCTTGCGATAGTCTGGCAACACTGGATGGTGATTTATCTAATTTTAAAACAAACGGGACTTGATATCGAAATTTTGAAAATAAACTTGATCTGCGTTTGGTATTCAGGAACCTACATTCCAAATTTGAAGTCTCTAGCTCTTAAAGTTGCTGAGATTCACGCGTTCATACAGACGGACGGACGGACAGACAGACGGACAGGTGTCAATCGACTCGGCTACTGATACTGATCAAAAATATATAAACTTTATAGGGTCGAAGATGCCTCCTTCTGCCTGCCTCCTTCTCCTTATTCACACAAATTCATTATACCATTTCTTGTCCATTTTTAATGAGCACAGGATATAATAATATTAAGCTGGATGAGGTATAGAAACGAAATAGAGAATAAAAGTGAACTTGACAGGAGAAAAAAAGGAAGGAAATGCAAAAATAAATAGCAAAAGCAAACCATGGAGAAAGAAGATTATAAATTTTAGAAATGTTGGAAAAATTGATCATTTTCTTATGCTATTAGGAAAGTGCCAACAATTTATTTACAAGAAATGAAGCGTTGCAATCACAAATAAATTTATACAATGCCATTTCATTCCATTGTGTTTCATTCCATTCTGTAACTTTAAGTAGTACTTACAGCGTTACCAGATTGTTGCTGGGTAAATGCATTGGCAGCGCTGTGAGATGTTGGAAACGACACAAAATTTCATAGCCACGGCATGGACAACTGAAGTTGGCATTGATCCAGGCTGTAAAAGAAAGGGGGGGTAAGAGAAGGAAAGCAGGAAATGAAAAGGAAAGAAGTTGCACATTAACGAATATTCACTGTGGTTAGAGCTTGCTCGTTATATTTGATATTCACATTGTGAATAATTGTGCTTTCAATTAAGCTGCAATGCTGTTGAATGAAAACTTGCAAATTTACATGCGAATTTTCTATAATAATAATAATAATGCAGAAGTCATAACCTCAATGGTGGTCTACCGTCCGCTTGTTGGCGCCACTCGCCTACTCGCCCAGTCGCCCAGTCCCATAACAACGGTCCTTAATTACTTTGACCTTGTTTTTTTTTTGTTTTACTTCTTTTTTATGAAGAAAAAATACATTGAATTATACTCACAACACTCGCCAATTGGTATGTCATCCATGCCTTGACGTCCGAACGGGTTTTTGCGGAACAAGTGATCCCAATACTTGGCATCCACTTCATTTACACAATTCCATTCATCGGACCCATCATCGCAGTCCACACTCCCATCACAATTCGCACGCTGAGTCACACACTCGGCTGTTGTATTGCAATGAAAATAGCCCGCCGGGCAATTGTCCCTATCGTCGGGCAACAATATCGCCGAATCTTGTTCATCATTCAACTTGACGTCTTCATTTCGGCTTACAGTTCCCACTGCATTTCCATTCCCATTGCCAAGCATAAAAACTGCATTCCTTTGTGCCATGCTGGACTTCACTGTAAATTTCGACTGTTCCACATTTCTCGTAATACTTGCCAAGGACATTGTTGTCAGCGAGAGAAGAGCACAAAGGCTTAGACTTGCTGGAAAATATAATATATTTAGAGAGTTGATGATAAAATATAAGTCACAAATATCTATCATCTATGAGATACATATCAAAATATTGAGCTGAGCTACGCTTGTCAGCTCTCCCATAACCAATAGTATCTTAAACACCAGATGCTTTCTATTTAATCTAAAGATACATAAGTATTTTGTAGCTTATTTAAAATTGTATGCCTTGTACACATTTAAAATGGGCAAAAAAGGGTATACTGAATTTGTGTGAATGTATGTAACAGGCAGAAGGAAGCATCTCCGACCCTATAAAGTATATATTCTTAATCAGCATCAATAGCCGAATCGATTGACACCTGTTCGTCTGTCAGTCCGTCCGTCCGTCTGTCCGTCCGTCCGTCTGTATGAGCGCGTGGATCTCAGCAACTATAAGAGCTAGAGACTTCAAATTTGGAATGTAGGTTCCTGAATACCATACGCAGATCAAGTTTATTTTCAATTTTCGATATCGTTTGTTTTGAAATTAAAAAAATCATCATAACATAAGCAATGGTAAAGCTAGAGACTTGAGATTTGGCACACATGATAAAAAGCTTGGGCTTTAAGTGCCCAGAATATTTCATCGTGTTGCCACGCCCCCTTCGCCTTCACAATTGGAAAAAGCTGATAACAAGCGCAATTTTATAGCTAGTTATCTCAAACTGCTTTTGTTTTAAGACCTGCACAGGGTATCCTACTGTCGCGCCCGCTCGACTGATCGCCTTATTTTATGTATACATATATATACTTATTTTATATTTTATTTAATTTTATTATTACACGTATTTTATCTAGAAACATAAGTACAATTATCTATATTTATTTGCCAAATAATTGTCAAAGATTCTAACATTACACATTGCGAAAAAATCAAGTCAAATTCGTAATTAAAATCCGACACTTTAGTCTTGATCTCTCACTAAGAATAAGATTACTGAAGTCTAGGTTTTCGAGCTTAGTTAAATTAAGATTTCTTAAGTTCAAAATTTTACGTACTTTAGTATTTTGCAACTTAAAAGTAAACGTACTTGAAGTAAGTGCATTTATTCTTGATTTAAACACAATTTAAACTTGTTCTGAGTAAAATTCTGGATTTAAGATTGTACGAGCCTGTTCTGTAAGTATTCGCTATAAAAAAAAGTGGATTCGAGCTCCGAACGAAAATGCTTTGTTTTCATTCTAATTTTTAGTAAGTCTAGACTTTTACTTGATTTAAAACCAATTTCTCTTATAGCAAGATTACTTGGTTTCAGAAATTTTACCTCATTTTCATTAATTTGCCTTGTATCAAGTATGCATTTTCTGTATAACAAATACTTTTAATTTAAAGTAAGGTACGACTTACTCGCTCTATGTAGGAATTAACTATGTATATATTCAGAATCTGTAGAACTAAGAAATAGTTTTATTTTAGCGCATTTTTTCTGCAGAAATTAGAGAATTTTAATGACCTTCCAATGCGGAAATTTTCTGCTCTTTTTTAGCCAGATAGAAACTTCCCTTCAATGAAATCTTAGACAGTTTACAGAAAGAACGTTTTATCCAAATATCTACAAATTTTTCTCTAAAAAAAAAACAGATAATAAAAACTATATCTTATACTTTGTAGAAATTTAAATTTAATCTTAAATTAAATGACAATTCTCTTGGGAATTCTTCCTTCCCAAATGAGATAAATCCTATACCATCTACTAGCCACATAATCACATCCACTTTGGAGTCTGAGACTCGGCAAATTCTTCAAAAAAACTACAACTAGTGCAGAAATATGCTAGCCCAAATCTTTAAATGATACTGACGACAATTCAGTCTTAACCTTGACTTATTGTACATATACAGCTGAATTAGGTAAATCTCATATTGTATATTATCTAAATATTTTGGTATTCCAATTTATATTAAATAAAATACACAAAATCCGATGAAAATATATATGTACATATATTTTTGCTGCCAATCTGCGTCTCAAGGCCAAATAATTATAATACGCGTAGTAAAATATCAAATATTATTGTATTGTGTATCTAAACAGAGAAGAAATGCAGTTTTCTAAATAGAACGCAGCTCGATGAAAAAGTTATTCGATTTGATTACAATTTTCAGGCCGAATCGATGCAATGCTTTAATAAATCTCGTTTTAAGTAGGCCAAAACAAGTGGCTGGCTAAAAGCATTTAAGGCAATTGAAATTAACCAAGCAACGGGTAGATTAGTTGAAAGGTTTACTAAGTAAAGAAGTAGAAGCAGAAGTGAAATGAAATTGAAGTTGGTGTAGATTTCAATAATGCTAAGTTTGGAAGTCTTTTTAAAGAGACATACACTTAATAATAATAATTTAATAATTATATAATTATTTGTAGGCTTTAAATGGCAATTTAAATAACGCAAAATGAGCTATATTTATATAGCAAATGTATTTGTATTATTTAATTATAGTATATCACATTAAATACACATTTATTCTCTTCATTTACTTGCCTGTCTATCTTATAACTAGGTGAACTCAACTCTCCCTTAAGCTGATTGCCTGAAACTTGTTACAGCTGCAACTTAGAGCTTAAGATACATATACTATGTTGAAACCAAACTAATACAAACGAAGGAAAGATTGCTTTAAAATTTAGTTTTTTGTATGAAACACTAATTACTCTTTTTTTAAAAGTCTTGAAAACGTTCAACAAGCTTTAGTCTAGGTATTTTTCAGACCCCTTACTTTAAAAAAGTAAAAAGGGTCTATTAAGTTTGTCAAAATTTGCGTAACAGGTGGAAGGAAGATCCCATAAAGTGTATATATTCTTGAGCAGCATTAACAGCCGAGTCGATATAGCCATGTGCGTCTGTCCGTCCGTCCGTCTGTCCATCTGTCTGTATGAGCGCCTAGATCTCAGAGACTATAAGAGCTAGAGCCACCAAATTTGGTAAGGTGGTTCGACAATGGGCTAAGCAGATCAAGTTAATGTTAAAATTTTGACACGCCCCCTTCCGCCTCCGTAAATCGAAAACAAAATGTTTGAAATCTCATAAAAAGAAAAATTTTACAGATAGAGTCCTGAATTTTGGCACACAAGACAAGCATCGGGGTCCCAATGTATCCTATTTCAATTTCAATACGATTGGATAATAAACTCGAAAGTTATTCAAAAATAACTTTAAATCCCATATAATGGTCAATTTAAGAACTGGTGCCTTGAATTTTGGCACACAGGACAAACATACGGGTCCTAATGTATCCTTAAAATTTCATCGCGATCGGATAATAAACTCGGAATTTATTCAAAACTCAATATTGCTCAGTTTCAGGCCAAAGGAAGAAGAAGAGCATATTGACGTTACAACGCGTTATGGGAACTATTAGTGTCACTCTTACTTCCTTTTTGAAGAATAAGTAAAGGATCTCTCATAGTCGACTTCGATTGTAGCCTTTCCGACTGGTTCTGTTTGAAAAACTATATTAGCTTATGGAGTTATTTTAAATAAAACAAGTCGGGACGGAAGCGACAGTAGGGTGCCCTGAGCAAATATTCTATGTTATTTTCGACACGCCAAAGATTTCATACCCTTTCAACCGATATCTTTCCTATAGCAGCTATATGATATAGTGATCCAATTTTTACCAAATTTGGTCAGGCTGTAAGAGTTTGGTTGAGGTATGTCGAAAAACAAAATAATTTGTCATACTAAAGTATAATTTTCAACCAATCTTTCCTATGGCAGCTATTTGATATAGTGATCCGATCCGGCTGATTCTGACATATATACTGCCTGCAGCAAAAAGTCAAATCATCCAGATAGCTCTAAAACTAAGAGACTAGTTTGCATAGAAACAAAGAGACAGGCGGACTGACAGACCGATGGACAGACGAACTTGGCTGTTGATGCTGATCAATAATACGTATACCTTATAGGATCTGACATGCCTCCTTTCACATGCAAGGGTATAATTACTATATCAAACTATTAGACTCTTCAGCGAACCAAACAAGTTGTAGTTCCAGTTCCCATTCTGAAGCACTCGGAATATACATTTATCATACGAAACGAGTGCATTTACTGCAGAGCACTTTTTACGATGCATTCTGCCAGATGGAACGGAATGGAATGGAAT
>OY282582.1:45247627-45278141 GCA_958299025.2 Drosophila histrio
AAATAAATAATTAATTAAATAAATTCATAAATGAATAAATAAATAAGTAAAAAATTAAATAAATTAAAAAATGAATAAATACAAAAATAAATAAAGCAATCGAATTTCGGTATATTTTTTAGTGTATGCACTATAAGAGCTAGATGCACCAATTTCGGCGGACAAACGCGTAATATCACCACGCACTTTATAGTGTTTTTTTTTTTTAAAATTTAGCCAAATTGGCAATAACTAAATTATTTCCACTGATTATAAGCTAAAACGTTCTTTCTGGTAATGAACAATTCCTTTAATAATTATTAAATAGCCGAATTAATTTACATATATACATATAACGAAAGATATGGCTGTTTTTTTTAGGTGTTTAAGCAACTCGTTGGGGATTAAAATTAATATATACAATTAATAAATATATGTATGTATATGAAGGTTATATGTATGTATGTTGTATTTTGTTAAACATTTGATCAAATCTATAGATACAATCAATAATAATCAATATTTAATTTGGGTAACGGGTATCTTTTAGTCGGCTACTCGACTATAGCGCTCTTGCTTGTATTTTTTTTTTTTGGGTCTGGCTATGTAAACAACTTTACGAATTGTCGATTATTGGTCGATGGGTCGATGGGTCGACGGGGTCGCTGGGTCGGCTATTTATTGAACTGTCTTCTACCTTAACTAAAGATTCAATAATTTAAATATATTGCGCGTGACGTCTGCGTCTGTTTTGTACGAGGCATTGGCATGCCAAATAGAAGGTGCTAACTACATCTTTAAGAGCCTCAAGGAACGCATCTTTAAATGCATACCCTGTAGTGCTACTTCGGATTGCTTGGGTATGACAAGTCCAAGCAAAAGTTGTCTTCTTCTAATCTTACGTACGTTAAAACTATTCAGTCTAGAGAAACCCTGGACAATATTACGATAGTACAATATGTACCTGATGAAATGTCTCATTCTTCTGCGACATTTGGGAACTTCAACTACACTAAAATCCACATATTTAATATGATTGTTGTGCGATCTTTATGAAATTATTGGGATATTAATATAACACACTAATATAAAATTCTAAATACTAAAACGTGCTTATATCAATCTACCATAAATGAAGACCTTCATTTACATAAAAGACTTGATAACTTGATGACATTGCTTGAGAGATTTTTTATTAAATTTTCAGTATATAAAGATGACAAGTTAATAAATAAATCTGTTATAAATGAAGTCATTATCTCCAAGTATGAGGCTGTAAATATTTTTACTAAAATAAAGTGTTCTTCAGATATTAAAGGAAATATTTATAAAATATTTATATATAAGTATGTTTAAGTCAACTAATCTGTTCTCAACATATTTACAACTTATTCTTGTAAATGATGCTTCAATTCTGATAACCCTTTTTGAGCCCTTTAGATTTGTACAGGGTATAAATAGCAAAATGTTTTAGATAAAGAAAATTGTATTTTGTTGATTTTCAATTAATGTGTAGATGATCCTCTCAAAAACCTTCTCAGTTGTGACGTAAGTGCCATCAGATGATCCAATAGCAAATAAGTATGCATACTACTATATACAGACTCAGAAGTCAAATAAGATAAGCGAAGTATTCTACACATATTTAGGGGGGAGGGGGGGGGGAAACTGCCGCATGGTCATGAGGAAAACTCATGCTGGAAAATGACTCGAGAAATTCCAAAAGTTTTATTCACTTCGCGCCGATGTTTAGATTCAAATGTTTTTCAACTGTTTCTGTTTTTTTCAATAATTTTTTTTTTGTTTTTCAGCCGATGGAGTGGAGTGTGTTGAAATTTGGCAATACGAACTAGAGATCTACATAGACATATATCTACAGTCTACAATCAGTTGGAATTTTAAATACAATTCATTTGGTTTAAAAAGTTCTGTAAACAAACAATTTCGAACAAAATTAAATAAGAAGAATAAGAAAATACTTAAGAAGGAAAGAAAAGAAAAAGAAAAACAAAAAAAAACAAATTTGCTGATAATAAACACAAATGGGGCATGTTGCCCATTGCCCATTGCTTTGCCCCTTACCCTTTCCCTTCCCCAATCCCTTCCGTTGGCTGCAGCTACATACGTGGCAAAGTCTGTAATTTATTTTTAAATTCGGCGAGTAAGAAAACTACACAAAAAGTTTAGAAGTGGCCCACTTAAGAATAGATACAACCGCATACCAATGGGTTAATTGTTAACCCATTAAAGCCCCACAAAACCAACCGGCAAAAATAGACAAAAACAACGTAGTACCAAGTAATTTGTTTGCAATACCAAATTTAATTGATTATTGGGCCTAAAAACAACTAGACATACACACACTCAAACACACACACACACACACATGCAGCCAAGTACCGTTAGCTGGTGAGGTGGCATGCCACAAGTATTAATCATAGTCAGCATGGCCTAAAAAGTCAATAAGTGGCAACAAAACCAATGCCCAAATGAATATAAATGCCAGACAGACATTGTGACAGGGGCCGCAAACAGGACAGGGACAGGACTCCAGTATTTGCAACCATATCCGCATCCGCACGCAACCATATCCGCATCCGTATCCGCATAGCGTTAAATTAAGCGCGGAGGTTCCGTTTAAACTTGGCCCTTGGCATGAGATAACTTGGCCTAAGCCTGTGCGAGGCCTTTACGCTTCAATCAAGAAATTACGCATGCTATTTTTCATGTGTGTGCACTACACAAACACACACACACATACACACACACACACACACACACACACACACACACACACACACACACACACATACACACACATACACACACACACACACACATGCACACACTCTCACAATCTGTACATCAACTGGATTTGCCACTGTGCAAACATTAATTTTGTTAACTTTTTCTACCCTGAACCCATTAAAAATGCGCATTAAGTGGGTATAATGGTTTTGTGCAAATGTATGTGACAGTTGGGATCTACGACTCTGTAAAGTAGGACTTGAAACCTCAAGCATGGTGAGGAAGGTTCGATGTAGCAAATTCGGGTCGCATATCGATTTCTAGAGCCTCCGAACTCAAGGTTTTGGTTGGAGTCTTTGTTTTAATTTAATACAACAAAATTATTTGATTTTATTAATTGTTTTCCCTTTTCCTTGGACTTTTTTTGAGCATATACATACATATATTTTAATAAAAATGGGTCAAAAAAGGCTATAATGAATTTGTGTGAATGTATGTAACAGGCAGAAGGAGGCAACTCCGACCCTATAAAGTATATATAATCCTGATCAGTATCAATAGCCGAGTCGATTGACTTGGTCCGACTGTCCGTCCGTCTCTCCGTCTCTTCGTCTGTCCGTCCGTCTGATCGACTTTCCGTTCGTCCGTCCAATTGTCCGTCCGTCTCTCTGTCTGTCCGTCCGTCCGTCTGTTCGTCCGTCCGTCTGCTCGTCCATCCGTCCGTCCGTCTGTTCGTCCGTCTGTCTGTCCGTCCATCTGTCCGTCCGTTCATCTGTCCGTCCGACCGTCTGTTCGTCCGTCCGTCCGTCTGCTCGTCCGTCCGTACGTCTGTTCGTCCGTCTGTCCGTTCGTCCGTCTGTCCGTCCATCTGTTCGTCTCTCCGTCTGTCTCTTCGTCCGTCTGTGCGTCCGTCTTCCGTCCGTCTGTTCGTTCGTCCGTTCGTCGGACTGTCCGTCCGTCTCTCCGTCTATTCGTCCGTATGTCCGTCCGTCCGTTTGTCTGTCCGTCCATCTGTCCATCTGTCCGTCCGTCCGTCTATTCGTCCGTCCGTCCGTCTGTTCGTCCGTCCGTCCGTCTGTTCGTTCGTCGGTTCATCCGTCCCTCCGTCTGTTCGACCGTCTGTCCGTCCGTCCATCCATCTACATGAACGCGTAGATCTCAGCAACTATAAGAGCTAGAGACTTCCTGAATACCATATGCATGTCAAGTTTATTTTAAATTTTCTATAACTCCCAAAACACAGAGGACAGATCATTTTAAAGGTTCGGTTCATTTTACGGTTCCATTAACTTCCGTGGAGCGGTTCAGAACTGGTTTGCAGGCTTGTTATAAAGTATAATATATCAAGTGTGTTTATCTACAACCAAACGAAATGTTGGTATTTCGGAAAAGACAGACAATTCAATTTTCGGAGTTACAAAAATTAGCAACGATATTTTTTTCTTCAAATTTCAACAAAATTAAACTATTGACATATTTTGTACAATACATAAATTCATTTAAAAGTTGACTATTTCTTTGTATTTAATTTAAAAAAATAAATGGAATTCAATTTAATGAACTGGAAATGTTATTCACCATGTACTTTATTTAGTTTAAATATTCAAGATGTTAGCTGGGATAATTTTGGAAAACGATTAGGATATATCATAATTATATCCAACATAAAAAGGGGTCGAGGCGGTAAATGGTGGGGGGTTATTTCCCTTTCCCCCCCGTACATTCATAACTTTAGATTATTTAGCTTCCGAAATTCAAATGAATTAATATTTGCCCCTCCACACTTTTTGCAAGTCAGCCATTTCGATCCTTGCAGGTAAATTAATACTGGGAAATTCGTTGACAGAGTTGCAAATAAACTGACCAGTGTTAGATAATGTCAATATAACGTGCCATCCAAAGCTTACGTATGCAGAAATTAAAGATATTGAGATGCTATTGAACATTGATTGTTTTTTCACATTATTTATGAGTATTAACTTGAAAATAGCTCACTTTTTTAAAGTCGATATCAGAATCTGTATTGACAAATGCAACATTGAAGTTGGCGATGTTTTCAGATCATCGATATATCAAAGTTGACATCTATGTCTTTTCAAGTTTAACAAATCATTGTTATAATTGAATTGTCAACTGCAATAACTTATTTTACTTAATGGAATTTTGTCTATTTAGTTTATATTCAAAAGCATCGCAATGAATCGCCCATGGTACAATCTGTCGTCCTCTTCATCCGACGAAGACGAGAAGAAGCAGAAGATACCAAAAGCACAAACACCGCCATTTAGGACATTTAAAATACCAGAAATACCAACCAGAATGTTACCCAAAGGGGTGCCTAAAGGGACGCCCAAAGAGGTGCCAAAAGAGACGCCCAAAAAGATGTATAAGAAGACGTCTAAAAAGACACCTAAAGAAACGCCTAAAGAAATGCCTAAAGATGTGCCTAAAGATGTGCTGAAAGAGGCGCTTAAAAATACTCCTAAAGAGGCGTCTAAAGGAACACCTAAAAACTCTGTAAGATACATCCAAAAGCACTTCTAACGAGACATTTAGAATCTTAACAGACATTCAATCAAAAAACAATCAAAGACACACGCAAAGATATATCTAAAGAAATAGACAAAGACATATCCAAATATACGGCAATTAACTGAAAAAGTAAGTTCATTTATATACAAAATTGGTGGGATATAGTTAACCAAAGTATTTTTTATTTACCAGAACAATCATATAAGGAAACAAGAAGTAATCGTTAATTAACTCAATTAGAAACCGATAGTTTATATTAATGAAGATCATCATCACAAGAAGACCGTATCAATTAACCAAAATATATAACACAATACCTTTAATACTTTCAAGACTTTTATTTGTACCATATTGTGGATATATTAGAAAGTACAAGTATGTCTTAATTTTCAGCTAATTTACATATTAATATAACTACAATTTGTCTGACTGTTGACTGTTTATTTATATAAACATATTTAATTGTCATGTGTAATATTTATAGACTCATAATTTACGATAGAAGTTCAACTCCCAAATGTCTTACTCTATCTTCCAACTGTCATTAACTTATTTAGTTTTAGCTTTTGTTGTAACTTATTTGAGTTCATTGAGCTTTTGTCAATTTATTTGATGTCACACAAAGTTTGACTGTCACTTGCTAAAGGAAACCCATTAGTTTTAATAACCCAAACCAAATAATCCAAACCTATTAGGAATTGTATCGAAGTATAAGTTTCAATTGAAGTGATGGGCATGTTCTATTATGTTTAAGCCTGCTAGTATAAACAAACAATCATGTACTATGTAGTTTTTTTGGCATTCCTTTAAATCCTTGAGGATGATTGCAAAAGCATAGCTATAGACTTTGAGGGGAGTAGGACATTGCTATCATTGGTCTTAAGTGCTTGGGGTGCACTTCCTCATTCTTTTCTGTACTTTCACTTCCGGCTGTCATTGTCCGTAATCCATCCGAATCATAAATATTTAGCATCACTTTTTTTTGGATAGACAATCACTCAATGCGAATTGAAATTGGAATTGCTTCGCCACCTTTCGCATCACTTAGCTCAATTACACTCTGTGCCATTCGAGTAGAGACGTCTCCAAATTCTCTGTGAAAGTCTCACCTTACAAATGGGCATCCTCATCGGCCTGTCCTAATGATGCGTAACCTTTTAGCCTGTCATTACACCTGCCGACAATTCAATTATGCTGCGGGTTTTCTATTACCAAAGAAAAAAAAAATAGCCGAACAGTTTGGACCCCGACCGTAATATACCTATACCCTATGGCAGTAGAGGGACCCAATGTGATTGGGAAGGGGGCGTGGCATCGTTATTAAATTTACTGTACACATCGATCTCAAGATACTCATCATCTCTAGTCTCTAGCTGCAAAACTGCCTTTGTTATGAGCTTTTTGTTCATTTATGGGCGCAGTGGGCGTAGCATCCAAACTTAGAAATAAACTAGATCTGCCTTCAAGTATTAGCAATGCTTGGAGACCAACTTCAAGCATCTAGCTCTTACCATTTATGAGATCCTTTCGTATATACGAACGGACGGACAGGCAGACGGACGGGCGGACAGACGGACGGGCGGACAGACGGACAGACGGCCAATGCTTTATCGACTCGGCTTCATTCATGCTAATCAAGAATATATATATACTTTATGGGCTCGGCCATGCTTCATTTTGTCTGTTACATATTTTTAACAAACTTAATATACCCGCACAGGGTATATATATACTAAGAACCTGCTCAACGTGCAGATACCCTGCATATTAAATAGTTTCGTTTTTGACAGTCATCTGTTGCGTGAGTTGCGAAAAAGTCTAAGCTCGTATTTAAAACTTATAAATACTCGACTGACAGATAATAATTTTATTTAATAATATATGTAATAATATTAATATATTTTTTTCTTTTCTGCTTTTAATATGGGTCAGCCAAACAACCCATTTGTATTTATAATATTTTTAATAATAATAATAATTTTATAAATACATTTTCATAGCAATTTTTGACACTTTCAGAATATTAGGACTTGAAGTTTCTGAAATTTCTTAAGTGTCTAAAGGCTGACAGATAACATATAATTTAATTAGTTTCCTGATCTTTTGTATTTATTAGGAGTTCGTTAAAAATATAAGAACATTTGTATATTAGAACTATTTATAAGGAATTTTAGTTTGAAGGCTGTCTCCAGATTCTCCACTGTCAGATAAACTCATTTATTGTGAGTTTCCTTTACAAATGTTATAATTATAGTATGATGAGACTGTTATGAAATTGTTAGAATTTCACAAATGTGTTCGACTGTTAGATATCCTACTTTATAATAAGTCTATTCCACAACTTCCATATTAATTAGGGATGTTGAAATATATATCAAAATATCAATATATCGATATTTATCCCAAACAAGAATTTATATCGAGAAATACGACAAATCTTTTGTCACATTTGTAGAGCATTTAAGCAAAGGGATTTCAGAAATTTTTATTGAAATAAAAAATATCAAAAATATCCGATATATCGATATTTTTGGGTGATAAATATTTTATCAATTCGATATTTTTTTAATAAGCGATATATCATCGATACGATATATTTTGAATATTTTCACATCCCTAATATTAATCAGATAATTAACATGAAACTTTCCGAGTTGTTCAATCACATCTTATAAGTAATAACACTTAATTAAATTCCTTTTATTTTATTTACTTTCTTCCATAATCTTAAATTATGTGAAGTTATTCTTATTACATTCTTTGTTTACTAGTAGTGAAATCATCTGCTTAAAACTGCTCGACTGCATATACCCTGTACTTTAAATAATGCCATGCGCCAATATCATATTTATTATGCGATTTAAATGTTTCAGTGTCGTCAGTTCACATGAAATAGTTATAAAATAATTGATTGATTGAGATAGAACAAGCCGATCAGTCGAGCGCGCGCGACATTTGGAAACCCTGTGCAGGACTTCAAACAAAAGTATTTTCATGGGATTTAACTATATATATTATAGTGTCTCTCTCAAATTCGCTCAATTCGCATAAAATTGTTTCTTGAATTACTTCTGAGTTCAATATCCGATCGTACTGAAATTTGTAGCACACATTGAGAGTAGGATACTTATCATGTGTGCAAAATCTCAAGTCTCTAGCTATAAAACTGCTCTTGCTATCAGCTTCTTCGAGTTATGGGCGAAGGGGGCGTGGCATCGTGATGAAATTTTCTAGACACATTAAGTCCAACCTTCTTATCTTGTATGCCAAATCTCAAGTCTCTAGCTTTAACATTACTTATGTTATGGTGATTTTTCTACTTTTAAAACCAACGGGAGTTGATATCGAAAATTGAAAATTAACTTGATCTGCGTATGGTGCTCGGGAACCTACATTCCAAATTTGAAGTCTCTAGCTCTTATAGTTGCAGAGATCCACGCGTTCATATAGACGGACAGACGGACAGACAGACGGACGGACGGACAGACGGACGGATAGACGGATGGACAGAAGGACAGAAGGACAGACAGACGGACGGATGGACAGACAGACGGACGGACAGACGGACGGACAGACGGACGGACAGACGGACAGACATACGGACGGATAGACGGATGAACAGACAGACGGAAGGACAGACGGACGGACGGACAGATAGACGGACGGACAGGTGACATTCGACTCGGCTATTGATACTGATCAAGAATGTATATACTTTATATGGTCGGAGATGCCTCCTTATGCCTATTATGTACATACATTCACACAAACTCAATATACCCTTTTTTGCCCATTTTTTATGTATGCTGATATACCAATTACAGGGTATTCATAAAACTCTACAACACTGTAAGCGAGCTTGGCTTTAATGCTTGTCCTTACACTGATAAAAATTACCTTTTGTTTACTTTTTAACTATGTTATCTTTAAAATAAGACAACTTTTCAAAGAAAACAACAATAAATACAAGTTTTTTTTCCCTATTTTCTAGAAAATTTTTGTAGAAAAAATGTTAATAAATAATATTGTCTAAAATTTGTAATTTTCTTTTATAAAATGCGCTGAGAATCAACATGTTATTTGTTTTCAGTGTAACACTTGTCACTTGATATTGGGTTCACTTTTGGCGTCGATTAGCGCGAGATCCGCACTTTGTGGTGGTAGCGGGGAAGAGGGGGAGTGGTGACGATAGGGGGAATACGTAGGGTGCTACGTCATTAGCCGGGCATCTGCGGCAATAAATGTGAAACCGTCGTCGTCCATAAATAATGATTGCCGTATTCAAATTACAAACAAGTGCACGGCCGATACAGTTACGAATCATTGCCATCAACAGGACTACCCACATATCCTCATCCCCACTCCTCCATTTCCCCTCCCCCTCGCCCCACCCACTGCAGAAAACATCAGCCGTGGGCGACAGATGCTTAAATGGAAAATCGGGTTCATTTTCCATGTGGCAGGCAATAGACGTGTGCATGTGGAAATGAACTTGGACTGCGACTCGAACACGTTCTCGGTCTCGGACTAGTTATTATGGCCACAGAAAAAAAGTACAACTTATTTGTTTTTTCCTGCCGCAACATTATTTAAAGGATTCGTTTGGAATTCACGCCCCGAAAAACTGAAACTGAAACTGAACTGGCTGCCGGGTGAGTGAGTGAATTTGTGTGTAAAGATAACTTAAAAAGTTGCTCAATGAATACTGCGGGCACTTCATTTACTATGCAGGGAGTAAAGGGTGTTTCCACTCCATGAGGGCGTTGCGTATGTATTTTTTTTGTTTTTGTTGAGGTTACGCAAGAGCGTCAGGAAATAAGGAAACTTTTTTAAGACCTTGTACTAAATGTGCGTAACAGGACGAAGGGAGTCCGGTAGACCCCAAAAAGTACATACATATATTCTTAATCAGCATCAACAGCCGAGTCGATATAGCCATGTCCGTCTGTCCGGCTGTTCTTCTGTCCGTCTGTCTGTATGAGCGCCTAGATCTTAGAGACTATAAGAGCTAGAGCCACCAAATTTGGTATGGTGGTTCGTCTATGGGCTAAGCAGATCAAGTTTATGTTAAAACCTTGACACGCACCTTTCCGCCTCCGTAAATCGAAAACAAACTTTTTGAAATCCCATAAAACTAAAAATATTAAAGCTAGAGTCCTGAATTTTGGAACACAGGACGGGTATCAGAGTCTCAATGTATTCTGAAAATTTCATCGCGATCGGATAATAAACTCTAAATTTATTCAAAACTCAATATTACTCAGTGTCGGACCAATGGGAGAAGAAGAGCACATGGACGTTACAACGCGCTATGGGGTACTATTAGTGTTACTCTTATTTCCATTTTGAAGAATAAGTAAAGGGTCTCTCATAGTCGACTTCGACTGTAGCCTTTCCGACTGGTTTTAAATGCGATATACCATAGTGTGGCATCTTGAATTTAACTATGTATAATTGTGTTTGTTAGTACCAAAAATAGAGAAAGATTTTACATATTTGTTTTCGTTGTGTATTTTACAACACTAAAATAACATTTTATGGTCTTAAGATTGTGATTAAAACTGTAAGCTGTAAAAATTATCAATACTACTGAACCGAAACTCATAGAATCGGTTCGGTATGGATTTTGGAAGTTTTCCGAAACAGAATCAAAAATCACTTAACTTAAAATGCATCCAGGGGGAAGGGAGAGAAGGGTGTTTCCACTCCATAAGGGAGTTGCGTATATTTTTTGAGGTTATGCAAGAGCGTCAGGATATGAGGAAAATGCATCTGGAATTTATCCATAATTATGTTTGTTTTTTTTTTCAAAAAATAAACAACACTTTTATTTGTCTACTTTGCGGCAAAATATTTGTGTGTTTTACAACACTAATATCACATATTATGGTCTTAGGACTGTGATTAACACTGTAAGCTATATGAAGAAGGCTATAAACAATTCGGTTGGGATTCTTTGAGTTTTCCAAACCGTATCATAAAACTAACCTTAACAAGTCTCTAGCTATAAAACTGCTATTGTTATCAGCTTTTTCGAGTTATGGGCGCATGGAGCGTGGCATCGCGATGAAATTTTCTGGGCACATTAAACCCAAGCTTCTTATCATGTGTGCCAAATTTCAAGTCTCTAGCTTTAACATTGCTTATGTTATGGGGCTTTTTTCTAATTTTAAAACAAGCGGGTCTTGATATCAAAAATTTAAAATAAACTTCAGGAGCCCACATTCCAAATTTGAGATCTCTAGCTCTTATAGTTGCTTAGATCCACGCGTTCATACAGACGGACAGACAGACGGACGGACAGATTGACGAACGGACAGATGGGCGGACGGACAGATGGACGGACATATGGACAGATGAACGGACAGACGGACGGACAGACGGACGGACAGATGGACGGACAGACAGACAGACGGACGGACAGGTGACATTCGACTCGGCTATTGATACTGATTCAGAATATATATACTTTATAGGGTCAGAGATGCTTCCTTCTGCCTGTTACATACATTTACACAAATTCAATATTCCCATTTTTGCCCATTTTTTATGGGCACAGGGTATAAATATCAGGCTCATCTAGATGTGAGTGAATGAGTCGAATGATGCTGCTCGTGGAAATAGCCTATAACACTGTAAGGTATATTAAGAACCTTTAAACTTAACCTTAAAAATGTATAAATTTCGACCCCAAAACATGATTTTTTGTAGTTTATTATCTGTAATTATATTATTATATTCTTATAAAAGTTTAAAATTTATTTATAAATATTTTTGTGGACTTAAAATATCGAAAACAATTTGATTTACAATTGCAAAAGATAAAAAAAACAATAAATACTAAACCAAGGTTCGAACCAAAAACTTGCGCTATTGTTCAAACCGAAACTACTCAACAATTTTGTACGCTTAACAAGTTTAACAATCAATAATTGTTCCTCAATTTAAGTTATTTCTCTTATTTTCCACATACTTATATAAAAATAAAAGTCTTTAGCAAGTGACGAGCACTTTATCAGAAAATTGCCAGTCTCAAATTCTTCCACTAAATTTGAGTTCAAATTAATGAAAATGCTAATCAAATATTTGCATCGCTTACCCTTTAAAGCCCCTTTAAAGCCGCTCTGCCCCTCCACTATATGTTTTCCCCCGCTTTGTCTGTCTCAGCTTAATTTCATAATTAAAATGCGACTTCAAAAGACAAATTCAATCCCAAACACGACCATAGGGACAATGTCGACTTTTTGGGGAATTTGCTGTTTGTTTTTGTCACCAAATGTCGCATCAATTTATCATTTTCCATTTGCCTAACTCTCGATTTTGCCCATTTGCGAATTTTTCTCATTTGCGAATTTTCATACAGTTCATTTGCTAAGGCAGAGAAAAAACATCAAACAGCTGTTTTTTTTTTGGGTTAAAGGCGCCTTTTGCAATTTAACCCTCACACCACAATACACATAAAATGATTGCCATATTAACTGGACCCTGAGTGTAGTTCTCTCTCTCTCTCTCCCTCTCACTATGTCTTTCTCTCTCTTTCCTTCTGCCTCTGTCTGTCTGTCTACTTCTTTCTCTGTTTCTGCTGTCGGGATTTGCATAAGCTGTGAAGCGGTCACAACTAATAACACGACTTTTGGGGCTTGAACATTGGACAAGAGTCGGGCAAACGTTTGTGGCAGCCACAGTTACCACAAGTGCAACACACACAGCACACAGACTACACACGCACACACTTCACACACACAAACATGACAATTCACGCCGTTCATTTTGCTTCATTTTGCAGCAACGTAAATCAAGGTGGTGGCACCACCACTTACTAAACTTAATGACATTTTATTACAAAAGATTTAATAGACTAACGTTAAAATGTTCCATAAAACAAACACTTCCGCCCACACTCCCCCCCCCCCAAAACCTCCCCTGCACTTGCCTTTTTTAGCTGGTCCATCGTTCATTTAATATCATGAATTAATATGCAAATTGCAAAATTTTCATTTAATCCAATGTTGGGAAATTGAAATTGTTGGTTATTCCTTTAGTAATATTAAAACAGTACAGCCTCCCTCCCACTTTTATACACCCACTACTCGGAGATATCATTACTCGATATAGTAAGCACATCTGTTTTATTACTTGACATTCGATAGAGTTGTCACACCACTCACAGATAAATAATTCATGAAAACCTTTGGTTTTATCTTTTGGATTAAATAATACAAAATATAACAATAAGCACTTTAAATATACCTGATAATTTCCTTTGAGTTTTGACAACTATTAAGAAATTTGTAATTATTTACTAGCAAATAGATATATAAACTTATTAGACCCTTGGCACTTTGTTAGTAAACGATAAATTGGAAAAACAATTTATTAAAACTGAGTAGGCAAGAATTGCAAGAATTGCAAAAATTCAAAGTCAAATATATTTTATAAAAAAAAAACACACGACTTAAATAGTAAATGATGAATTAAAAAAGTATTTCAACTAGAGCTTCACAAAATGTATATTTAATTTATTTATTAAAATTTAAAGCCGCAACAAGAATTTCTTTAAATTAAAGAACTAACATTGTTTTCTCTATTAAGACATTAAAAACTTATCCCTAATTAATTCAAGCAGAATTATTCATTTTTATGTATTAATAATTGAATATTTAGTTTTATTCTCATTTTCTTTGAAATATATTTAGTTAGTATAGGTTTTTTTTTTGATATTTTTATTTTATTTCCTAGTGGAATTTGTTTATTTCAATAGTAAAAATCTTAGAAATTTACTATATTTTGTATTAATTGTATTTTGTTTTTTAAAAAAAACTATATATGTTTATTATGTAATAATAGATTATAATAATAGAAAATAGTCTTACAATCACAGAATTAAGAAGAACAATTACTTTATACTTTAAAGTAAAAATTTGCCCTGATATAAATACGTTTCTCTTAGATATTTCCGTATGAATTCAGTGGAGTTTTTAGACCCTTTACTTTTTAAAAAAAAAGGTCAAAGGAAGAAGAAGAGCATATTGACGTTACAAACGCGCTATGGGGTACAATTAATGTTACTCTTATTTCCATTTTGAAGAATAATTAAAGGGTCTCTCATAGTCGACTTCGAATGTAGCCTTTCCGACTGGTTTATTAATGAAACTAATTACAGTTTTAAGTTATACCTAGTATAACAATTTTGACTACAATATTACTTAAGAATTTGTAATATCTTATAAAGAATTTATTGAAAATAATCTACTGATTAAATAACATAAATAAGAGTGCTCAAACGGAAGATACCCGCTCCGCATTTCTTTTCAACTTAAAGCGAAACAATAGCATTATAAACTCTTTAAAATTAAGGTATTCAAACAGAAGCACAACAAATTCTGTTAATTTTGTACAGAAATATATTTTTGCTATGATTGGAGGATATTATTATTTAAAGTTCTTAGTTAGCCCAAAAAATGTATACAAATTTTTTAAATAATTTAAAATTTCAACAGCTCATTAAATATAGAATACCACACCATTGCATTGTGTGCATTGTTGAGACTTAAACTATGCATAATATTGTTGTTATTACTTCAGTCATAATCATAACAACTATTCCGGAAATCTGTGCCTTAAAGTATTCCTGCTTCTTATTTGTTGAACTTCTATTTATACAAAACAAATTTAATGATCTTGAGTGTATTTTAAGATATTCTATTGTGGGGAATTACACGTATGTATATAGATATATATATATTTTTGTATATATAGCTGGAATTGCCTAAAGGTGTGATATCTATAAGACATGCTCTACAAATCTCAAAAACAATCCGAATGCAGGGAAAAAACATTTGTCGCTTGCATTCAAATAGATATTTATTACAAGATTTGATACCAATTAAAATCTATTAAATTAATGTTATTTTTGGAATTGAATAATACATTTTTAAACTAAATTTTAATGAATTTATTAAATGTATTAAATGTATCAAAGCTTTATAGTTTGGTTAAAATTAGAAAAACCTTTAAGGCGACTGACTGTCAAGAGAGAAATCATCTGCAGGGTCTAAACATTTAATTTCTGACATGTCAGAAACTAGAAATTTATAAATTTATATAAAATTCTAACTGATCAATTAAATAGTTTGAATTTCTGGGAAAAGAGTAATATTAGAGAAAGAGATGAGATAGAGATTTCCATTGTTGACAATTGGTTAAGAGTTAGCTAAGACATATTTAGATACATATATTTACAAATGAATTCTGAATAAAGTAAACTATTTCTGATATAATTCGGATATTTATTTAGCGATTACCTATAATACTGAACAATGATCAGAGTCAGAGTTTATTACAAAGGAATTACAACTACAGTTTAGTGCTCTACTATTTTCTATCTTAGACCCAAACAATATCAACGATAAGCTAATAAATCACAGATCATAGATCATCATTGATCATTGATCATTGATCAATTGCAATCAATTGTTTAGATCAAAGAATCAACTGAATTACTGAGAAAATTTACTGCATTCTTGCTAATTTTGGTATCATTGTTGCTTCCACTTGCAATTTTAATAGTTCTTCGGTCTTCAGACATCTGTTAATTTTGGATTTGTCTGAGTGTCTGAGTGTCTGATCTTCTGCAGCTCTTGGCGGCTGCTACTTACTCCACATGGCCAATGTCTCTGGCAGCAGCAGTTTGGGCCAAACTTATTTAGTATTTAGTATTTATATTGATCGAGCATAGCGAGTATATAAAATAATTGAATATAGCAATCGATTCTCTCTCTTATTTCGCACATAAACAGATCTGATCAGAATAACAATTTATTGTTTATTTGTCCAAGACTTACGCATCATCATTATCGTCATGACAGATGTGGCAACTGGCCTACTGTGGCAACTGGCAACTGGCAACTGGCAATTGGCAACTATTCCAAATGCAATAAACAATCTATAAATTTAGTAATACACTTTAAAAGACAACAACAACAAACAACAACAAAAAAACTTAGAACTCGCGTCGCGTTTTTGAGATCAATTCGACAAAAATTGTTTAAGATCAAGATAGTTCTGGACTTGGCGAAAACTTTCGAAATTCGACATTAAAATGTTTTGTTTTTTGTCGGTTTTTCGTTGCGCGCAGCCAAAAAAAAATTGGCAACGCGCTCGCGTAGCTAACGGTAACAACTGAAACGTAGAACTTGGCCAAAGTGCTTGCAACATGTGGCATGTGCCGATGTCGTTGCCGGCACCACACGACGTACGTACGATGCGATGCGACGCGACGCGATGATTCGCATTCATTCAACAAATCAGCTGGGGTCAATTTATGAATGAAAAAAGCTTTAAGGCATCAAGTTCAAGGTGAAAAGCCTTGAAAGCAACGAAAGCTCTGCTACGGAAGCTCTAACGGAACGGAAGCGTCAAAAGTTAAAAAGCTGTTTGAAGTAAGTATGATATTTGAAAACATTATAAATAATACTAGTGTTTGTGTGTTTGCCTCGGATTGCATTAAAGAACAAATAAATAAATTCTTTAAAAATGATTTTCTTCTAAAAAGAAAGCAATCTTTGAAGTAAAGAAAATTTCTGAATAACACAAGAACACAGAGCGAAATATGCCGTACTAAAATGAAGCACGAATGACCTCCAATTAAGTATATTTTTAAAGTCCATACTTGATACAAGTACGAATTACTGAAAATGAGTGAAACAAATTCTTAGACCAAGTACACATACTCTTGATATAAGAGTAAACAATCTTGAATGAAGTAGAAGTCCAGATTTACTAGATATGAGTATGAAAATTCTAGATATAAATTCGGAACTCGGGCTCGAAACAGATTATCACAGCGAATACCCACTGAACAAGTTAGTGACATCTTATATCAAGATTTATTTAACTTAAATGATTTTTGCGATTTCTTGCTTAGAATTCCCTAATGGATCTAGCTTGTCTGCTATAAGGAGCATTTCAATGGACATCGAGAACTTAAGACTATATTCGACTATATTTGACTATGTTCGCCAACTTTCACACTGTCTGAAAGTTTTATTAAGCAGCGTGTGGTATTATTTGAAGAACATTTTGCACAATCAATCTATGCCTACACAATTTTGATTTAAGTCTGTTGTTAGCAAAAATCCATAAACATATTTGAATTTGGAATACTTGTGTAATTAGTTACAGAATTTAAGGGACCTCGAACAAGTGTGAATTGTACTTAAATCAAGAATGAATGTACTTAGTTCAAGTATGCTGCGAACTCACTTTTAAGTTTGAAAGTACTGAATACTTAAATTTTCGGACTTAAGAAATCGTACTTGAATTAAGATCGAGATGCTTTACTTCAGTAATTTCATTCTTAATGAGAAATCAATTCTTAAATGTCGCGTTTTAAGTACAAAATACTTGATTTTTTCGCTCAGTGAATAAACTTCTTTTTATCGATGATATATTTTTAATGTAGAAACAATTTAGAGAACATAGTCTCGATGAAAATACAATAAATACATACAAATTTATTTAGTCTTATCAAAGTAATGCAAGTTTAAAGTCGGATGAGATCTTTTCCTATGAATCTTGTAGTTTGAGATTCATGAATAATTTTAAATTTGTATAATATAAAATATATAATGTTTAACAGAAGACCAAGACATGAGCATATTGTTATTCCGCCTGAAAATCACACAGGCAATTCTAGGCAAAACTTTCCTAAAGATCCGAGATCCACGCTCATGTTTAAATTAAAAGCTAAAGCGAAAGAAAAGCCTTGAACTTTAAATATCCAGAATATATTCTATACACAGAAGTATACATGCTTAAATATAACTATAACTATATAACAATGGCACTATCTAGTATTTCTGCTCGCATTGTCATCATGATGGAGAATGATTCGTCTTTGGCGGTTGGTTTTCAGAATTTCTTCATGTACCACTCAGAATTGATTGATTGATTTTCCTTACTCACTGTAAACAAAACATATAGCACTTGTACAACGAAACGTTTTGAGTACTTTTATTTTAAAAAATGTCTAACTTTATTATGGTGTTGCCAGACTTTAGCTATTGACATTAGTGTTGCCAGTTCCCGAAATATAAATAGTAACCCTTGTAGAAGACCCTGTGACAGTTTTTATACATAGGTATATTGTTTACCATGTTTTTGGAAACACAAACATATGTCTTTATATATATGTTTGTGTTTCCAAAAACATGGTAATCAATATACCTATATATAAAAACTGTCACAGGGTGACATATATATATATATATATATGTTCAAACATATATAAGTACAATAAAGCAGAAACTTTTCTATAGCAAAAATGTTTTTTGATATCTTCCGAATTTATCATACGATCGTGATGAAATTGAGGTCACATCGGGAATACTTATCATAAGTGAAAAATCTTAAGTCTATAGCTTTAAAATAGTTTCAGATATGTGCTTCTTTCGATTTGTGGGATAAGGGGGCATGGCATTCAAATTTAAAGAGATAAACTTGAACTAAAGTCTCTTTTAGGTCTTATGTTTGCTGATATCGACGCGTTCCTGCAGACGAACGAACTGACGGATAGACGTCAAAATATTGATCAAGAATATAAAAGGTTGGAGATGCCGCCTTCTTCCTGTTACATATTTACATTTGCTCAAATCCATTATAGCATACATATCTTCACCTCTTAATAAAGATTACAATTTTTTCTTTAGTCAAAAAATCTTTTAAAATGTTCTCAATGGTTTATCAAGATTATTAACAAAATTAACTTTAAAATTTCGACTTGTACTATTATAAATCTTTCGTTAGTTAAAAAAGCTTTAGCTGTTGAGTTGGTCAATGGATTTGGTAACAGAATTTACCAGTTCAGTTTCCCAACCCTTTGGGGCGTATTTTGCAACACGCAAACACTTTTACTTAAGTTATTGCCGAAGATAATAAATAAATGTTGATAGATACAATCGGAAGACAACTGTAGATATATAGAAAGATGATTGTTGAATTAGCTTTAATATATAATATCCATTAAGCGAAGTGTAATTGTATTTGTACTAGTAGTGTGGTGTACTATTAGAGTTTAATGTAGTGTAATTTAGTCTGATGTGGTGTAGCTTAGTTTATATTTAGTCGTAGTTCATTCGTCAATGGAAAGATCAGCGAAGTTATAGAGCATATCGCCATTGATATTGTCGTGCAGTTCCATTGCCTCTATTAAATGCTGTTCAACCTCGGAAACGTTCTTCTCTGTAGAGAATTCATTTTCGAGTTGAGAATCAATTTCCTTCTTGATGGTCAACAGCTCTTTTGGCTCAACATTGACACACACCAAATTGGTTAAGACCAATTGCTTCGGTTTCCGTTTGATCTTCTGTTTGATGTCCTGCTTGATCTCCGGCTTAAGCTTCTGTTTGATCTCCTGTTTGATTGGTATATACAGATGCGGCTTTGGCACTTGGATACCCAGGCTGACCAAAAAATTATAATTATTCTCGTTAATAGCCTCCAACAGATTCTTATCCTCGCTAAATGGTTTGCTTAGGGATTTAACCTTCTTCTGCTTCACAATGAGCAAGTTTTGATCCTCTTGCTGGATCTCGATGCGTTCTTCCCTTTGCTGGTTGCGCAGCAGTTGTAGCTCCTGCAGATTATCGAGTTGCATTTGCAGTAGACGCATCTGCATCTGACACACGTCGAAATCCCGCTGCAACTTCTCCTGCTTCTCGAGGCGTCTCCGAGTCTCAAGTTGCTGCTGCTTCTGCAGCAGTCTCAACTGATGCTCACGCTGATAATACGGCGAAAAGTAATGTGTGCGGTTGTACAGAGAACGCTGATGATAGTATGAACCACGATGTCCGTGGCTCAACTTGACATCGTCCGGCTCAACATATCGATCGCCGTAGTCATCTGCAAATTAGCCAGAAAAATAGCTGCAATGTTGTGCAAATTGCAATTTGCAATGAAATGTACTTTACCAAGACTGAGTTTCAAGACTTGCGTGCGCGATAAACGATCCGACATTGTCCCAATTGCAATCAAGATTATAATTTCGATTTGGCATCTCGCTTTCTGTTACTAACAGTTGGCTGTTGTCTGTCGCCATCTCACTTACTCTTATGGAAATCAGCAAATATTTCTGAACATATACAATTATGTTTGCACACATTAATATACATACATGAGTATATATGTTTCTAAAGTATATTTATCTTAAGTCAGCTAGAGAAAAAATCAAATATTATAAGGCATTAGCATTTACTAAATATTGGCAACATTTGTTCTTCTTAGCGGTGAATGGTTCAGTGTTGCCGAAATGTTGAGCTAATATATATAGCTAAGTCAAAAAACAAATCTAGCTAGAAATAGCTAAGTAAATAGGTCATACGAACTCCGAATATTTTTATAGGAACTATATTAAACAGGAAAAAATCTAAACATAATATTTAAGTAAAACAAAACATAGGCAAATAAGCAAGAAGCATCAGGCATCAGGAAAACATTCGCTAAAAAACCGCTTAAATGGAAAACTCTACTGTTTTCAAGCCTCAAAAGCTACAAATATGTTTTATATATTATTGGAAGGTTATGTTTAAGAGCTGTTTCTTTAAAAAATATAGTTAGTTTGGCACTCGGCACATTGCAAACAGTACTAAGAAGCCAGACCTTTTTGCGCAATGTGCAAAAAGCCAAATTATATTTGAAGACCCATTACTTAAAAAAAGTAAAAAGGGTCTATTAAGTTTGTCAAAACGTGCGTAACAGATCGAAGGAAGTCCAGCAGACCCCATACAGTATATGTATTCTTGATCAGGATCACCAGCCGAGTCATGTCCGTCTGTCTGTCTGTCCGTCTGTCTGTATGAGCGCCTAGATCTCAGAGACTATAAGAGCTAGAGTCACCAAATTTGGTATGGTGGTTTGTCTATGGGCTAAGCAGATCAAGTTTATGTTCAAATTTTGACACGCCCCCTTCCGCCTCTGTAAATCGAAAATTTTTGAAATCCCATAAATCGAAAAATATTAAAGCCAGAGTCCTGAATTGTATACTTTTTATCGCGATCGGATAATAAACTCGGAAGTTATTTAAAACTCAATATTACTTAGTGTCGGACCAAAGGAAGAAGAAGAGCATATTGACGTTACAACGAGCTATGGGAACTATTAGTGTTAATCTTCTTTCCATTTTGAACAAGCCGATCAGTCGAGCGGGCGCGACAGTAGGATAGCCTGTGCAGGTCTTCAAAGAAAAGTATTTTCATTATAATGGGATTTAAATATATCGCTTGAAGTCGATTTTGCTTGCATCGAGAGTAGGTAGCTTGCGATAGTCTGGCAACACTGGACTGCGGCTATTGATTGTTTATGTTTAGCGCCACAGCAAAAGAAATGCAAATCAAACATACATGACCAAACGCGTATTTTCGTTCATTATGTCGTCGGCGCGACGCAACGACTGCGCTGCTACTGCGCTGCGACGCATCTGCTTCACTGCATAAATTTGTTTCTTGAATAACTTCTGAGTTCATATCCGATCGTACTGAAATTTGTAGCAAACATTAAGAATAGGATACTTACCATGTGTGCCAAATCTCAAGTCTCTAGCTATAAAACTGCTCTTGTTATCAGCTATTTCGAGTTATGGGCGACGGGGGCGTGGCAGTGCTATGAAATTTTCAAGACACATTAAGTCCTAGCTTTTTATCATGTGTGCCAAATCTCAAGTCTCTAGCTTTAACATTGCTTATGTTATGGTGATTTTCCTAATTTTAAAACCAACGGGACATGATATCGAAAATTGAAAATAAACTTGATCTGCGTATGGTATTCAGGAACCTACATTCCAAATTTGAAGTCTCTAGCTCTTATAGTTGCTGAGATCCACGCGTTCATACAGACGGACGGACGGACGGACGGACGGACGGACAGACGGACAGACGGACAGACGGACAGACAGACGGACAGGTGTCAATCGACACGGCTATTGATACTGATCAAGAATATATATACTTTATAGGGTCGGACATGCTTCCTTCTGTCTGTTACATACATTCACACAAATTCATTATAGCCTTTTTTGCCCATTTTCAATGGGCACAGGCTATAAAAATAAGTAAAGGGTCTCTCATAGTCGACTCCGACTGTAGCCTTTCCGACTGATTATATTTTAGAATATTGAATTTATTAAATTTATAATATAATATATATAATAATATAATATTGTCATAAGAATTGATATAGGAAATTTGGGGGCTTGAATTTTCTTTCGTCACTAGACTTTTACCTCATGTAGGGTTTTTTATGGGCATCCAAATAACTTGCTTCAAATGTTGTTTTTCTCAGGGACCGTAATCATTATAAGTTATATAATAAAAATTACATAGTAATGATTATATTTTAATTTTAAACACTTTTGTTTAGTGATAATAATTATTTTTGAGTAATTTTATAAAACTTAGACCGTAATCATTATTTTTGATAAAAAAAAAATAAAACTCAAAAATTATGATTATTAATGATTTTTACTTTTTTCTTCACTGATAATAATTATTTTTGAGTAATTTTATAAATCTTAGACCGTAATCATTATTTTTGATCAAAAAAAAATATAACTCAAAAATAATGATTATTTATGATTTTTATTTTTTTCGCTCAAAATAAAACTCAACAGTAATTTACGGCCTCTGGGTTAAATATTTTGCCAATATTATTTTTTATTCTTATAAATGGAACCTAAAGCTACCTCCCAGCATAAATTTTTTTTCTAAAATTTTTTTAGACCCTGTTATTAACACATAACAGTAATTGCAAAACAAAAAAGTTTTTCATACAAATACTCATTTTTCGACCGGGTCCAGGGTCTAAAAAGCAATTAAATGTTGATTTTTATTTCGAGCAAAAATATAAAAATTATTTGAAATATATAATAAATTAATTATTAATTTTTTTAAAAAAAAACTTTTTCTAATTTTTCTGAGTGACTTTCGATATTTAAGTTTTTTTCTGAAATGGAATAACAAATTTAAAATCTAATCAAATTATAATTTGTAATTTATGATTTTTAGAATACAAAAAAGCACTGAATTTATCTAAACAAATTAATTGGCACACCTTACCAAAAACTCTATTTATTGTGACTTGAGTCTCAGCGTTACTAGACGAAGCTTTTAAATTACGATAGAGCTCTAGTCAATATATATGTATAAATTATCTTGACATTATTTAAAACTACATTCTAATTAATTAATATTTAACTATTACTATTTGTTTCTTTAATTTAGAATAAGTCCACAAAAATAATAAATGTCTATAAATAATATATAGTTGCTTATCATTGCTTGTTTATCATTTATTTAACTCCATCCTGAAATGATTTAAGAAAAATATTAATACGATAACCAAACTGTCAATACAACTTTATACTTTTTTTAATTTCTATAACAGGACTTTTAATAAATTTTCTAATAAGCATTCCAAGTGTCTTAAAGTATAATATAATTAACCAATAATCATAAAGTTCCATCTTTCGTTGGGTTAAATATCTTTTGAAATTTTCTAAATTAAATGATTAAATGAGACGAGTGTGCTCGACTGTTTATGCTCAGTATCCGTATCTTTCGTGGTATCATTATGAAATTTTCTGGACACATCGAGCCCAATATACTTATCATGTGTGCCAAATCGCAAGTCTCTAGCTATAAAACTGCTTCTGATATGCGTTTTTCTTCAAACGGGGAGTGGCATCCAAAAATTAAGATATATTTGAGCTAGCTGTGAGCATTATCAGTGCTGGAAGACCTTGTTCAAACTCTTAGCTCTTACCATCTCTGAGATCCTATCGACTCGGCTGTTAATGCTGATCAAGACTATATGTATATACTTTATGGGGCCTGCCAGACTTCCTTCTGTCTGTTACATATTTTAACCAAATTAGGGTAAGGACTAGCATTAGCATTACACTCGGGTAAATTTCATTAACATGGTGACAATACTGG
Organism: Drosophila histrio; assembly: GCA_958299025.2. Taxonomy (NCBI): domain Eukaryota; kingdom Metazoa; phylum Arthropoda; class Insecta; order Diptera; family Drosophilidae; genus Drosophila; species Drosophila histrio. The sequence goes on from OY282582.1 coordinate 45,271,873, forward strand.
ACAATACTGGAAAAATCCATGACAGAGTTGTCATTAATCTGACCAGTCCAAAACTTACGTTTGCAGATATTAAAGATATTGAGATGATATTGAACATTTATAGTTATTTCACATTATTTATGAGTATTAAATTGAAAATAGCTCACTAGTTTTAAAGTCGATATCAGAATCTGTATTGACAAATGCAACATTGAAGTTGGCGATGTTTTAAGATCATCGATATATCAAAGTTGACATCTATGTCTTTTCAAGTTTAACAAATCATTGTGAGAATTGAATTGTCAATGGCAACAACAATTAATTTTTCTTAAGAGAATTTTGTCTATTTAGTATATATTCAAAACCATCGCAATGAATCGTCCATGGTACAATCTGTCGTCCTCTTCGTCCGACGAAGACGAGAAGAAGCAGAAGATACCAAAAGCACAAACACCGCCATTTAGGACATTTAAAATACCAGAAATACCACCCAGAATGTTACCCAAAGGGACGCCTAAAGAGGTGCCAAAAGAGACGCCTAAAAAGATGTATAAGAAGGCGCCTAAAAAGTCGTCTAAAAAGACGCCTAAAGAGGCGCCTAAAGAGGCGCCTAAAGAAATGCTTAAAGATGTGCACAAAGAGGCGCTTAAAAAGACGCCAAAAGAAGTGTCTAAAGGAACACCTAAAAACTCCGTAAGATACATCCAAAAGCACTTCTAACGAGACTTTTAGAATCTTAAAAGACATTCAATCGAAAACAATCAAAGAGACACGCAAAGATGCATCTAAAGAAATAAACAAAGACATATCCAAATATACAACAATCAAATCAAAATGAAGTAAGTAAAATAAATACCGAAACTGTTGAAACATAGTTAACCAAAGTATTTGATTTACCAGAAAATTCATGGAAGGAAACAAGATGCAATCTTAATTAAAAACCAATAGATTCAACGAATACACATCATACACAGACAGACCATACACAATATAACTATATTAGAAAACTACAAGAATTAATTATAATAAAAAAAATTCTGATTGTTATAACCAATATATATATATCCATCTTGTGGATATATTAGAAAGTATACTCTCATTTTTAGCTCACTTGCATATTTATATAACTACAATTCCCCATATTATTGAAATATATGCAGAGACAGACAAATAATATTAATTTAAACAAATACATGTGTTAGTCAATATTGCTGACTTTCTTACGAATTCCTCTATAAAAGTCAAACTTTAAAGTCCAACACAACTGAACTCACAGACTTTGTATTTGGTATTGTCTTTTACATTCCAAAACCAGTCAGAAAGGCAACTCATTCCTCAAAACGGAAATAATAGTATAAACCTTAATTAATTTGTAAATAATAAAAACATTTTCAAAAAAAAAAGAATAATAACCTAAAAAGATGTGGGCCTCTGGGTAGGTGTCGAGCTCCAGAACCATACCGCAACAGTTCGACACCCTAAACATTTCGCCAATGCAGCCATAGTCGATTATCTGGAAAATGACCAGTTTCCTTGCCTCAAGTTGCTGCCTCCAGACTTTGAATATTCAATAGTTTATTTGCTTCAAATCTCTGGTGTTTATTGTCCGATTCAAATGAAATTTTCAGTACACATCGCAACGAAACTAAACTTTATGTATGCCGAATTTGACACAATTATCTTTTGAATTACTCGTATTATTCGGGTTTTTCCGATTTTTGGGAGCGGAAGGGGCGGGGCAAAATTCTAAAACAAACTTAACCTTTGTGGAGACCTCTGGAGTATTGTCACTAAATTTGGTTACTCTAACTCTTATAGTCTCTGAGATCTTGGTGTTCATACAGCACGACAGACGGACTGACGGTGAGTCGATGCTGATCAAGAATATATATACATTATGGGGTATGCCAGACTTCCTTAGACCTGTTGCGCACATTTTCTTTTTGACAAACTTAATAGACCCTTATCCATATATATAATACTCTTTGTCCTGACTCACTGAGACATCACGCTGTAGCCCAAACGGGTTAAGATATCGAGCTGAAAATTTCACACAATATAGCTGAGAAATAATTATCGTGCAATAAGGCTGCGTTTTTCGATATTCCAACTGGAAGGGGTTATAATGGGGGTCAACGGTCAAAATAGCTTTTTTTTAGCAATCTCAACCAAACTCACAGATTATGTAATTCTTACTCATTGTTACATTCTGCGACAATTTGGTCCAGATCGGATGACTATATCATATAGTTGCCATAGGAACAATATCTCTTTCTTTCTCTCTCTCACTTACTCTCGCTTTTGTTGATCTTCCATAGTAAGGATTTAGAACGAAAAGAAAACACAGCCTTTAGCACGGAGCCAAATATAAAGCGATTTTAACTGCCTGAGTTCAAGACAGTGCAGTGACGCTTCGATTGTCATGCCCCGGCGATAGCTGTGAAAAGTGTTCCCTACTTGCACCCCACATTTCATCCCGAGATTTCTGCGAGCGTAGCGAGCCGGGGGTTGGCGAGCGAGGCGAGCAGGGGGTGAAGCCCCCTATACTCGCATAAAGTAAAGAGTCTAAGAATCGGATTAAAATCTGAATAAACAAAGAAGAAATTGAAGATTTAGTATAAGGAACTTTTTAAGTTTTGAGGATATTATAGCCAAACTCATAGTTTGTATATTGTCCTATCATCATGAATATACTTAATTAATATCAAATCACTATACTTATAATTAAGAAAGTCAACGTTCCAAATATTTATTTTTTAACAAATTCAATTTAACCTTTTTTGCCTATTTTTAATGGGCACTGGGTATAAAAATCGCGAAAAATATCTTGCAAAAATCATCATTTAACTGGTGTAAAAATGCATTGCTGCAAAATTAATAATCAATATTTAAAAATATGTTAAAATGATTAATAGATACTTTGATTAGCTTTCAGAAGGAAGAGATAAGCTAAAAATTTTTGATTTTAAATGATGTACTTAATTTCAAATAAGTTCTTCCTCTGGCTTTTAAATTGTTCATAAATAACTTATTTATTAATAATAATAATTTAATATACAGAATAACATAAGAATAATAGAAAGATGAGAAGAAAAAAAAACAAAAAAAAAATATTTGTAGACAAGACGTGGATGGAGAGAGGGGAACCACACTCAATAGTGCTGATAGCTGTTGTGGTGCTGCTGATGATGCTGCTGCGCCAGATTGGCCTGGGCAAAGATGTGTTCGATGTCAGCGTCGCTCAGATGATCAAAGATTCCCTGGGAACCACCGTGTCCGGCACTGGCTGCGTTCAGCTGCGCCGACTGCGTGCCAACGGGCGGCAAATAACCTGAGAATCGCCGAGAGAGGCGTTAGGAGAGCGTGACAGCAATGGCAGGATGATATGATAACTTACCGTCAGCTGGTGCGCTGCCGTAGGGTGGCAATAGCGTTACCGATGGCCGACTGGGCGTGGCCGGAGGCTGGTAGAAGATGGGCTTCCAGGGCTGTTGTGGCTGTGTCGGTAGCGGCGGTTGTTGAGGTTGCAGCGGTTGTTCCGCTTCCGGTTCGGGTGTGTTGGGTATCTGTGGTCCAGCAATGGCGGTGCCAGTTTCTGGTTGCACGGCCGTCGAGCCGGGTAGTGGCACAATGCCACCTGGAAATTGTGCCTCAGGTTGCACAAACGTAGGTGGTTGCTGTGGCAGCGGTGGCTGCACGGCAGCTGGGAAGAACTGACTGTTGGGCGGTGCAGCCGGACTAGCGGGTACAGCCGGTAGGGCTGGCAGGGCAGGCTGAGCGGGCTGGGCGGGCTGGGCCGATGTGTTGGGCACATTGGGCGTCTGTGGAAACTGTGGCAGCTGTGGGAATGGAAACTGTGCTATGGTGAACTGTGGAAAGTTGGGGAACTGCGGGAATTGCGGAAACTGTGGCAGCTGTGGCAACTCTGGCGCTTGTGGTATCTGCGGTATCTGTGGAATTTGTGGTATTTCGGGAGTTTGTGGTATCTGTGGAAATTGTGGTATCTCGGGAATCTGTGGTATCTGTGGAATCTGTGGAGTCTGTGGCACTTCTGGTACGGCTGGTACAGTTGCGGGCACAAATGTGGTTGCCGGAAACTGTGGTGCTGTTGGGAACTGTGGCACCCCAGGGAACTCAGCAACTGGTGTCTGGTGTACAGCTGTGAATGTTAGACCAGGCTGCACACCGACTACAGGTTGCACTGGCTGAATGGGCTGTACCGGCTGAATCGGTTGAACCGGTTGAATCGGTTGTACCGGCTGAATGGGCTGCAAGTGCTGTACAGGCTGAATGGGCTGCACCGGCTGTAGATGCTGTACCGGCTGAAGGGGCAACGCGGTCGCAATGGAAGGACCAGGTGCATAGGACTGCACAAAGCTTGGCTGTAAAGAAATAAGAATAAATTGCATAGTTATTATTTTATATTTACGTTATTATTTTATTGAGTCGATGACCCTAGTTGCTAGCAACCCATTTCCCTATTTAGACGCTTTATTTTAAAAAAAGTATAAGGGTCTATTAAGTTTGTCAAAAAGAAAATGTGCGCAACAGGTCTAAGGAAGTCTGGCAGACCCCATAAAGTGAATATATTTTTGATCAGCATCAACAGTCGAGTCGATATAGCCATGTCCGTCAGTCCGTCTGTCCGTCCGTCGTGCTGTATGAACACCTAGATCTCAGAGACTATAAGAGCTAGTGTAACCAAATTTGGTGACAATATTCCAGAGGCCTCCACAAAGGTCAAGTTTGTTTTAGAATTTTACCATGGAAAAACCCGAATAATACGAGTAATTTAAAAGATAATTGTTTCAAATTCGGCATACATAAAGTTTAGTTTAATTGGAATCGGACAATAAACATTGGAGATTTGAAGCAAGTATATTTTTGAATATACAAAGGATGGAGGCAGCAAGGAAACTGGTAATTAGCCAGATAATCGACTATGGCTGCATTGGTGCAATGATTAGAGTGTTGAACTCTTGCGGTGTAGTTCTGGAGTTCGACACCTACCAGAGGCTCACTTTTCTTTAGGGTATTAATATCTTTAAAATGTATTTATTATTTTCTTTTTAAAGAATAAGTAATGTGGATCAACCTTTTGACTATACTAAGGATGCTAAAAGTATGTTCCCATGTGGGTGAAAAGGTAACACAACGGTGCCTAATTGCTTTTTGTGTCGCGGTAGGGGGTCATACGATAGGTACGCCTTGAGGAGAGTAGTAACTACAGAAATCATCACTCACCTGTGCGGCATGATGGAAGTGCAGCGGTTTCACCGGTCTGTGCACATGTTGTTGCGGATAGTTGACGCTGTACGAGGAGACGAACGCATTGCCGGGACGCAGCACATAGGAGGGGGCAGCTGCCACCGCAGAGGCGATGCCACCGACAGCGGGCAGGGCAGCAGAGACGGCGGGAGCGGCAACTGCGGCGGGCAGGAATGCAGCGGCAGCGGCACTTGCAGCACCGATCGTGGCAGTGGGTGCATATTGTTTCAAATGATAGCCACCAATGGCCGTGGGATACTTGACGAAGGCATGGTGTCTGTGGGCAGGTGCGGCACTCAGGAAGGCAGTTGCCGCCGGCAGTTGCAAGCTATAACCGTACTGTGCCGCATAGGTGCGAGTTGGCCAATGGCCGGCGGCACCGTGAATTATGCCACGTTTATGTTTGCCAGACGTGCCCTGAGTTTCCTCTGCTGTTGCTGGTGGCGACGCTTGCTCTTCGCTGGCAACGTCGTCTGCAGCGGCGGCAGTTGTGAGCGGTGTGGGTGTGGTGGGCGTGGTAGTGGCGGGGCTGGTGCTGGTCAAGCGGCTCGAGTGGCGCAGACGCAGTGCAGCATCGACGTGGCTGCCACAAAGTAAAACTGTCCCAAGCAACAGCAGCAGCAACAGCCGCAGTTGTGGCTTAATCCTGTGCAAGTTTGAACTGCGACTCATCATGTGGTTGTTGTATTTATGCTGTTGTTGTTGTTGTTGCTGCTGCTGGTTGTTGTTGTTATTGTTATAATCCGTTTGTCACTTTCAATTTCGATTTCGGGAGAGATTATGTCAACGCGTCGATTGTTGCCAAGAAATTGAAATGAACTTCCTTGGTGTTTGTTGTATTTATAAAGCGGATATCGACGTGCACCACCGCCGCACATTGCACCACCCAACGCATACCAAGTACCACATTCCCCACTCCCCATCCCTCCATCGTTCCACCGACTTTTATGACTTTTACGCGGCCATTTCACCTGACCCAAACGCCAATGGCCAGCGGCTCATTATGTTGCGCCAAGCGCCGT
>OY282582.1:45278341-45325168 GCA_958299025.2 Drosophila histrio
GTTAAGATTAACATTTGTATGTTAATAATTCAAGTGTAACATAAGCGATTATATTTAATTAATCGGAAGCTAATCTGAGCAGCGTCAAATTTATTTAGGTTTATATATAAGTCTGTATGTTTGTAACTGTTATTTCATTTTTGAAGAATAAGTAAAGGGTCTCTCATAGTCGATTTCGACTGTAGCCTTTCCGACTGGTTTTAATTTTAATAATGTTTATTATTCAATTAGTATTTAAAAATCTTCGAATAACTCAAATTAAATGTTTTATTAAACAAATTTTAAACAAAAGTTTGATTCAATTTTCATAATTGAAAATCGAAAATCAAAAATGAATGCACATATAAAAATATAGAAGAAATACTAAAATAAATTTGTGATATTTTTATACGAGCAGTCAATTTTTATTTTGAGTTTTAAACCAGACTATGAGAGACCCTTTACTTATTCTTCTAAATGGAAATAAGAGTAACACTAATAGTTCCCCATAACGCGTTGTTTAGTTTTGAGTTTTGAATAACCTCCGAGTTCATTATCCGATTGCGATGAAATTTTCTGGATACATTAGGACCCCGATGCTTGTCATGTGTGCCAAAATTTAAGCCTCCAGTTTTAAAATTGACCATTATATTTGATATTAAGTTTTTTTTTAATAACTTCCGAGATTATTATCCGATCGCAATGAAATTTTCAGGATACGTTGGGACTCCTGTGTGCCAAAATTCAGGACTCTAGCTTTAATATTTTTCGATTCATGGAATTTCAAATATTTTGTTTTCGATTTTTGGGGGCGGCAGGGGGCGTGGCAAAATTCTAAAACAAACTTGACCTTTTCGGTGGCCGCAGGAGTATTGTCACCAAATTTGGTGACCCTAGCTCTTATAGTATCTGAGATCTAGGCGTTCATACAGCAGGACAGACGGACAGACGGACGGACGGACAGACGGACATGGCTATATCGACTCGGCTGGTGATGCTGATCAAGAATATATATACTTTATGGGGTCTGCCGGACTTCCTTCGACCTGTTACGCACATTTTGACAAAGTTAATAGACCCTATTTACTTTTTTAAAGTAAAGGGTCTAAAAATTAGGAACTAAATATTAGGAACATGATAGGCAATAAAAATTAAGAAATAATGTAATTAGGAAATTTGAATTAAAAAAAAAAAATGGTAATGGCAAAAAAAATAGGAAAATCCGAAATCAATGCACTACCGAATGTATAAAACTTCAATCTACTTATTGTTTAACTATGAACAATTCAATAATTATTTAAAAATATATTCGTTTGGCAATGAAGTCTTGTCGGAATTTCACATAACATTTTGAGGCTAGTGTATTTGTTTTATCAATGGTTATCATTTATTGTTTGAAGATCTTTTGAGAGGCGGCATAATTCATTTTTCAAATCCTATTTTCTGATTGTACTTTTAATTGTTAAAAATATCCTTATTTTTGTTATTCTCACAAAAATATTGGAACTTTAAATACGATCTACATTTAGCTTTAAATGGAATGATACAACATATATTTGTTTTCAATTATTTTTCTGTTCTTTATTAAAAATGCAAGTTTTTTGAAAATTGTACAGGTAATAAATGTACATTTTAGAATATTGGCAAACAGTTTTAAAAACGAGCGTATAGAGTTTTTTATTTATTTTATACTATTATTGAATCGAATAGTGATTAATAGTGTGTTGTGTAAATTATATACATGTTTACAGATGGAGTGTCGATTTGTGATTTTTTTATACTAGTAATCTCCTTGTTGATAGATCTTGTGGATCAAGTCATTCCAGTCCTCTCGATGTGTATGAGTTCACAAGCTGGTTTGGGGAGTATAGATAGTATAGTATAGTATAGAGTATAGATAAAAGTAAAGAAGAAGTCCTGGATAGAAAGCAATCTTTTGTTTACTTTCTCTGATAAGTGCTGCTCCTTTTCCTTATATTACTTTTTAATTCTCATCTTTTGGTTTCTTTACTCTTTCCCTCTTTATCGCTGCCCTGACTTTGGATTTTCTTTGTATTTTTTTCAATTATTGTTGCCACTGTGCAGTGACTACTGTTTTTATTTGTTTGTTTCTTTTTTCGTTGGGTTGCGTCTCTCTGTCTCCATCTCTCTTTCTCCCTTACTGTCTCTGTCTTTTTTTTCTTCACCTACGCATGCGTTGCACGTTTCTGCACATACTTCCAAAGTATTGTTTTCATTTCATTTGCTTTGATTCCGCATATTGTTAGTGTTTTTATTGTAGGGTCTACTTCTTGTTGTTGCTGTAATTGTTGTAGGTGTTGGAATGGCCACTTTTCACTTTCAGGCGCCCCTGCAACTTAAATGGTAACTCTTAAATGGTTAATGTTTAATACGAGTACAAATCAAAAAAAATTAGCTTTTTTATGGCTCGGTTACATAACTTTAAATAATACAAATAAAAATTACAGCCCAATCAAACTGGGCCAATTACTACAGCCCAGTGGGGCTGCCAACTTGCTAAGCAAAGCGAAAGCATATTTGAAAATACAAGTAGAAAAAATAGAGAAGTAATTTAAATACCTTGCTAAACTGTCAATTAGGCCTTGGAGCTGGGGACCCAATTTATTTTAATGGCATTTCGATTTTGATTTTATTATTTTCGTTTTCTGTTTCATTTGGTTTCGTCTCGTCTCGTTTTTTAGTTGATATTCAACATTCACACGCATAAATTTCACTTGCACTAAATTTGATGACTGCCAATTGTCATATGCCGGGGGGAGTTGCGGGGAAAGAGGTGCATAAACTGGCATTATATCACACACACCCACAATTAAATGAATTTCCAATTAGCCCACATTTTGCTTTTCACTTTCGTTGAACAAACATTTGGAATATCAAATATATAAAACCTAAAACTTTACAAATGCTTCATCACTCACTCACCCTTCTACCTTCCACCCACCTAGACCGTCCCACCCTCAAGGTCTTTCCCAAGCTGCCGATATACTGCGGCCTTGCAATCCTACAGACAATCCATAAATACAAACAAGCCGGTCAGTCGAGAGCGCGCGACAGTAGAATACCCTGTGCTGATCTTAAAGAAATCCAGAGTGGCTTGCTTGCGATAGTCTGGCAACACTGGAATGCGACCTTTGATTCGAAAATAATTTAATATTTTAATACTATAATAGAAATGTAATATTGTCAAGGATGTTAATAAGCAATCGTTCATATTAAATATTACAGTCATCAGCTTGAGTTTTCAGTGCTGGAAAACTTCTAAACAATAGTGCTGGATAAATGTTATAATATGCACTCTCGCTTTAACCAATAAATATGAAATAATTAATTTAAAAGAAGTTCCTTAATATCTCCCTTATTCATGGGTCAATCGCTATGGAACTTACAGCAAATTGTTATATTTTATTACACTCTTAAGTTAAGTTGTGTTATATTTTAAGAAACCTCCGTCTAAGCAATCGCTAATATTAATTTTGCGTTAGCCAGTAGCATTCAGCTTTTCGCACAATGTGCTGCTTTCAGTGTAGCCTTCAGCTTTTTTGATCCGACATAATGTAAAGCGCCAAAGCGGCCGACAGCGCAAATCAAATTATCACATGCGCTCTCGCTTGCGCAAATGGCATTTTCATATGCTTTCTCGCTCTGGCAAACAATTATGAAATAATGGATTTAAAACAAATTCCATATCTCCTTTTGTGGATATATCGCTATGAAACTTGCAGCAAATTGCTTAGCGTTTCTTATACTTTAACTATATGTTTAGATAAGCTGTGTTATTTTCAAATTTGATGATGTGATAGTTGTTTTTCGATAAGTTTTGGTGTGGCGTGAGGTATAGCAAATTTAAAATAAACTAGATATGCGTATGCTATTCAAGAACTTATATTCCAAATTTGAAGTCTCTAGCTCCTCTAGTTGCTAAGATTCACGCTTTCATGCAGACGGACGGACGGACAGACAGACGGACAAGTGTAAATCAACTCGACTATTGATACTTATCAGGTATATATATCTATTTTGTAGGGTCGGAGATGCCGTCTATTATTGTTACATACATTTGCACAAATTAATGGGCACAGGGTATATAAAGAACACGCTATAGTCACCGACTATAAGATACCCGTTACACAATTTAAACATGATATCCCATTACATTTTATAACAGAAAAAGCTATGATTCCGCCAACAACTCAGTATAAATGTGGTCATGATATATCCAATCGAATCAGAAATAATATAAGAAATAAACATTCTCTTTTAAAATGTATACAGAAATACGTCGATTAATCAAAACTATAGCTAGATTTCTCCGATATTAATGAGATCAAGTAAAATAATTCATATTTCTAAAAAGCTATCTTATAAAATTGTCGATGTGGCGTAGTTTTTCCCGATTTGCGCGATAATATTCCTCTGTCCACCGAACTGGGCGGTCTAGCTCTTACACTGTAAGAGGAGCAGTAAAAAACTTGATCTGAGTGAGGTTCAGAGAAGTCTTTGTGTCAAATTTACTTGCTCTAGCTCTTAAATCTTCTGCGATCCAGAAGATCTTAGTATATGTATGTATTTTCTGTCACATCTTCTCTCTGTTACATACACTGCAACGAATACAATATACTCTTGTACTCTACGACTAGCTGCTATAACAAAATGTAAACTCATAAATTTTGTCTCTTTGTAATATTTACTTTTAACAATGTTTTTAAAACTTCATTTCATTCAACGTGGACATGTAAGAAACCAATAAAAATACAAAAAAAAAGAAGAGAGAAACAAACAAAATGTACGTGCCCGGCACACCGATTACAAAAACACAGAGTGTGTGTAGAGGAGTTTCTAAATTAATTTCTTTACAGGTAGATAGACTACAGTTTGAAGCCGGAGTGTATGCTGACCACACCAAAGGTTAAATTATCGTAACTGGCATGCACAAAGCCCGCCTGCTCGATCATGCTCTTGAACTGATCCTGTCGTGGAAAGCGACGTATGCTCTCGACAAGATATTGATAGGCCTGCCATTGTCCAGCGAGCAACTGACCCATGGGTGGGATAACCTGGAAGGAGTATTGATCGTATAGCCACTGCATTGCCTCGTTGTTCAAATGACTAAATTCCAGGCACATAAAGCGACCGCCTGGCTGCAGCACACGATACGCCTCGCTGAGCACCTAAAATAAGAGCAAAATAAGTAAATTAGTCAAGTAATTGTTTTGAAAATATAAGAAATTTCACTTTGCATAAAAAAACAATTTTCGTAATTTTTTTCTTATATTAATGTAGTTTGTTATAGTGCTTGAAACGAGTTTTCAATTGGGTTCAACTATTTCTATAGTTGTAAGTTAATTTCCATTCACATTTAAATTGGAAGAAAAAGTCAAAATCAAAGGCCATTGCTGTTTTCTTTATAAAGTAGCTTTTAAGTAGCATTTTAACAAGTGTTAATGCGAATATCAAATAACACCATCCTTCCAAAATAGTGGCAAAATAAGAAACGATTGGCAAATACCAAACAAATAAGTTGTTTTTTGAGGACATCTAGAAAAAAACAGAATTCACCGCAACTTGATATACTTCTAAAGTTTCGTTTTCATATCTTTAACAGTTTTAATATCTTATGCATTATTCTTTGATTTAACTATCTTTTGTACTTTAATTTAAATAAAATATATATTTTAGTCGATACGTGACATTTTGCCTACATTATTATGTTGTATGTATACATTAATACATTTTTATACCCTATGTTAAAAGTATGTAACAGGCAGAAGGAAGGGTGGCCGACCCCATAAGATAAATATATTCTGGATCAGCATCAATAGCCAAATCGAGAAGGCCAAGATCGTCTGTCCGTCGGTCTGTCGGGGTCCCGACTGTTCGGCTTGTTAAATATTGGACTGCTGAATTTAGGCGCGTGCGGACAAACATTTCTGACGGGGACCGTCCGGAACGTCCCTGAGAGGTGACAACACCAGAAATGGTAAAGTCCACGAAATGATATTGGATGAACGCCGAACCAAGCTCCTAGAGTTTGCTAAGGCCCTTAACATTTCTCGAGAACGTGTTGCAAACGTTTTACACGAATATCTAACTAAGAGTAAGCTTTCATCAAGGTGGGTGTCGTTATTTCTCTCAGCGGAGAACAAACGAAAGAGAGTTTGGCATTTTTTAACTTGCATAGTTTTGTGACTGTCGACGAAACTTGCATACATCACCAGACACCAGAGTGCAAAGAACATTGAAAAGCAGTGAATTTCAAGCGGAGAAACGGCGCCAAAAAAGACAAAGATTGGTTTGTCGGGCAACAAGGTGATGGCAATAGTTTTCTGGAATGCCTGAGTCATAATTCTTATGGATTATCTGGAAAAAGGTCGAACAATCACTGGAGAATACTATTCTAACTTTTCTGGGACGATTCAAATGAGAACTGAAGAAAAAAAGGACGCACATGGCGAAGATAAAAGTTATATTTCACCAGGACAATGCTCCCACTGACAAGGACGTTGTCGCCATGATGAAATTGTGTGATCTAAACTCCGAAATTCTTTCCCATCCCAGATTTGGCAACCTGTGACTATTACCTCTTTTCAAACTATTTAGCTCACCCTCGTATTGTTAGCTTAAGCTTTCAATAGGCCATAATAATCCACTTGCAATGTAGACAAATGGCAACCCAACATGACTTTCCTGCCAGCCCAATAGACTATTTTCTTTTGCTGGTGTTTTGGACACGAACTCACCTTGTCCACGTGCGTGCAGTTGCGTATGCCAAAGGCAATGGTGTAGGCAGTGAAGCTATCATTTTGAAATGGCAGCTTCTCGGCATCGGCACACTGCCAGTCAATGCTGGCATTGGGCAAATGCTCGACGGTCAGTCCCAGTTGACGGGCACGCTCCTCGCCGACATTCAACATATGTTGATTGATATCGGAGACAGTTACATGGCTTTTACGCTCTTGTGGATTGGCTTGTTTGGCCAAATATTTGAGGTAGCGAAAACTGATGTCACCAGTGCCGCCGGCCATGTCCAGCAAACGCATTCCATGCGTCGGTCCCAGACGCTCAATGAAGAAGTCCTTCCACACCCGATGAATGCCCATCGACATGGCATCGTTCATCAGATCATAGGACTTGGCCACCTGCTCAAATACCTCGTGCACTGTGTTGACAAGAAAAGCGTATACAGTTAGTCAATTAATTGTTTTATTTTAACTTATTTTTAAAGCCAAAAGCAAATAATATAAAGTTGAAAGAGGCTTAATATTTATTAATATATATTGCGGATTAAATGGTTTAAAAAAAGGATAGATCTATCCAGAAATATGCTAAACGGGCAACACTGATTGACACAAAATATATAGTAAATTTTTGGCATAACTTTAGGACTTTTACCTATAATATTCAGATAATACGTTGCGGTATGTAAAACAAATTTGCATTAAGAAAAACATTTCAAAAATAAAATGTCACATACGATACTTTCTCGCAGAAAGGCCCGATATATTCGGGTTGACGATAACAACTCTCACCTTTGTGCTCCTTTTCGCTTTCCTTGACCGTCTGATAGCCAAAATGTGTTGTGTTTTCTGTGCCGCCAGCGGCTGTTGATGGATTTGTTGTCGACGTTGTTGCCATTGTTGTTGCTGTACGCTTTAACATTAGCCTGGACAGGCTTGACAACTTGCGCGCCGTTTGCATTGTTCTTTTTATACAGCTTAAGGCAAATTTAGCAAAAAAAATAAACTGAAAGCCGAATTTATTATGAAATAACAAATAATGCAGCGGTAGCGATCAGCTGTTTGGTCTCTGTATGCAATCGATATGTGACGATACTTATCGAGGTAATAAATCAGCTGTTCGATCACTATCTTCAGACGCTGACAATCGATATGTGCGATAAGTGCAGCGCACAAAATCAAATCAACAATTTAAAATTTAAAAATAAAATGTGAAAAAAAAACAAAAACAGTTAACAAATTTAAAGTGACACGAATTATAGCTGTGGTATTTTAGGCAGTGGCTGTAATCATAATGTTTTTTGTTTCTTATTTGCAAACACTCACTGTTATTAATAAAGTACCCGGAATGTGTTCATTTGATCATGTATCACAACAGCCACAAATACACCAAGACAATAGCATACAATTCGACATATCCAAGTGTTAAAATCATAAAGAATCTCGGGTTTATTTTCATTTATATAAATATGGCAATAGCAGAATATTGGGAACGTCACGGCAAAAAGAATTATTAGGAATATGGTATGATTATGCATTTTAATTTTTTTTAAAAAAAAGTACTTTAAGCCAGCAATTTAGAATTATTTTAATACAATTACAAATATTCGCTTTGCCTACTCGATACATTTAAAGCAGTGCATGATTTATCGATAACTAACAATGTTAACATAATTTAGTATTTTTTTTTTGTTTGGCATACAGTTGAGCTGGTATTTGCCTGCTGCTCACCTACGGTCACACTGTTCGGTGTTGCGCTCAATTTGTTGCTGATAATCGTGCGCTTTGGTTGTGCGTCGTCTGCTTACTTTTTTTTTTGTTTATTTGCCTCTTTCGCTTTCAACTGCGCGCGCCGGCTGTTTAAATAATCTAAGAAAAAAAAGAAATAACAAAACGTGCATTTGATTTGCTCAGCTTGTTTTTTTAATGTTGTTCATGTTTTGTGTGTGAATGTGTTGAAAATGTATTAAGCCCAAAAAAATGCAAAATGCACCTGTCTGCGCAGTCAGTCAAGCCTGAAAAGTCGGAAAGTCGGAAAAGCCTGAAGAGCCAAAGCCACAAAAGTGTAAAGTGCACTCGCCAGCAAAGCTGCTGAAAGAGAATACATAGGCCAAAACAAATACCAAACAAAACAACCGACAACAACGACAACAACAACAAGACACAAATTCGCAACTCGAGAATTTCGCGCTCCAATTGCAGAAGCGCTTTTGTTGTTGTTTTTGTTTAACTGCTGCTCCTCCTCCTCTGCTGCTTCTTTCTCTGCCGCTTCTTATTCTGCTTCTTCTTCTTCTGCTGCTAAGTAACCCAAACAAATGAGGTAAGTAACAAAATAATAAAAAAATAAAGAATACTGTGTGAAACACCCACAACACACACACACCTACACTGCCAGGAATTGCTGTGCAGTTGCCCTAAAGCTTTTTTACAACACTTGTAATATGAAACTGTTCTTTGTTTTCGCTCTTTTTGTTTTTCTATAATTCTTTTATATCCGTTACTCGTAGATCTCAAGGGTATATTGTATTTATGCAAGATTTGTAACATATGTACATAGTATGTAGTTCTTAATCATATATATCTGTATGATCTCTCAGCTTTCAAAGACTATAAGAGCTAGAGCGACCAAATTTAGCACATTGACTCCTTTGAACCCCAAGCAAATCAAGTTTATTACATATTTTTGCTAAGTCCCTTTGAATCACCCGCAATTTAACAAAATTCCATCAAGCACTTACACTATTAGAGCTAGATGGTCCAAATTCATTGAACAGACGTGTATTATCCCTACGAGTGTTGGGATTATTGCCATATTTAAAAATATTGCCATCATAGTTACATTATTTACGATAGAACGCTCTTTTTGGTGCTGAAATCATTTAAAAACCTCAGTATTTACGTAATTAATTTAAAACAAAACAATCACTTAAAACTATAAAACATAACAGTTTCTTGAGTATACGTTAATTTCAGTGCATAAATCAAAAGAAAAAGTATTTCCTATATTCATTTTAACATTATAAAACAAAGCAGTCAATATTCTTATTATACAGAATACAAAAATCACACTCTAAGATAGAAATGTAACAAAAAACATCGATGCATCGAAAATCGATGGATTTTTGAGGGCGATACTTCAATGTTTCCCGATGTTTTTGTTGATTCCGATATTTACCGATGCCTCGATGTTTAGCTACAACATCGGTCATCATCGTAGTTCAGTTTAATCGATAAAATGTTTATCGAAAGAACAAACGAAGGAACTAGATGGTCTACAATCCAGAACTTAGTTCGTTAAGACACTGTGTATAATTAATTTTTTGCTATTAAAACAGAATCGTCTTCCTGTTATTTTAAGTTGGAAACGTCGGGGCATCGATTATTTGTGACCGATGTATCGATCAACATCGAAGTTAATTTATAAAACGACGATGAACATCGAAATCGAGGTTTCAATCCAAATTTACTTTCCTACTTCCAGATCACTTGTTTTTCTCTATTGAAAAGTCTTTTACAAATCACACAAATTGTGATTCAAATATAATAAATTCTACACATTTGTAACAAAATGGGATTAGAACTGTATTCTTAATTTGTTTTATTCTTTAACTCACAATCATTAAACCTTTTTGCAATCTCTATGTTGATTACAATAGACTTTGTCGAGTTTTTAACTTAGAGTTCTCTTTTCCTTTTACTATTAAGAACCTTATTCTTAACTTTTTAGCAACTAATTCTATAGAACAATCTTTGCATTTTCCCTCATTGATCTGATTTACTTTTTTCTGAGTTTTCCCAAATCCTTGCAACAAATGTTGGATCGATTAAATAATTGTTTGAATATTCCCAGACTTAACTTAATTTAAATTATTAAACCTTTTTTTGAATTTTCAGTTCTAAGATTAAAATCGCATAGAATAGAATTTTATTGTTAATTTCTTAATATTATTTTCTATTCCTCTTTTATATTTTAAGTCATTCCTTGTGTCGACTGCTTTTAGTTGACATTAAATAAATAAAGTAATAAAATTAATCGTCAACTTCACCATCTAAGATTTCATGCAATTGCAAAACGATAATTCTTATAAAAAGCAATTAAGTTAAGAGTTTCCAATGTATTAAACGTCCAAATTTTAAATCAGTTCCTTACAAAATTATTTTTGCTTAAGCTTATTATAAACAAAAAAGAGCAAATCTAAAAGTAAAAGTCGCACTGCGCCAACAGAAAAAATTATTATTATCAGGTATCCAATTTAATCGCAACATTATAAATATATTTTTATAGCGTTAAAGTTTTAAATTCTTTGATGTAATTAAAATATAAAATTAGTCAACTGATTGTTTTGACAAAATAAAAAAATTCACATAATTGTTTATTTATTTTTATAAATATTGAAACCCATTGAATCGTTATCATTTTAATTTTTAACTTGTCCTAAGAATAATAAGCAATTATAATAAAAAAATATATTTTCGAGAACTCTATTCCCTTATTAGTTATTATATTGTAAATAGCTTTTTATGTATAGTAGTTAATGTAATAAATTAAAATAAATAAATTATATAATAAAATAAGAAAAAATTTAAAAGGCAAGAAAATGATTTTTATTGCCAAATAAAAAATGAATTTGTTATTTAGTTTGTTAAAACAATTAATTAAATAACTGTATTTAAATTTAGTAATATACAAACTAATTGTATCTTAATCATTTTTAGTTTAACTTGTTCTACAAATAATAAGCAAATAAAATAAAATAAGAAAAAATGTAATAAGGCTAGAAAATGTTTTTTATTGCTAAAAAAATATGAATTTGTTATTTATTTTGTTAAAACAATTACTTAAATAATTTTATTTAAATTAAGTAATATTCAAACTCATTGATTAATTATTAATTATTTATTAAATATTAAAATTTCTAACTTGTTCTAAGAATAATAAGCAATTAAAATAAAATAAGAAACAAATTTAAAGTGGCAAGAAAATATTTTATTTGTTATTTATTTTGTTTTAATTGTTGTTTATTTTGTTTTAAGCAATTACTTAAATAATTGTATTAATTAAGTAATAATTAATTGTAGTAATTAAGTAATGAGTATTTTAAAGTCGGACACGACACCCTTATTGTTATTGCTGTTTAAGCCGGCTAACGGTAATCGCACTCACACACACACGCACACACACACACACATACACACACACACACATATACACACACACACATATACACACACACATACACACACACACACATACATACACATACATACACACAAAATGCGTTAATTGCGTACGGCCTTCAATTATAACTTTTTGTCATTGTCATCTTTAATAACGATTTGCTCCAAATACTTTGAGAGCATGAAAAGAATACAGAAAGATTAAAAACAAAGAAGAAGAAGAAAAACTTACAATCACTAGAAAGTTCTGTCACTGGTGACACGCCCACTTTCTCGCCACGCCTCTCACCGTTACATTAGCTGTTTAATTGATTATGATACTGATTGTAATTGTGATTGTGATTGACTGACTGACTGTCTGATTGATTGATTGACTGACTGATCATTGAAATAAACGCCTTGCAGCTGTTTTTTTTTCTTATGCAATTCCCGCACCCGCAATTTGGCCACATTGAAGTTGCACACACACACACTCACAATAATAATAATAAAAAAAGGCCTCTGGTGTGCATTGGGGCAAAAGACTTTCGAATGGCGTTTGGCGACTTGTGGGCCAATCGGTTAATTGCATTTCCTGGCCAGCTTGTCATCATCATCGTCATCATCGTCAACGTCATCGTCATTATCCAGCAACAACTGCATTATCATTATTATTATGATGCAGTTTAATTGTGTTTTAATTACCAATGGCAGATGACAGTTACGATTTGTTCACAAATCTGGTCACACTGCGCGCAAATGCAAATAATTGTGAATTGCAAAACCGAAACAGAAACAACAACAACAACAGCAACAACAACAACAACAACAGCAACAACAACAACAAAATGCCAATTCATGTTGAAGCGTATCTCATAGGTACACAAAACTAGTAGGAAAGGCTACAGTCTATTGAACCCGTCTGTGATAGACCCTGTATTTAAACTGTAACAAATTCAATTAAAATAGTTTCTTAATTAACTTTTGATCGACACATCCATAGCAATTATAAATCTTTGTTACTAAAGAATAATAAATAAAACAAGTTGGCGCTGGTCATTAATGAAATTTACGACAAGACAGCAAAGCGAAAAATGAGATAAAAATATAAAAACAGTCAGATAATTCACACCAAAAAGAAAAGATAATAAGTTCAAATAGATTAATAAATATATTAAAATATAAAAAAAAATGTGTTAATACATAATCAGGTCTGTTTATGGTTTTTACTTTCAGCAAGATCTTTTGACTAAATTTACACTTTCAGCTGGTTTTTTTTTAACTAGGTAAAGTGAGAAATACGAGCATTTGCCTAAGTGAGAAAACCAAATGTAGAATTAAATAAATTGGTAAAAATAAATTATAAAAAAATGAAAACTATAAACGAATTTTAAATCAAAACAAAAACTTGGTTAAAATTAAGTCAAACAATTTATACAAATGTAAAATTAAATTACACAATTACCTTAACTTCTCTTAATCTTAAATTATATATGTTTCGACTTTATTTTATTTTATTTTATTACATGGGCTATCAAAACTTTGTATCCATTTAACTACTTGCATAATTATATTTTTGTAATAAGAAAAGATCAATTATTATATATAATAAGTACTATATTATAAATTTGTAGCGTTAGGATGAACAATTCAATAAAATAATAAAGTCGTTGCCTTTTTCATTTCGTTCTTATTAATTAATTAATTGTTAATTTTTAGAATCTAATATTTCAATGTTATTTTAAAAATTATTCTATATTTTCTTGTCGATTGCTTTTAGTAATAATAAATAAATAAATAAATAATATCAACTATATTTTTCTTTGGCTTAGACTTATTTAATCGATGGCTAAACATCACAATCAGATCTCTTACATTCTACATTTAAATAATGAATTTTCTTGTATTTCAATAATAAATAAAAATGCCGGTAACATGATTGTTGTACTTTAACTCTCGTTTAAATCTTCATCGATTTTCTGAGTGTTGAAATTTACATTTTTTTTTTCTTAAAATTTGTACACCCAACAAAACTTTTTATTTCTGTTTTTTACTTATAGTATAATTAAGAAGTAACTATTATAATATATATGAGAAAAATAATAAATAACAAAGAAAAGTTTTTATTCTTATTTTTTGCACATTAAAAATCAGACAAAATACGAAATTTGTTACTCTTTTAGTTATTAGTCATTATTTTTAAATTGAATGAATGTTAAGAATCTTAATAAAAATTATTATTATAAATGAAATAAAATAAGAACAAATAAGTTGAATATATATATATTTTATTTTTATTTTTTTTTTAAAATTTTGTATTTTGTCAAAGCATTGACTTTTAGTTTATATTTTTATCTGCCCGCTACGCACATTGCCCCTTCTGAGTAACTTGAAAGACTCTTTGTGCTTTTTGAAGTACAGAGTCTATAAACTGAAATTATAAAATATGTAGTTGCTGCCGCGTTGCAGTTGCAGTTGCAGGCGGCCCCATAAAAAGGCTCCTTTTGTAATTCAAAACTGCCGGCAAAACGGCAACCAGTTGCCAGTTGGCAGTTTTCTTGGCCGCCCAGCGGCCCAATATTCACAATACCCACAATTCCCAGTTGCCCAGCCAGTTGGCCGCCTCAGACGGCATTTTTTGTTTGCAACACGGACGGACGGACAGACAGACGGACGGACGTACGGAAGGACGGACGACTGGTTGAAAACGCGGCTTGCAACGGATTGGCATTTGTAGGATAAGCAGCCGAACTCAACGTAGACACAGTCGAGCGAGTTTTTGTTTTTATACCCTGTGCTCAATAAAAAATTTAGCTAAAAACAGGTATAATGGTTTAGTGGAAATTTAGGCAACAGGCAGAGGGAGGCAACTGCGATTCTATAAAGTATACATCGTAAATTAACTTATATATACTTATAATATATATATATATATTACTTATAAATATATACAAATAAACTATAATATTATTTTTATTATTATTGTAACAAACAATATTCAATTTAATACATTAACTATTATAATATAATATAGTTCGGTTTTTGGCATCACGCATTAAGTAATTTTTAGGTACACAAATGCTGAAACTTTATGCGCAATGTGCGGAAATTGAGTTTATATATTAAATGGAATATTGTTTGTCACAAAATTTGATATAAAAAAATTTGGGCCATGAATATGCTTTCGTCACTAGACTATTACCTCGTGTAATGTATATATTGTAGATTTATTTATATGTATAATATATCTACAAATATATATATATTTGGTCCGTGAATATGCTTTCGCCACTAGACTATTACCTCGTGTAAAGTATATATCGTAGATAATTTTGTATATAATATATATATATACAAATATCAGTTTCGATTCGTTGCGAAACAAGTATTTTGATATATAGTTTAAATTCGGGTTTGTTGTCGATTCGTTTATTTATTTATGTAATATATATTTCGGACAAATCTAGCTTAGATAACAATTAATTTATGAATATAGCATCCTTATCGGGTATTATTCTATGGTATATAAACATATATTCCTAATCAGCATTAACAGCCGAGTTTATTTCAGAGACTATAAGAGCTAGAGACTCCAAATTTGGCATGTAGGTTCTTGTACTCCACACGCAGCTCTAGCTTGTAAACCAGTTTACAAGATCACAAATTAAAGCTATAGACTAGAAGCTTGGCTTTGAAACACATAACAATTATTGTAGTTTGGTATTAATATATCACCACGATCGTATAATAAACTCAGATTTAAACTAACTATTTAAGAAACAATTTCGTTGAATTAAATAAAGAATAAGAGAAAACTGACGTTGTTGGTGTATCAAACGGACGTAGGGTATCCCGTAGTTGTGCATTCTCAACTAGAGTTTTCTTACTTGTTTTTATTTCTATTATTTTTTGATACAACAAAAGTTACCGACAAACTAATTTCTGCTATTTCCATTGTTGTTATTATTTGTTAAGAGTGTATTGTAAGGTGCATGCAACAAATGGGCAAGAAAATGTTGAAGATAGTAGAAAGAGAGACGAAGAATTAGAACATCAGTTGAGTTAAAAGACTCATAATTAATTGTCATTCCATTCGAACATCATTAGTTTAGATTCTGCTGCAACTCATTTGTGGCATGTTCTGGAGGTTTAAAAGCTGTTCAAAGCGCATGCAAACATTTGTGTTTTCTTTGCAGTTAACAGGTTGTTAATGTTAGACTTCTTTTTAGTAAGTGCTTACATAACAGAACTTTAAGTCTTATATTTTATATAAATTAAAAAATATGATTAATAATTATGTATATTTAAATTGTTGTTCCCAAATCATATTTACATTTTATATTCCATTTTTACAAATGCAAATTTAAAATATAAATAATTTTGTTAATTTTTTTTAGCCGTTTTCCTTTTTCCTTACTGTAATCGTCCAGATTATATGGGAATCAGTTCATATCATCGGCACTAATATTTATTCTTTTGTGCAGACTTTATCCCAAAGTATAATTGATCGTTTTTCTTTACTTTTGCATATGAAATTTGTCACATATACTATAACAAAATTTGCTGGAATTGTTAACGAACTCATATTTGTCTATGCAAAACACAATATAAAACATAAAATAAGATACAAACTGATACTTTCAAGATCCAATAGCTGATTGGTAAAATTGTTGTATCTAAATATGTGAATTGATAATTAAACTTAGTGGGGTATAAACAAATTAATATATCTTTAGGACGGTATTTTAAATAGGATAGAAGTTTCTTGAGTTTCGTTTATCTCAAGAACCACAGTCAATCATCGAAAAAAGTAAATAAGGTAAAACTCTAGTGACGAAAGCTTGTTCAAGCCCCAAAATTTCTAATATAAAATGTTGTGACAATATGTGAACTATTCTAATAAATAAAGCTTTGTCAATTTACACATTGCACCAAAGGCTTCTGGCTTCTTTGTGCCTAAAAAAAAACTAATAAGAGATATAGTTTTACTAATGATAAATTTATTATTTCTATATACAGTTACCAAAGCTATTAGTTTACTTACTAGCTCTCAATTTAAACAGCTGTTCAAAAGTACTTTTCTCTCATATATCTTTGATTTCTTTGTCATACATATATATTTTAACATTAACAGTTGCTTAACACTCTGTTAAGCTGTTCCAAATGCTGACCTTCTGTTATTAACAAGTTGATAATTATGTTAAATATATTTACAGATATATAAGTGTCGAGCTTATGTTAACATTTTCTTCTATAAGATAATGGGTTGTTCTTAAATGAAGACAAATATAATTATTGAGACATATACTTAACAGCTGTTAACTGCTTTTTTTAACAGTTTGTCAGGCAAGCTGAAAAAATGAATTAACAAATTCAGATCTTCTGTAATTGTTAAGTTTTTGTTACTTAACAGCTGATGATAATGATTTAATGCTACTAACATTGGCTTATAAAATAGTTCGAACATAAATTTCTATTCCTATTTTCCAATTTCTCTTGTGTTTTATTCAATTTATTATTATTATTATACTTATCGCTGCTAGTCAAAGCGAATGGCTTAGGTGTAGACCGAGGTTAATGTACTGAAACACTCTGAATCCAAATCGTTAAATTATCAAATTGATCAATATTTATTATTATTATTATTATTGCAAGTTAACCAAGTGCTTAATCATATTACATGCTCGTATCATATATCAAAATTCAATTTGTCACTGTCGCTGTTTTTTTATTTTTTGCCGTCTTTCATGTTTTTGCGTTTGCCTAATAACTCTTGTGCCAAGCCAACTAAAAGTTGACCTCAATTGTTAATTAAAGTGCTAAGTAAACTGATTTATAGCAAGTAGAAGAAAGAAATAAGGGAAAAGTAAACATTGTAAAGGTTTTCCAAAGGTTTTCGGAAGTTAGTTTTTACTGTACTTTCAATCGGATTTCTCTAACAATTAAAAATTACAATGAAATATCCTTTGATTTCATGATTTTATCATAATTGTTATTTTCGCGCAAACACTTGTAAAAATAACTTAAAAATTTAACAACTCAAGTTTTTAGCTTTTTCTTTGAGCTGGAGAAATATTTATTGTCTGTTTTTTTGGCATTCTTTAAAAGTTTTCAGCAATTAATTCAATTCAAACTTAAGTCTTTTTCTTTTTCATAAATTCTCAACTTTAGTTTGTTTTGTTTCCTTGCACTCAAAAGTTGAACTTAAATTAAGGTTCCAACTTTATTCCATAGTTAATCTCTTTTTTACTTGATTTCCCTTTAAAGTTTGATGAACAAATATTGTTTGTTTATTTGTATTTTTGATTTTTTATAAGTTTTCAGCTCTAATTTCAGCTTAAAATCAAACTTGAACTTGCTTGCAAACTAACAATCTTTAGTCTTTTTCTTTTTCCTATAATCTTGGTGTATTTTCTCATAATTTTAAATTGGTTTTTTTTTTCCACTCAAAGATTAAACTTCAATTAATTTACCAACTTTAGATTTTAGTTTTAATATTGATTGATTTTAGACTTGTTGAAGCTGTTCAACTTATCATTTATTGTGCTCAGTGTATTACTTAGTCATCGTATCGAGTTCTAACCTGTTTTACTTTTGATTTTAATTCTGGGCAACAGGGGGAAGTTGCAACAACTGCAATTGGTCAAAGCACAAGAATTGACTGGGGAAGGGGGAAGAAGAAGCAGAGGAGAAAGGTGGGATGAAATTGTTGCCTGCCACAAGTTGCAAGCAACTTTCGCTGGCGCGGCGGAGAAGAGAAGATTTGCAGCTGTCTTATCAGACGCGCCACGCCCAGTCAATCCAGTTTTTTTTTTTTGGGGGGGGGCAGACAGTTGCAAGTTGCCAGATTTGTTTTTGTTCATTTGCCTTGCAGCAGCTGTGGCCCGCCAGCTGTGGCAGCAACAACGGCAGCCATCCTTTGCGGCAGCTGTGCGCGTGGGCAAAACGAAAGACTTGGGCAACAAACTTGCCACAGCGCGGCACTTCAATTACAAAAAAAAAATATAAGTAAAAACATCAAAATAAACAACAAACATCAATTTATGCATAAACAATTCAATTTCTGCCGCCATTCGTCGGTCATTTACCCTGAAAATCGCATTAGGGCGCAACAACAATAACAATAACTACAATAACAATAGCAACACTATCAACAACAACAGCAACAACAACAATAATAATAACAGCAAACGTACTTGAAACAAAGTTTCATGTCACGCCTCAAAAACAAAGTCGCATCGAACGTTTCACACGCTGCCTGCCGCCTGTTGCAAGTGGGAGGCTGCTGCGGCAGCTGCAACTGCAACTGTTGCCTCTGCCTTAGCTGCAGGTGTGTGTGGGAATCTTTACAAATAGCAAAAGTTCAATAGCATCGCAGCAGCAGCAACAACAGCAGCTGCAACTTGCCACTTGCTGTTGCATGCACTTAGAAAAACCTTTCTTCATGTCCAAAACTGTGTTTGAGCAGCAGTGAAAAGCCTGTCATAATTCTAAGAATTTTTTGAGTTAAGAAAAAATTCTGTTGAACCATCGAAATAAATAAATTTATTTAATATATATTTAATATATTTATAAATATATAAATATCGTAAAGTATGTATATATATATATATATATATGTATACTAATTCGTAAAATTATGAGAAGCTTTTAACTGATATTCAAATGCAATTTTGAATATAACAATAGGTTATTCTCTACATATTTACATGTAGTATCATGATGACAAACTTAACAAAACGTTCGGTTGGGAAATTTAATAATTACATAAATTCTTGTGACTCACAAATGTTTAGAAATTTTATTGACATTTGCTTTAAGTATAGATTTATATTTATTTTATCGGGCATATTATTAGCACCGTCAAAATCGACTGTCATCAATTTATTTCAAATTTCAACATAGTTTTTAAATATTTGTGTTTTCTTCAATTATTTAAAAGGTGTTTTATGCAATTTTATTAAATGTTAGAATGAATTTAATTAAATTCAATATATATTTTAAATTTATTTTTTTTCATTTTCATTCAATTTTAAAATGAGGTTAATTTAATTGCCTTAATTTGAAATTTAATCAGACTCTACAAATAATTTTTTTGAATTGCTTGTCGAAAGAAATCGTATCAACTCTTTATGTTGCTAAAATGTCAGCGATTTATCTTATTGGACATATATTCAGAGTAACTAAAATAGACCTTAAATTTATTTCAAATTTCTACATAATTATTAAATATTATTATTTTTGTACAACAATTAAATTCATATACAATTTGTTTTATACTTTTTATTTTTTTAATGAATTTAAATAATTTCGAGAAATTAAAATTAATTTTTTGAGTTTATATGCAATTTTATAATTAATTTTATTGGATTTAATATATTTTCAATTTAATTAAATTTACCAATTTGTTTTACAATTGCTTTAAGAGACTTAGAGACTTAGAGATTTAAATTTTTACACATATTTTCTGAGTCACTAAAATCGTTTGCAATAAATTTATTTCAATTTTCTACATAATTATTAAATATTAGTATTTTTGTTAATAATTCAATTAATTTAAAATGTAGTTTATGCAATTTTATTCAATTTTAAAATGAATTTAATTGAATTCAGAAAGAATAAAATTTATTTTTGGTATTTATATGCAATTTTAACATGAATTTAATTGAATTGAATACATTTTAAATTTAATCAAACTCAACAGAATATTTTGACAATTGCTTTTAAAGATATGAACAATCTCAAAGAATTAAAAAACTTCATTTCCAATTTCTACATAATTATTAAATATTATTATTTGTATACAATTATTCAATTAATTTGAAATGTATTTAATGCAATTTTCAACCGAATTTATTTGAATTAATTCAATTTTAAAATTGATCAAAAACACTGCACGTCTTTTGAAATTTGAAAGCAATCAATTTTGGCTTTCGGAACATCTCGACAATTGTTTCTCTGTTGTCAGAGATGTGTGTATAGCTTAATTAATGTATATTATTAATACTAATTATAATACTAATACTTATTGATGTGATTGGAATTTTTGTGAGGTTTTCCCCTTGCAAACACTCTTGGTTGGTTTATTTAAAGTCATAATTTTGATTACTCCCAGACCTTAACAATTTTCTTAATTGTTTATCTTTCAGTTTTCAATTTAAATAAAATTTCATTGTAATTATTATTTTAATTGTTAATTTTATATCTTATTTTTTAATGTTATTTTACAATTGCTAAGTAAACGAATATTTCTTGTAAATTTTGCTGAGTGCATTTCAAGATGCGCCACATTGAGTGGGTGGCTGCCCTCTGTTCCTCCCACCTTCCACCTCTGCCACTCCCCCCTTCGCTGCTATCCATTCCTTAGTTGCCTCGCTTGTCTGTCTATTTGCGTGTAATTTGACTGACGCAACGGCAAAGGCAATCAGTCAGCGATCAGACGACGACGACGACTCGAAGCTGCAGATGAAGATGAAGACGTTTGTAGCTCAAATCTGCACGCAAATACCTCCTTCTCTGTTGGCATGATTGTCGTATGATTTGAAGCGCAAAATTGTTGCTGCTGTCGTTTCACTTGAGAGTGTTGCTGCCTTTGTTGCTGGCTGCCCCATTGCCACATATGTATGAGCGGCAGGCAGGCATTTAAACTGCCAATTTGCTCTCGCTTTTTCTTAATTCATTATTTTCGGTGGTTGTTGCAACTGTTGCCCATTTTTTTTTTTTCTTTTTGGTTGCAAGCCCAACGCGTTGCATAAGGCAAAATTGGCTAATTGGTTGAAGGTGAAAGCAGGCAACATGAAAAACAATAACAAAATGTGGCACACGGCGCAGGACGCTCCCAGGCGATGTTCTGCAATTAAAATGAGGCAAATGCAACAAGCAAACATGGAGATGATGTAGATGGAAATGGAGATGGAGATGGAGTAAAAGTGCAGACAGCTTTCTCTTGAGCCAGACAAGGAGCAGCCTGCTGTTGTTGTTGTTGTTGTTGGTGTTGGTGTTGCTGTTGCTGCTGCTGTTGCAAGCCGTTTCCTTGCTGCCACAGAGCCAATGAAGCGTCGTCTGCTTTGCCACACGATTATGTTGCATCCTCCTCGTGTTCAACTGTCTGTTTATTTTGCCTGGCTTGTGGCATAACCCACGTTGACATTGCCGATAAAGTCTCCAAAATAAGTTTCACCACAAAAATGCTACATGTGCGCTATGTGGCAAGGGGGCAACCAGGGTATTGGGCAGACCGTGGGGGGAGGGGGGATTTAAATTCGACAATTTGTCACGTTGTTGTTGTCATTGTTGTTGTTGGCCAGTCGTGCGTTCATTTGTCTTTGCCTGATTGGCCAAATGTGCCGCGACAACGGAAGTAAAAGCTTCTCTTGCCACAGCCTGCAGGTGCGCGCATCCCAGTTGCACACACTGTCTCACACACGGGCACACGTGTGGCAATTTGACAATTGTCGTATTTGCGCAAACAAAAAATTTCTCTTTTATTTATGGCAATTTCTTTTGTCTCTCTCACGACACAAAATCAAATATTAAAATTATGTTCATTGAATAATAAAAAGAAAAAAAGAAATAATAAAAATATTTCAATTGTTTTTCTTGTTGCTGCCACAGACATATATACATATATATATATATGTATATATATTTGTACCTTTTTTTTATGTGGCAATTAAAAAATGCCCTCGCTGCTTGTTACAACTCGTAATTAAAATCAACAAGTCAGTCTGTCGACGCTTAGTAGTTTTCATTTGAATTTTTCATTTGCGAATCAAAAGACTTAGGCAACGAACTTGGCAAAAGTTGCTGCATCTGGAGACGCCGTGCTTAAAGTGGCACTTGAAGAACCACTTGTCTCATTAAGCCGAGACGGAGGGAATTGTCAGATAATGAGCTGTGATTATAGTTGAAATTTGTCATTCTTTCACTTGCCACAATTGGTGGCGGCAACAAGTTGTACTTACTGCTGAGTGTGCGTGTGTGTGTGTGAGTGTGATTATACTAGAAGAACATGTCACGTCTCCTCTGTGTGGCGCGTACTCTTGCACTTGCCACATTTTGTGGCAACATGTTTATATTCACTTGTTGCTGCTTTTAGTTGCAGATGAGCTGTGATTATGCCTACAATTTATATTTTTATCATTTTT
The DNA here is from genome assembly GCA_958299025.2 of Drosophila histrio. Classification (NCBI taxonomy): domain Eukaryota; kingdom Metazoa; phylum Arthropoda; class Insecta; order Diptera; family Drosophilidae; genus Drosophila; species Drosophila histrio. The sequence goes on from OY282582.1 coordinate 45,301,380, forward strand.
ACTATCTGTTGCATTTTCTTGCGACTTGCCACATTTTGTGGCAACATGTTTTATTCACTCATAGCGATTGCAAGTTGTGAATGAGTTGTTTTTATGCCCCGAAATGTGTAATCTTTGCCATGTGCCACATATTGTGGCATTACTTGATGTGCTTAGATTTCATATTAGCCACAAATATTTCTTGCTTTTGTTTTTTTTTTTTTTTTTGTATGCTTGTATTGCCCAAACTTGCAGTTGCCACATTTGGTGGCAACTAGGTTTACACACTGGCAGTTTCTAGACTTCGTACATTCTTGTAATTGCCACATTTGGTGGCAGGTTTTTTTTTTAATTTTTTTTTATTTTAGTTTAATTAAACTATGAATTTAACCAAAATTTGTCAGTATTTTTATATAAGTATTGCTTATTATAATTATTATTTCACTTGCCACACATTGTGTAGACTTGGAATTTTAGTTTAATTTGCCAAAAAAAGTTCATTTTTGAGTCGTAAACTAAATCCGTAAAGGAACGATTAATAGATCTTTATATTTAGTTATTCATTCGTTGATTGTTGAGAGCGTTCAGTTTATTAATTTGCCATCCATTGAAAACTATAAATCTATTATAATTATGTGTAATACATTCAACTGATTTAATATCAATTTATTTATTAGTTTAAGTAAATATCTATGCATTTAAAATATATATAAGTGTTATGCTCTTAATGTATTAGTAATAAAGAAGTTATAAATTATTACAGCCCTTCATGTATTCTAAATGTAATTGTGTAAAAACATTCAAATAATTTAAACAGACCAATTGAACAAAATCAACGATATTTCTTTATTTAACGTTAACTAAAAGCAGTCGACACAAAGAAGAATTTGAAATCTAAAACAGAATTAGAAAATAATATAAAGAAATTAACAATAAACTTATATTATAATCAATTTTAATCTTAGAACTGAACAGTTAAAAAAAGCTTCAATAATTTAAGTTAAGGCTGGGGATATTCAAACAGTTTTTTAATTGAACCAACATTTGTTGCAAGGTAAAAACTCAATCAGATTAATGAGGGAAAAAGTAAATATTTTTATTTAGAATTTGTTGTTTAAAAGTTTAGAACAAGTTTCTTAATACTAGTAGGAAAAGAGACCACTGAGTTGAAAACTCGACAAAGACTATTATAATCAACACAAAGAGTTCTAAAAGATTCATGCAAGTGAAGTTGGAATAAGTGGAATAAAGTTAAGAGTAGATCTGGAAGGAAAAGATAAATTAATTTGATTTAATAATACAGAGGAGTCGATATTAACATTTATTAATTTTAGCCAGAACACCACACCCAGCATAATGCGTCGATTGGCTTGAGATGTGTGTCTAATTAATTATAGTTCATTTAACAAGTTCCCTCACTTAAACTATATGTATCATATATAATATGATAATTTGCATGCTAATTGTATTGCATTTAACTCATTCTTTTCACAACTCCTTTAAGCTATTTTGTGCAATTACAGAGTATCTTTTTATAACATTTCCTGCTTATATTAAAGCTCTGTAACATTAATCTGTTATGTTAAAAATATATGTTATTAACATAACTTGCCAAAAGAAATGTTAACTTCAATTTAAAGTGAAATTTCTAGTCAATTCGTGTGATTCGTCTCAAATATTTGAATCTGACACTAAAATCCAAGTGCTTAAAGCTCATGTCACGCACAGCAACAACAGCAACAACAACAGCTCTAATAACAACAACAACAACATTGAGAACTAGTTAAATGCTACGTGAGGGAAGAAAACTGACGATTAAAATGAATTGGAATGCCTTTGGGTTGGGCCTTTGGACTTGTAACGAGGCTCGTTACAGTTTTACAGTTTTGTGGGGATGCTGGACAAATGTGCGGACAACGAGCACTAAAAACAACAACAGCAACAACAACAACAGCAACTACAACAACAAGAAACAAACACATATTATTATGATACACAGAGAAAGTCACGATTAAAAAAGCAACCGGCAAAAAATAATTACAACCGCCTTTTTTAAAGAGCAACAAGCGAACATGAGTTAAAAACAACAACAAGAACAACAACTACTACAAGAAGCAGTGGAAGAAGCAGAACTGACAGCAGAACAACGAAAACACGCAACGCTAAAAATTACTTGTAATAAAATTTGTTTATTTTTTTTTTTTCTATTTTCTTCTGTTTTTCAACAATTTCTTTTGGTCGAAACAAGAAACAAAAAAAACACGCATTAACGACTTCTATGGAAATTTCAACTTTAATTTGTATAAATTAAAATCATCAGCCATGACAACAGTTTGTGGTCAAGGCACAAACAACAACAGCAACAACAACAGCCGACAATGAAAGCACAATTGAAAAGCCAGGCAAAAACAATTGCAAATGTCAACAAGTAGTACAAAGATTCGTCAACGTCAACACCGAAGATTTAATACACTCAGCACTTTTGTTTTGGACAATAAGACTAAAATTTAATTGGTAGTGAAAATCCCAACTAAATGTTAAGTTATGGTAAAAATCACAACTAAAATAATATTGGTATAATTATAAAGCCAACTTAAAATATAATTATGCTGGAAATACCAACTAGAAAAATGTAGTTGACGAGAAAAATGTAGTTGACGAGAAAAAATTCTAAATAAATATTTAGTGATAGTAGAAATCACATCACTAGGTTAGACTAGGTTAGGTTAATCGGACTGCTCAACAGAATGTCGAATTCACCCCGATGCCATTCGGCCCATTGTAATGTCCGTCGCCTGTAGGATTATAAAGGGTTGTTGGAGGATTGAAGGGAGTGGGAAAGGGAGTTTGAATTGTCCTGGTCCCGAAATCACTAATTGGTACCGTTTGGCGGAATTCGCCTCTGGAACCAACCAGTAGAGTCCAGGAAGAGTACCAGATCCGCCAGTCGCAGTTTGGCGAGACTGTCCAGTCACTTGGAAGAAGGGTTCCCCGTGAAAACGGATACTCCTTCTAAGAAGTGCAGGGCAGTCACACAGAAGGTGTTGCATACTCCTCTCCTCTTCCTCTTCGTTCCCGCAGCTGCGACAGAAGTCTTGTGATGGTACACCATACCCTAATGCCATTCGTCCAATGGGACAGTGACCCACATCACTATAGGAATAATAATTTGATTTTCGAAGTTTATCAGCAATTTCCAAATCAACCTCGAGGTATCGAGCTAACATTTTCGATACCTCGACGTTTTCAATGCACTTGTAAGTATTTTGGTTAAAAGAAAGTCAAATTTCAATTTCAATTATCACTAAAAATAATCAATATGACAAAACAAAAAACTGCTTTTAAAGCGACAACAACTTAAAATAATAGAATGTCGAATTTGCTTTAATATCAAACATTTAAATCTTCATCTAGTTTCTTCGTTCCTTTGAATCCCATTATTGTTCGGTCGTTAGATGGAAAAATTGAATGCCTCAACTGAACTACAATGAAAAATGTTATCTATAAAAATATTTATTTAACAAAAACATCATTCAGTTTTATAATAACATCGAGTCATCGGCATTAAGAAGAACATCAAGAATTCGCCTTCAGAAATCGATCGATGGCCGATACATCCCTGGTTTTTTACATCCCTACACCTCTACCATTAAACATTTAGTGACATTTGTTATATTTAACTATAAAAAAAATATGTAAAAATTTAGTGTAGCAAATTAAATAATTTTAGCTATTTTAAAATGTAGTGTAGGTAAACTTTTAACTTATTTCAATTTAATTAAGTTTCACCAACTAAATAAAATAATTTTGTAATGCTAGAAGGTTCAATCATGCCAAAAAAATTAATAATAAACTGTTTTAGGTACTATTCCTAACACTTACTTTGGCAGCTTTATGATATAACGTCAGATTTAGATTCAAAATACCAAAAACACAATTAGTAAGATGGGTTGAGATTGATTGGGTTGATTTACTACCGATCTATTTATGTAAACTATATAATATAGTGATTCAAACCGTTCGATTCCGAACACTACCAAGTTGCATCAAGACAGATTCCATAGAAACAGATAAAATAAACTTTTCCAACTCAATTCGTCTACCTGAAACAAGTATATAAAGATTTTATAGAGTCTGTCACGCCTTGAAATGCGACAACATAATAATACTTTTCTTTTGGTAGAGTATACAATTTTCCGCAAGTGGCGAGTGGAGAGCGGCGAGTAACGAGTAACGAGTAGGCGTGACCGGAAGTAGCGAGTGATTAGAACTAATTGCCGAGGCAAAAACCAAAAACAAGTCGACAAATAATAACAGTTGGGGTCAAAATTTGGCAGGTGAAAGGCCAAACAGCCCCTCCTCCTTCTCCTTCCTCTTTCTCTTCTCCCGTTCACCTGCCTCTTTCTCTATTGCACACGTAATTGTAACTGCCAATTAATTTGTAGCGTCTCTGATTACCGATTATCATCATAGTAATGATTAGCCTGAAACTCATGAATCTGATTCGGAATTGTCTCAACTCTATCAAAAGATGCCGACAACGAAGAAAACAACAATAGCAAACAACAACAACAAAAACAACAACGGAAGTGAATGACGGTTCATGATCGACGGATGACGGATCAACAACGGATGCTGATGATGATGATGAAAGAAAAGACAGGATTGTGTGGAATGTCAGGCAATCAGCTTTTGTGCAGAGTTTATCTATTGTTATCGCTATCAGCGTTGAATGTAAGCAATAATTCAGCCGACAGATCGATGTGAACAATAACAGAGTTATGTTTGTGGTTAAACAATTTTGTAAACGAAGTTTGAGCTTGTCATAAAAAGTCAACAACTATATCTAGCATTTGCTAGAAGAGGATTTTATTTAGTTACAGCAGCTTAACATCTCTAAAAAAATGTTACAAAGAGTGTAAGAATGTTTTCATTAATTTAACAATGACAAATAATCACAAATGTTGTAAAAACTATCAGCATAAATGTGTCTGTTTATATAATAGTTGCTTAACAGTTTACAGAAATGTTAAAAAGAGTGCAAACTATTTTAACATGCACTTAACATGGCAAAGGTATAAGTTTACTTCCACAACTGTTAAAGATCTATGAGCTCAACATTTACACAAATTGTTATTAACATTTAACAGCTGCCTAACACGACTTATAAATGTTAGATAGAGTGCAAACAATATTAACAGCTGCTTAACAAAGAATTAAAATATGTAAACACCAAACTAAATGGCAATGCGAACATTAGATCGTTAACAGCTGCTTAACATTGCATAGAAATGTTAAAAAGAGTGTGTAGTATTTTAAAGCAGCTGTTCATTCTAACAATTGTATAAATGTTATACACTGTTATGTTAAGGAAAACACGACATAATGTCAGGAAATAAATAAATGAAAATATCCACCTAGCAACTGAAGCATACCTATTAAAGGTTTGACTTTGTCTCTATGTAAACTATGCTCACTAATAATCCATAAAAACCACGTTGTTTGCATAATGCGGAATATTAAATGCCTCCTCGACTTTATTGCTGGTGTAATAAACATTTCAAAACAATTTTCCGCCAGATATTTATCATCATTTAGTGGCGCCACACCCCTTGACCCCCTTAGCGCCCTTCAATTTGATTGCCCAAGTCTTTCGTCGTTGTTGTTGTTTCTCTTTGGAGTTGCAAGTTATGTTTCGGGTCGTAAGTGGCATGAACTTTTCGCCCGGCTTCTACTATTTTGGCATTATGAAAGATTGAACGCAAAATGATTTATCGAGCTACATAAACAGTTAATAAATACGTTGTAAATCATAAACTGCATTATAATGAATTGATTGAAGGGAATCTGTTGGGAATGTGAGTGGAAATGTGATTGGAAGAGGCAAATTAATGAAATTAAAATCCAAAAAGAAACACTATAAATTATTATTATTGCACATTTTATGATTGAAAATCTAGAAAATTAGAGGAAACATAACAGGAATATATAGGAAATATTATTGGAAATATGAAGGGAATATACATAGTTGAAAATATGATTGCAATTACGACTGGAAAATGATGGGAATATGACTACAATATAACTGGAAGTGTGATTAAAAATGTGACTAATATACATCTTGATTTCAAATATAAATAAATAAGTAACTGGAGTATGACAAGAAATATAAATGAATATTTTATTGAAAGAAAGATAACAATATGCCCGAATATTCCAGTGGAAGGATGTGACTGGAATTCGGACTGAAAATTTAAATAGAACACATATTGATTTGTGACTGGAATATGAGTAAATATCTTAGTGGAAATATGACAGTAATATGATATAAATATGGTTTTGAATTGTTACTGGATGAATGCTGAAAGTATGCCTGGAAATTCCAGTGGAATATGACTAGTAATCGACTGGAAATGAAACTAGAATACATATTGTTTTGTGACTGAAATCTGACCAAATATCTAGCTGGTAATATGACAGAAATATGACGGAGAAATATAATTAAATATTTTATTGGAAGAAAGCTGAAAATAACAGTGGAATTCAACTGGAATGAAGTTGGCTAAAGATTAAAGATTGCGAATCAAAAATACAAAAACAAAAACATAAAATAATGAAAATGGGGAAAAAAGAAAATTATGTTGCGCATAATTTCAATAATAAATTTCTATAATTTTCAATCTTGTTTGGTTGTCGATAGTCGCTGTTTGTTGTTGTTGTTGTCGTTGTTGGTTGTCAGCGGTTGTTGTTGTTGTTATTTTTTGCTTTTTGCTGCAAGTGAAGCGTAGAATTACGTGAAAGAAAAGTGAAATTATGCAGCGAATGCGAAACGCAGCAACAAGTTGTTGTTACAGTTGTTGTTGCTGTTGTTGTACTTGTTGTTATGCTGCTGCTGCTGCTGGTTGTTATTGCTGTTGTTGTTGTTGTTATTATTATGATGGTGTCTGTTGTTGTCGTTTTTTTTTTGTTGTTGGCCCGCTTGATGCGTGAAAGCAGCCAAAACGAAGAAACGTCGCCACATTCGATGCGTGCGACCCAATTTCGAAATTGAATTGCAAGTTCAAGTTTTATTTGTATACCCTTTAATCTGTCAAGCGTTTGTGGAGGCATGACTAATTGTTCAATCAACAAAAGTGAAGTGTCATGCAATCAAGCGTCTTATTATGAATTACAATTACAAAACTGTTTTAACTAACTCTCAAAGTTGCCCTGACCTTCGACTAAAACATAAGCATGATGATAGACCGACCGATTATATAAAAGAAAAAAACAAATATACAATAATTATTGAGCTAGTCAGCTTGATAATGATGATGCTGTTGATGAATTGATAATTAACCCTTATGAGTCCGATAAACTGTATCAGTTGTAGCTGCAAATCGCTTAGGAGTTTTTTCTAAGTAATTATCTTCTTTTTGTTTAATAAGATTATGAGTATAGCAATTAATTATAAGATTATTTTAATGATGGCCTTTGACATAAAGTAATTATTGCACAGATATTGTTAATGAAACTTTATGTGGAATTAATTGCTATATCTAAGCTAAGGTTACTTATAATATACGAAAAACCTCTTTGGATATCTTATATTCTCCCTTAAAAACTCAATCTTAACTCTTTTACTTTTAGAAGAATTGCTCAAACTCAAAGTGTTTAGGTTGAACAGGTTGAAATCCATCAATAACTCCTCACACTCTCCCAATCAAGTCATAAATATATGTATAAATGAAACATTGCAGAACTTTAAACAGCATTTCGTTCATTGTTTTTATTTCTTTTATTCTTTTTTTGACTTTGACATCAGTATTTCTTTATCTTAGAGCGTGACATTGTGAAATGCAATTACTAAAAATAGAATCAAAAAAAAAATATTAGAGAAAATGTCACGATAAATAAACAGTCTATTTACTTCTTCGCCTTCGTTACTTAAATAGTTTCAATATTTGTTAAACTCTTTGCGTGAAACTAAAGCAAACACGAACTTGACTATTTCTAAGTAAATCTATTTTTTTTTGAAAGTCGCAAGTCTATGGCAATGATGTACTTGATGATGTATATACTTGATGAAAAGACAATTTTGTACATTAATTGAAAAAAATTTGATGGAGGAATGATAAGAAGAGTATCATAAATTTCAGTAAAGGCAGGTAATCATACATAGTATGATAAAGTAGATAAATGATAAGTTGATAAAGTAGTAAATTAAATTTGATACGCTATCCAATGTTAATTTCAAGCCACAGTGCTTTTTTATGATAGATAGAGGACATATTCATCTCATATGATAAATAAGTAGGATATTTTAACCACTTATTGGAGTCATAAATATTGCTAAATATAATTTTATTTTTATTTCCATACAATTTATACAAGCACAAATTCATTTAATACATTTTTGTGCCTTGTTTTTCAATTTAATAATTAATTTATTTTAATTCAATCAATTTTAAATGTTATGAAATCCACGCAAATATTTGGACACTTGAGAACAATCAATAAACGAAAATATATTGAACAACAAACAAAGTAAATATGTTGAAACCCCAACTATAGTTATTCAGTTTATTACCATTATTGTAATCTGTGCTTGTTAATTAATTAATATATATTTTATTTCATTTTTATTTATTGAAAAAAGTGTAGAATGAATTTGTGCAAATGTATTTAACAGGCAGAGGGAGGCATCTCTGACCTTATAAAGTATATATATTCTGAATCAGTATCAATAGCCGAGTCGATTGACATCTGTCCGTCCGTCCGTCTGTATGAACGCGTGGATCTCAGCAACTATAAGAGCTAGAGACTTCAAATTTGGAATGTAGGTTCCTGAATACCATACGCAGATCAAGTTTATTTTCAATTTTCGATACCAAGTCCCGTTGGTTTTAGAATTAGAAAAATCACCATAACATAAACATTGTTTAAGCTAGAGACTTGACACTTGGCACACATGGTAAGTATCCTACTTTCAATGTGTGCCACAAATTTCAGTACGATATTGAACTCAGAAGTTATTCAAGAAACAAATTTATACGAATTGAGCGAATTTGGGAGAGACCCGATATTATATATATTTAAATCCCATTATAATAAAATACTTTTGTTTGAAAATCTGCACAGGGTATTCTACTGTCGCGCACGCTCGACTGACCGTCTTGTTCTTCATATTATTTGTATATATTAAGATTTATATTATGTTTGTCAAATACAATATAATTTTCTGCAATATATATGTCTCAGAAAAGCAGGGTATCTTCAGTTGCAGTCAATCGACATCTACTTTACTTTCTTCCGCAATTCTTCTGCTTCTGTTTCTGCTTCTTCCACATGGAGCACTTGTCACGCAACTCACGTCGCACAACATTCTCAACTCTTTAACTCGTTCACTCTGCTCACGTTTCTCCCCACCCTCCCTTTATCTCTTTGTACAGTTGCGCCTGAGGCAATCAAGAGGGGAATGATGATGATGATGATGTCGCCGACTTCGACGTTGGCATCGACATCGGCATCGGCATCCACCGACTGCAGCAGCAGCAGCATGCAGGGATCGAGCACAAGTTCCGCCTCGAGCGACGTGATGACATTGACGACGACAGCCGCCTCCTCGTGGTGTGCGATGCCGGCGAGCACGCGTCTCCGTCTGGTTCGATTGGTGCGTCCACATCAGCGACGATTGTTGGTGGTGCCGGAGCGCAGTGCCGCCTACGGATTTGCGGTGCGAGGGGGAAAGGAGCACGGCATTGGATTCTTTGTCTCGCAGGTCGAGCAGGGCGGCGAGGCACAGTTGAAGGGATTGCGCGTAAGTGGGCCAGTGGGTCAGTGGATCAATCACGTACTTACATGACGTGACGTGATGTTGATGTTGATGTGACGACGGCACCCACAAAAATTTGTTTGACTTTGACTTTGATATTGACTTTCTCTCTCTCTCTCGCTCCGTTTCTCCGACAGCTTGGCGATCAAATCTTGCGCATCAATGGATACCGACTGGAGGATGCGGTGCACAAGGAGTTCATACAATTGGTTGCCAGCCAGGATCGAGTGACGCTCAAGGTTCGCGGTGTGGGCATGCTGCCAGTCAAGGAGTAAGTATGAAAATAATTGCAAATTTCACAATTTATCGGGTAATCATGAAATTCTTAGTGGGCGTTTATTAGTTAAAAGTAGTAACAGGTAGAAGGAAGCTTGCTTGATGAATATTCTTGATCAGCAGCAACAGCTATGTCGATATAGTCGTGTTCGTCTGTCTGTCTGTCCATCTGTCTGTCTGTTTCTATGCAAACTAGTCTCTCAGCTTTAGAGCTATCTGGATAAAACTCGGTACAGGTCCGTCTTCTTGAAACCGGACGGATCGGATCTGTATATCATATATGTAACTGCCATAGGAACTATCGGTCGAAAATCATACTTTAGTATGGCAAACTATTTTGTTTTTCGACATACCTCAACCAAACTCACATATTATGCATTTGGAAATATTATATATCTATAGATATACTCAGATATGGTTGTTTTTTTTTTCTATAAAGCTGCGTGAAAGGTCGAAACAGGTTCTGGCAGGGTGAGATAATGAAAGCGAGGACGTCTAGGCTAGGAAACAGGCATGGCCTTTAGCAGGGTGAAATGTCCTTATGTGGGATCAGGTAGCAGCCTGCGAACGGGCGTCTGGCCAAAGATTCAGTTGTCGGCAACGTGCCTTCTGGAAAGCCTCCTTCTTAGAAAGAGTCTGGCAAGGACGTTGGAGTAGGCCACAAGGCGCGCTCTGTACCTGTCGGCAAATTGGTTATTGATGGAGCACAGGGATGGGATACCAAACCTATAAGCATTTCTAAGGGTCTAGTAATCAAAATAATTTCATTATGAAGATCGTCACAGGGTAATCCACTGTCGCACGCACTCTACTGAGCGTCTTGTTGACTTTAATTTGAAAAGAGAGAAGAATCTAAACTAGATATGCATCTCAGCTATAATTTGAATTGCTCTCCAAATTGTTTCAGACAAATACTAAAATCGCAATCCTTTTGTCATTTGCAGTCAGCCGGACGAGCGTCTGTCGTGGAACGTTGTCAAGTTGCCCAGTGTCAGTGGCACGCCCTCGGAGAGTTCCTTCAAGACAACCAACGAGCGGGACAGGGACAGGGAAAGAGAGCGAGAACGGGAACGGGAACGCGATAGAGATCGGGAACGGGAACGTCGCAATGCGAGTCGGGATATCAATGTGGTGCTGCATGTGGCACCGCGCACCAAACTGGGATTGGGCATCTGCAAGGGACCCGAATGGAAGCCCGGAATCTTTGTGCAGTTCACCAAGGAGCGAAGTGTGGCACGTGAGGCGGGATTGCGACCAGGCGATCAGATACTCAGCGTCAACAGCATCGATTTCTCCGACGTGCTCTTCAGCGAAGCCGTTGCCGTTATGAAGGGATCCAGTAAACTGGATATGGTGGTGCGAACGGCGGCGGGCTGTGATTTATTTCCCGGCGAGTCGAGTGGTTACAATAGTTCTGCCAGTTCAGTAACTGGAGATCAAAGTCCCTGCTGGGCGGATGCCAAGTCTAAGCGTTTGACAGCGGTGCGAGAGGAACCAATTGTGGCAGCTGCAGCGGTGCAACAAGTGCAACAAGTGCAACAGGTGCAACACAAGCAGCTCAACAAGACAATCATCAAGTTGACAGAAAATGGCACCTGCATTAACAATACATTCACACGATTCGCCTCCAGTCAGTCGGATCAGCAGTCGGAGGAGCAATCGATTAGTCGCAGCACAACAATACGACGTGGTGGCAGCTGTCAAGTGGCAGCAACCACAATGTCGCCAGCACCGCCACCGCCAGCAGCACCGCAAAGCAGTGCAACAAGCGGTGGCAACAACAACAACAACAACGGCAACAGCAACGCCGGCAACAACAGCAGCCTCTCCAGTGCCATAAACGAGGAGCTCAAGAAGCGCAAAGAGGTGAGAGCTTAAACTGCCACCAATTGTGGCAAGTGTTGCAGGTGCTCAGCTTATTTATTTATAATTTATTTTATTTATTGCATATGTTCCATTTATTTTTATATATTATTGATATTAAGAAAGGTAGAAACTTATTTATTGGTCTTAAATATCATCATTTATGTATAACAAATTAACAATATTGGCAATAAATTAAAAAGAAAAGAAAAATGCCTCATACGAAATCCGAATATTTGTGGAGGAATTATAAAAACACAGAGTACAATATAAAAAAACTATGAAAAAATTATTCAGTGTACAAAAATTAAGTAATTACAATAGGAACAAGCCGGAGAGTCAGGATGGGAAGGATATGCTATAGTCGAAGTCGACTATGAGAGACCCTTTACTTGTTCTGTAAAACTCTCGACTATTCCTATGACAGCTATATGCTACAGTAGTCCGATCTTGATCATATTCATATGCCAATGTATTAGGATCATAATATTACTTATATCTGGTGAATTTGGTCCGGATATCTTGGAAAACTATAAAGTTATTCATACAGGGTGGGGCGTTTATAGCGTTTTCCAATAGAGTGATTACTTTTGCCCCACCTTGTACAAGAGCTTGTACGAGTATTTTGATCGATTGTACCTATAGGAGCTATATGATAAAGTTGTCCGGATTGGATCCCATTTTGCCAAAGTATTAATAAGATAATTGTCTAAAGTAAAGAATCTAAACATAAGTATGATCAAAAAACAAGCCGCTCAGTCGAGCGCGCGCGACAGTAGGAAACCCTGTGTGGCTCTTCAAAGAAAAGTATTTTCTTTATAATGGGATACTTACCATGTGTGCAAAATCTCAAGTCTCTAGCTTTAACATTGCTTATGTTATGGTGATTTTTCTAATTTGAAAACAAACGGGTCTTGATATCGAAAATTGAAGATAAACTTGATCTCCTTATGGTTGTCAGGAACCCACATTCCAAATTTGAAGTCTCTAGGTCTTATAGTTGCTGAGATCCACACGTACATATAGACGAACGGACGGACAGACAGATGGACAGGTGTCAATCGACTTGGCTATTGATACTGATCAAGAATATATATACTTTATAGGGTCGGAGATGCCTGTTACATACATTCACACAAATTCATTATACCGCTTTTGCCCATTTTTAATGGGCACAGGGTATAAAAACATTCAGAGTATATAAGTAAATTGGGAAAAATATATTTTATAAGCAATAGAAAAAGTAGCTTGAACTTTTTGACAAGATGACACACAATATTTATATTTAGACACTTTCAAATAAATAATTAATTTTCTATATAATTCCAAATAGATGGGACGACAAAATTGTATATTTTGTTGCTGCTTTCTTTTTAAGAGTATTTTTAAGCCTTAATCAAAATGTTAGTCGGTGCAACATAAAGTGTAAACATCTAAATAACAAATATTTTATTAAGAATCGAGTGAATTCTATAGTATAATTTGTATATCAGTTTTTTCTATTTTTTGTAAAATTTTTTTGTTTCCCCACTTTGTGTTTTTCAATAACTTTATTAATAATTGCCACTTCCTAATTTTTATATCCAAAGTTCCAAAGTATCCAAAGTGCTAGTTCTGTTTTCATAATTTTCGTTTCAAAATTTCCGAATTCTTAGTAGAGAATCTTAGAAAAACATTCAGAGTATAAAACTAAGGAAAAGTCTAGTTAATAAATAATTATAAGGATAAAGCAGCTTTTTAATTTTTCTGACTTCGATGGAATTTTCTTCTATTTGTTTTCCTAAAAATACAATTAATACTTAAGTGATTGTATATGATTTTAAATAAATGGTACGACTAGTGTTCTAATTTAAAAGCTTTGTCTTGTAGTGCTGCGAATCAACTCTGATTAAATAAGTAAATAAAATGTTATGTTTTTTGCTGCTCTCATTTTTATAGTTTTACTGGAACTTAACTCTTAAGTAATTTAGCCTAGCCAAGATGCATATAAATTATAAATGAACAAATGAAATGTCTTCATTTAATGTGTAATACTAACTTTACTTAATTATTGCTTCTTGGTTCCAATTTCAAATGTTTCCTAAATTATACAACTGATTTTTCAGCCTTCTTTTTAATTTGTGAATTTGATTGCATTGTTTTATAATATTTTTTTATAATTTTCTAATTGATTAAATCAAAACTGATTACAGAAATTATTATATGTGATGTAAATTTGATATAATTAACATTTTAAAAACTGAGAGAAATTGTATTATTGTTGTTATCAATCGAAGAATATGGCATATAAATAATTTAACAATATAATAAACAGAATTGGCAATAACTGCAAAGGCAGAACTAATTATTTTATTATTAATAATATATTTATTTATTCTAATTTTAATTATTTTCAAATTTTGAAATGAATGAAAACAAAGATATAAATTGTTTCTAAGCCAACTATTTATATAAATATTTTAACTGATATTTACTTATCACATTTAATTGTAGAAGCTGCAACAGGTGCAGCAACGTAACTGCCACACGAGTCGCGATCGCGTTGCAAGTGGCGCGGGAATCGGCGTTGGGATTGGAGCAGGAACTGCAGTCGGAGGCGTTGGAGGCGGAGTTGCAACTGAGGAACGTCCACACAATGGCAGCCGCAGCGTTGCACAAGTGTCGCATAAGCGTGAACGCAACAATGGCAACACAGGCGCCAATTGTGGTGGTGGTGCTGGTAGTGCTGGTGGTGCAGCGGCCTCTGGTGGTGGGGCAGGTGGTGGGGCAGGTGGTGGAGATCAACATACCGCGCTGATGGATGAATTTAAGCGCGCACATCAGCGCATGTTCAGGAACGGGTTCCATGAGAGCGAGCACAAGGTGAGCAGCTGTAAGATGTAAGATGCTTGTTGTTGTTGCAGCATTGTTGCAACAACTGGCGACTGGCAGCGGCTACTTGCAAAGGTCAAGAGAGCTGAAACATACTGCACTTGTTGTGCTTGTTATACCCGTAACTTGAAGCGTACAAGGGTATATGCAAATCTCTAGAGATTTTATTGTGAATTGTTTTTGAAAACAAGCTACAGAGTTTATTTGTCTTGCTCGATTTGTGAGAGAACGAGCTTAGGCCACGCGTGGTACGAATATCGCATTTTGGGCACCATTAATAAATAAATTCAATAAAAATGTTTTGCTGCATTTTTATTATTTTTAAAAATATATTTAATTGAAGTCTATAAATTTATAAATGAATTAAATCTGTTAACAAATATTTTGACCGTCATAAGAAACCAAAGTTGGAGTTTAAAATACATAGATGCAATTAATACATATTTAAATTGTGGGAGCTTAAATTTTATTAGGGATTAATAGCAAGACAACGAACCAAAACTTACCCCTGTAATATTCCAATTAAATAATATATTTGTTATTTATTTTATGCACTTTAGACCCATTTCTTTAAAAAGTATAAGAGTCTATGAAGTTTGTCAATAAAAAGGTGCTTAACAGGTCCAAAGAAGTCTGGCAGACCCCATTAAGTGTATATACTCTTGATCCGCATCAACAGTCGAGTCGATATATCCATGTCCGTTTGTCCGACCGTCCGTCAGTCCGTCTGTCCTCCTGTATGAACACCTAGATCTCAGAGACTATAAGTGCTAGATTCACCAAATTTGGTATGTTGATCCGTCTATGGGCTAAGCAGAATCAGTTTGTGTTAAAATTTTAACACGCCCACTTCCGCCCCCGTTAATCGAAAACATAATTTTAAAACAAGAACTATTTAAGTTAGATTCATGAGTTTTAGCATACAAGACGAGCATCAGAGTCCCAATGTATCCTGAAAATTTCATTGCGATTGGATAATAAACTCGGAAGTTATTCAAAACACAATATTACTCAGTTTCGAGCCGAAGGAAGAAGAAGAGAACATTGACGTACAACGCACTATAGGGAATTTTCCCATTTGAGTGAATTAATTTAAACCTGAAGGCTTATACTATCTAAGTATCTAAGTTTGTTACAATTATTTCCTTTTTGAATAATAAGTAAAGGGTCTCTTATCGTTCCCTACTACCGCTTCCGCTTCCTTGACTCTCCGGCTTCTTAATAACACATTTATTTGAAGTCAATAAGTTGGAGATTTTCTTAAATCTGTCAACAAATATGTTGACCGTCTTGATAGACACAAACAATGATTCATAGTGAATCAAATATGGTATCTGGGACAATTTCAAATTTGTCGGTATTATGGACATTTAAAAGAACTTCCATATGTGTAGGAGCAAATATATATCAATTGGTATTTGTTTATGCAATCGTGATAAACATTACTTCAAGTTCACATAAACTTTGCAGAATCATGTGCATATAGAAAACCGCAAAGAAAAAACCTTTTGGATACAAAGGTTTCTGGAAAACAATTTTATTTCTACATTTCACTACATTTAAAGAGGTTAAATTTCGGCTACAATTTCAGTTTTATATCGTGTATACAATTAATAAAACATACAATAATACAATTAAAATATATACATGTAAATATCTAAATTGAGTACCGGGTATTTAATAGTCGGGAACTCGACCATACGGTTTCTACGTTCTGTTATTGTGGCTGTTGTTGTTTAACTGATTGTTGTTAGCCATGTGAAGTATTTGTTAGACACTTGACAGAGCCAAGTGAATAAGGGCAAAGCAAGTGAATGAATAAGTGAGAGACAGACAGAGAGAGAGAGAGAGAAAAAGATAGACAATGAGTAGAAGAGAGGAGAGAGTGAGTGTTTCCCAATTAAAAATTGCAACTTATCAAAATCATTGATAAGCAGCAAATTCTACGTCTCGAGTCCAACTAATTGACCCAACACAGTTGACAGTCTAATCTAGGGGGTATACCCTATCTACCTCCCCTCTCCACCTACCACTAGCCCCTACTCTTCCTCTTCCTCTTCCTTCCTTCCTTCCCCATCTCTAGACTCTGATTTATGATAATAGAAAGCTAAAATTGTTTTGCATTCATAACTAAACAAAATTGTGCACAATACTTGACAAAATGCATGAAAATCTGTAAAGACTTAAAGTTAGCGACAATTAGATACCCTTTAACCAGGCATAATCGATATAGTATACAGTTAAAATATTGGATTATAGAAAAAAAATGCTAGTCTCAAATATCCTGTAATGTTGCTTAAAGTGTCAATCAACTGCCTGAGTTTATTTCTTAGTCCAATTGTTTATTGCCTATTATCTCTACTTACTTTATACACTAACACAACTCGAGCATACCCCTTTGATGCAGTTTTATAGGGCATTGGTAATAAATAATTTGAAATATGGCCAAGTGGAGAATAGTTTATGACTTAATTGCTTTTTCCGCTTAAAAACAAATGAAGTACTTTTTACACAGTACTTTGACACTTGTGCAACTGCAAAATACCCTGTATTAGGCAGCAAATACAGTTAAGTGAAATATAATTTATATTTTGCACTTTAACTATTTTCTTTGTAATTTTTGGTTACTCTTTTTAATTCAAAACATCAGTATTACTCATTTTTAAATAAAGCGAATCGATTTGGCTTTTGAATCTGGTTTATACTTATATTATATATTTATATTCGGGGTGTAAGAAACTTAAAAGAAGAAAACTTTGATTTCTGAGCTACTCTGAGTTATACACAGTGAGTTTTTGGGGTCTGCTTTCGTCACTAGCGTGGACTGCCGTCCTCCACAGTGATGGCAAAAACTAACCAATTCGATGTTCGTTTTTCAGTTTAACAGTCTTGCATTGAAATAACGTAATTATCAGTGCATTAAATATTGACAAAACGTGTTTAATGGTGTTGTGCAAATGTATGTAACACATAGAAAGAGGCATCTCCGATCCCAAGTCTTCAATTCGAAGAAATCTTTCGATTCTTACATGAAGTGTTTAAAAGATATGAGTATAGAATTTGTGCACAATATAGAACATGATATAACTATGATATGTGCATCATTAACTCGAAAATCAATTTAAATTTATCAATAGATTAATGATAAAAGTATTATGTATTATATGTAATACTATTCGATGTTTCAGGCAGCCGCAGCGGCGACAACCAGTGCCAGAAAATCACGGTACGAATCCGGTTAGCGTTTAATATACATAACAATTTGTTTTCTTAATTAATTATATTTTTTATAATATTATATTTGTATAATTAATTGTTCATTTTGAATTATAAAATTCTAAAATTAAAAGTAAAATAATACAAGTATTTAATAAAAAAGGAAATTTCGATTATGTCTGAAGCGGGGTTAGAACCCAGGACCCTCCGCTAGGGCAAGCGTCAGGCACGCTATCAACAAAGCCAATGAGTTTACATTAAGAAGAATGTCAAGTTTAAAATCTTCGGTGTTTATTATTCGATCGCAATGAAATTTTTAGAACACATCGCCAAAATAGTGAACATTGAGTATGCCGAATTCGATAAATGTATATCTATTAAATCAATGAACCAAGCGATTTTTAACACAGCTCCAACTGTATTTTTTTTTATAATCGTTTTAATTTCGTTTTGTTTTGCTTGAATCAAACGGCTGGGAAAACGGTCATGTAATGGTCGAGCACAGTCGATTGTAGCCATTTTAACTAACTTGAGTCTTCAATCAAATTTTATTGATAAGCGATAGACACCAAATTTGGTGAAAACTAATTACAAGTACAATTTGAAAGCTTAAGACTTCGGTATAAAATTCGGATATGCCTTAAAAATGTCATTACGATTTGATTATAAGCACGAAAGTTATTCAGTAAACGATTTCACGCAGAAGAAGGCGAAAAAACTTTCAGTACAAGGTACAAAGCTTGCGGCTGGGTTATTCGTGTGTGTATGCATTTTAGTGTACTTTTATATGGATATATATTTGTGCAAATACATGTTAACTAAACTTATGGCCTGACTGCAGCGTATCTCATAGTCGTGAACGCACTTGCCTAGGTACTTTAATATTTGTTTCTAACTATTGCATAAGCTGATGAAACGTCAAATCTCACACACACAATTTAAATGGCTAAAATACAAGTTAATATGATAAAAAAAAAAAAATAGATAGTAAATAGCTAGATTTGGCTAAGAATTATTAAAAATGTTATGAGAATTCAGACTGCGTTGACGAGTTGCAAATGGATTAATATATATCTTCTGCATTTCTTAATTTTAAAATATTCATGAATGCAATTAATTTTCTAAATTTACAAATTGAATGTACAAACTTATTTTTGCAATACTTTCTATAGTTAAATAATCAAATACACTTCTTTATTTGCCCATTAAATATATTTTCGACAATGAATATATTGAGTCTCTTATCTTTATATAGTATATTGAAGTTATCTGGCAAATTTGTTAGGGAGAGTAGTCAACCATTTTTCTAAAATAAATGTCTTAGTTTTTTAAATTGTCTAACTGTTGCATTTATTAAAAAATAGCTATAAAAAAAGAGCTAAAACTGCAACACTGTCTTCTATCGCTTGTCTATCCCCTGATGACCTTAACTTTTCTTGGCTTTTCCCCATTTTTGGGCACAAGTTTATCTCGCTGGAGACAATGCCCAGTGGCTGTCATAATACAAAAGTAAAACCGAACAATGACTCATCACAGAGAGATAGACTATAGTAACTATGTACTACTACTACTATAACAAACAGAGGTGAGAGAGTGTGCTTTCTCAATGGGTTGAGCTTATCTTATCAACTGCTGTTGTTGTTGACTTGACGCTGGCAAAAACACAGGTGAGCTGACAACTCTGCAGCTATTGCCGTGCACTCAGAGCGTCCAGTCTGACAAATAGCTCGACAGCGTCAACAACTATACAGTTGGTAGAATACTTATAATAATAATAATAATAAAATCACACAGAGCGTGATGAGTTTGCTACGTGCCAAAAATGGTGTTGGGGGAGGTGGCGGTGGCGGTGGCATCGATGGGCGTGACAGTGATATGCCCACAATGCGACCCGTTAGCATGGGACGACCATTGGTCACCATGTCCACATACCAGGTATAGAAATATCAATTAGCAATCAATCAGTCATTTTAATCACTCAATCAAGACCAACTTCATTTCAATTTTCGCATCAATTTCAATTTGTTACTTGTCTTTTTTTCTTTTGCAGGAACGCGGCGAGACGCTGAAACGCACTTCGATTATGCCCGATGATAGTTGTTATCGCAATAACAGCAACAACAACAACAACAACAGCAGCAACAACAACAAGAACAACAACGGAAGCAATCGCATGTCGGTGCTTAACGGCATCAGCAATAACAATGCCAATGGATCGACGGAATTGCCACCGCCGGTAAGTAATTGCCCCAAATGGGGGGTGCCACAAATTGCTACCAGTATTATGAGTGAATCTATAAACACATATACACCAAAAGAAAGGAACTATCGCCCAGTGAGAAATAGTATAATATACAAAAAGTGCCCAAAACGATAGCAAATTAATGTGACTTTTGGATATTTAAACAGTATTTTCTAGAAAATCGTTAATAAAAGTAAGCTTTGAGCTTTAATGAGCTTTGTTTCAATTTAACTCTTAGTGAAAAATATTGGAGTATACAAAAAGTGCCCAAAACGATTGGAAATTAATGTGACTTTTAGATTAAATGAGCTTCTAATGATATTCAAACATTATTTCCCAGAGATTCGGTAATTAACGTAAGCTTTAAGTTTTAATGAGCTTTGTTGCTAACTATCTCTTATTGAAAAATATAAGAGCATACAAAAAGTGTCTAAAATGACAGCAAATAAATGTAACTTTTAGATTTAATGAGCTTGGTAGCTTTCGCAATAACTTGTCAAGATATATTTATATATTTAATCGGTAATTAAGGTAAGCTTTGAGCTTTAATAAGCTTTGTTGCAAACTATCGCTTAGTGAAAAATATAAGAGTATACAAAAAGTGCCTTAAACGATAGTAAATTAATATAACTTTTAGCTTAAATGAGCTTACTAGTTTTTTACGATAAATTATAATGATATTAAATAACTTTAAACTAGAGAATCGGTAATCAAAGTAAGCTTTGAGCTTTAATGAGCTTTATTGCAATAAGAAAGTTTTTATTTGGGTGTATAACATAAACATCTCAAAGAAATAAGTAGTTCCTAGTGAAAACGTTTAAGAAGTGCCAACATCGATAGGCAATTAATGTGACTTGAAGCTTTAATGAGCTCGATTGCAATATGTGAGATTTTGCAAATGCTTGTAGTCATAGAAAAAAAAAACAAAGTAATAAAAGTGAGCTTTGAACTCCATAGAACTTTGTTGCACCAGTGGGCTTTTGCAATTCTTTATAATGATATTTATAAACAATCTTAAGATAAAAATAACTGCTAGCAGAAATGTTTAAAAGGTAAGCTTTGAGCTACTATAAAGAACTGAGTTGCATATAAAATAATTTAAGCAATTGTTTATAAGTGAATTTATAAACATACCATATAAAATAGTTATTGTTAGTGAACAGTTGAAACAAGTGCTTAAAACAAGAGCAAGCTTTTAGCCTTAATTAACTTAATTTAACCAAAGAATAATGTATTGTCAGGGATAACCCGAGAAAGCAAAGATTCAACTAAGATCGAGCAGCTTTAATGAGCTTTAGCAGTTACCAAAAATACCTAAAGAAAATATATATAAGTATATTCTTCTTATTTAAAACATTTATAAATATACCTGCCAAGCAATTGAGTTATGAGCTTTAATGAGAGCTTAACTTTAATGAAAAGCTTGTTGAAGGCATTTCAACTTTTAAGCGCTTTTAAACATTCAAAGCTACTATCAAATTTAATATTAAGATATTAAATGAAACATATGGCACAAGCCCATTATTTAAAACTAAGCGGTCTTTCAACTTTAAGTTAGCTTTAATATTCTCCTCTTCAAGTGTTTCCAGACACAATTTAACAGAAACTAATAGGAATATATAAATATAAGTTTACAATAATAACACGAAGAGTCTGTAAACGTTCGGAGCTAAAAAATGTGTCTACTTTAATTGTTCAACAACAATCAACTTGTCACTAAGATAAACATAATATAGGGTATCTTGTGGTCAAACACACTTGACACTTGCTGATAAAACAATAACATTTTTCTCACAAAATATTTACATATGTATGTACTTTTGACAAGTTGGCAAAAGTTACATGTAAATATACAAAAAGATACACTAAAAAGGGTATCATAAAGTTGTACATAATTATTATTATTATTATTATGAGGTTGTAATTTATAGAGATATTATATTTATGGCTTTGACTGATGTTGCAAACCGAAACTTTAAACTTATGTATGTATTCCTCGAATTCAAACTGGAACTCTTAAAATAAAGAAATTCAGCTCACAAAATTCAGGTTTCTTCAATTGCCTCAATATTTTACATTTTGACTAAAACATTATCAAATAAATAAAAATTAAGTAATCAATCTAAGTTTGATTCTGTATAAAATTAACAGTCTTTTAGCTAAACAATTTTATCGGGTAAAATAATAAAAGAAGAAGGAAAGCAATTGAGAAAATTTTTTTTATTTTTTAAGCAATATTTAAACAATTCAGGTATAACAGCAAGGCGAACAGTCGGGACACCGACCGTAATATACCCTATGCTATGTACAGCAGGAACCTGCTCAAATTCACTTTCGATATAATTCACTTGTAATTCGTTTGTGGGCGAGGGGGCGTGGCATCGTTATGAAATTTTCTGAACACATCGACCTCAAAATATTCATCATGTGTGTGTCAAATCTCAAGTTTCTAGCTACAAAAACTTCTTTTGTTATAAGCTGTTTCTTGATTTGTGGATGAAAAACAAAGATATACTTGATCTGCCTGCAAAGTTCAAGCTTCTAGCTCTTAACATTTCTGAGAGTCCTTGCAGTGGGTATTTAAAATTTTGTCCTGAAATATGTAGCGCCTGAAAGGAGGCATGTCCGATCCTATAAGCTATATAGTATACAATCGTCGTCTGTCTATCTGTCCATGGCTCTGTCTGTCCGCCTGTCCATCTGTTTCTATGCAAACAAGTCTTTCAGTTTTAGAGCTATCTGGATGAAACTTGGCACAGATCAGTCTTTTTGCTGCAGGCAGTACATATGTCAGAGCCAGCCGGATTGGATCACTATATCATATAGTTGCCATAGGAACTATCGGTCGAAAATCATACTTTAGTATAACAAACTATTTTGTTTTTCGACATACCTCAACCAAACTCACAGATTATGCATTTGGTCATGTCTTATACATCCTGATCCACTATATTACTTAGCAGCCATATGAATAATATGTAAGATATGATTAAAGTTCAAAGATGGCAGGAAATTTTAAATGAAAACTCTAGTTGAAAGATAGCTTAATATAGCTTCAAAATTTGAACAGGGTATTTTTGAGGCGACTACTGTAAATTATTTAAGTTTTCTTTAATTAAAAACTGTTTGGTTGCTTTTTCGTCACGCTGGCAACTCAATTTATCTGTTTGATATATGTATGTATGCATAGACAGACGTATATATATAGTATATAGTTATCACATTCACACTTCGACTTATCTATCTGTTTCTCTCTCTCCCTTGCAGCCGCCGCAGTTTGCCAATCCACAGCAAAAGCAGCAGCAGCAACAACAACTCAAACTGAGCCTCTCCAATGGCAACAACAACAGGAGCAAACATCTGACGTCGACGTCAACAGTGACTGCGACTGCGACTGCAACGCCGCTGCTGTCGCCTGTGCGCAATAATCCGAGCATTAATGTGGGCGTTTTGCGTGCGCCTGCCACGCCCCAGCCAGACTATGACTATGGACAAGCAGCAACAACAACAAATGGCAGTCAACAGCAG